>VDFB02193867.1:350450156-350567846 GCA_007258455.2 Sequoia sempervirens
TTAAGCCTTTGATCTATAATTTCTTTTGTTTATGTGTCTCCTTTTTGGAAAAATGCAGTGTTTGGTTTTTTTTCATTATAAATTAACCATTCATCAAAATTTCAAATAAATTACAATTTTAGAAACTAGACTCCATTCTACAAATATTGAAAAAAAAAATCAATTAGTTTCCAAAATTTGTAGGGGTATTACGACCAAAATTCTATTTCTCTGGAAGTGTCCACTTTGAAAATTAGTAAAAAATCAAATATTCATGTTAAAAAATTAGTAGAAAAATTGTTTATCATCTACATACTGTTAGCTAATTTCTCACTAAAGTGATTTTAAAAATACTAAAAAAAAGTTCATTGTGCTACGTTCCCACAAAAGTTGCTATGTTATGTTTTTTTGACAATAACAACACCAATTTATGTGGGTCCCTCTTTTGAACCCGTTTAATCTTAACCATTTTCAAAATAAATCAGAAGTTTAGAAAGTAGACTCGGAGCACTCTGATCCTTGTTTTGTTGCATCTCAAAATTTTCAATTTAATTATCCTCAATTTTACATCCAAGGTCAATATTTCCTAATTTCAAAAAAAATTGGCCATTTAAGCCCCATTTTTGGCCCCCCATCTTTTTGCACTTACCCTTTTATCTCTCTATCTCTCTTTCCCTCTCTCAATCTATCTTTCCCTCTCTCCCTCTCCCTCTCCCTCTCCCTCTTTGACTCTATATCTCTCTAGCTCCATCTCTCTCTCTATCTTCCATCTATCTTTCTCTCCCTTTGCCTCTATATTTCTCCCTTTCCCTTTATCTCTTTATATATCTCTCTCCCTCTCCCTCTATATTTTTTTGTATCCCTCTTTTAGTATCTCTTTATATGACTTAGATTACCTTCTCCCTCTTTATCTTTATATTTCTATCTCTCCCTCTCTATTTCTATTTGTCTATCTCTCTCTATCTCTCTCCCTCCATATCTTTATCCCTCTCTCACACCAACTATATCTCTATCTCTCCCTCTACCTATCTTTCTTTATCTCTCTCTCCCTCTCTCCCTCCCTCTTTATATCTCTATCTCTCACCCTATCTCTTCTATCCTCCCTCTCTCTTTTATCATTTCTCCCTCTCCCTACCTCAATCACTCTCCCTCTTCATCCCTCTCTTTATCCTTCTCCCTCTCTATCTCTGTCATTTTATAATCTACAAAAAGTGAGCACATTTTATGTGCCACAAAACATGCTCATATTTTGTGGTTTATAAAACATGATTTATTTTTGTGGCTTAAAAAATGCACTCATTTTATATGGCATAAAACATGAGAACATTATGTGATTTTTAACATAATGCAAGAATTTTATGTAAAAAATTGGCCATTTGACAACTTTTTTGTACACCATTTTTGAACATGCACATGCCCTTAAAGTCACCATCCAAAACCCAACGAATAGAAGCAACCATAGAATGCAAAAAAAATACATGACTAGAAAAAAACCTCGCTAAAAAAATTCCATTAACGAATTTCCTTATTTACATTTTCTTGCACCTTAGAAACACCTTGTTAATAGGAAAAAGCCTTAGAAACCTAGTTTGGATAATTCCTCAATAGATGCTCATAATCATGACACAGATGATATCCGAAAGGAAGAGACTCAAAATTCACTTGTTCAATGCAATTCATATTTTCCAATCTAATATTCAATGAATTTAACAAAGGGCTATTGAGATCAACCTCTGCACAGATGGAAGCATAAGTAGTTACCTTTCTCTCAAGTGTCTAATGAGAGGGCCCAAGAGGCTTTCCAAGAATTGCTACAATTGAGTGAATAATATCATATCTCTAGAATTCCATAGGTAGACGAAGAAGATGAACACAAATTGGAAGCCAAGATAGAAGTTCCTCTCAATGATCAAATCCAACATGCCAAGGTTTAATAAATAAAATTTCCTTTAGAATTAAAAAAATATGGCCCTGCTTCAAATACATTATTTCTGTCTACCATGCTTGTGAAGACACCAAAGAAAGGATCATTAGGTGCTAAAACAACTTCATGTCTCCCTTTGGCTAGCAATGGCTATGAGTCCAATTTTCCAATAAAGGAAAAGTAGCTTTAAAACCCATAAACTTACAAATCTTAATAAATAGAGCACATCATTTGCAATTATTTTTGGGTTAATGACCACAATGGGTCATTCCTATCTCTTTTACAAAAACCCATTCAAACTAGAGCTTATCTCCATTCTTAGATCAGCCTTGGCATCATGCATAGCTTGCATGAGAAAATTTATTGCATTAATATGTTGAAAATTTGAATCTTCATCAATTCCAATAACATCTTTAAATGAAAATGACAAAGATTCATTAGAACCCCCACTAGAACCAATCATAAATGATCATACCACTCATACAACATTACCCAACAAGATAACAAAACAAGGACCAAAGTCTTTTCTATTTAATATCCTAATTATTGTTAGAGATAATTCAACTGTACGTTTCAACTGTATGCAACATTTTTTTGACTGCTTCATTTAGTTGGTTTTGGTAGGTGAAGTTGGTAAATTTATTTACTCTAGAAGACTCCATATTGCTTCGTATGAGGATTAGTTGCTTATAGCTTACTCTATCTTTTGGAAGTTGTTTCCAGTTTCTTCTAGAAGGCTGTAAAAGCCCTAAATATTGTATTACTCTATTTTTGAACAAAATGAATGAATCACTGTTATTATGTATTTATGTCCATGCTCTGTTTATTCTCTATTTTTTATTGTTTTTTGTCTTCTGCTTTATTATTCTTCATTCATCTTCCATAATTGACATGGTATCAGAGCTTACTACATGACCCAAGTTGCATAAGCCTCTTCATACTTAAATGGAGAGCATCTAGATCAAGACAAGGAAACCGAAGGAGATATTGTTGCTGAAGGAAATTGTGTGGAGGAAGTCAACAAAAGGAAAAGCTCATAACATAATGGTGGAGGAGCACCTAATCCACCCTTTACAAATTTGAAGGCTTGAAGGTTAAATAGATGGTTAGCAGGTTAGTAGGGTTTTTTTGATTTTATTAATCTGAATAAGGTCTAAAAATACCATTTCTTATGTATTTGGGTGGTTAAGATTCTTAGGTGTCAAATTGATAAAATTTGCAAAAAAAGATGTAAATGTTGTCAATCAAAAGTTGTCAAAATGTAGTTTTAGGGAATATGAAAAGTCTAAGAATTTGTAAAGTAGTTTGAGTCAGTTGAAAGGTTAGTTTTGATTTGAATATGTATAAAAATCCTCTTCAAGGCTCATGGATTAGTTTATGAACATTGTATGGTGATTCTCATTAAATAAAGCAATGTAAATTCTGTAATTTCACTGATTTCCTAAACTTTTCACTTTTTGTATGGAATCGTATAGGCTTGGAGTGCTCTAAAATTCATTTGATGTCATTATAGCATGTTTTGAGTTTCAATAGAATCCATTTTTGATAGTCTACTATTAATTTTAGAGGAATATCTCCTTAGTTTTCTTCAATTGTCTGGTAAAAATCAATGAGGCCCAATTTTGTGATTTAATAATGTAAATAGCCATTCCTCCTACTATAAAACCTTGTTACTTGGAGGAATGGCATTTCTTGTTGTAGATTAGGTTTTCCTATGGTTTTGTAGGTGGGGGAAGATAAGTTGTGTGTAATGGGAGGATGCCCTAGGGCTGACAGTTGCATTCTTCTATGTGAAATGGTAGTTTAGAGAAGGGTTTTGCTAAATTGTTAAGGGAAATGATGTTGTGATGACATAGAGAGTCTATATAGACCTAATTAAGTGTGTTGGATGCAATTTTGAAGTTTGAGGAGTTTTGGATTTGTGATTTCTAGAAAACCCTAGGTATTTGCATTGAAAATGGAGGGTTTCATGGATCGGTGGTCTAAAGGTAAGGTGTCTAAGAATTGATTGATGGATTTGTGGTTTTTCATAACAATATAACTCTTTCAAGTGACTTTTGATGGAAATAAAAAGTTTAGGAGGAACTTTATTTATAATTTAGGGCTAATTTAGTAGCCTAATTCAGGGGTGGTTTAATGAATCTCAATATTTTGGTGAAGAAATATCTTGAACCCTTTTGCGATTTTGTTTTGGGATCTGTGGTGAGTCTATTTTTATGATTAGTTGGCCATTGTACAACCTTCCCAAAAAGATATCTCCATTTGTTGATTTTTGAAGGCTAGTAGCCTCTAGTGCTGAATTGAGGGACAATTGTGGGTTTATGTGTTCAATGGTAGATTTCCTTGTTTGTGTTGGTCATTTTGAGTTGGAAGGAAGGTTATCACCTCCTTGATTGCAGCAAGTGGTATCAGAGCACAAGGAGAATGTGATTGGAAGGTGAAAAGACAAATTGGTGAAGATGCCTCCAAAAGGTGTTGGTGTTGCTAGAGAGTTGTAGGATTTGAAGGAGAAGCATGCTAAGCTTATGGAATCACATAATACAGTTTTGGCAAGGCTTTCTGCCTTGGAGACAAAGAAAAGAAGAGATGAGAACGTTGAGAGTGAAATAGAAGAGAAAGATGAAAAGTATGAAGATGTTGATAAGAAACTAGATCCTAAAGATGATAGAATGGTAAAGATGCTCAAAGTAGTGAAAGGTGATTCTATGAAGGTAAAAGTTGATCTTCCTTTGTATGGTGGTAATTTAAATGAAAAATAATTGCTTGATTGGATAGCTACTATGGATAACCATTTTGAGAGTGAAGATATTTTAGAGGAACAAAAGGTGAAGGTGGCTAAAAAAAAACTTAAAGGTCATGCTATTCTATGGTGGGACTATGAGCAAGTAGAGAGAAGGAAACAAGGAAAAACAAGGATGACTTCTTGGGACAAGATGGTGCAAAAATTGAAAGATAAATTTCTTCCAAAGGACTATGAAGTTCAATTGTTTAAGAAGTTGCAAGGTTTGAAACAAAAAGATCTAGATGTCAAGTCCTACACTGATGAATTTTACAAATTAAGCATAAGGTCAAGAGGGGATGAAGATGAAGTTGAAAAGGTGGATGTATATCTAGGTGGTTTGATATTTAATGTACAAGATGAAGTTGTTTCTAACCCAAAGTCTATTGAGGGATGTTTCCAATTAGGAATCGGGGTGGAGGAAAAGCTTAAAAGGAGACATGAGAAATTAGTGAGAGGAATAGGTGCTACTAGTACAAGAGGGAGAGGAACAATCCCTACACCAAAGAAGCCATTGGAAGAACAGGAAGGAGAAAATAGAGGTGAGGAGCAAGGTGTTGATACTAGAGGAGGTTTTAGAGGTAGAGGAAGGTTTAGTGGTGGTAGAAACTCCAATGATTTTGCGGGAAGGTGCTATACTTGTAATGAATATGGTCATCCATCTTGGAAATGTCCTGAAAATGTGGGTAGTTCGTGAAGTGGTGAAAAGAAGATTGATAGGAGAGCACAAATAATACAAGAAGAGGAGTGTGAAAGCAATCATTTTGCAAGTTTAAGATTTGCTCCTGAAACAGGGGAGATGTTGATGATGAGGAAGATAGTATTGAAGGAAGCAAAAGAGGTAGAACCATTGCAAAGAAAGAGCCTCTTCAAGAATACATGTAAGTGTAAAAACAAGGTATGCAAGATTGTAATTGATCCTAGATCTACAGAGAAAATGGTGTCTAGTGAGATGGTTAACAAATTGAATCTGCAAAAAGTTCCTCATGAGTTACCTTACAAAGTATCATGGTTGAGTGATGGAAAATATTTGTTGGTTAATGAAAAAGTTGTTGTAGATTTCCAGATTGAAGGCTATAAAGATAGTGTAGTTTGTGATATCCTTCCCATGGATTTTTGTCACCTACTTCTAGGTAGACCTTGGCAATATGACAGGCGTGCCTTGTATGATGGTAGAGAAAACACCTATACAATAATGAAGGATGGGTGCAAGTTTGTTTTAACTCCTTTGGTGGAAGATGAGAAAGGTAAGTCAAAAGAGATAATGTGTGGGAAAAAAGAGCTTGTAGGAATTGTGAATGGAGGAAAAAATTTAGGGTTTTTAGATAGTTCAAATCCTAAGAAAGCAATGGCAGCAGGTGAGAAGATTGAATCAAGTTTGCAAGGCAAGATGATTGTGAATTTGAATGACAATATTTTGGAGGAGACCATTATGTGTCCTATAGATAAAAGAAAGTTTGAAAAGCTAGCTAGATATGTAGGTATAGTGGTAAAAAAAAAATTACAGTGAGTACCATGGAGGATAAATCTATTGGTATAGAGGTATTGGTTGTTGATAAGACAGTGGGACAATTGACAGTAAAGAAATGACAAAATGGACAAGGCAATAAAGATAGTTGCAAGCCTAATTTTGAAGCAAAAGAGAAGTCAGATTAGGTAACCCAAGGTAAGAGTTTATTTGATTGCATGAATGTAATAACATTGTCATTTTTGGTCAAAGGACATGGAAAGAACCTTTATCAGGTCTGAATCCAAAGAATGAATCAAGTTCAAATCCAGCCAAAGTCAAGAATGATGAATAAGCGGGGCAGGTTGGAGGATCTCAATATTTGGACCAGAGGAAGGTGTTTTTAGATCAAAGTAAATGTGGAGAAAATATGGAGTATGGAACCAGACATAACTCTTGTGTCAAGAGTTATTTTTTTGTGGGGGTGTATGGTGCAGGAGCACCTAATCCACCCTCTGCAAATTTGAAGGCTTGAAGGTTAGATAGATGGTTAGTAGGTTAGTAGGGGTGTTTTATGTTTATTTAATCTAAATAAGGTCTAAAAGGACCATTTATTATGTATTTGGGTGGTTAAGAGTCTTAGGTGTCAAATTGATAAAAGTTGCACAAAAATATGTAAATGTTGTCAATCAAAAGTTGTCAAAATGCAGTTTTAGGGAATATGAAGAGTTTAAGAATTTGTAAAGAAGTTGGAGTTAGTTGAAAGGTTAGTTTTTATTTGAATATATATAAAAATCCTCTTCAAGGCTCATGGATTAGTTGATGAACATTGTATGGTGATTCTCATCAAATAAAGCAACGTAAATTCTACAATTTCATTGGTTTCTTGAACTTTTCACTTTCTTTATAGACCTGTACAGGCTTGGAGTGCTTTGAAATTAATTTGATATCATTCTAGAATTTTTAAGTTTAAATATAATCCATTTTCATAGTCTACTATTAATTTTAGAGGAAGATCTTCTCAATTTTCTTCAACTATCTGGTAACAACCAGTGAGGCCCAGTTTTGTGATTTAATAATGTAAACAACCATTCCTCCTATTGTCAAACCTTGTTGCTTGGAGGAATGAAATTTATTGTGGTAGATTAGGTTTTACTATGGTTCTGTAGATGGGGAAAGATAAGTTGTGGGTATGTACAGGATCATCATGGAAAAAACAGGCCCTCAAGTGGTGAAAAATTTAGAAAAATCACAGGCAGGCAACTTGACGTAAAAATTTGAATAAGTTATCTATATTATTTAAAAAATATGTAAGAATAGAATCTATAGAAAATTGAATGTAGTTTCTAAAATACTAGGTTTTTTTAAACTATTTGGTGAAAATTTGAAATTTCAATGGAGCGATACTTAAATTTCGTGGAAAAAATAAAAAGTGTCTGTCTACCCTAACCACAATAAAATTATAATATTTTTAATAAGATTTTAGATATAAGTAATGACTCATGTCTCGATGTGATGCATATTTTTGTGATTTTTTTCCAAGTAAATAATTAATTATGAATTTTTTATTACAACTTTTAAAAAATATAAAAGCTCATATGTCTAACCACCTTAACTTGGTCAAAACTTCATGATTTTTTTTTTTTTAATCTTATAGTATGCAAATCATAGAATGTGACACATTTTTAGATTCAAAATTGAGATACCATTTGAAAGCTATAGATGTTTTTCAATCAGCCTATCAATCAGGACTTTAGTCGTAATTCAAATAGAAAATGAATAATAATTATTTATTAAATTCAAAGTAAAGCATAATTTATATTGGTGGAAAGCTGAGAATCTCCTTTAAAATCCCTTTTCGTTTCATCAATATTGGGTAAAAAACAAGTCATCAGCCACATACCCATCATATCACCAGTTTTTAGCCCATCATGATCCTACACATACCCTTGTGTGTAATGGGAGGACACCTTAGGGTTGACAGTTGTATTTTTCTATGTGAAATGGTGGTTTAGAGAAGGGTTTTGCTAAATTGTTGAGGGAACTGATGTTGTTAGGACATAGAGAGTCTATACTAACCTAATTAAGTGTGTCAGATGTAGTTTTGAAGTTTGAGGAGTTTTGGATTTGTGATTTCCAGAAAACCCTAGGTATTTGCATTGAAAATGGAGGGTTTCATGGATCAATGGTCTAAAGGTCAAGTGTCTAAAAATTTATTGATGAATTTGTGGTTTTACATCACAATTTAACTCTGTCAGGTGAGTGTTGATGGAAACAAGAAGTTTAGGGGACACTTGCTTTGTAATTTAGGGCTAATTTAGTAGCCTAATTCAAGGGTGGTTTAATGAATCTCAATATTGTGGTGAAGAAATCTCTTAAACCCTTTTGGTTTTTATTTTTGGGGTTTGTGGTGAGTCTTGTTGATGCTTAGTTGGCCATTGTACAACCTTCCCAAAAAGATATCTCCATTTGTTGATTTTTGAAGGCTGGTAGCCTCTAGTGGTGAATTAAGGGACAATTGTGGGTTTGTGTGTTCAAGAGCAGATTTCCTTATTTTTGTTGGCCATTTTGAGTTGGAAGGAGGTTATCACCACCTTTCTTGCATCAAAGAATCGAGGAAAATGCCAAATTAGATTCAAGGAACTCACAGGCATTGGTGGAGTGAAGGAGCTGCATAGATTTAGACCTAGAACATTTACTCTCTGGAAGATTCGAAAGTATCAAAAGAGCACAGAGTTGGTCATAAGGAAGCTGCCATTACTGTCATAGAAATTGCAGACCTACACTTCCAAGAGTCCTATAGTTTCAGCATTGCAAGAGGCATCTGAGGCATATTTTGTAGGGATCTTTGAGAAAGGGTAATCATTTTTCTATATTGGAATTTTTTTTTAATCATGGCTACCTCTAGGAATCTAACACAGACTCCCATTCTTCTTGGTTAAAATTATGATTTTTGGTCCTTGAAAATGAAGTCTTTTCTATAAGCCTAGGAATGTTAGGAACCGGTTGAGAATGGATACACAAAGCGCACTCCAACAAACTTAGCTGCTATGAATAATGCTCAAAGAAATGCATCTATAGACTAGAGAAAGAAAGAGAACATGGAAAAATGTTGGATTCAAAATTATGTTGATGATTCTAAGTTCTCAAAAATCACAAGTGCAACAATAGGAAAAGATTCTTGGGATATCCTCAAATCTGCATATGAGGGTATTGACAAAGTCAAGACAATCAAACTACAAACCTTGCAAGCACATTTTAAAACATTGAAAATTCCTAACTCAAAGAATATTGATCAGTTTATGACTAGAGTCATGGGCATTGTAAACCAAATTAGGATTAATAGCGAAACCATTGAAGATCAGAAAATTGTTAAAAATGTCCTTAGAAGCTTACCAAAGAAATTTGAAATGGTTGTAACAAATATTTTGGAGTCCAAAGTTCTCACTACTTTTTCAGTAGTTGAGCTAACTAGATCACTTTTATCACATGAGACCAAACTAAATTTAGAAGAGTCTTTGGAATAATCTTTCAAGACTCAAGCCTCTTTTAGTAGAGGTAGAGGTAGAGGAAATAGAGGCAAAAGCAATAGATGGAGAAGCAACAGAGGTAGATCAAATCAACATGGAGAAGAAAGGTCATCACAAGAACAATTAGGGTAGTTTATAAATTCTCAAAATCAGGCACAAAGAGGCAGAAAATGGATTGATAAATGCAAAGTCCAATGCTTCTACTACAAGATATTTGGACATTATGAATCTAAGTGCAGAAAGAAATAATCAGACCAAAACAATGGGAGAGCACATGTCTCCAACAATGAAGGAGAATATTTTGAGGCAATGTTTGTTTCCTGCCATATTTTTGAAGACAATCACAACAAAGACCTTTGGTTGTTGGACAGTGGTTGCAACAATCATATGATAGGTAACAAAGATATAATTTCATGCATTGATACTTCTATAAATTCTAAAATTTCTCTCGGTGATGATTCTCAAGTAAAAGCCCAAGGGAAAGGAATTGTGCATGTTCTTACTAAGCAAAATTAGCGAAAATAGATACATGATGTCTATTATGTTCCAAACTTGAAACACAATCTCATAAGTGTAGATCAATTGATGGAACATGGCTATGATATAATCTTTAAGGGTACAACTTTTATTTTTGACAAACCTCTTGGTAGAAGACTTATAGCAAAGATTGAAAGAACCAAGAATAGAATGTTTCCCCTGAATCTTAGGAGTGCAATTTTGTCATAGTCATTTGCCCACAATATCTCAAACATGGATGAGTCACAATTATGGCATTCTAGGTTTGGAAATCTTCCATTTAAGAGTCTTAGTCCTCTTCAAAAGAAATCTATGGCCAAAGGTATTCATGTTTTAGAAGATCTTGACAGTCAATGTGAAAGTTGTATTCTTAGAAATCATAAGAGAGACAACTTCCCATCATCCTCAAATAGAGCTAAATAACACTTAGAGCTAGTCCACATAGATCTTTGTGGACCAATGCAAATTCAATGCATTGGTGGTAGCTTTTATTTTTTGACCTTTATTGATGACTTTAGTAGGAAAACATGGATTTATTTCCTCAAGAACAAGTTTGGTACTTCTTCAAAGTTCAAAGAATTCAAAGCTTGAGCAGAAAAACAAAGAGGTAAATATATAAAAGTGCTCAAATCAGATAGAGGAGGAGAATACAACTCAAAATATTTTATAGACTTTTGTAAACAACATGGCATCATTATGCAAACCACAACACTATATACTCCACAATAGAATGGAGTATCTAAAAGGAAAAATCAAACCATCATGAATATGGCTAGATGCATGCTCAAAGAAAAGAATTTATCTAATGATTATTGCACTGAAGTAGTTACTACTGGAGTTTATATTTTAAATAGATATCCTACAACTATTGTACAAGGTAAAGTGCCACAAGAGGCTTGGTCTGGTACAAAGTTGAAGGAAGCTCATTTTAGATTTTTTTGTTGCATTTCATTTGCACATGTTCTAGAGGATCTAAGACAAAAAAATTGACAATAGGACTAAAAAAAAGTATCTCTATCAGCCATAGTGAACAATAAAAAGCCTATAGACTCTACAATCCTACCACCAAGAAATTCATGGTGGGCAGAGATGTCAAGTTCTTTGAGAACAAATCGTGGAATGATCAAGAAAATGAAACTTTGAATGGTCCAAATCTGCTACAGCTATTTGATGAACCTTCAGATCAACAAGTTCATCCACAAAGGCCACCAAGATTGTAGGTACAAGGACAAAAACAACAATTTGGAAATGGTAATTCTCCCAACAGTGATTCATCTTCCTCTATAGAAAATTGGACAACTAGAAGCATAAGGGAAATATATGAGCAAGAAAATGCAATTGAACAAGATCTTTTTTCCTTTCTTTCTTATCATTCAACCCACTTTGAAGAAGGAGTAAAAGAGGAACATTGGGTTGATGTAATGAATCAAGAAATTGAAGCCATAGAAAATAACAAAACTTGGGATCTTGTTGATCTACCAAGTGAAAAAACCAACATTGGTGTAAAGTGGGTCTATAAGACAAAGTTGATTGACAAAGGAAAGATAGAAAAACACAAAGCAAGGCTAGTTTCCAAAGGTTTATAATCTCAACAACTTGGTGTAGACTATGGAGAAAATTTTACTATAGTAGCAAGGCTATACATAGTTAGAACTATTTTGGCTATTGTAGCTCAAAATAAATGGAAATTTTTCCAAATGGACGTCAAATCTACATTTTTAAATGGAATATTGGAAGAAGAAATATATGTAGATCAACCACTGAGATTTGAAATCAAAGGACAAGAGCACAAAGTATATAAGCTGAAGAAAGCCTTGTATGGCTTAAAACAAGTTCCAAGAGCCTAGTACAGTCAGATTGACTCTTACTTCATCAACAATGGATTCATTAGGAGTAGTCATGAGCCAACTCTCTATACAAAAATAGATCATGAAGGTAAAATACTCATTGTTTGTCTCTATATGTTGATGACTTGCTCTATATAGGAAATTTGATGTTAGATGAGTTCAGCACTGCCATGAAAAATGAATTTGAAATGACTGATCTTGGAATCATGAAATGCTTTTTGGGAATTGAAATCAACCAATCTATTCAAGGTATTTTTGTTTGTCAACAAAAGTATGCTTTAGAAATTTTGAAAAAATTCAGAATGGATAGTTGCAAGTCAGCAGACACACCCATTGCTTAAGGAACAAAGTTGAGCAAAAAAGATGACAATCCATCTATTGATTCCACCTTGTACAAGAGTCTAGTTGGAAGTATTTTGTACCTCACTACAACTAGACTTGACATAATGTTTGTTGCAAGTTTTGTATCCAAATTCATGGAATCTCCAAAAGATCCACACTGGAAGGTAGTAAAAAGAATTATAAGATATGTTGCAAGGACAATTAACTCTGTATTATGGTACACTCAATCTGAAGATACTTCACTCTTAGGCTACATAGACAGTGATTATGTTGGAAACATAGATGATAGGAAGAGCACATTAGGTTATGCTTTTCACTTGGGAACAAATCTCATCTCATGGGCATCCAAGAAACAACCCATAGTTTCAATATCTTTGGAAGAGGTAGAGTATGTGGCTGCAACTACAACAACTTGTCAAGCAGTATGGCTAAGAAGAATACTAAATGATCTTGTACATGTTGAAAAGGAGCCAACTCCTATTTTTTGTGATAACAGTTCTGCAATTTCCTTGTCCAAAAATCATGTCTTCCGCAAGAAAAGAAAGTATATTGACACTCTCTTCCATTTAATTTGAGAACTCATCCAAAATGGAGAAATTTCTCTTGACTTCTATGGATCACGAGATCATCTTGCAAACATCTTTACAAAACCATTGGGAAAGAATGCTTTTGAATTTCAAAGAAAACACTTGGGGATTGTTAGTGTTGATAATTTTTATAGTTGAGATTAGGAGGGGGTGTTAGAGATAATTCAACTGTACGTTCCAACTGCACACAACATTTTGTTGACTGCTTCATTTAGTTTGTTTTGGTAGGTGAAGTTGGTAAATGTATTTACTCCAGAAGACTCCAGATTGCTCTGTATGAGGATTAGTTGCTTGTAACTTACTCTATCTTTTGATAGTTGTTTCTAGTTGCTTCTAGAAGGCTATGAAAGCCCTAAATATTGTATTAATCTATTTTTGAACAAAATGAATGAATGACTGTTATTATGTATTTCTATCCATGCTTTGTTTACACTCTTTTTTTCTGTGTTTTCTATGTTCTGCTTTATTATTCTTCATTCCTCTACCATAATTGACAATTATATCACCAAACTAAATGTAATTATTGTATACACCTAAAATCATTCAAAACATTTAATTAATTAAATACTAGTTATTTAATTAATATTTCAACTACTTATAAATAAATTCTCAATTTATTTATATAGTTCATATCCTTAAATTCTCCAAATCTAAAATCATATTCTTCTAATTTAATTAATTAAATAAATTTCCATAAGCTTGTTTTATTTAATTAAGTTTCACTAATCCCAAATTAGGAATTCAAGCACATGTCTACAAATTTTCATGCCAGCTCACCAAGGTCACATGAAATTAAATTAAATTAGAATTATCTTAAAAAAAAATTCAAAGACATGGCTTATTCCTCACACACTTCTTCAACAAACTTTCAAACACATGGTATTTTTCTCACACACTTAATTCCTCCATCCATTTGGAATGTTTTCTTTGGTCAAGGGATTCCTTCATCCATTTGGCATGTTGTCTTTGGTCAAGGAAACATTCTTCTTCATTCTCTCCATCTCCACCATTCATCCCTCTTGTTTGAATTTGGACCGCCGATCGCTGCCACATCACAAGATGCTTGGAAAAGCCTATAAATACAACCCTTTGCCATAGTATTTTGCATCCCACATTAGAGTAGAGTTATCATACAGGAATAGCTTTGAAGCATTGGAGCAATTGGAGTCTATAGTTAGAATTATGTTTTGCTTTGTAGTTGCATATAGAATCATGTTTAGCTTCATAGTTAGCATTGTAGAATCATGTTTTTCTTTATAGTTGCATTATAAACCATGTTTGTTTTTATAGTTGCATTTTCAATTATCATATCACTAATAATTTGAGCATATGTAGAATCATTCTAACTTCTTATCACAACATTTGTATCACATAGTTTAGCCACATTATCCATTCATCATAATCTCCATCATAGCTTTCATCACATAGTTTCATATAGGAACTTAATTGGCTTGTATGTTGAATAGCATCTCGTTTCTCAAGTTTCCATTTTAAAAACCATAGTTCATATACAAAATCTAAGAGCCAATATGGTTTAATAAATCCTTGAGAATAGAGAACAATGGAATGTTTTTAAAGGTTTGTTTGCTACAATCTAGAGTAGCTTATTTGATTCAAATATTTACTATAATACATCTCATTGGTATTTGTGTTGGTTTAATTACAATTCCCACATTTCACACACACATAAAATTGGTGCCCACCGTGGGGCTAGACCCCATTTTTAACAATTTTCTAGAATTTTTTTGTAAACAGGCTGGACGTGACATTTTAGCATGACTGTGAGTTCTTTCGGCGTATCCAAAAGGTTTTTTAACACATCCAATCATTATTACGATGCATCCAAAAGATCTTTTAGTGCATCTAGGCACTATTTTGGCACATCCAAAGCTTCTTCAGTGCATCCAAAGCCTTCTTTTGGCACATCTAACACTTCTTTTAGCGCATCCCAAGTGATTTTCTAGCGCATACATTGGATACTTCTTTTAGTGGATACAAATAATCTCGTAGCGCATAGGATGACTATTTAGTGCTTTTATAGTCAATCTTAAAATGGTCGTATCTTGGTCATACAAAGGTCTTCTTTGGAGTTTTTTTTTTAAATAGGGTAGAATTTCTTAAGCTATGCAATGGTGTAGGTGTTTCTCAATTTTTGTGGAGTTAAAACTTTCAATTTTACACCTAAAGTCAAATCACATTGTAACTTAGTCTAAGTTTTAGGTTTTTTATGCTTAATCATTCATCTAACCCTCATGTCTTCTTATTTATTGATCTCATCTACCATTTTGAGCATTTATTGTAGGTTTTAAGAGGAACATGGAGCATTGAAGTGAAATAAAAAGCATTTGATATCCATTGTACTAAATACACTTGTCAAAGACAAAATTATGCAACTACTAATGATTTATGTAGGGGTTGGAGTTATTTGAATGCTTTCTTTTGATTAAGATAGGCATCTAGCTTAATTAAAAGGTTAAAGAACACCATGTCTTCCAAGCTTGATGAATGGTAGGCATATGCTCTCCCCTTAACTGGGTGACCAAAAAGCTAGACCCATTCATTTTATTTTTTTATCCTTAGAGGGCTTGGCTTGTGGGAAAAATTAATCACCCAAGGGAATGACCCAACCAATAACAAGTTAAATCCAAGTGACTTCCAACTGGGATATAAATGTGGGTACTTAAGGAAAGTTCAAGTATCACGAGGATTGTCTTGACAAGAAGGAAAACAATGGTCTCTTGCTATATGGATGATCTCCCACAAACAAAATTCCTATACTAGAACCTCTTGTTTAGAAGACCAAAATCCTTATTCTATTTACTGGCATAGAAGGTCTAACCTTTGAAGCCATCCCACATTTTTGTGACTTTTAGTAGAGATGAGAAGTATGCCATGGGAGATTCATGGGTACTAAAATTTGGATGCCCCAAGAAGTGAGTGTCATAGAGGAGAGCTAGTGGGGTCAAGCTTCTAATCATCCACTAAAAGTAGGTGCAACTGGAGTAAAATCCAAGTGGGAATCGAGTAAATATTGTCCTACACAGCCTTAGGATTGTACATGTTTGATGTGTCTTACCAATGTGTTTCTGAAAAAATTTCAAACAAAACATCACACACTGGAAGTGAAAACCTTGATACAAAAAACATCCTTTGAAAAAACTAATTATTTGACTAGAAAATCAAAAAAATCAAACAAACATGGAATAAAATATGACATTTTCCCAATTCAACGCATCCACTACTTATTCTGGTGCATTTACACCCTTCTCTAGCACATCCATCTGCTATTATAGTGCATACACTATATTTTCCAGCACATCCAGGCAGTTTTCTAGTGCATCTGAGCAATCTTCCAGCACATTTATCCTCTATTATAGTGCATACACTGCATATTTTAACGCATAGACCCTCTATTTTAGCATGTGTAGGAAATATTATAGTGCATCTGTGTAGTCTTCCAGTGCATGCATTTACTATTTTAGCACATATGAGCGGTCTTCTAGTGCACCCATCGTCTGTTATAGTACATCCAGTCAGTCTTATAACGTGTTTGTCAAATATTTTAGCACATCTAGTAAAATCAAAACTAGAGAGTTAAATTCACCATATGTTTGTCTGTTTGAACCAAACATTTAAACCATCATGGCTACAACTAAAGGAAATTCTTTTCATAGATTTCATCAACCTGAAATAGATGAGGATCAATTGAATGCTTTAGCTCATCAAATGAAAAATCTTCAACAACAAATCTGGGATATGCAAAGGGAAACAACCACAAAGAGATATTTTCTGCCAAACATTTGTTCTTATTGCTCAGATAGAAATATGGACATGATACCTTCTCCACCAATAAATACATCATCCAAGTTGAATATCTTTAAATTCTTAAAAAATTTAAATGAGAAGCCCAAATCAAAGTCTTCAAACACAAATGATATTGAACAATATTACCATGTCATGCATCTATCTTCAAAGCCCATAAGTCAAAATAAATCTCAGGATTCTTTCACCCAAGTTAATGATTCCATCCAACCACCTTCTTCTATCATACCTTCTATATCTAATGATTCATGTCAATCTCCTAGTCCAAACCATGCTATCATAGACTCCTCTACACCTCAAGATCAAAATATTCTTTCCACTTCATCCAATGATACCAAAATTCCACAAGTTCTTCCAATCTTTGACCAAGATTGAATCTCTCAAGAATTCTATGATGATCCCGTCCTTTCATTTTTCATCCACAAGGATTCCCTTCCATCTCAAGAGAAAAGTATCCTTCTGAGTTCTTCCACCCCATCTAATGAATTCATACCATCTCATGATTCCATTGCATCCTAGGAGCATGATAATTCTTCCATCCTATCTAATGATTCCCTACCATCCAATGATCAAGATATACTTTCTACAAAATTTCACAATTCCCTTCCTCATCAAGATCAAGATATGCTTCAATGCAAGGATACCTTTTCATTCCATGAGGATTTTCATCCTTCTCAAGATCAAGATATTCCTTTCATACCACTTCACGATGATTTCATACCTAGTAAAGATCAAGCTACTTCATCTTCTACACCTCATACTCCTTTTCCAAGTCAAGATCAAAGTACCCCATCATCCCCATGTGAAGATCCTATCAAACCTATACTAGCCATCCATGAATCCCACAACTAGAAATTGGGATCCTCCACCTTCATCCGCTTTAGTTTACTTCCAACACCTATCCTTTCATCCATATCATATCCTCCTCAAAATGGACTTACATCTTGTTTCAAAAAACAATACATATCCCATTGGTAAATGAATGTGCCAAAGTATGAAATACAAAGGCAAAGGATTAGGCCTTCATGAAAAAGGTATCCTAGAACCCCTTTTTGCTCAAGAAAATCCATATTACCATGGCCTTGGTTATACACCTAAGTGTCCTAGTCCATCAAACCTACCATCTATCTTAGGTCCTCATCCTAATCCATCAAACCTTCCATCTATCCTAGGTCCATATCCTATTCCTCAATAACAACAAACAAACACATCCTTGATGTCCTTTAAAAATTCTACCTCTAACAACTCATCCATGATACCTCCATACCATTCATCTCCATCCATCTCTCCTATTGCTTTTGGAATCAATTTGGGTGCCAAATTTCAAAAGCTTCCATATCAAAATCCACATGTATCAAGGGATCAACATGTCTCCTTGAAGAGGCATGCAAAAATAAAAGAAAATTTGATCCAAAATCAAAAGAAAAATAAAAAATGCCACAAAGGCCCATCAAACAAAAAAGAAAAATTTCCAAGACCACAAAGGTCCATAAATCAAAAGAAAATTTCAAAAGGCCACAAAGGCCCATCAAAGAAAAAAGAAAAATTTCCAAGGCCACAAAGGGCATAAATCAAAAAGAAAAATCTCAAAGGCCACAAAGGCCCACAAAACAAAAATCAAATTCAAAATTCATGTGGATTCCAAAAATTCTCATAGAAGCAATAAAATCTAAATTGGCATCCAAATTTGCTAATCCAAAAGCTTCTTCTAATTTTTCATCTAAAAACCTATTACCTTCCAAATCCATTTTTCCTCCATTACTCCACCATCCTTCAAGGTGTGTTCCAATGTTGACCTTGCAATCCTTCCCATCTATCCATCAGCAAGTCTTCCCACCTCCTATCCATTACCCAACATTCATCTCCCATTATTCTCCTTTAATCCAAACCTTTGGATAAGTCCTTAGTTCTTCCATCGTACCATTAATATAGGCCAACATTAATGAGTCTAATTCCCATTTACCATGGTTTATGAAAGGGATATTTGGTCGTGAAACTTGATGCTTAAGTCCTCCCTCCATCTCCCTATCATCCATACCCTATTTTCCATATTCCTATTGCACTCTACACTTGGGGGGGCAAGTTTCATCCATCTTATCATTCCTTACATTTCCACCTTTGATCTTGAAAAAGTTAAGGATCTCCTTGAACATCATATATCTTATCCTATTCACTTTTTCCATATCTTTCATATCATATCCTTCGCCTTATCCATATTTCATCATTCTTTCTAAATACATCATTTCTTCCTTTCCTTGGTCTTGATGAGGAATAGGGGAAAAATACTTGGACATTATAACAGTATCTTATCTAGTTGATCTTGATCATCCCATTCATTATCCTTATCCTTGCATTCTCCCATTCCATATCTTCTAGCTTATCAAAATTCATCTCCCATCTTTTTTTTCTCTGTTCTTGATGAGATTAGGGGAAAAATTGGTCATCTCATGCTATCTTAAAAAGTCCTAAAAATATATAGAAACATCAGAAAATGTCCTGAAAAAATGGTTACCTTGATGAAAACTTGGCAAATAGGCATC
This sequence comes from Sequoia sempervirens, assembly GCA_007258455.2. Taxonomy (NCBI): domain Eukaryota; kingdom Viridiplantae; phylum Streptophyta; class Pinopsida; order Cupressales; family Cupressaceae; genus Sequoia; species Sequoia sempervirens. The sequence goes on from VDFB02193867.1 coordinate 350,469,470, forward strand.
TTGGTAACAAAAAATCAAAAATCAAAAATCCCAAAAAGAAAATTGGAAAAGAGAAAAATATAAAAAAGGTAAAAAATTTAAAAAATCATAAAATCTAAAAAAGTGCAATAAAATCAAGTAGTGAAACTTGGTAACAGGTGCTATTTCTGATAGGTTAGCTTTTCCATCTATTTGAGCATGCCGACCATTCGCTTTCCCCATTAAATTTCACCATCAATCTGCCTATCATTGAAAAGCATCAAGTACATATCCTGGCATCGCGGTCATGTCTCACCCTAGACTAGGAGAAAAATCCTAAACTCACTAGGCGCAAATAAACTTTGAGCTTAAACCAACATACAAACAGTAGTAGTACAACACAATCCAAAATGATGATCACAGTGAAACTCAACATTGAACATCAATCACACAAATATGAACACATCAACCATCCATATCAAACAACCAAATCAATCAAACCAAAAGCACACTTCAAATGGATGATTGTTATTCTGAATCATGGATTTATCATGGTGGTATGAATGTTCAATTGTTGAACTATGTTTTTTGTTATCATATCTTTGGAACACCTCGATGATGTATTGAATTAGAGGACCTATAAAGGAGTATGATTTTTCTTTGTCTACTATCTGTGAGTTGATCATTATTACTATGCAAATTGTTGCGGGACATACTCTACAAAGTATCACAAATGACATTCCGAATTTGCATAGGAAAAAGGTTAACTCTTATCTATTTACATAAGCAATACTCAGGTCATCTTGGTTTAATTATACCTAGATGCTTGTGTTAACTTGCAATATCAAAAATCATGGAAGTAGTACTCAGGTCATCATGGTCTAAATATACCATCGATGTTTGTACTCACTTTCAACATTTTTAAAGGCTCAATGATGATAAAAAGCATGACAAATCGGTTGTTACGAATGACAACATCTGCATATTAGATCTGCATGGTTAAGTTAGATCGCATCCATGTTAGCTTGCATCTGTATCTATAGGGTTTCCAAAGCTGCAACAATTTCACAACGATTTTATTTTTGACACTAATGGATTGAGTACACTTGACATTTCCAAAAAAACATCATTCTCATATAGAAAACACATCAATTGCATCATCATTTACATACATTAGAAAACATTATCACATCATTCATCCATCCGTGAATCACATCATAATATTTTCATTTGAAAACAAAAAAAGACATGCATTGCATCTCATTTACATAATCAAAATAATTTCATATCGTTGCATTAAGAAAGTGGTCCACTAAGCTTAAATGAGTGAGTCTCTTCATATTTATGAGAAAGTTGGGAAATATGTCAAGTTTTTTCAATCTTAACTTAACAAATAATCAACTGATGGAAACATTCCCATAGCTCTTGGAAGTTGGATAGATTCACTCATTTTAGCTTAAGACCCTAAAGGTTTTGAAGTCTTGCAAACTCAGTAATTATTATATAATCATTGCATCACATAATCATAGTTCATATTATAAAACATCATCCATATGTCATCTCATCATCATTACATCCATACATAATCCGTATAAACATCACATATCATCACACATCATTTGGGTATGTGCAAGATCATCATGGAAAAAATAGGCCCTTAAGTGGTGATGAAATTTAGAAAAATCAGGGTTAGACAACTTGACGTAAAAATTTGAATAAGTTATATATATTATTTCAAAAATATGTAAGAATTGAATCTATAGCAAATTGGATGTAGTTTCTAAACTTCTAGGTTTATTTAAAAAGAAAAAAAACCTATTTGGTGAAAATTTGAAATTTCAATGCAGTAGTACTTAAATTTCAGGGAAAAAATAAGAAGTAGGTGTCTGTCTAACCACCCTAACCACAAGAAAATCATAATATTTTTTTAAAATATTTTAGATAAAAGTAGAGGAATCATGTCCTAATGTGATGCATATTTTTTTGTAATTTTTTTCCAAGTAAATAGTTAATTATGATTTTTGTATTACAACTTTGAAAAAATATAAAAACTCGTATATTTGACCACCTTAACTTGGTCAAAACTTCATGAAATTCATTTTTTTTAATCCTATAGTATGAGAAGCATATAATGTGACACATGTTTCAGATTCAAAAAATGTGATACCATTTGAAAGCTATAGATATTTTTCAATCAGCCTATCAATCAGGACTTTAGTTGTAATTTAAATAGAAAATCAATAATAATTATTTATTAAATTCAAAGTAAAACATTTAATTTATATTGGTGGAAAGCTGAGAATCTCCTTTAAAAACCACTTTTGTTTGATCAATTTTGGGTAAAAAAATATTGTTAGCCACATACCTATAAGAGAGGGGGACCACCACGTGCAAGACCCCAGGTCACAGAGGGTCAAGACACGAGAGGCTGCCCTAACTTACCTCAGCTAAGTGTATTGTTTAAGGTATGTAAGGAGAGGGTAATGAGGACCGTAGGGCCTCTCATCTACTTAATAGGCTCGAGATGCAAAAAGAGGCTAGGCAAGTTGGCTTCTAGGCTTAACACTTCGTCTCAGAAAGCTCTTTGTTCGAGGACAGAAGGGCGAACATTGGAAAATAGTGTGACACACTGGGGTCTTGAAAGCACATTGTACTCCATATAGCCAGACAACGACAAAGATAAGGTCAAGTCAACTAAAGGGCCAAAATGACAGAACTAAGTAAATTAAACAATCTCTAGAATTGTACTGAAAATCAACAAGAGTGATAAAGATGAGGAGAATCTCACCAATGAACTCATTCCCTAGCTAATCCTCTAAGAGCTTCCACACCTACACACAACAAGAGAGAGAATGTTTGGGGGTGGTTGTATAGGGGTCTACCTCAATCAGACCTCGTTTTTGGTGTTCCCACCTCCATAGAAAGCCAAAGGAAAAGAGATAAAGAAGTGACAAAAAGCACAAGCACTACAAACAATACTATGCTAAACCAAATGATAGAGGAGAGGAGAGAGAAGCTTACCACCTCCACCAAGAGCACTCAAGGCTACTTGAAGGAGAAATGAGATGAAATCAAGCCTCTACTGCAATGGCGTGGTCCCAAAATTGCTCTACTGATGTGATGGAGTGTGATATTGCTACTATGGAATGCTTGGAAGTGAGTGCAAATGAGCTTGTGAAATGAGAGATTGAGAGTTTGATGCGCTGTAGAGTCTTTCCAATCTCCAAATGCAAGTTGAAAGACTAATTTTAAAGGTGTGAGAAAGGAAATAGCAATATTTGGGTTGGGTGGCCGAAGGAGGCATTACAACTTCACTACCAATGAGAAGAGTAACACCTCTGCTAGCTCAGCCATAGGAATCTGCCAGGTACATAAGCATGTCGCACGGATGTCTGCCCACTGTGTGGGCATCCCTGACTGAAATGTCTCCACCAATATTCAAAGCATGCACCAAGTGGGTTGCCATCAATGGGCTTAAGTGAATTTAAGCCTCCAACTTAGGTTTTCTAAAGTGCATAAGGGAAAAAAGGGGAATTGTGCCTAGGGTGCAAATTCTCTCTTATACATTTTTCCCCCACTTTAGCGAGCACAAGTACTGATGAGTTCTTGGTAAAGTAGATCAAGAAGAGAGAGTAGGGTTAGAAAAGTATACCTGAACTGTTGAGGAAATAGATTGTGATCTAGAAAACCTAAAGATGTAGGGAAAACAAAGGACTCCATAGCTGCTTAGAACTATGAAGTTGGAACAACAAAGCTTCTTACGGGCCTGCAGACCTATAAGGAGGCAACCCTTGAGATCTCTCGCATGGAGGAAACCCCAAGGAAGTGGTGACATGTCTACTTGCAGATAGAACATGTTGGAAGCGGTGACACGTCTACCCATAGATAGAGTGTTTCTAAAGTGTTGATACATCTACTCGCAAATAGGACACATCCAAAAGCGGTGACATGCCTACTCGCAGATAGGACATGTCTAAAGCATCGATACGTCTACCCGCAGACAGGATGCATCTAAAATTGATGCCATGCCTACCGCAAATAGGACATGTCTAAAGCATCGATATTTCTGTCTGTAGATAGAATGCATCTAAAAGTGCGATATGCCTACCCATAGATAAGACATGTCTAAAAAGTGGCTGGTCATGTAGACTAAAAAACTTTTAAAGGGCTCCCTTGGGAACCCTTCAAAAGGAGAGGGGTCCACTCAAGGGATGCACTGTTTGAAAAAGTAAGGTCTAGTTAGGTTGTCCCCAAGCTACACGATAAAGGGTGAATGGAATGAGTTTAGTCAGGCTGCCCCGAACTAGACGTGCAAGAGTCCATTCATTACAAAGGATTTTGAAGAAAGGGTCCTTGAAGAACTTGCCATGAATTATAAGTGGGTCCACTCAAGGGACACACAATTCAAAATTTACCATCTTAGAGCGATTCGTCATCAATGGATCCTTTCAAAAGATGTTCACTTCATCAAGGGATTCGAAAGGAAGGTCATGTCCTCATGCGAGGGGAATTCAAAGTAGTTTCCACTTCAAAGGAAGATCTTCAAGCCCTTTCTTTACGAACCCATGATGAAGGGAACACATTCCATTAGGGTTCCAAGTTTGAGAATGCACTTCCAAGGAAAGGTATTGCGAGGACCTTCAAGAAAAGATTTGTTGGTGGTGAATTCATTTTCTGAAAGACAAAGTGTTAAAGAAAGTTGTCAAACATAGGAGGGACAACCCAAGCAAAGAAGAGAGAAAGATAAAGAGAAATAAAAAAGTATAAACAAAGGGCATAGGGGGATCTGGTTTGGCAGGGTTAGATTTTTCTGAGCTCATATAATAGTAGGTAACCACAATACAAGGTGAAAGATCAACAATCCCCAACCAGATCAGGAAGAATGCATAGAAAACAAAGTAAAAATAAAAGAAAATTGGGTCAACATGGAAGGGAAGCCTAAATGCCTTAATGTTTTGCATCGTCCCCAATTTATCAAAAATCAAGCACAAACATGGAAGAATGATGGTACAAATAAAAGAAGGTTCACAAGACAAAAATCACGCCTATATCCAAGCACCAATAGGGGTGACAAGGGTCACCTAGGCACACATAACACGAGTACGGGGTAATAGATTACAAAACATGCACACACGCACACAAGATTAAGAAGAGGGGTCTCCTCCTAACATTGCTTGGCTAAGAGGTCGTATACTTCCCAATCCAAATCCTCATAAGGGGAAGGAGGATGAGCCTACAAGGATAGAATGTTAAGAGGAGGAGCGTCCAACCCTCCCGTGACAAGGGCTAAGGAATAGGTCCTCTCAAGCTCCTCTTTATCGAGCTCTTGTGGAGTCAAAGTCAATGATTTTATGAAGATCACCAACAGGGTCGAGACTTCATCCACAGAGTTAAACATGCGCCCCATTGGAGTGCCATGTCTTGCTTCAGCTGACGAGGTGGGTTGTGCCTGAGATCCACTACTAGGTTCACCGAATGATTTGGGAGAAGTGATGAACTTAGGAGAGGTCAAGACTAGTTCTGTCACAAGGACAAAATAGGTCATCACAAGGCCACCTTGCGAAGGTGGGCTCCTCCTATGTCCTTTATCATGAGAAGGACTAGCCTCCTTCACAGGAGGAGATGGACTCCCTGTAGATGAAGCTAGAGGTGTAGAGGAGGAGGAAGGCAGAACCACAATGGATATGACTAAAGTGTTAACCATATCCATGGGTTTTGGGAAGGGTTGAATAGCTGGAATGGTCATTAGCAAAGGATGCTTTGTTGAAGGAGCGATAAACACTTGTACCTGTTTAGGGTTAGGCACGTTTATGCTTCCAACGAAATCCAGGAGTGGATCAGGTAGAAGAGGCACAATAGGAAGGGGGAACAAGACATTGTAAAGGGCCCTAAAGTGGGGGCGGCCATTTCTTCCTCCTTCTATTACAAAGTGGCCTGTTCAACCAGGAGAGCCTTTTGTCAGTGCTTGTGCTCATGTGCAAGATGATTCCTACGACTCTTGGAGTTAGAAGCCAGAGATTTCGAAGGGACGAGAGGTTCTTGCTTGACCATAGGAATGTCCACTAGGGCCATTTCAGGTGGAGGAAAAGATTCCTATGCAGGAGTAGGGGGAGCAGGCTGAGGAGTGACAAGAGGAGTTGACTCGAGAGCCTCAACAGCGGGCCTCTTTTCACTCTCCACTCACTGCCTTAGGAGTAGGAGTAGTAGGATGCTGCAATGATCGAGACGAGGAGGATTCTCCTTGGGAGACCTTCTTCCTGTCATATTGAGTGATCCTAGGCTCTATCGATAGAATAGGAAGCTCAAATGTGGGATACTTAAGCTTTCACTAAGCGGGCACCAAAGGGTTTTCCTACAAATGAGGAGCAGAACTTGACTATACCACAGTTGAGCGAGAAGAAGTGTCAGACCGAGTAGTGGAAGAGGAAGAAGGAGGGTCACAAGACTGCTTCTCTTCTCTCCTTTTTTGAGCCTTAGCAGCATCGTTGTCAGCCTTCAGGCAAGCCCTATGTGAAATGACATAAGGCGAGGGAAGGTACCTCACTTTTGACCTTAGACGTCCTTTCTATAGTTCTAATATGTTTTATGTAAAAGGTTCATAGTAGGTGGAAAGAGACCCACAAATGTAGACCATGGGTGATTTAGGGAGTAGCTACCATGTGCGACTAGTGGTCGATAGTCGGTGTCGTGGATCATGTGTATGGAACCTCCTTAGATAAATTTTAAGCATTTATGCATGACGAAGGGTACCGCGTTCATTGCTACCAACCAAGGGATACCCAACTTGACATAGAAGAGTTCAGAGCCAGGAATGATATCAAACAAGAGTTTCATGGTCTTTTGTATGACTAAGACCGATAAGGAAATTCTACCTAAAGGGGGCACAGAAAGGCCATCATGTGTGCGAATGAAACTTTTAGGAGCATCGTATCCATCCTTATGTAAAAATTTTATAAGCATAATCTCCTCTATTATTATGTTCACCTATGACATCAGATCAATGAGAACACCAACTACAATGTTTCCATTGATTCACATAGGGATATAGAGGGGAGATGGTTCCTTATTAAAATCCATCGATAGGTTCTGTGAAGTAAAGGTTATGCCAAAAAAAATTTCCACAAGTTGCGTAGAGGGGATGGTTTGATACAAGAACGAGGTCATCACACATGCTAGACAGTGCTTTCATAGAGTCCCAAAAGGCTAATGGCTAAGACGGTGACCCAATCAAGGTTTCATCATGCAATACCTTTAGAACCTTCCAACTATGCCACCGAAGGGTTGCAGGTTAGGTTGTAAGGTGATGGCCTTACAACACTCCCACCTAAAATAGTCCTAGAGTACAAGAAAAGGGACTATCAGTATCACAAGAATAGAACCAAAATGGTTCATGTCGGATTCAACAAAAATGTAAGAGAGGGGGACCACCACATGCAAGACCCTAGGTCATGTAGGGTCAAGACACAAGAGGTTGCCCTAACTTACCTCAGCTAAGTGTATTGTTTAAGGTATGTAAGGCAAGGGTAATGAGGACCATAGGGCCCCTCAGCTACTCAAAAGGCCTGATATGCAAAAAGAGGCTAGGAAAGCTGGCTTCTCGGCTTAACACTTCATCTCAGGAAAGCTCTGTGTCTGAGGACAAAAGCACAGACTTTGGACAACAACACGACACACTGGCGTCTTGAAAGCGCACTGTAGTCTATATGGCCAAACAACAACAAAGATAAGGTCAAGCCACCAAAAACTAGCTAATGGCCCAACAAGTCAACTAAAGGGCCAAAATGACAGAACTAAGTAAATTAAACAATCTCTAACATTGTAAAGCAAATAAACAAGAGTGATAAAGATGAGGAGAATCTCATCAATGAACGTGTTTTCCAGCTGATCCTCCAAGAGCTCCCACACCTACACACAACAAGAGAGAGAATGTTGGGGGTTGCTGTATAGGGGTTTGCCTCAGTCAAACCCTGTTTTGGTGTTCCCACCTCCACAGACACCCAAAGGAAAATAGATAAAGAAGTGAGAAAAAACACAAGCACTACAAATAGTACTATGCTACTCAACCAAATGATAGAGGAGAGGAGAGGGAAGCTTAAGTACCACCTCCACCAAGAGCACTCAAGGCTTCTTAAAGGAGAAATGAGAGGAACTCAAGCCTCTACTGCAATGGTGTGGTCCCAAACGTGCTCTACCAATGTGATGGAGTGTGATATTGTTGCTATGGAATACTTGGAAGTGAGTGCAAATGAGCTTGTGAAATGAGAACTTGAGAACTTTTTGTTGTGTAGATTCCTTCCAATCTTTCTTCCAACCTCCAAATGCAAGTTCAAAGACTGATTTTGAAGGAGTGAGAAAGGAAGCAACCATATTCAGGTTAGGTGGTCGAAGGAGGCATTACAACTTCGCTGCAAATGGGAAGAGTAATGCCTCTGCTGGCTTAGATGTAGGAATTTTCTAGGGACACAAGCACGTCGTGCAGACATCTACGTGCCATGCTGGCATCCTCGATAGAAACGCCTGCACTGACACTTGAAACAAGCACCAAGTGGGTTTCCATTAGCGTGCTTAAGTGAATTTAAGCCTCTGACTTAGGTTTTCTAAAGTGCATAAGGGTAGAAAGTGGAATTGTATGTAGGTTGCAAATTCACTCTTATACAATACCCTACACACACCCATCATATCACCACTTTTTGGCCCATCATGATCCTACACATACCCATTTACATAATCAAAATCCATCTCACATAACATAGGCATCACCCATAAAGCATATACAATCATTTATCATTAACCATAATCATCATTGCATACATCCCATAATCATCATCACATACGCATCATCATATAAACCTCAACACACAAGAACTAGGTACCATCACATTATCGTACTTTCATCCATTCATTGTATCATCTATTTGCATGAGAAAAAGTACAAAAACATAAATTGCATCACATTTCATTGGCATAATAGAATCCATCACATACATCATATTGGGATCATTCATAAAGCATCATCGAACTATAACACATTAGTTGTATCCTCATTTGCATCCATAGCATATCATATCATCACCATCATATAGCATAAATAATAGAAATCAAATACATCCATCATGAAATCATATAGGCACGTAGATCATAATCATCACCGCATATCATATAACCTAAAAATCATAATGTCAAAGTTTACAAGGGTAACCAAAGGTCTAAAGAGATACATCAATATCAAAATTGACTGTATATCATAAAGTCTAAAAATAAGAGGTACATCATCAATGTCTCAACTAAATAGTGTATACAATCATGTCCAAAGTACATTAGAAAATTATTATAAACTGGAGCTCTGTCATGCTCCCCCCAGATGGTGCTGGCATCAAAGGACCAGCACCTCCCCCTGCACCCGATGGACCTACCCCAAGATCTCTTTGATCTCTAGGCAATGGCTATGTAACACCTATGTTGACGATACAAGACTGAGACCTCCCTGATCGAGACTGGGCAAAGCTCTCCCGCTGCGTTGGAGGAACAACATCATGATATCGATGTCTGTAGAACTTGACCTCCTATGGGGTATGACAGACCTCTTTGAAATAATTTGAAGTGTCGGCAACTTTTGTAGCCTATTGTAGCCTCTCGATGATGCTCTCAGCCTGCTCCACTTTCCATCTCAGGGTATCCCTCTTAGCAGTCAATATGGTAATCTGCCTCTACAGTTGTCTATGTGCCTATCCCTAGGCCTATACCTGGGCCTATACCTATGCTTGTTGGGTCTATACCTGTTGTACCTACTTCCTAGCTACATCCCTCTCGGCCATTAGAGTTTGTATCTATCCCTATTCCTGAATAAGTAGAGCCTGTATCTACTCTAATTGACCCTGTAGCATCTGAACATGTACCTATAGAGAAGCTATCTATGTTTGCTGCTATTGAGATGGCAGTCTTATCTCCACGCATTGTTGTGATAGGGCCACTAATGATTACCTCTTACGAGGCACTCTCATCTCTCCAACATCGGGACTTGGCCCTCCTCCACCCCCATCGCTATCATCTCCATGTCCATCACCATCATCATTGCTATCCTCCTCCTCCACCTCTTCTCTCTGTCACCTTTTCCCATGACCTACTGCTCCCTCCTCCTCTAATAATGACACTAGCTCATTAGGGATGGTGATCCATGGGAAGGGATGCATAAACATGTACTAAGCATACTTTGCTGATATCGAAGCATCAGTGATATCTGGATGAACATCCCAAGGCACAACTTGTAAACCCTAGAAATGCTCATCTGCTGCATCATAAGACAACACTGGCCCCCACTCTATAGCATCATGTTGTCACTGTGCATAATGGGCTACTCCCTAGGGCATGCTCTAGAACCTACCATATTGTCTTAGTACTCTCATAAGAATGAATCTCTTGATAATAAAATGGGTCTGTCCAATCAAATAAATTGACTAACACAAGAATGGCATCTTGGCGCCATCCTCAGGCCACTGCTCACAATCAAGATATGGTACCCATACCACCAACTCCAGATCATCTAGTCTCCTCTTCCAATACTCCAGCTTTCCCAACATAGGCTGAGCAAGTCAACTTGCATAAATGTGAACATAGGGCCTCATGGCTGGCCATTGTCTGTCTCCCACTAGCTGATTGACTGCTATATGCTCCCAAGCCTAGACTTGGAGCAATGTGACCCTTGCTGATAAACTTGCTCCTCAAAGGTAAACAACTTGATGCAAATCATCGTATAGATGGGTCAACATAAAACAACCCCATGTATATCGAGTGTTGTGAGCAATTATGCTTTCCAAGATCTATCCCCATCCAACTGAGAGTCCCTTTGACCTGTGGTTAGGACAAAGGAACTCTCCAATAAAATCGGCTAGAACATAACACAAAGTAGTGTAGACGTCAACCATGTCCTTCCATGGAATCTCATATCTGCATATGGTATCATCCTTAAAAACCTGACACAAAGCATCAGTCCCACCCTGCTCATGTGAATCATACAAAACCAACTCTCCAACCATGGGAATCTGTAAAATATGGTATACATCCTCAGGATTCATTGTGATCTCGTTAGTGGATGAATGGAAGGTGTTATGCTCACTGTGCCACCTCTCTGCTAAAGTTGTCAGGAAACCCATGTTCACCCTAATCTAGGGAATATCTATAAGAGACAAAAAACAACATCATGCAATGATAGTTGTCTCAGGTTGCATCAGATGGTGAATCAACTCCCATGTTGTGGAAAACCACTCCCTAATCTATAGACTTGTCAATGACTCCTATAATCAAAAAATCATAGATCAGTCAATTAATCAATCTAAATCAATCAACCTATCAATCTAATCAACTTTAGTGAGACTTTGATCAAATCTTGTGAGCATCAATCTATCAACTCAACCTCACCTATCACGAGGCTTATCAATCAATCAATGTACCTCACCTATCATGAGGTTCATCAATCAACTCAACCTTTCTTATCATGAGGTTTATCAAATCGATCAATTCAACCTCACCTATCATGAGGTTTATCAATCCTTTAACCTCGCCTATCATGAGGTTTATCAATCAATCAATGCATATCACCTGTCATGAGATCATTTAAATCAACCAACCTATCATTGATCCTCGCCTATCATTAAGTCAATTATCATCATCCTATCATTGCATCTCACCTATCATGAGATCAATGTACATATAATCTATCAACATCATCAATCATCATCAATACAAAGGCTGACGCGATAAAACATCATCGAAATCAGGGAGTTTCAACAAGAAAATCATCAAGTTTCTCCAATGTGCTAAAACAGTGCTATGCACTGAAAGACTCGATGTGCTAGAGAAATCCATCAATGTGTTGAAACAGACCTTCAATGTGCTGAACTACTCTATTCACCATTTCATTTGCTCATTGCATCGTAATAGGGCCCCGATGTGCCAATCTACCCTATGCGTTAGTTCATCTCATCAATGTGCTAATCTAATTGCCCTAAGCGCTAATATAACCTATGTGCTATTTTGGTGCTTCTATGAACTAATTCAGACAACCCATGCACTACATCATTTAATGTGCTAGTTCATCTATCCTATGCACTACAATGCTATCCCTATGCACTATAACAGACTATAAATTCACTACTTTGGGTTGTCAATGCACTAGAAAAACAAAATCCGATTCAAAATGTGGAAAACAAGCAGGAAAATTAAATGCACAAATAACAAGGCAGTTTTCGGGGTACTTACTGGAGGTCCGTATGCTGCCAGGCGGTTGTACTTTCACACGCGTTCAAAATGGTGAGTGTGTTAAGGGATCACATTCTGCTCCAAGTTTGCACAAATCACTCTCACTCTCAAGTTTTCAAGTTGCAAAATGCTCAAATCAACTTCTAATTACACTTTTCAACCTTTTAAGGTTAATTAAGTGGCATTTTATGGGGATGTTTTATTTTTATTTTTCAAAGGGGCCTTAATTAATTAGATCGTCACCTGCTCGCTTATATAACATTTTTTGGGAGATAAATCATTTTTTAGGCATAAAATTTTGAGATCATCATCAAATCATCACAAAATCATCAAAATTTTCAAAAATTCTAACAAATCCTAAAATTTTTAAAATTCACCGATTTATCTCCCGAGGGGGCATATATCCGTCATCACTTGAAAATCAACATCTGGGGCATCAATTTTTATTTTTTCTCAACATCATTATCAAATTTTTCTTTGAAGCGACGTGTAAGCACATTACTTCAAAGCTCGGGGAAAAATGTATACACCTAAAATCGGTCAAGACATTTAATTAATGAAATACTAGTTATTTAATTAATATTTGAACTACTTTATATAGTTCATATCCTTAAATTCTCTAAATCTAAAATCATAAATTCTTCTAATTTAATTAAATAAACAAATTTCCATAAGTTTGTTTTATTTAATTTTTACTAATCCCAAATTAGGAATTCAAGCACATGTCTACAACTTTTCATGCCACCTTACCAAGGTTACATGAAATTAAATAATTCTAATGTTTAAATTAGAATTATTTTGAACAAATTTTCAAATACATGGCTTATTCCTCACACACTTCTTCAACAAACTTTCAAACACATGATTTTTTTCTCACACACTTGATTCCTCCATCCATTTGGCATGTTGTCTTTGGTCAAGGGATTCCTTCATCCATTTGGCATGTTGTCTTTGGTTAAGGGAACATTCTTCTTTATTCTCCATCTCCACCGTTCATCCCTCTTGTTTGAATCTGGGCCGTCGATCACTGCCACATCATAAGATTCTTGGAAAAACCTACACATACAACCCTTTGCTATAGTATTTTGCATCCCACATTCGAGTAGAGTTATCTTGCATGAATAGCTTTGGAGTATTGGAGCAATTGGAGTCTATAGTTAGAATCATGTTTTATTTTGTAGTTGCATATAGAATCATGTTTAGCTTCATAGTTAGCTTTGTAGAATAATGTTTTGCTTTATAGTTGCATTTTAAACCATGTTTTGCTTTATAGTTGCATTTTAGATTATCATATCACTAATCATTTGAGCATATGCAGAATCATTTTAACTTCTTATCGCAACATTTGTATCACATAGTTTAGCCACATTATCCATTCATCATAATCTCCATCATAGCTTTCATCACATAGTTTATATAGGAACTTAATTGACTTGCATGTTGAATAACATCTTGTTTCTCAAGTTGTCATTTTAATAACGATAGTGCATATACAAAATCTAAGAGCCAATATAGTTTAATAAATCCTTGAAAATAGAGAACAATGAAATGTTTTTAAAAATTTATTTGCTGCACTCTAGAGTAAGTAATTTGATTCATATCTTTACAATAATATGTCTCATTGGTGTTTGTGTTGATTTACTAACAATTCTCACATTTCACATACACAATTATCAATCTTGTTTGATTTCTAAAATACACCATCTAATTTACAACTCTCAACTTTTGACTCATTTTAAATTATTTAATGATATTTACTTTATTATTGTACTTAATCCTTTAAAAAAACACTTAATTTCCTTCAAAAATATTAACAATTAATATCTCACATATTTCCGCAAAACTAGAAATATCGAAAAATGAATAAATTGTGAGTACACACGCAAGAAGATGACATGTCAGGACTAAGAAAAGATTCGAATTACTACTGACGGAGCGTGAGGATGGGATTTGAAGAACGAGTGGAATAGACTCGTCAACATTTCAAAATTTAATTAATTTCTACAAGTGGCCGACAGATTCATTACTCAGAAAGCTCAGTCATTGACTGGTAAACGGAATTCAATTTTATTTGTACAGTAGTCGTCGGTGCCAGCCGATTCTCTAAGCATTTTCCTTAGTATTTTCCTGATCATTTCCAATGGCGCCTCCGACATCTACAGTTTTTATAGAATGCTATCTATTTATGCTTACTCCGATCCGAATCCCTCTTCACTTCCCTGCAACGACATTTTGTTTCCACTCATGCTTAGCGTTAATTAATGGCATCCTCATCCTTATCTCGTCGAAGAAATGAGGATCGTGATGCTTTCTCTAGAATTAAGCCTCATGGCATCCGGAGGAAAGTAGAGGAATCTTCAAGATTGTTTGATGTGTTCATCAACCACAGGGGCCCTGATGCCAAACAAACTGTAGCCCTTCAGCTTTACAATTCTCTTAAGGAGTTAGGAATACATGCATTTCTTGATTCGGAAGAGAAAGAACTCGGTGATTCATTTCCTTCAACCATTGAGAATGCCATCCACTCTGCTTCGGCTCATATCGCTATCTTCTCCAATAGATATGCAGAGTCCTCATGGTGTTTGGCGGAGCTAGTTCTCATGTTACAAAGTAGAGCTAAGATCATTCCATTGTTTTACGGAGTGAAGCCTTCCGATCTTCGCTTTGTAGAAAAGGGAAAGTATGCCAAAGCATTCACTGAATATGAACAGAAGAAGAGGTATTTGGAAAAGCTTGGGGAGTGGAAAGAAGCTCTCCAATCTGTTTCATTTATCACAGGCTATGAAATCGACAGCAATTTCATGTAAGATCTCAGTGTTTCCATTGTGCTTTGATATTCCACATCGTTTTATTTTTTCATGAATGAAATTTCTACATTTTGGTGAGCCAAATTTATTTCTTATTAAGATCCAGTTTTCCTTTTTAAAGCATCAGGGACTGCAAAAATATAGTGTCAGCTGTCCAGAAAGAAGTTCAAACGAAAATATCTCTACATGTTGCCAAATACCCAGTAGGACTTCACAGGCTTGTCAAAGATTTTGAAAGGTTGTGTCTTGATCAGCTTGTAGAAGATTTTGAAACGCAGTGCGGGGCGAATGAAGCCGACAAAGAGAAGCCTCGGATCGTCGGTATTTTTGGAATGGGTGGAGTGGGCAAAACAACTCTGGCCAAAGAGTTGTTCAACCGAAAGCACTCCCAATATAAGCGAGCCTGCTTTCTGTTCGATGTGAGGGATGCCTATGCAAATAAAAGTTTTCCTTCCTTACAACTGACACTCCTCAAAGATCTCTTCCAACAAGATAAACTCAATATTCATTGCACAGAGGAAGGAATAGGTTATATCGCGGATTGCATAGAAAGGAGCAGCCAGTTAAGTTTCTTACTTGTTCTAGATGATATTGATCACGTGCAACAGTTAGATTCTCTCCTGATAATCGATATGCTAAAGAAGTCATTTGATAGCCTGGTGATTCTTACAACCCGTGATGCAGGGGTGCTTATAAACGCAGATATTACTGTTGCTTATAATCTAAAGGGAATGGATGGAGATTATGCGAGAGAGCTGTTTTGTTGGCATGCCTTCGGCCATCCCCATCCGGCTAGAGACTATGAGAATCTGGTTAACTCCTTCCTAAATGTTTGTGGAGGCTTACCTCTGTCTCTTCAAGTTCTTGGCAGTCATGTTCATGGCAGAGATCAGAATTATTGGAGCTTGGAATTGAAAAAATTTAGGAAGACATTGCCTCGAGACATACGTCAAAGACTTGGAATAAGCATTGATGCACTGGACGACGAGGAACAACAAATTTTCATGGATCTTGCATGTTTTTTTGTTGACAAATCGAAGAGTATTGCCATGCAAGTATGGGAGGCATCAGGATGGAGCGCTCAGCATGCCCTGGAAACACTTAAAAACAAGTGTCTTGTTAAAGAAATAGATAAAAAGGCTGGGGTAGGAGAAGATACCTCTGCATTGAGAATGCATGACCATCTGCGGGACTTGGGAAGAGAAATGGCAGATAGATTGAGCCCTCGTCGGCTGTGGCGACCACGAGATCTTGAATGTCTGGTATGGTTGTTCCTCTTCCCACTTTCTGCTTCCTATCAAAGTGATAACTTTACATCTTTGAACCTCTTAATACAAGTCTGCGATGCTTTTGTGATTGCAGGAATCAAATGGATTCCAAAACATCCTCCGTCAAACCAAAGGCAGATGTTTCCATTCATTTATTGACAAGTCCATGAATTGTCTAATTACATACTTTCTAGGGGAATCAGATGTCAGTGCTGACACGTCAACCTTTTTGTTGTGGCTTAAGCTCGAGTTTAAGTGGCTTAACCAGAATTTCAATGCGTTACAGCCAAGTATTCCTCCATGGATTCCTCTTCAAAATTTGCAATGCTTAATAATCTGGAATATGCGGTTCAAACCATTTTGGCAGATCAACTTACAGGTATCGTGTTCTTCTATGAGAATTGAATTTTTCATTTAAATATTCCATGAACGATCGATTCTTTATTATTGTTAGTCGTTGAATGTGAGTTTAAAACAAATTTGTTTTGAGTTTCAGGCGCCCACGCAATTGAAGGAGCTGCAGATATGTAATTCTGCTTTGGAAGAATTTTCAGATTTATCGGGAATCTCAAATACTTTAGAAAAGTTTTTAATTCACACGTGTACTGGTCTGATAACCGTGTCAGGATTATCTGACCTTAAGTGCCTAATAGAATTGAGCATTTCTGATTGCCCAGATCTTCAAAAATTAGGTGTTGCACATTTGAGCTGCCTGGAAAAAATTGTAATTCACAATTGTTATAAACTAAAAACCGTTTCAGGAATATCTGATCTTAGAAAGCTGGTAGAATTGGACGTTTCTGGGTGGCCGGTGCTTGAGCAGCTGCGTCTACTGGGTCTGAACAACTTGAAGCGCATTACGGTTAATTATCTTTTCGAGCCAGCATGTTTTGAGGTGAATGATTGCAGAAGTTTGGAAAATATATCTGGAGGTTCAGGTTTTGGAAATCTTGTAAGCATCAGCATTCGCAACTGTCCCAAGCTTGAGGTGTTGCCATATATCCAAGGTTTAAGAGACCTGAAGACTGTCACAATTGATGGATGTGGCAACCTCAAGAGTCTTCTCTTTTCAAAGTGTCATAATTTGGAAAGAGTGACGGTTAAATTGGGTCTAACTTGCCTAGAGAAGATTACCATTCTGGACTGTAGGATGCTCAATTGGCTTCAGTTGTTCAAATGTAAAAATTTGAAACAAGTATCCATATCGGGTTGTTGTGAGCTTGAAGAGCTCCCCTGTTTTGCAATCCAAACTTGTCTTGAGAAGATCAACATTGTCCGATGTGAGAAGCTGCATCACATATCTTTGCCAAGAAAACTTGTGGAACTCGGAATAGAAGATTGCAGAGCATTAAAAACAGTGGCATCGTGTTGTGATCATAGTGAATGTCTGGAGGTACAAGAGTTGACAGGTCTTTCCCGGCTGAGTTGCTTGAAGTGGATTACAGTTAAGAATTGTGACAAGCTGCAATCAATACAAGGCATTGATGAGTTGGGTGCATTAGGAATTCTTCATTTGTTCAATTGTCCAGAGCTTGAAGACCTCCCATGTTTCGCACGTCAAACTTGCCTTGAGGAGATTACCATCATCAAATGTGGGAAGCTGCAGAACATAACTTTGCCAACAACACTCGTGAAACTCAAAATAGAAGGTTGCAGAGAACTGACAATTGTGGCAATGATTTCTGATCATAATGAACGCCTGGAGGTACAGAACTTCTCAAGCGTTGTCCAACATATTACCATTCAGAATTGTGACAAGCTGCAGGCACTACAAGGCATTGATAAGCTGCGTACATTAGGAATTCTTCAGTTGTCCAATTGCCCAGATTTTGAAGAGCTGCCATGTTGTGCACGTCAAACTTGCCTCGAGGAGATTACCATTGTCGGATGTGGGAAGCTGCAGAACATAACTTTGCCAACAACTCCTGTGGCACTCACAATAGAAGATTGCAGAGAACTGAAGACAGTGGCAATGATTAATGATTATAGCGAACGCCTGAAGCCACAGAACTTCTCAAGTGTTGTCCAACAGATTACAATTCAGAATTGTGACAAGCTGCAAGCGGTACAAGGTATTAATAAGCTGCGTGCATTAGGAATTCTTCAGTTGGTCAATTGTCCAGAGTTTGAAGAGCTGCCAAGTTTTGCACGCCAAACTTGTCTGGAGGAAATTATCATTGTCAGATGTGGGAAGCTGCAGAACATAACTTTGCCAACAACACTTGTGACACTCACAATAGAAGGCTGCAGAGAACTGAAAACAGTGGCAACGATTTGTGATCATAGTGAACGTCTGAAGCTACAGGGCTTCTCAAGTGTTGTCCAACAGATTGCAATTCAGAATTGTGACAAGCTGCAGATCGTACAAGGCATTGATGAACTACGTGCATTAGGAATTCTTCAGTTGTTCAATTGTTCAGAGCTTGAGAAGCTGCCATGTTTTGCACATCAAAGTTGCCTTGAGAAGATTAGCATTGTCAGATGCGGGAAGCTGCAGGACATAACTTTGCCAACAAAACTTGTGGAACTCGTAATAGAAGGTTGCACAGAACTGAAAACAGTAGCAGCATTTTGTGACCGTAATGAATGTCTAGAGCTACGGGAGTTTTCAAGTGTTTCCCGACAGAGCTGTCTGAAGTCGATTACAATTCATGCTTGTGACAAGTTGCAGACTATACAAGGTATGGATGAGCTACATATGTTGAAAAGAATGCAACTTGCATATTGCAGCAATTCAGCAATACGGAATTGTATTCCCATATTGAAGGTAATGATTCGAAGACTCCTTTAAACACTCAACTATAATTCTTGATTTGAAAGAAGAACAAGAGAGCAAATTTTTTTTAGGATTTTTCCCTTGATTTTTTTTCCCTTCCTTTTTTATCCTTTGATAATCTCTTTGGTCATGGGAAAATGAAAATGGAGTTTTTTCTTTTTCGTGTTTAATTGCAGAACATGCCGCCAGAGCTTCTTGTTGTGATTGGAAGAGCAGCAGATGGAGCGCTGTTAGCTTTAAAACCACATCTCTTTTCTGACACCGATGCAGTCATTTCAGAAATTGGTACTCGCACAATTGATAGATGGCAGGAAATGATGCCAGAATTGAGTGCAGTCATCGTATGCGCTGTGGTCATAATTTCGAATAGGAGCAGAGACCGGATGTTAAATCTACCTTTTGCATACCCTCGGCGGTCGAATTTGGACCATTGGTGGTGGAATTTGGACCCTGGGCGGTCGAATTATGGATTGCAACAAGGAGAATGGATAGTTACCATGGTAACTACTGACCAGCACAGAATAAACAGTTACTGTAGTCAGGATCGCCAATTTGAAGATATTCTTGTTAGTTGGAGAATAATGAAGAAGGGGTATAAGGTGGGCGTAAAGAAAGGTGAAGAAAGGAAAATTCAGCATGTATTACAGACAATTATTGATAGGCTCTACCACAAATAAGATAAGATAGTTATCTTATTGCAAATTATGGTCCTTTCCACTTCGAGGATGAACAGGATGTACTTGTAAGTTATTGCTATTGTTTTTTAAACTAAGTTTTTAAATGAATTTTATATGAAATTTCAAATATTATAAGTGATGTTGAAGCTTATATGGAAAAATGCTTGTGTATAATGACAATTTTGTTCTCAAAATGCTTATGTTGAAGCTTATATTATTTTATGTTCATGTAAGCATAAAAAAATACTTTTAAAATGATTTATATTAAATTTATAATTTATTTTTATGTTCAATTTATTTACTATTGACTATTATAATGCCACTTTTAATTCATTTATGAAAATTAATTATATCTAATTCAATTTATATTATGAAAGAAAAAAAAAAAAAATTATGAATTTAATTGAATGTCTCCAAGTATGTAAACTATTTAGATCTTGTTGTAGAATTACAATTCAGAGATGTGACAAGCTGCAGCCCATATAAAGCTTTACTGAGCCGCATGGAATGGAAAGTCTTCAGTTGTCCAATTTTCCGGAGTTTGAAGACTGCGATGATCTGCAAATCAAACTTGCCTTGAGAAGATTTACATTGTCAGATGTGGGAAGCTGCAGAACATTGTTTTTCCACCAGAACTTGTGGAACTCAGAATAGAAGGTTGCGGAGAACTGAAAAAAGTGATAGTGGTTTCTGATTGCAGTGAATGTCTGGAGCTACAAGAGTTGTCTAAGTGTTGCTCGACTGAGCCGTCTGAAGTGGATTACAATTCAGACTTGTGAGAAGCTGCAGATTACACAAGGCATTGACGACCTGCATGCATTGAAGGTAATGGTTTCAAGACTTCTTTAAACATTCAATTATATTTCTTACATTTAAAGGAGAGCGAGAGAGTAAAAATTTTCAGTATTGATCTGAAGTTTTGTTTTCCCTCCCTTGATTTTCTGAAATAATCTCTTAACTCTGGTAATTTCTAAATGAAAATGGAGCTTTTCTTTTTTCTGTTTCAATTGCAGAGTATGCCGTAAGAATTTCTGGCTGTGATCGTAGAAGCTGTAGATGGAGCACAATCAACTGTAGATGGAGTCATTGCAGAAATTGAGTGTAATCATCGTATCCTTTAGGAGTTGGTTGTGGTTAAGAGTTATACCCCAATCGCACAGATTCATCAATCTCTTGCAGCCTGTTATTGGAATTCTTTGTGGAAATTTAATGTGCAACAAGGAGAATGCATAATTACCACGGTAACTACAGAGGAGTATAAAATGAGAATTTATTGTAATTATGATCACCAATTTGAAGATGTTCTTGTGAGGTTTGGAATAATTAAGAAAGGGGTGGTGGGCGTAAAGAAAGGTGAAGGAATGGAAAACTCAGCATGTATTGCACACATTTATTTGGTATGACTCTTTTGACTAAATATTTTTAACGGATAGCTAATATTTAGCATTTTGTTTAATGTAAATTTTTGTTATTTTTATAAAAGATGCAAGTTAGGGTTAAGAAAATTTCGCAGAAATTATGGCCCATTTGCGAGCGTCCAAGAGTATATTGTTCTCTGTCTGTCCATTACGAAGTGCGTCGCGAATATTGAGCATTTACTATTTAAATTGATTTTTTTAAATGATATTATGTGGAACTGTAAAGTGCTTTCGTTTTAACTTCGATTAAAATCTTTTTATATTTCATTGATTTAAATAATTTAATTTATTAAAATATAAAAAAAATATTAAAATGAAATAAATTAAGTTATTTATTATTGATTATTATAATTTTTATTTTATTTATACATGAGTATTTTTTGGTTTTTATTATATTATAAATAAAAAATAGAATAACTTAAAAATACTATAATAAGAATATTTCAATGGAAGCTTCAGAATTTATAAATAATTTATAGTTTTTAACAAAATTGATCTTTACAAAAATAAACTTGTCTTCATAGAAATGAATTGACATAAAAGTAAATGTAGTGGATAACAGTGGTGTCAATAGGGTCTATTTAGAAAGTTGTTAGACAAAAATTAGATCTCTTTTGGTCAAGTCATTGGGATGACCAATTAAAAAGTAAACATATTTAATTTCTACTTAATCTAAAATTGAGAACATGCAAGTAAACTCAATTATTAATAATTTTATTAAAATAACAATGCAAGATAAAAATTTAATAAAAAAGAGGTGGGGGTGGTGAAACACAAGATATACACCATAAAAACTATTGCAAAATAATCCAATGGAGCATGTGGGCGGGAAGAGGAGTGGAGCTAGTGGTTTGAATTCTTTGAACAGAGATGGAGAGGGAGAGGTGGATTTAGATGATGAGGATGTAGATTCTTTGCCTTGATTGGTGCAGTCTCCTTTTTTTTTAATAAAAAGGGGTAAAAACTTTATTGAACCTCCAAAACAAGCATTACATCAAAGACCAGGTTGCAAGCCCAAAGAAGCCAAAAATAACAAACAAAGCAAAAGTCAAAATCAACCAGCACCCTCGCCATCCTCAACTAGAACCCTCTCCAAATCCAGACAGAGCTTCGAAGGGATCTGAACCCTATCATCAATCCTCTAGTCATCCTCATGCTCAGAAGCCCATTTGGCCAGACAATTAGCTATCATATTTCACTCCCGTGGGATATGGACAAAAGAAACCATCTCCATCAAAGTGTCAATCTGCGAAACCTGCAGCACTATCACTACCAATTGCGAACTAACACCATACACCTTTTGTTCATTAAGAAAGTTAACCATGACCTAAGAATCTGATTCACAAATAACCTGATGACATCCCAACTCATAGGCCCATTTCAGAGCATAGAGGATCGCCAAACCTTCCATAAGGTTGATAGTCTGCAAACCTTTATGGAAAGAAAAGAGGAAAACCACCAACCCAAAAGAGTCTTTGCTGACCCCACCAATTCCAGCAGGTACCAGATTTCCCCTAGAAGAACCATCAATATTAACCTTCAAAGCGCCAACTAGAGGGGGCTACCAGTTCCCCAATCTTTGAACTCACTGCCTCACATGCCTACCTCTAATACAACAAGTAGAGGTCGAGGATAGCTTGTGGATACCTAGCCTAACCACCATCTCTACATCCCTTTTTTCTAGTGGTAACACCACATCTCCCTTAGCTTGAATCATCTCCTAAATTATACCAAGAATTCTGAACCACACCTATTGAATCTGCAAATTCTCCCCTCTAAAAATCCTCCTATTCCTTTCCAACCACACCTGCCACAATAAGAAAATAGGCCCATCATGCCATGCATCCTACAGAAAGGGAGCCAACGAAGGAGGTCTTCCCAAACTAGCCCAGAGGTCCACCAAGAAGGAGGCATGAACGCATGGACTGTTCCAAACTCCCCACCATGAATGCTAGAGCTGCAAAGTAAAAGGGCACCGAAAAAATAGATGAGAATAATCCTCCTCACCTCTCCACAAAGAACACACCTGGAAGGGCCCTGAAACCCAGGCTTCTAGATATTATCCCAAGTCAGACACCTATTCCAAGCCAAGGTCCAAACGATGCAGTTACACTTCGGCCAAGAAAACTTATTCCACACCCTCTTCCACCAAGGAACTTCCACCCCATCAATCTTTTGAGAGAGCTATTGGAAATAAGATGCCATTTAATTGCAAATCCTAAACATTAATTATTTCATGTATCCCCTATATTCTAGGAATGTGTTCAACAACACTAAGATTAGGATGAGATTAATTATTTGGATGAAATAAATCATGAAATTGACATTTGTAGTTATTCCTAAATAATAGGAGCATGTGGGTGCACACATGGTAAGGTGAAACTCACCTTGTGTTCAGTTAACTATACAGAGTAACAATTGATGCTTCTGAATGTATGTAAAGATCCTAGGAGTTAGGATTTGATGTTTACATGTTTGAAGTTCAGTTCAGTTCAGAATCAGTTTAGTTCAGTTTAGTTCAGTTCAGTTCAGTTCAGTTCAGCTATGGTTCAGTTATCTTCAGTTGCATGCAAGTGCATGTTGCATACATGTTGGCTATTTTGAGTTGCATGTAGTTAGCTTTAGTTAACTTGGAATGCATGGCTAATAATATTGAGTTGTATGACAGATAACAGGGACTACCTCCAGTTAACAAGGGATGACCATTCTTGCATGAATGGTGTTGAGTAAATGTTTCAGTTAACTAGAAATCACTTGGAGCCAACTTGGGTGCCTAAGATGCTTTCTTGGAATTAACTCCAATGCATGATAAGATATTTCTAAAGGCTCTGTTAAGTGGGACCCTCTTTTGGGCACCATCTTTGAGGAAGAGCTTTGTAATTATCACCGAAGTGAAGGATGAGTTGTAGCTTTAGTTTGGGACACCCAAATGGGTAAAGCACATGTTCTAAGCTTTGGTCTTCATGGTAGAACTCAACTTGAAGGAATATGGCATACCTTTTCAAGGGCTTGAGCTTGTGCAAATTGGAATTATCACCATTTGGAGATTACAAGGTTGCATATTGTCTCTATATATCATTCAAGTTGAATAGAGTTTTTATAATTGTTATTGTAGGTTGTGAAGAATATTGGTAAAGATAGAAGAAGCATTCTCAAGCAAGAATTGGAGCTATTGTAACTCAGAGATTGAATAATAAATAGTTCTTGGTGGAGTTTTTTTCCCGAAAGGGTTTTCCATGGTATATCTTGTGTGATATTTCTAATATCTTGTCTAGTTCTTCTATCAACTTCTCTCTTCATTCTACAATAGTAAAATGAATTAATCAAGATAATCACCCACAAAGAATATATGTAACAAAGGAAAGATCTTACTTATCTAGATCAGCAATATTAAATTGTTACAGAGTATTAAGCTAAGAAAACACCTCATTTTTCAACAAGAGCAGCCTCTAGTAACCAAAAGCCACAATGTACTGATCTTTCTGGTTGGGTGACCATGCAAGAACATCCTTATCCCTAAGGAAGCTACACTGTCTGCCAGAGAGAATATTATGAAGCACCACACACTCCTCTTCCATGCCAACTACCAAACACTCATCAGGATTCTTCCACCTAGCACTCAGTAGCTGCCCATTAAAGGAGAACAACTTAAATTCGCTCACCCACACCCAACCGGCATCATTGAATCTCCTACTCAGGGTCTCCAGGTGGGGAAAGTGAGATACAATTGGAGGATAACCATCCTAAGAGTCATATCAAAATTTAACCTCTACCCCATGCCTATAAATCGAAAATAAGCCATCCTTGACAAGCTCAACTCCTTTCTTAAGAGTAGCCCAAATAGTCGAACCCTTTCTTATCAAAGGGTAGCGAGGGATATCTTCTCAAGGAACATCCTGGAAATACTTATGGGAAAGAATTTGGGCCCAAATTCGATCCTTCTCAGTGCACCACCACCAATAGAGTTTAGCTGCTAACATTGTACCTACCACTGAGGACTTCCTTAGCCCCAAACCACCATATTTCTTAGGAAAACACACAATATCCTGTCTAACAAGGGTCCATTTTGAAGAAATCAAACAACAAGCCCAAAGGAACTATCTTGCTAATGAGTCTAGCTCCCTAACAAAGCCCATTGGGGCCACTTGAAGCATACACAGATAGATGGGGAGAGCCTGAACCATAGACTTAAGCAACTAAACATGACCTGTAAAGGACAACTATCGGTTGGTCCAATGAGTAACTTTCACACAAAATTTATCTAGGATAGGTTGTCACGACTCCCTAGTTAACTTGCCCATAACAATAGGAATCCCAAGATAAGACAAAGGAAGAGCCCCAACTTGAAACCGAAGAATCTGAGCAATTCTCCTCTGAATAGAAGCTAGAGTGTTGAAGAAAAAGATGAAAGAGTTGTCTTCATTAATTAATTGACCCGAAGCCACTAGATAAATATCCAGAACCTTGCAGAGATTCACAGCTTCCTGAATAGTGGCCACACCCATCAAAGTTGTGTCATCCACAAACTGCAAATGGGACTGTGGCGTAAGTCACCTCCCCATCTCCATCCCTGGATGAGACCCAAATCCACATGTCTTATCAGCAGGTGACCCAAACCTTCAACTAGCAAAATAAACAAGTAAGGAGAAAGAGGGTCACCTTGCCTCAACCCCTGAGAAATGCTGAAAAGCTCAGAGTGCTCCCCGTTAATTAAAACAAAGAATGACACTGACATGACACAACTCATGACCCATTGAATCCACTCATCTCCAAAGCCAAAAGCAACCAGAACCTTCTAGAGAAAAGACCATCGGACTCTATCATATGCCTTAGCCATATCAAGCTTGATAAACATAGCCTTTTCTCTGGAGTTGGCCATAGAATGAATTGACTCTGCAGCTATAACAATACCATCCAAAATCTGCCTACCCTCCATACAACCACTTTTCTCCTTAGAAATGAGCACCTACAACCACTTTTTTAGCCTATTAGCAATAAGCTTGGAGATAATCTTATACACCACATTGCAAAGAGATATGGGACGAAAACGGCTTAACCTATCCGCCCCTTCACACTTGGGTATGAGTGCAAGGAAAGTGGAATTCAAAGCCCTTAACATTTGCTTATTCCTCTAAGATTCTTGGACCACAACCAATAAGTCCAACTTGATAATATCCCAGAACTCTTGGAAGAATTCAATCAGGAAACCATCGGGGCTTGGGGATTTCCCCTTCTTCATTTGAAACATAGTCCCCTCTAGCTCCTCCAGGGTGATCTCACCCATGAGATGATCCATTATTTCCCTAGACACTAGGGAAGGGATACAAGAAAGGACCTAGGCTTCCTCCTCAGAGCTACCCTACGAATCCTCTTTGAATAAGGATGTAAAATACTGAAAAAATTCATTCAACATGTCATGAAATGATGAAATAGTCTCTCCCCTATCATTGAACAAAGTAGGAATAGAATTACCATGACGCCTAGCCCTTACAAAATTGAAGAAAAAAACATAGTTCCTATCTCACTCCTAGAGTCACTCAACCTAGGAATTTTGCTTCCAAAAGATCTCCTCCCATAATTCCCATTGCTCCAACACTTTCAAGGCCCTAGATTCCTCCTGTAGTAGAATCTCAGTCACCCCATTCTCCCTAATTATCCTAGTAATACCATCTAACTCAACCTGTGCAACAGTTTTGGCACTAAAAATATTTTCAAAGCATTGTTAGTTCCAACATTTAAGCTAGTATTTAAAAATTTGAAGAAGCTTTGCAAAGACATACTCATTGTACCGTAGGGAGGTCTACCATCCTGCCACCACTGAGGTACATAGCCATGGAGCTCAGGATCATGCAACCATATAAGCTAGAACTTAAATGAGGGAGTCTGAAGCAACCGAGTAGAGAGGATGGAAAATTTTATAAGCCAATGGTTTGAACCCCTCCAGTCCAAAATCTCAGAGCTAGAAGACCACAAACCACCCACCCAAAAGCAAGAGACCATGAATTGATCCAGACATTCTGCATTGCAATTTTCACCAACCCTCCAATTGTTCCAAGTAAATTGTCCATTTTCAGGCTTGATACCAACAAGATTTAGAGCAAAAATGTTATCCTGGAGCAGCAAGGCAAAGGCATCTAGCCTCGTAGAACCACCCTACTTCTCTGCCAGCTCCGTAATAGCATTGAAGTCTCCCCCAATAATTCAAGGATGGTAAGGAGCCATGCCGTAAACAAAATGAATGTTGGACCACAGAAGCTACTTGCCTTGTAACTCTACTGGCGCATACACATTGGAAAAAAGAACAACTTCCTATATCATGAAAGAAGAAGCCACTATGGAGAGAGAGGACTTACAAGACACCCACCACTGGGGGAAAATCTTCTGTGGGTTCCATAAGCAAGTCACCCCCCCGAAGACCCTTGAGCACTGATGCATTGGAATTCACCATTCCTCCATAACTTAGGAACTAGGCCCATCATACACTCAATAGAAAGCTTGGTCTCCTGCAGAAAAAGGACATCAGGAGAATGACATCTAACTAGATCTCACACAACTTTTTTTCTAGGGAAACTATTCAAGCCCCTTACATTCCATGAAAGAACTATCATTTCAAGGGGCTCAAGAAATGTGAATCCAGAGTCTTAACTAACCTTGACTCCACAAATGTCTCCCTTATCATTTTAATTTTTTCCACATCTTTCTTCCTACCAAGCTTAGAAGCTTTCTCTGCCCCCCTTTCTTAAGGTCTTTTTTGCAAAATACCCAAATGAGGAGACAGTTTGCTATTCTTACCCACTTTCATGCTCGATTTCCTCGATGGATGAGACAAAGCCTCACTGCCCTTCACTGCTTCAGCAACACAACCTGACTCATCCTGAAACACCATCTACTAATTTATTTCCAAATTCATAGTCCCATCAACCTGTGGAGCAAGAAGGACCCCTAAATTGAGCCCTTCATGCCCTAAACCTCCCCCATCCTGCTCAAAGCTTGGTAAGCTCGCATTTGCTTCTTGTTGGTTAACCTGTAATGCCTCAACAAGAGGCCTAGGTTGGTTAGTAACCAAAATCCCTTGATCTGGATCTAACAATCTCGGATTGACTTCCTGGGTGATCCCACAATAGTGGTTTACAATTTTTGGCCAAACTAGACACTTAAATTATTATTTTTAACTAAATCTTCACATTCGAGCACCTAAAGCGGCTAAACCGTGAGGAATTTGAAGATGATGCAAACTAGAGTCTTGTCACATTTTTTTTGTATATTCTAATAATATTTTTTTCAAAAATTTTCAATCTGATTGCACTTATTTTTCCATCTCCCAGAAAATTTGGTTTTTACAGAAAACAACATTTTTAAAAAGTGACACACACTATATAACACATAACTTTTTTTCCATGAAGGATAAAATTCTAATTCTTTCAAATTTAAATTTTTTACTTCGATATCTAGTGCTTCCGCTTGGTTAGATAGTTTTTTATTGAATAATTTTTCTTTAATAAAGTTTCAAAGTCGAACCAATTACAATTCAGACATAGCACGACCATATAACTCGTAACTATTTTTCTATATATTGAAATTCAATTTTTATTTATTTTTGGATCAAGGACTTCAACATCTAGTGTACTCATATTTTTTAATTTTTTTTTATAATCTGTTGTTTTTCCACATGTGCAAAACATATACCTTCATTTTCGATGAAAAACATATGTTTAATAAAACTAAAAAAATAAATACATAATAAAACCAAAACATATTAAACTTATATTTGTTCGATAGCTCATTCTGAGGACTACCTCATTAAACTTATATTAAACTTATATTAAACTTGGGTTTGTAAAGAATCCTCCATTTTCATCCTCAACCCGAGCTTCGAAGTGTAAAAAATTTTGTTTTTTTGTGAACAAGGTTAAAAATCTAGGAAAAGGGGGGTTCGCTAGAACCAGGGGGGTTTGCTCTAGGGGTTAAAGCAAACCAAGGTTTATTCAAACCCTAGTTCATTCGAATCCCCTTCAATATGCATTTTTCTTTTTATTTTTTGGGCGGGAAATGTGGGCCCAGTAATTAATGGGCTCGCTCAAACCCTAGTTCGATCGAACCCCTTTTTGGTTCAATCGAACTTGTAGGTCCTTTCAAACCCCTAAAACAAATTTTTTTCCATGGGGTCATTTTTTCTCAGTTTTCCTTCCTCCATCAAATTGTAAACCACTATTGTGGCTTCACCCTCCTACTAGTTGAGATCATCCAACACTTCGAATCTATTAAAAGTAACATCATCCTACCTCTCCTTCAAACTCCTTTTCTACCCCTTATTTCTATACCGAGCTCTGATGGGAGTAAAACCATCATCCTTGACACCACCATCTGGAATAGGATCCTTTCCCTTATCTATCCCAAGCGAATTACGAGGAGGTCGAGAAGATTGAGCCTCCAAAGGTTTGGCCTTTGGACATTGATGTTGTAAGTGGCCATACTCATGGAAAAAGTGGCATCAAAAAGGAAAGGTCTGATATTCTAGCTGTTGCACCCATAAATATTCTCCTACACACACCTCTATAGAATCTGGCAATGGTTTACTGAAGTTAATTTCCACACAAAACTAGGCATATGTCATTACCTTCTTGAATTATGTTTGCTGTGACAAACCAACAGGTCTACCCAGCCTCAAGGCTAGTAAATACAAAACATCCTTACGCCAACATTCAACCAGGAGCCTTGACAAATGAACCCAAACTGGAACTTGACTCGAAAGCTCATCAACTGGGTCGAAGCCTGCATGCCAGGGTTTAATAAACAAGCCCACTTGGTTGTAAAAATAAGGACCTCCCTCAAATATCCTGTTATGATCCGCCATGCAATAAAATGTAACCATAAAATAGCCATTTTCTCGAAGCCGGTTCTCCATCTCCCCCTCAGGAATCCAAGTTCTCTAGGCCCAGGCTTCCAAAAATTGCAACGAGATTCTCAATCCCAAGAACTTGTAGTACATGTAATTCCTTAAGTAATAATCAATATCCTCTATCAACATCTCCATCGGAATCACTATATTCAGGCTCTCCTTGCATCGTTCTACATGTAACCATTAACTTTTGTAATCCGAGGACCACCAGACAAGCTCGATCCATCAAACCCTAAATTTGGAAAAAATAAATTATTATCAAAAATATTTGCAACATGGGATGATGCCTTTGAACCAAACACCGAGCAAAAATTCAAAGAGGGAGGAGCCCCAGAGAATTCTCCACTAGCCATTGTACTGCTCACACCTTGAGATGGGTCTGTAACCATCAAATCCCAACCCTTCAGTGCATGCACATCCCACACCACACTCCACCCAAAACCAAACAAAGACATTCCTCTCCCAGCACCAACACAAGAAAAGAAACAACAACCCCACAAAAAACCCTCCCCTAAGACGAAGGCCTTTCAGATGGCACCCGCTTCACTAAAAAGAACAAACAAGGGAATGAAGCTAGCCCTAGCACTAATGCTCTCCTCATCGACAGGCCATGCCTGAAGCACACCCCGCATATAACATGAGAAGGAGAGACCAATTTGGATGTACTGAAAATTTAGATGAAAAAACCTACAGAGAATGAACAAAACCCCCTCCCTAAACAATCTAAAAATCCCCAACCCTAAGTAGAAAATGTCTTAGCGAAACCGATCATAGCTCACAACTCCCATGCACACACAAGTCATAGCATGCAGCCTGGGCCAAGATGACCTCGGGTGCCTGCAACAAAGCCTGTGTGAATGCTATGCTAGTGTAGTCTCTTACCCATAAATGTGTTGGGCCAGATTTGTTATGAGGTTTGTGGGGTTTGTTTTTTCCTGCACCTATTCTTGGTGCATTCTATTTTTTTCTTTTGGTAAGATCGCTTCCCTTGAGTTCATTGACTGTTCCTACATGGGGGAGGTGATCTTGCTTGATTAGTTTGTTGGCTACTTGTTTCCTCGTGGCAGCTGGTGGGGTTTGGGGGTCCTTTGGACCTCTTTTGATCTTGACCAATTTAGGCTGGTAATATTTATCTCTTTTTTGGAGACTCTCAGTCGGTGACCTGTTGTGAATGGCTTTATTCTTGCTAGGAATGTTCCTTTCATTTGGGGTATGGGCTTTTTCTCTTTGGTTGTCTATTTTCACAGTTTCCTTGATAGCTCTTTGTTGTTGTGGGGTTGGTGAGCCTCAAGAGGTTGGGCTTCAAATTTTTATCTATTGTGGTGGCTATGGTGGAGTGGTATTTTTCCCTCCCTCCTACTGGTGGAAATGGTTTCCTAGAGGGTGGAAGTTGTCCCTTAAGAGATTGGGTGGTTTGGAGCCCCTTTTTCTTTTAATGTTTCATTTAAGGAAGGGGTTTGTTGTTGTGCTAGAGGAATTTCTATTGTCCTCTATGATGGTTCTTTTGAGGAGGCTGAATACTAAGATCTTTGTCAAGCCTCAGATTTTTATGGTTTGGACAGGTGTCATTGCTCCCTTAGTCTTAGAGATTGAGTTCCTTGATTTGGTGCAGTTTGGTTAGATGGTGATCCTAATGAAGATTGTTGTGCTGTGGGTTGGGTGGCTTCCTCACTTATGTTTATTGGCCCTGAATCTTGAGCTTCTTTAAATGTTTATGGCTTTTACTCAATTGTTCCTCTTCTCTTGGTTTCTGGCTGGGAGGTGCTCCCATGCTTCTTCCTTGCTCCTATTTGTTGCTCTTCCAGAGGATGTTTTGTCATGCCTATCTTTGGGGGATGTTTCTTTCATTCTAGTTCCATGATGGTTATCTTCTATGGAGGGGGAGACTGCTCCTTTTGAGGTGGAGAGGGGTGTTTTGGTCCTAGTGGGAAGTTGTTTCTCTGGTGGCAAAGGGTTTCATTTCATCTTCTCCTATAGAGGGGAGCCTTCTCTTATTGAGGTAGAGGTTGGGATGGTGGTGCGGGCAGACAAGATCCAGGTGAAGAATGTTTCTCTTCAGTGTTCAACTCTAATTTCTAACTTCCCTATAGAGGTGGGGAGTTTGGATTTCATGGATTTTGTTATTAAGCATTTTGCTGTTGTGTGGTTGTTATTGGCTGTTGGTTTCTTGACTGTTCAAAGCATTTTTTGTGTCATGTTTTGTTGCCTAACTATTTCAAGTGGTGCTCTTGTTCTGATTGGGAGTTAGCTCTGTGTCCCTGGTGTTTTGGGTTAAGGTTCCCTATTTAACCTTGTGTTTTCTACTATTGGTTGGCTGATGGTTGTCTATGTGTATCTTTTAGTAGCGTTGTTTCTTTGGCTGGGTTTCGGGTCCCTATCAAAACCTGCTTGTTATTGGTTTTAGGTCCATTCAAAACCTATTGTAAATGGTTTTGGTTCCATTCATAACCTATTGTAAATGGTTTTGGGTCCATTCAAAACCTATTTTTCCCTTAATTAGAACTATTGCAAAATAAATTACATCTAAATCCAAAAGAACCCATTATATTAGTTTTCAAATAAAACTAAAAAGATCCAATGCTTCAAAAAAATTAAAATCATAATTAGGTGAGAGAGGTAGTTTGAGAAAAATAATTTAAGAACATTCTCAAGAACTTTTGCATAATTTTTCTTTACCCAAAAAATTTGATGATTTTATAGCAATTGGGAAAAAAAAAATGTATAGACTGTTTCAACTAAATATGTATTGCACCATAATAATATTTTATATAAATTGATTATATTCCCTTGAACAACTTAACCCTAAATATTTAGTATAAAGAGAGTTTTATATTTTTATTCATTTCACTCACAAATATGTTGCATTTTTTAGTGCAACATTATCATATAGTGATAATCTACAACCATATCCTCTTCTAGGTATATTCTATAAACATACAACCCAATAAAATATATTTTTCTTTTAAGATTTTACTATCTTTTATTATTGCTATTAGGATGAGTAAGAATTTAATTTATGAAATATATATGTAACATACTTCATGCCATTTCTATAATGGTATGGTTCTTTCTTTCTATAATACCATTTTTGTTGGTGGATTATAAGTTGCAATAAATTCTCTTGATGCCATTATTGTTACAAAAACAAAACAAAAAATCTTTTGAAGTGAATTCTCCCCCTTTATCTGTTTTGATTATTTTTGAGATAATATCAACTTTTATTTTTTGTAATAGCCACAAAATTCTTTAAGAATTCAAAAACCTTATATTTTTACTTAAAAAAATAAACTAATGTGTGGTGAGAGAAATAATTAATAAAAAACAACCCAAAGATTCCTCTTAAATATCACCATAGATGTCAACATGTACAAGCTCTAGTTGAGATTTTTCTCTCCATGATTTGTTTACTGAAAAACTATATTAATGTTGGTTGCCAAGTGCATACCCTAGAAAAACTTCTTCATTTGCTTGAATTGTTGGAAGTCCTCTAACTATATTCTTGTTTTAAAGAAAACCTAATCATTGAAAATTTAGATAATCATAATGTTGGTGTCATAACCAAGATTAATCTATAATTTCTTTTAGGACGTACATTTTAGGAAAAAAACTAATGTGAGAAGAAATAGTCTATTCTATATTATTCAATCCTTTGCTACAATATGATAGCTAGTTGAATTATCAAATATTTTGTAGCAGTTATCTTCAAATACAATGTTATATTTGTTTACTACAAGCTTCTTATTATGTGGTCTCACAACAAGTCTAATTCTTCTTCAACAAAATAGGGACCCACATCCAAAGAGGTTATTTCTTATCTCCTAAAAGGTAATATTAAAGGATTTGAAAGATAGGTTTCTTTTAATGGATTTTTTTGGTGAAAATTGAAAGAGTGATTGAAATGATGTCGGTTTCCCTTTTAAATACTTAAAATTGGTTAATAATGAAAAGCTATGCTTCTTGGGAAGTTTGTGTCTCACTAAATTGGATGTTAATAATGCCCACAAAATGTAGAAGAAAGTTGTTTGTAACCTAACAAGATATATATAGCTAAGCCATTGATTCACAATCAACTAGACCTGAAACTTTATTAATTTAGGAACACTTTATTTTGATTAGAGGTTACAAGACTTACTCAACTAGATCTACAATACATAGTTCTTGTTCTCATTAATAGTGTATTAATGAAGTTTTTATTTATAAAGCTAACCTCAATTAAGATATAAATGGTAAATAATGATGATCAATGAACCCAATAATAAAACTAGTCACTTTAATGAGGAAGCGTAGTAAAGCTCTATTATTGGATAATTAGATTACTATGGAACCCAATACTAGAAATCATGAAAATTCCATATCCAGGAAGAATACTTGAAATTCCTATATCAACCAAAATTTCTAAAAGTTTTAAAAAATAATTTAAGTGGATTTAAAACCAATTTAGAGGGAAAATTAGTTGCAAATAGTGAATTTAAATGTAATGAGGTTGCTAAGATGGTCTATACAAGTTTAAGTTTAATGAAAATTACATTTTTTTAATTTTCATATGAAGGATAGTGTAGGGTAACCTTTGACAATCTTATTGGTTTCAATGGATCTTTTCAATGAAAATATGAAAATGGATTTTGTAAAGTTACATATAAATATTAAGGGACACTGGGAGAGAAGATAAAGATCCAATTATAAATACAGTAATAGGTAAATAAGCTGATGCAGGAACTTGTACGCCAAGTTTTGGAATTTTGGGGCATGCTAGAACTAGATCAATTTCAAGTATAAAGAACCAAAAAGACAAAGGACAATGATTGAAAGGAAAAGAGTTGAAAAAATCTGAGTGGAGAAGCCTAAATTTTAGAATTGTTACCAATATTTTGGTAACCACAAAGGATGCATCATTACTATCGAACTTTTTTGGAAGTTAGTAAACATTCATCAATGACTTAGTTTAAAAGAGATAAATTGGACCGATTCTTCTAAAACTATTTGTTGACATCCATGTGTGGAAGATATTTCCTTGCCACATGTCATGTGCTAATTCACTTGCTTCTATCTTGCTATGTGCAATGTTCTAACTAACTTATGATATAGTTTTACAAAATTTAATAGGTTTTCTTTTTGGAATCATTAAAAGTTGTTGAGATAGTAGATCTTAAATTGGAACATCACCAATTTAAGTTATATTTCATATTTTTTGTTTGGTTTTTAGTAAAGAATTTTGCATACTATGTATCCTTTTAATACTAAATCAAGTTAAAGGTCATTCATGATCATAAATATTGCATGACTATAAATAATTCATTGTAGTGAAATAATCAATTTGTTGCACCATTTTTGGGTACATTTTAAAGCTATCTAATGGGTGAATGGTTCAATTCTCTAAACTTTGGCACTATTTGTATGCAGTTGTGAAAAATTCTAGTGAAATTAAAATAGTTTTATATTTCAATTTACTTGTCTCTTAGTATGTTTGTGGGTGATATGTGAAGCAATTAATTTTTTTATACTCTTTCTTCTTTTCCTTTAATCTTTTGTTTTTATTTTGAATGAAGTTGGTTTGAAGTAGAGTGAAAAGTTATGGAAATATAAATTGTCAAGATTAGTGGAATTGCATTAAGAGAGAAAGCATGTATAATTAGTTGGTAAGTCCCCCATGTGAAAAAAATAGTTAAACAACGAACCTTAAACAAACCTAGTGAGTCAAGACCTAACATTATTGAGCCTTGGGATGGTTAATTCCTAATCGAATCAGTCTTTTTCAAGATATATATAGGTTATATTGTTTGTACAATAAGAATTTATCTACATGTTTTTCCATGTGTAACACCACCTTTAAAAGAAGTGGTTCTAGAAGGAAGGTGATTTAAGGTTACAAAAGAAAGTAAACAACAAGTTCTTATCATATGCTTATTCATGCTAATATTTTAAAGGTCCATTAAGAGCTAACAAGTCTCATCAAGTGTAAACAAGTAGAAATTGTCAGAAATTTCAATATTTAGGTTATTATGAAGATTTCAAGACACGTCAAACATCATGATAAATATTATTCAATATGGATTTTTCTTATGTTCAAAAGATATTGAGTAGAAATATTTTCTTACAAGGTTTTCTTAAGTTTGGATTATCAAATAGATGTAGAATCCATAAAACTTTAGAGAATGGTAAAATTAATTGCAAAATATTTCACATTAGGATGGATTTATCCATAATAAAATTAATTATGGAACTTAGTTGTGATTTATATCTTATCTTATCTTTTGAAATTCATTTCTTGAGCCCTAGGTAATTTAATATTAGTTGAATTTTAGTTGTCCCATATTATAGGATTAAGACATGCATGTCATGATCTTTTATAATCCTATCTTTCATCTTGTCTTTATAACTAAGGCTACCATACACCTTGTAAAATATCATATCAATAAATCTATTATCTTGCCATAGTCTTTCATGGAAGGTTATATTTTTGTTTCATAGGTGATTCTAGGGTGTGAGCTAATTTTTAGCTCTGACATGTGCAACACTACTAATGTGATTTTTTATTTGTACACACATAGATAAATTGTCACTATCAAGTACATTTATTTTGAGGATTGTGTACATCATGTTGCGTTCTTTTCTTAACACATTGATTTATAAAATTCTATTGGGTTTTATTATGTTTATTTTATTATTTTTAATCATAATCTTATCTACCTTCATATGTGTGTGCCTTGTTTTGTACACCCTTTTTCAATTGTATGTATTTACTATTTTAGGAATATTTAATGATTTTTCTTATCCTTCTTTCACTACATTGTGACAGACAATTTTAGTAGACCTATAACACCTCTCTTTTGTCATCTTATAGGGATTTTTCATATTATTTTTTCTAATATCTTCTTGGTTTTAATTTGAAGTGAGTGACGTATCTAGTTTTTTTATATTGTTGGCATGCATGTTTCATACTAGATGTTATTAAGTCCAACTTTGCATTTATTTTTATTAGGTACATTTAATTTGAGTTGGCCACCATCTCTGCTATGCATTGATGTTTGGACGACTCCTTTCTTTTCATGTTTATCTTGCAAGTTATTCCTGCTCTATTTAATAGGGCTTTTGTATACTGTAATTATCTCATTCTCAATCAATGAAATTGATTGACTGATGAAATAGATTTAATTGTTTCTTCTCTTTGCTTTTGTGGAGGTTTTGTTTGGTGTGCAGTTCAAGCTCCTGGATTCCCTCACATGGTATTAGAGCCATTGATCATGCAACCCCTTCCAACATAGAGTTTTCATCAGGTATTTGAGGTTAGTGATCAACGATTTTTTTTGCTAAGGTTCATTCTTTGGTGTGGTGGAGGGCTCCTTTTTGGTTAGATGGATTGACCAGTTGCTTCGACCTTAAAGGCTCATCATGTTTGGGAGTTCTTTTCTTTTATCCTTGATGAACCTATGCAAGCTCGCCTCACACAGGCTCTTGCAAAAAATTGTAGTTTGTTGTTGGTGCTAGTGTTCAACAAACCACACACTTTATCGTTGAAGGTTTACTTTTGCTAGTTCTAGTGGTTTCCATTTTTGGGGAGCTGTGGGCTTTGATGGTATGCGATTGAATTCTTGTCTCGCAAAATTCCTTGGGCTTACGCTCTTTTTTGCAAAGGGCTCACATGTTGTCGGGTGTATTGAAAAGTTAGCCCATATAGTCATCGACCTTTATCTTTCTTGTGCATAGTTTTTTTTAGGCCGCTTCATTTTTGTTTGCTGGCAGTGGCTGCTTTGGGGCGCCTCTTTCGATTTTATTGAATGGTTCCAGCTCGAGCCTCATTGGGTGATCAATTTGACCAAGACTTTAATCTATCTAAAGCCTTCCCAAAATATTTGGCATTAGGGTTTTGTGTGCATTTGGTTGTGGGCCCATAGTGTGCTAGTTTAGGCATGAGCAAGGATTTAGTCCCACGTTTGATATGTGTAGAATTTTTTGGCTATTTATATAGCCCATTACATGGAAATAAATTGTGATCAAAGGCTCATGTGGAGGATGTTTTAGTAGTGTGTGCACCTCTATGGAGGAGATCATACTTTGACTTGGTGATTGTAATGCCTTGGCCCACGCTGGTGCTCATTCTTTGAGAGGTGCTCATGGTGATTCAACACTTCATAATTGGTATTTAGCCTATTTTTTTCTCACATCGCCCTAAGGGGTTATCCTTTTTGCTGATGAGATACTTTAGTGGTTATATGGTGGGCCCAAGAGCTATTGCCACTAAGAGCCTAAAATAGGCATTTTTTTTCAAACTTGCACAACTTTTGCAAACAGAGTCCATTTTCAGCAAACGAGCTACCATCGGAAAGCTGCTTCAATGATCTTCACTATGAATGAGGTTTTTTCTAGAAATTCTATCATTTTATACCATTTTTACTAGCTTGAAGTTTCAAGTTATTACTATTATAATATCTCTTGGAAAAATTGGTGCTTGTAAATTGTAAAATTAGTTTGAATATATTCTAGGGGGGTGTATTTTACATTTTATTCCTTTGAGTTCCCTTGTTTATCATGTTAGACCCTAGGATTGATTTTCTCACTCCAGAAAACTATCACACATGGAAGCTCAAGATGTCACAATTATTGCAATCTTGGGGTATTTGGCAACTATTGGATGCCCACCAACTTGAATTCACTGAATCATTTGAGCAATTTATTCATAAAAACAAAATGGATGAGGCTAAAGGACTCATAGGTCTTCATCTGTCTAATAATTTATTGTTTCATATTGTTGAGTGTAAAACACCTAAAGAGGTGTGTGATAAGCTTGCAAAACTGTATGGTAAGGTCAATCAGTTTAGGATCTTGCATCTTGAAGCTGATCTCACTTCTCTCTCTTTAGATTCTGTTCCCTCTATTCAGGATTTGCTTCATAGTTCGAGTTGATTTTGTCTCAATTAAAATGGTGTGGTCATGCCAATGAAGATAAGGAGTGTATTTTTTTATCATGTCTAAGCTTAGAGGTCCTTTTCAAGTGTTTCCTCTACCTTCTATTCTACTATGGATGCTATGGGGGAAGATCATAAGATGCCTTCTTTTGAGGAGTTTTGTGATCAATTAACGAGGGAGCAAGACAAGTTGATTCAAATGGATGCTCTTCCTAAGAGTCATGCTTTAATGGCTCAATCTTCCAAGGGAAAGGGTAAGAATAAGAAGAAGCCCAATACAGATTCATCTTCAGGTGGTGAGCCTCCCTCCAAGCCTAAGGAGAAGACTAATTAGAAGGATAATCCTCCACCTCCTCCTCCTTCTAACTTAGGAAAGTCATCTTCTAAGTCTAAGAAGAAGAAGGAGAACTGTTCGTTTTGTGGAAAATCTAGGCATAATGATGCACATTGTTTTGCGAGGCTAGTAGCATTAGAGGAAGCTATGAGGAAGCATAATCTTGCCATGCCTAAGTATTCTTCCTTGGGAAAAGGGAAAGCTCTCTCAGCTACGGCTTTGTCCTCTATCAGTTCCAATTGGATTCTTGATTCTGGCACTTCTCATCACATGAATCATACTATGTATCTTTTTGATTTTCATTCTAATAGTCATACTTCACCTATTGTTGTTGGGAACTCTTCTCAAATTCTAGTTTCGGGGACAAGCTCAGTTCATATGCAAGATGGTAGCATTGATGTTGTTCCTCTTGTTCCTGATATTTACTAGAATCTAGTCTCTGTCTATCAAAATTTTAATCATGGTGATGGAAGGCTTGTTGAGTTCTCTCCTACTAATGTGACCATTTGAGAGATGCAAGATCCTGAGAAGTTCATTGCTACAGGCACAGTTAACCATGCAACACGTTTTTATAGGTTTTATGGATTTGAGTCTTCATCGGGATCATCCCTTATTGCTCATGTAGATTCTATGAGTAAGCTTTGGCACAAACGGTTTGGGCACCTGAATTATAGATATCTTCAGTAGATGAGCATGCACAATTTGGTAATTGGTCTACCTTAGATCTCTTGTTTAGATGGAGTTTTTTCAAGGTTGTGTGTGTGGCAAGCATCATATGGATCATTTTCTGAAG
Source organism: Sequoia sempervirens (assembly GCA_007258455.2). Classification (NCBI taxonomy): domain Eukaryota; kingdom Viridiplantae; phylum Streptophyta; class Pinopsida; order Cupressales; family Cupressaceae; genus Sequoia; species Sequoia sempervirens. The sequence goes on from VDFB02193867.1 coordinate 350,509,558, forward strand.
GGTATGGTGGTGAAGCCACAATAGTGGTTTACAATTCAAGTGAGGAAGGAAAACTCACAAAAAATGACCCCAGTGCAAAAAAAAAGTGTTTTTGGGGGCTCGTACAAACCTGTTGGTTCAATTGAACCCATAAGGGGTTCGGTCGAACCAGGGTTCAACCTAACCCATTTAAACTATGCAAGCCAAAACAAACAAAAAAAAGCATGCAAAGGGGTTCAACTGAACCCCTTTGATTAGGTTCGATCAAACCAGGGTTCAACCAAACCCTGGTTCGACTGAACCTATTGGGATTCGCTCAAACCCCTATTGGTTTGACCAAACCCCCCTTATGCCTCATCCCCCCACCCCCTCGAGACAAAAAAAACCTAAATTTTGGCACTCCAAAGCTCAGGTTGAGGATGAAAAAGGAGGAATCTTCACAAACCCAACTATAATTAGGTAGTCCTTGGAATGAGCTATCCAACAAATATAATTTTAATATTTTTTGGTTTTATTATGTATTTATTTTTTTAGTTTTATTAAACATAGGTTTTTCATCAAAAATGAAGGTCTCTGTTCTGCACATGTGGAAAAATAGCAAATTATCAAAAACAAATTGAAAAATATGAGTGCACCAAATATTGAAGTCCTTGATCCAACAATTTTTTTTTGAATTTCGATATATAAAAAAAAAGTTACGGTTTATACAGTCGCACTATGTCTGAATTGTAATTGGTTTGACTTCGAAACTTGATTAAAGAAAAAATATTAAATAAAAAACTATCTAACCAAGTGGAAGCACTAGATATCGGAGTTACGAAACTAAATTTGAAAGAATTAGAATTTTATTCTTCATGGAAAAAAAGTGATGCTTTATATGGTGTGCGTCTCTTTTTAAAAATGTTGTTTTATGAAAAATACTAGTTTTCGTGGGAGATGGAAAAATAAGTGCAATTTGATTCCAAAAATTTTTAATTTCTTTTTTTAGAATCTACAGACAAAATTTGATGAGACTCTAGTTTGCATCATCTTCAAATTCCTCATGGTTTAGCCGCTATAGGTGCTTGAATGTGAAGATTTATTTAAAAATAATAATTTTAGTGTCCAGTTTGGCCAAAAATTGTAAACCACTATTGTGGGATCACCCATGGCCACATGTGCTTCGACACCCCTTGAGTTGGTGCATAGTGACCTCATGTCCTTCTCCACTCCTTCATTTTCAGGGGCCAAATATGTGCTTACCTTCATTGATGATTTGTTTAGGCATACTTGGGTGTATTTTTTGAAGTATAAGGATGAGGTTCTTCACCATTTCCTATCCTTCCTTGCATTTGTGGAGAAGCAGTCAACAAATTCCCTTTAGAAGATTGACATAGATAATGGGGGGAGTATGTCAATCAGGTGTTTCAGGAATTTTGTTGTGCTAAGGGTATTCTTCATCAACACATAGTGCCATACACTCCTCAGCAGAATGGTGTAGCCTTGAGCAAAAGAATAGAACTTTACAGGAGATGGCCAATTGTATGTTGAAGTCTAGATCCATGGCTCCTGCCTTTTGGGTAGAGGTTGTCAATTGTGCCAACTACATTCAGAATCGTATGCCCCACAAGGCAGTGCGGAATATGACTCTCCAGGAGGCTTGGTCTCATGTCAAGCCCAAGGTTTCCTACTCTAGAGTATTTAGGAGTGATGCATGGACATTCATTCCAGATGGTAGGAGCAAGGTAATGGAGAAGGAAAGTTAGTAGTTCATTTTTGTTGGCTATTGTGAGGATGTGAAGGGTTATCGGTTGTTTGATCCTATCACTCGAGAGGTTCATTTTCATCATGATGTTCAATTTGACAAGTGGGTATGTGCAAGATCATGATGGGCCAAAAAGTGGCAATATGATGGTATCTGGCTGACGACTATTTTTTTACCCAAAATTGATGAAATGAAAAGGGTTTTTAAAGGAGTTTCTCAGCTTTCCACTGATATAAATTATGCTTTATTTTGAATTTAATAAGTAATTATTATTCATTTTCTATTCAAATTACAACTAAAGTCCTGATTGATAGGCTGATTGAAAAAAATCTATAGCTTTCAAACGGTATCACATTTTTTGAATCCAAAACATGCATCAAATTCTATGCTTCACATACTATAGGATTAAAAAAAAATTGAATTTCATGAAGTTTTGAGCAAGTTAATGTGGTTGGACATACGAGTTGTTATATTTTTTAAAAAGTTGTAATAAAAAGTTCATAATTAATTATTTACTTGGAAAAAAATTACAAAAAAATATGCATCACATCGGGGCATGGGTCCTCTACTTATATCTAAAATATTATAAAAAAATATTATCATTTTATTATGGTTAGGGTGGTCAGACAGACACCTACTTATTTTTTCCCTAAAATTTAAATACCACTACATTGAAATTTCAAATTTTCACCAAATAGATTTTTATTTTTTTAAAACAAAACTAGTAGTTTAGAAACTAAATTCAATTTGCTACAGATTCTATTGTTACATATTTTTAAAATAATATAGATAACTTATTCAAATTTTTATGTCAAGTTTCCTAACTCTAATTTTTCTTATTTTTTTGCCACTTAAGGGCCTATTTTTTCCATGATGATCTTGCACATACCCAAGTCTTTCACTCCGAAGCATTCTCCATCACAAGCCTACTCTAATGTGCAAAATAACTTAAAAATGCAAGTGATAAAAGACTAAGGACACTTCAAGATTAGCCTAAAGAGTGATAAAACAGGAAGGAAAATAGATGAAACGAGATGCAAATGATTATACCTTCCTTGCTGTTGAAGACTCATTGGTTGGCCCTTGCTTGGGATGATTTTGTGTGCTCTTTAGATGATTTCTTAAGTGACTAAATGCAATATCAACTTATGCAAAATGATTAAGATGGATGACTAGATGATAGTGGATGATTGAGAATGCAAATTGGCAGCATGTAGTTGTGAAAATTAAAAGTGTTGAAAATGCCCTTAAAAAGGGGGTATTTATAGAAGAATTTGAATTCTCTAGAAAATTCAACGGTCAAGATTCATCCAACAAGGTCAATATGAAGGGCTATGGTGAGTTGAGAACTCACAAGCCCTCACATATTGACATGTGGATGGTGAAGTGGCTAAAGGGAGATGAGGTGTAAGTGAGGTAGCCAAAAGGTACATGAGGTGGAGGAAGGACAAGTACCTTCCAAACATCTTGGGGAGATGGGAAGAATCTTGGGTGAATAAAAGTGAATTTTAAATTCACAATGATTGGAAGAATCTGGTGGATAAGACAAGGTTCCCAAAAGGTGGGAATTTGTCACATGTGACTTGATGTGACAAGTCAAAGTTTCTAGAAGATGCATGGGAAAAGGGGATTCTAGGAGGAATAAAAAGGAATTAAAAATTCCTTAGGGGATAGAGAGAGTTGACCAAGGTAATAATTAGGTTTGACTAATCAGTAATTAGAGGATAATTAGGGGTTAATTAGGATTAAAAGCCAACTTGCAAAAGTTGGAGGATGTGACACATCCTAATCAAGGATTAGGCGTGTGCACATCCTTAATGAAGAGATTAGGAAATGGATTAGGATTAGATGAAAATGACATGTGAGGAATTAAATAAATGTAATATTTATTTAATTTATTTTATGAAAAGAGGATTAAGGAGGGTAAGGTATTTAATTATTAAATACCTTAGGGATTTGGCAGAATTAGGGATATTAATTAAATAATAGCAGTATTACTTAATTAACGAAAATAAGATGAAAATGGATGAATTTGGATAAATTAAGTGTCCAAATTTAGATGTCTACATTTTTCCCCTCTTTGAGATGGTGTTACGAAGTAGCATCATTTCAAAGATCATTAAAACATAGAACCTAGAATAAGATGGTTAGATTGGGAAAGATGCCCCAGTCATTCCTTTGAATGATTAGGAAGGAAAAAGATGAAAATTAGGGATGAAGGATGCCCCCTCTAGAGGAGATGTGGGTTGAAGAGAACACGGGTGTGCTCTTGAAAAAGATGAGATGAGGGAGATGATGCGAAGTGATGGACAAGAGAGAAGAAGAGGCGATAGGAGATGGATGAAGCAAAAATGGATTTTAAGACAAAAGGTGATGTTTCCCCAGTCAAGGTACAAGCCAAAATGGGTTGATGATGGATGGAGTGTTGTCAATGAGGGAATTAAGGATCCCGAAACAACACGAGGATAGGGAAGGATACATCCCACTGAGTGGTATTGATGAGGGAAGGATACATCCCAAAACACCACTAAAGGATAGGGAAGAATACTTCCCGATGATGATGAAAGTGTTGTTGATGAGGGACGGATACATCCCAAAACAACACCAAAGGGATAGGGAATGATACTAATGGATGATGATGATGATGGGTCAAGGCTGGTAACGAGATTGGGGACAAGAACAAGGATTTTATTAGGTGATTTGGACAAGATTGAACGGATGAGGAGAATATTGATATGTGAGATGGAGAGAAGGATCTTAAGTTTTGGTTTGATATCCAAAGATTTGGATTGTAGATGGACTAAAGCTCAGATTAGGGGTGTGGTTAAGCTCATATTGGGATAAGATTAAAGCTCGGATAAGGATTGGATGGAAGACTAGAATTATTGAAGGATATGATTGGATTGATTCTACACCGAGTTCCAGGGTTTAAAGGGCGTAAGGTGTTGACAATCCGATTTTTCTCGATTTGGCAATTTTCAAAAATTGTCAAATTTTGCCATTTTAGGAAACCTCACGGATATACTTTCGAGAGTCCAAATTTTTTCCCATAAATACCCAATATTGAGATAGGATGAATTGCCAAATAACATCCCAAATTCGAGATATGCATTTTGAGTTATAAATATTTTTTTTTCAAAATGTTGGAAAAAAACACTAAATTGGGATTTTGAGGGTCAAGATGAAAGTTTGAGGCCCTGAAAATGTGCCCTAACGGGTTCCAACGAATTTTAAAGACACCAGTTGGAAATCCACTTGTTATCTCATAACGCAACTTCTTGTCAAATTTTAGCTCAAACGGACACCCGAGTCAAAAGTTACAGCCTCTAGAAGTTTCAGTGTAAAAATCAAAAATTGATTTTGAAAATTTCAACACATGGGTTTTGATGGTATGGAAAAATTACGAAATGGGTCGGGATTAGTTTTTTGAAAAAGACAATAAAATATAACGAATTTGGGGTCAAAGGTTGGGGTAGGGCGTAGCATACCTCAGGGCGTGTCGCCCGGCCGAAGCGTCTGCCAGTACAGATGAAGCTGATTACCGCAACCAGTCCATGGCGGGGGAGCAGTTCGCCCGGTAGCAGAGCGAGCAGGAGCAGAAGCTGTGAAGGAATACAAGAGAGGGAAGAAAGGGGAAGAATGGGACAAAAAGATGGAGGGATGGGGGATTATGGCAGGATGAAGGGATGGGAAACATACAAGATGATAAAATAGAAATGCAATCCCATGCAATTTACCATCTCTTTTGAACATTGATTTTATAGCATAAGACACAAGACGCTAGGGTATGAAGAACCAAGGCGAATTAGTGTCTAATGCATAAAACAAACACAACAGACAAGAAGGCTATCCCAACACCCCAAAGTCACAAAGACTTTTGTCAAGCCAAGTATTGAGATAACCACAAGCATAAAAGGATGCCCCAACATAACACAAGACCTCGGGGATCTTGGTGGGTACTACGTGGGACAACCAAGAAGACACAATCAAACAAAAGAGCAAGATATGCCCCTCTGTTGACCAATCAAAAAACACCATAATATGATGGATCATGGCAGCCTTGACAAGTGATGATAGGGAGCTCAAATGATAAACAAAAGCCAAAAGCATCACAAGATCACAATCAATTTCAAATGTCCTTGGCCATAGGATAAAAAATGATGGATGGTTTGATGAGGTCTGTTAGGAAGGATGCATCTTGTTGAGACCGATGATGGATACTAAACTAAAAGATCGTTATGACGCGGGATGTTTAAAATCGATTGGATCTCATGATACAAGTGGATCTCGTTTGTGAAGAACTGGCTAGATAAGGGCATAGCTTGATGACATGACAGAAGGAAGACAAGACATGGGACTGACACACCCTAAGGACCTTGGAGCTTGGGGGCCGATCAAATATTATCCTTGCCTATGTGAAAGCGCAGAGCCCTCGTAGTTCAGTGAAAGGTGGATGACTGACCAAGATGGTGACCGTGATGGATGGTAAAGATAGAATGGAAAAAAGTTGAAAGACTGATGATAGACGATAGAAGGGCAAAGTGGACGATGAAGATCGATGATGGAACCCTGGGGGTGGATAAAATGATTGATCTTGCCTACATGAAAGCGCAGTGGCAACGTAGTTCGACGAGACCAAAGGCAAACAATGGATAAAGGATGATAAGATGATAGGATAAGTGGATAGAAAGGTGGGACCGATATGACAAGTTAGGATAGACTTATTGGATTGGATAGGATGATGATGAGTAAATAAAGCTCAGGGATGGGATAGTTATCCAAAGCATTAAAATGACTCGGGAGGATGATATGATAGATAGATGAGTGATGAAAAATGATAGGAGATTGGAAAGAGGTGCAAGAGAAGTAAGGGTGATGATGATGAGATAAATGGGATTGGGTTGCATGGGGGGGAAGCCTATAGCTAGATACTAATGACAAGGGATTGTGAGATGGTATAAGGATAAAGATGGAAGAGTGGATAGAGATATAGGGATGGGGGATGGGAGGGATTGTTTGGATGGATAGGAATATAAGGATTGGGAGATAAAAAGGGATGTTAGGATAGATGGATATGAAGATAAGGATAGGGAGATGGAAGGGATGCTGTGATAGATGGATAGGGAGATGAAGGGATGTTATGATAGATGATGTCTGCAAGGACTATGTCATAAAGGAAGCAGATGCCCCCACTCTAGATATGTCATATATGAGGAGGCATACGGGATAGAAGACAAGTGGATGGGAAGATAAATGAGATAACTAGATGAGGATAGGATGGGTGACTAAGGAATATGATAGAGCATGGATGAAGTGAATGTATACCAATAGGTGTCCAAAGCATGCATAGATAGGTGCCCCTATTTTGATCAAGATCACAAGAAGGATGGAGGGAATGGGAGATAAATGGGATATGATGGTAGGATGTGGAAGATAGGTGGGATGGGGGGCATTCATAAAGAGGATGCATAATAGGAAGACGGGTGCATAGCTCGAAGGATAGCGGATGGAGGGAATGCATATCAAGAAGTTGCCACCAAGTGCAGATGGGGATTTACGCATGATGCCTGTTTGCCAGGTTTTCATCATGGTGCTTATCCAAGGTGCTTGTTTGCCATGTTTTCCCCATTAGACGAATTATTTCTCTTTACTATTTTATTTTTTGATTTTATTTATTTATTTATTTCTTTATTTTTTAGATTTTTGACTTTTTGGATGTCATGCAGAAGGAGATGGGTAAGGATAAGGAAGTGGATAAGTAGATTTAGAAGACATGTGATAAGGATCAAGGTGTTAAGAGCCCATGTTTGAAGTGGCTGTTGGATGTTGGTACAACCTTATTAGGATAAATGGATTATGCATGAGGATGAATTAGAAGGATTTGATGGGGAAGATACATGGGATAATGGATGGGATGCTGCAAAGGGTATGGATGGAATGATGGGGTGGATATGTGATGGGGAGATGTATTTAGGACCAAAATTGGCACATGTGGTGGTGGATGTGAAAAGATAATAGGATTAAGGGATGGAGAATGTGGGTATAATGGAGGAGATGGAATGGTCAATTTTGGGACATAAGGACCCAAAACAGACTTAGGAGATGAAAGGGGTGTATGATTAGCTTTTGGATTAGCGACTTTGGATGTTCTTAGAGATTTTTCATGTGATGGCATTGCATATTTTTTCTTTGGGATCCACATGGTTTTGATCTTTTCTTTGGTGGGTCTTTGTGGCCTACGGATTTGATGTAGATTTAGATTTTTCTTCTCTTCACCATGTCTTTTAGAGGGGACATGGGGAGCTGTAGATTTATGTGGATGCTTGGATTTATGCATTTTTTCTTTAACAACCAAAGTGCTTTTAGTAGCAATGGCATGGGTGTGAGGAGATGGATGATGTGAAGTGATGGAGGTAGGAGTATGGGGATTATGTGTAGATGGAGGATGTTTAGGTAAGTGACTTTGTTGATCCTAACTATGGGGTATGTGAGAGGGATGTGTATGATGGATGAGATGGATAGGTGATGAATGGATGAAGGGATGGATAGAATGAGATGGAGGAGGTGGTTTTAGGATATAGGAACCCAAAATAGACGTAGGACCTGGAGGAAACATGGGCACGGTAGATGGAGGATTGGAGATGGTAGATGGAGGGATGTAAGGACCCAAAATGGATGGAGCAGATGAAGGAGGAATATGGAAAGTTGTTTTGAGGCGATACGATAGAGGAGGAGGGATGGCCACATATGATCTGGTGGGGCAATGGGAAGAGCCGATATTTCTTTTGGAAAAGGCTTGTTGAGGACGTCTAGAGGTTGTACCAACATTTTTGGATTGCGAGTCGTGAGTCGATAATACATTTCTCATGAAGGCCTAAACCTTTTCCTTGATAGTTCATTCTCTTGAGTATTCTATCTAGGATAGGATTTTTGTTATTCTAGAAGAATGATGCGAGTTCACTACTAGGTGGAAGAGGAGGGTTGGTGTATATGCTTTGTTTTTCCTCTGCGAGGAGACCACCATGGAGGAATGTGAGAGGACGAAGGGGATATGCAAGCGGTGTGGGGATAGCATTTTTAGGCGATAATGGGGGATCATGAGAAGGAGATGATGGGATAGCAACATCAGGAGAGGGAGTAGGGGCCATGATAGGATCTGGAGTTGTGGTAGTGGGCTCATGCGATGGAGATGGAGATGGAGCAGTGGAAGCTTGAATGACAAGGGGATCATGGGATGGAATGGATGGGGGACTGTGATCTTGAGGTGGACTAGATGGGATGGTAGGATCTTGATCTAGAGAAGGGCATATGCTGGCATGCTTTGGATTAGACTCTTGGCGTGACTCATCGTGTGTGGGAGGCATGGTAATGATGTCTTGTTGGGACTCTTCAAGTGGGGAATATGGAGGGATGGAAGATTCATGAGGTTCATTGGAATGGGTTTTGGTGCTACTAGGGTTGGGAGGAGTGGATTGGATTTTGGTGGATCTAGGAGTAGAGGGAGTGGATTGAAATTGGGTGTCTTCGATGGATTCGGTGGTTCTTGGAGTAGGAGATGGGGGTTCAATGGATTTAGTGGGTTCAATGGTTTCAATGGTTTGAGTAGTACTAGGGGTGGTAACATCAATAATAGGTGTTGTATGGAGAAGGATCTCATCACTGGTGACCGTGGATGATGGATCTAGATGGCATGGTTCCATGACTTCAAGATGTGGAGTTGGGGATGGCTTCTTTGTCATGAGTCCTTGGAGAACTTCTGAAATGAGAGACTTGCATATGGTTGGCTTGGCTAGGTTGGTAGAAATTAATGAGGGATTATGGATTGGTTGACTAGGGTTAGATGGAGGAATGGGATTGAATGTAGGACCATGAGTAGATGGGGGATTAGGATTGGATGGAGGACTAGGAGTAGATGGATGAATGGGATTGGATGGAGGACTAGGAGTAGATGGAGGACTAGGATTGGATGGATGGTTAAGGTAAGGATATTGGAGTGGTGAATTAAGATAGGGGGACATGGATTGTGGATTAGGACAAGAGGATATAGGTGGTGTAGTGGGACAAGAGGATGTGGAGGATGGATTATAATAAGGGTATTGGGATGGTGGATTAGGATGAGGATATGTGGATGTAGGATTAAGGTAAAAGGGTGTGGATGTAGGATTAGTATGGGAAGATGGGGAAAGAGGATTATGATAGGGGGACATATATGGTGAATTGTAATAGGAGTATTGGGATGGAAAATTAGGATCATAGGATGTAGATGAATGACATGACAAATATGGGGATGAAGAAGATACTAGATATCCATTGTCAAAGGTGGCATAAGGAGGCTGATTAGGCATGGATGAAGACATAACGGGATAGCTCATAGGAGTAATTGGATTTTGGAAAGTGGGTGGAGAAAGCTTACTAGATATGATAGTGTAAAGGTGATGTATGTCGTATACCTCTTGATCGACAAGACTTTCATTATTTTCGTCAATGTAAGGGTTTCCCTTGACTACTATTGATGGAGGATGAGGATTCATGATGATGATAGGATAAAGAGGATGGATAAAAGATCTTGGCTGGGAATGAATTAAAGCTCAAATTAGGATGATTGGATGATGCGATGGGATTGATTTTGATTGGCTAGATTGGATTTTGATTGAATTGGATTGGATTATTAAGATCAATAGGACAACATTGGTTGAACAGATGTGATTTGGTTGATTGGATACAATGATTGGATGGGTATGATTGGATGATGAAAGATGTGAAAGAGACCTTAGGTTTGATCAAAGGAAGTTACCCTTAGTGGCCTAGAGCTTTGATTGATTAAGAAGATGATTACGACACCGAATCCACCTTAAGATAGGAATGGATTGATTGGGCCGAGGATGATAACTTACGACACCAAATTTACCTCAAGATGGAAGCAAATTGATTTGGGTCGAAGTTAAAGACTAATAATCAAGTTCAAGCGCTATGGTCAATTTAAGTAACCACTTTGTAATACAAGGTTAGGAAGGTTTGGCTATGGGTGGTGTTTGGTGATGTAAATGGTAAAATTATGGTGTTTGTTAGGTGAGGGTACAAAATTTTGAATGGATTAGGGAAAAATTAAAATGAACGGGTGGATTAAAGATGATTGTGGAGAATGAATGCGGATTAAGAATGGTTAAACAAAGATTTGGAATGATAAGATGGAGGTTAAAACAGATCAAATGGAGGTTCTGGGAGGCTTAGAGTGATAAAATGAAGTCCTAGGATGATGAGATAATGGTTGGGAACGATTAAATGATGGTTTAGAGGCTAAACGGATCCAAATGGGACAATTTTGGGTGTTCAGGAGGGAAAATCCGCCCCTCTGCAGCAAACATCAGGGGTGTTGACAGCTTTCTGCAGCAACTTAGGGGCGCTTCCACCTTTCTGCAGGAAAATCAGGGGTGCTTCCGCCTTTTTGCAGCAAAACAGGGGCGCTTCCGCCTTTCTGTAGCAAAACAGAGGGCGCTTCCCCCTTTCCGCGGTAGGGCAGAGCTTGATTTTGATGGCAATGGCTATAGCAAGGATGCAAAATGATAAAGTAAGGCCAAAGTATCAAAGATTTCATAGATTTTTCACAAGAAAACACTTCAAGCAAGTACAATCCTATGATTAATTGTTAGGGGTATGGCTAGGCAAGGTCTTAATCTAGGATGCACAAGGCTTCTAGGGAGTCCTCCATATACTCTTAGTACGTGAGGCACAACCGTGAACACCAGCCTATCAGAAGCGTGATTCGAGAACCCCAGCGAGATACTGAAAGGCTTGAACCAACTCTTCACGTCTATCTAGGTATCACCCTAGCTTCGACGCTCCGCCAATTACGACGTGACTGGATTGGGGTACAACTTTCATTCTTCCCTCTTTATATACCCTGCCGGTACGCATGGTTGGAATCGTCCCTTGGGGTGATGAAATCCCCAAGCAGGTCCCACTAAAAAGAAGACACTAACTGCTTCCAACTACTCCCCAGGCTCACACGAAGTGCAAAGGGAAAGTGAAAACAAATTAATGCCCCCTTGGGTAACACAAGAATAAACAATCACAGGAAGCAATGAAGTTTATTCCCCCTAATTAAACTATGTTCCAAAACAACAAGGATAAATTTTGAAAATCTGATCAAATAGATAGTCCTGCAAGCAAATGTTAGCTGTCTTCTTCTTCGTCCTTGGTCAATTACGCCATAATATGTTGCAAAACGTTAGCAAAAAACACCTTGCCAAAACAATGTTAGAGGGTTACTACTTGAAAATAGCAAAAAATGGGAGCAAAAATGAAGCTAAAATGACTGTTGTACCTTCCAAACTGTGCTGTTTTGGGGCGCTTCCGCCTTTCTGCAGCAAAACAGGGGTGTTTCCGCCTTTCTGCAGCAAAAACAGGGGCGCTTCCACCTTTCTGCAGCAAAATGGGGGCACTTCTGCCTTTCTGCAGCAAAAATGGGGGCGCTTCCGCCTTTCTGCAACAAGATTAGAGGGAACTTCCGCCTTTCTACAACAAGAGGTTAGAGGGTGCTTTCACCTTTCTGCAAGAAACTTTATTAAATTTTTAAAGATGAAAGTTGTGCCTCTCCCACTGCAAGAAAATTGTTAGAAAAAACCTTCTAAATATATTCTTAACTATAGCAAACTGTTAGAAGAAAATGAAACTTTCAGATGTCGGGCGCTTCCGCCTTTCTGCGGTAAGGCAAGGGGCGCTTCCACCTTTCTACAGTAGGACAAAGGGAGCTTCCACCTTTCTGCGGTAAAACAGAGGGCGCTTCCTCCTTTCTGTGACCTTTTCCTGCAAAATTCTTAGCCAAAACGAAGGTTAAATGCAAAAACCCGTTTGTGGGTCCCACCGGGCGTGCCAGAAATGTGATCCTAAGAATTTTACCCTACTCTAATGTGAAAAATAACTTAAAAATGCAAGTGATAAAAGACTAAGGACACTTCAAGATTAGCCTAAAGAGTGATAAAACAAGAAGGAAAATAAATGAAACGAGATGCAAATGATTATACCTTCCTTGTTGTTGAAGACTCCTTGGTTGGCCCTTGCTTGGGATGATTTTGTGTGCTCTTTAGATGATTTCTTAAGTGACTAAATGCAATATCAACTTATGCAAAATGATTAAGATGGATGACTAGATGATAGTGGATGATTGAGAATGCAAATTGGTAGCATGTAGTTGTGAAAATTAAAAGTGTTGAAAATGCCCTTAAGGAGGGGGTATTTATAGAAGAATTTGAATTCTCTAGAGAATTCAACGGTCAAGATTCATCCAACAAGGTCAAGATGAAGGGCTATGGTGAGTTGAGAACTCACAAGCCCTCACATCTTGCCATGTGTATGGTGAAGTGGCTAAGGGGAGATGAGGTGTAAGTGAGGTAGCCAAAAGGTACATGAGGTGGAGGAAGGACAAATACCTTCCAAGCATCTTGGGGAGATGGGAAGAATCTTGGGTGAATAAAAGTGAATTTTAAATTCACAATGATTGGAAGAATCTGGTGGATAAGACTAGGTTCCTAAAAGGTGGGAATTTGTCACATGTGACTTGATGTGACAAGTCAAAGTTTCTAGAAGATGCATGGGAAAAGGGGATTCTAGGAGGAATAAAAAGGAATAAAAAATTCCTTAGGGGATAGAGAGAGTTGACCAAGGTACTAATTAGGTTTGACTAATCAGTAATTAGAGGATACTTAGGGGTTAATTAGGATTAAAAGCCAACTTACAAAAGTTGGAGGATGTGACACATCCTAATCAAGGAATAGGCGTGTGCACATCCTTAATGAAGAGATTAGGAAATGGATGAGGATTAGATGAAAATGACATGTGAGGAATTAAATAAATGTAATATTTATTTAATTTATTTTATGAAAAGAGGATTAAGGAGGGTAAGGTATTTAATTATTAAATACCTTAGGGATTTGGCAGAATTAGGGATATTAATTAAATAATAGCAGTATTGCTTAATTAACGAAAATAAGATGAAAATGGATGAATTTGGATAAATTAAGTGTCCAAATTTAGATGTCTACATTTTGCCCCTCTTTGAGATGGTGTTACGAAGTAGCATCATTTCAAAGATCATTAAAACATAGAACCTAGAAGAAGATGGTTAGATTGGGAAAGATGCCCCAGTCATTCCTTTGAATGATTAGGAAGGAAAAAGATGATGAAAATTAGGGATGAAGGATGCCCCCTCTAGAGGACATGCGGGTTGAAGAGAACACGGGTGTGCTCTCGAAATAGATGAGATGAGGGAGATGATGCGAAGTGATGGACAAGAAAGAAGAAGAGGCGATAGGAGATGGATGAAGCACAAATGGATTTTATGACAAAAGGTGATGTTTCCCCAGTCAAGGTACAAGCCAAAATGGGTTGATGATGGATGGAGTGTTGTCAATGAGGGAATTAAGGATCCTGAAACAACACGAGGATAGGGAAGGATACATCCCACTGAGTGGTATTGATGAGGGAAGGATACATCCCAAAACACCACTAAAGGATAGGGAAGAATACCTCCCGATGATGATGATGAAAGTGTTGTTGATGAGGGAAGGATACATCCCAAAACAACACTAAAGGGATAGGGAATGATACTAATGGATGATGATGATGATGGGTCAAGGCTGGTAACGAGATTGGGGACAAGAACAAGGATTTAATTAGGTGATTTGGACAAGATTGAACGGATGAGGAGAATATTGATATGTGAGATGGAGAGAAGGATCTTAAGTTTTGGTTTGATATCCAAAGATTTGGACTGTAGATGGACTAAAGCTAAGATTAGGGGTGTGGTTAAGCTCAGATTGGGATAAGATTAAAGCTCGAATGAGGATTGGATGGAAGACTAGAATTATTGAAGGATATGATTGGATTGATTCTACACCGAGTTCCAGGGTTTAAAGGGCGTAAGGTGTTGACAATCAGATTTTTCTCGATTTGGCAATTTTCAAAAATTGTCAAATTTTGCCATTTTAGGAAACCTCACGGATATACTTTCGAGAGTCCAAATTTTTTCCAAGAAATACCCAATATTGAGATAGGATAAATTGCCAACTAACATCCCAAATTCGAGATATGCATTTTGAGTTATGAGTGAACAATTTTTCAAAATACTGGAAAAAAACACTAAATTGGGATTTTGAGGGTCAATATGAAAGTTTGAGGCCCTGAAAATGTGCCAAAATGGGTTCCAACAGATTTTAAAGACACCAGTTGGAAGTCCACTTGTTATCTCATAACGCAACTTCCTGTCAAATTTTAGCTCAAACAGACACCCAAGTCAAAAGTTATGGCCTCCAGAAGTTTCGGTGTAAAAATCAAAAATTGATTTTGAAAATTTCAACACATGGGTTTTGATGGTATGGCGAAATTAGGAAATTGGTCGGGATTAGTTTTTTGACAAAGACAATAAAAATGTGAATTTTGGGGGTCAAATGTTGGTGGGGTAGGGGCGTAGCCACCCCGCTCTTGGGCGTAGTCGCCCCGGTCGGGGGTGATGCTGCCCAGCTGCAGTGGGGCAGTGCCGCCCCGACCAGGGGCAGTTCTGCCCCAACTGGGGGCAGTTCTTCCCCGCTGCAGCGGGGCGAGCCAGAGGGCAGAACAGAGGAATACAAGGGGGAAGAAAAAGGGGGAAGAGATAGGACAAAAGATGGAGGGATGGGGGTATTGTGAAAAAGGATGAAGGGATGGGGGAAACATGCAAGATGATAGAAATGAAATGCAATCCTAATGCAATTTTCCATCTTTGGAGCATTGATTTTTGCTATAGCATAAGACACAAGACGCCAGGGTATGAAGAACCAAGGTGAATTAGTGTCTAATGCATAAAACAAACACAATAGACAAGAAGGCTATCCCAACACCCCAAAGTCACAAAGACTTTGGTCGGGCCAGGTATTGAGATAACCAGAAGCATAAAAAGATGCCCCAGCATAAAACAAGACCTCGGGGATTTTGGTGGGTACTACGTGGGACAACCAAGAAGACACAATCAAACAAAAGAGCAAGATATGCCCCTATGTTGACCAATCAAAACACACCATAATATGATGGATCATGGCAGCCTTGACAAGTGATGATAGGTAGCTCAAATGATAAACAAAAGCCAAAAGCATCACAAGATCACAATCAATTTCAAATGTCCTTGGCCATAGGATAAAAAATGATGGATGGTTTGATGAGGTCTCTTAGGAAGGATGCATCCTGTTGAGACCGATGATGGATACTAAACTAAAAGATCGTTATGATGCAGAATGTTGAAAATCGATTGAATCTCATGATACAAGTGGATCTCGTTTGTGAAGAACTAGCTAGATAAGGGCATAGCTTGATGACATGACATAAGGAAGACAAGACATGGGACTGACACACCCTAAGGACCTAGGAGCTTGGGGGCCGATCAAAGATTAGCCTTAAAGCGCAGAGCCCTCGTAGTTCGGTGAAAGGTGGACGACTGACCAAGATGGTAACTGTGATGGATGGTAAAGATAGGATGGACAAAAGGAGAAAGACTGATGATAGACGATAGAAGGGTAAAGTGGACAATGAAGATCGATGATGGAACCCCGAGGGCGGATAAAATGATTGATCTTGCCTACATGAAAGCGCAGGGGCAACTTAGTTCAACGAGACCAAAGGTAAACAATGGATAAAGGATGATAAGATGATAGGATAAGTGGATAGAAAGGTGGGACCGATATGACAAGATAGGATAGACCTATTGGATTGGATAGGATGATGATGAGTAGATAAAGCTCAAGGATGGGATAGTTATCCAAAGCATTAAAATGACTTGGGAGGATGATATGATAGATAGATGAGTGATGAAAAAAGATAGGAGATTGGAAAGAGGTGCAAGAGAAGTAAGGGTGATGACGATGAGATAAATGGGATTGGGTTGCATGGGGGGGGTAGGCCTATAGCTAGATACCAATGACAAGGGATTGTGAGATGGTATGAGGATAAAGATGGAAGAATGGATAGAGATATAGGGATGGGGGATGGGAGGGATTGTTTGGATGGATAGGAATATAAGGATTGGGAGATGAAAAGGGATGTTAGGAAAGATGGATATGAAGATAAGGATGGGGAGATGGAATGGATGCTGTGATAGATGGATAGGGAGATGAAGCGATGTTATGATAGATGATGTCTGCAAGGACTATGTCACAAAGGAAGCAGATGCCCCCACTCTAGATATGTCATATATGAGGAGGCATAAGGGATAGAAGACAAGTGGATGGGAAGATAAATGAGATAACTAGATGAGGATAGGATGGGTGACTAAGGAATATGATAGAGCATGGATGAAGTGAATGTATACCAATAGGTGTCCAAAGCATGCATAGATAGGTGCCCCTATTTTGATCAAGATCACAAGAAGGATGGAGGGAATGGGAGATAAATGGGATATGATGGTAGGAAGCGGAAAATGGGTGGGATGGGGGGGATTCATGAAGAGGATAGATAACAGGAAGACGGGTGCATAGATCGAAGCATAGCGGATGGAGGGAATGCATATCAGGAAGTTGCCCCCAAATGCAGATGGGGATTTACACATGATGCCTGTTTGCCAGGTTTTCATCATGGTGCTTATCCAAGGTGCTTGTTTGCCAGGTTTTCACCATTGGACGAATTATTTCTCTTTACTATTTTATTTTTTGATTTTATTTATTTATTTATTTCTTTATTTTTTGGATTTTTGACTTTTTGGATGTCATGCAGAAGGAGATGGGTAAGGATAAGGAAGTGGATAAGTAGATTTAGAAGACATGTGATAAGGATCAAGGTGTTAAGAGCTCATGTTTGAAGTGACTGTTGGATGTTGGTACAACCTTATTAGGATAAACGGATTATGCATGAGGATGAATTAGAAGGAATTGATGGGGAAGATACATGGGATAATGGATGGGATGCTGCAAAGGGTATGGATGGAATGATGGGGTGGATATGTGATGGGGAGATGTGTTCAGGACCAACATTGGCACATGTGGTGGTGGATGTGAAAAGATAATAGGATTAAGGGATGGAGAATGTGGGGATAATGGAGGAGATGGAACGGTGAATTTCGGGACATAAGGACTCGAAACAGATTTAGGAGATGAAAGGGGTGTATGATTAGCTTTTGGATTAGCGACTTTGGATGTTCTTAGAGATTTTTCATGTGATGGCATTGCCTCTTTTTTCTTTGGGATCCACATGGTTTTGATCTTTGCTTTTGTGGGTCTTTGTGGCCTACGGATTTGATGTAGATTTAGATTTTTCTTCTCTTCACCATGTCTTTTAGAGGGGACATGGGGAGCCATAGATTCATGTGGATGCTTGGATTTATGCATTTTTTCTTTAACTGCCAAAGTGCTTTTAGTAGCAATGGCATGGGTGCGAGGAGATGGATGATGTGAAGTGATGGAGGTAAGAGTATGGGGATTATGTGTAGATGGAGGATGTTTAGGTAAGTGCCTTTGTTGATCCTAACTATGGGGTATGTGAGAGGGATGTGTATGATGGATGAGATGGATAGGTGATGAATGGATGAAGGGATGGATAAAATGAGATGGAGGAGGTGGTTTTAGGATATAGGAGCCCAAACTAGACGTAGGACCTGGAGGAAACATGGGCACGGTAGATGGAGGATTGGAGATGGTAGATGGAGGGATGTAAGGACCCAAAATGGATGGAGTAGATGAAGGAGGAATATGGACAGTTGTTTTGAGGCGATACGATAGAGGAGGAGGGATGGCCACATATGATCTGGTGGGGTGATGGGAAGAGCCGATATTTCTTTTGGAAAAGTCTTGTTGAGAACATCTAGAGGTTGTACCAATATTTTTGGATTGCGAGTCATGAGTCGATAATACCTTTCTCATGAAGGCCTAAACCTTTTCCTTGATAGTTCAATCTCTTGAGTATTAGATCTAGGACAAGATTTTTGTTATTCTAGAAGAATGATGCGAGTTCATTACTAGGTGGAAGAGGAGGGTTGGTGTATATGCTTTGTTTTTCTTTTGCGAGGAGACCACCATGGAGGAATATGAGAGGACCAAGGGGATATGAAAGCGGTGTGGGGATAGCATTTTTAGGCGATGATGGGGGATCATGAGAAGGAGATGATGGGATAGCAACATCATGAGAGGGAGTAGGGGCCATGATAGGATCTGGAGTTGTGGTAGTGGGCTCATGCGATGGAGATGGAGATGGAGATGGAGATGGAGCAGTGGAAGCTTGAATGACAAGGGGATCATGGGATGGAATGGATGGGGGACTGTGATCTTGAGGTGGACTCGATGGGATGGTAGGATCTTGATCTGGAGAAGGGGATATGCTGGCATGCTTTGGATTAGACTCTTGGCGTGACTCATCATGTGTGGGAGGCATGGTAACGAAGTCTTGTTGGGACTCTTCAAGTGGGGAAGATGGAGGGATGGAAGATTCATGAGGTTCATTGGAATGGGTTTTGGTGCTACTAGGGTTGGGAGGAGTGGATTGGATTTTGGTGGATCTAGGAGTAGAGGGAGTGGATTGGAATTGGGTGTCTTAGATGGATTCGGTGGTTCTTGGAGTAGGAGATGGGGGTTCAATGGATTTAGTGGGTTCAATGGTTTCAATCGTTTGAGCAGTACTAGGGGTGGTAACATCAATAATAGGTGTGGTATGGAGATGGATCTCATCACTGGTGACCGTGGATGATGGATCTAGATGGCATGGTTTCATGACTTCAAGATGTGGAGTTGGGGATGGCTTCTTTGTCATGAGTCATTGGAGAACTTCTGAAATGAGAGACTTGCATATGGTTGGCTTTGCTAGGGTGGTAGAAATGGATGAGGGATTAGGGATTGGTTGACTAGGGTTAGATGGAGGAATGGGATTGAATGTAGGACCATGAGTAGATGGGGGATTAGGATTGGATGGAGGACTAGGAGTAGATGGATGAATGGGATTGGATGGAGGACTAGGAGTAGATGGAGGACTAGGATTGGATGGAGGGTTAAGGTAAGGATATTGGAGTGGTGAATTAAGATAGGGGACATGGATTGTGGATTAGGACAAGAGGATATAGGTGGTGTAGTGGGACAAGAGGATGTGGGGGATGGATTATAATAAGGGTATTGGGATGGTGGATTAGGATGAGGAGACATGGATGTAGGATTAAGGTAAAAGGGTGTGGATGTAGGATTAGTATGGGAAGATGGGGAAAGAGGATTAGGATAGGGGGTCATGTATGGGGAATTGTAATAGAGTATTGGGATGGAAAATTAGGATCGTGAGGATGTAGATGAATGACATGATAAATATGGGATGAAGAAGACACTAGATATCCATTAATGTGGCATAAGGAGGCTGATTAGGCATGGATGAAGACATAAATGGGGATAGCCCATGTGGAGTAATTGGATTTTGGAAAAGTGGGGTGGAGAAAGCTTTACTAGATATGATAGTGTCAAGGGATGTATATCGATACCTCTTTGATCACAAGACTTTCTGCTATTGTCACAATGTAATTAGTGGTAATCCCACAATAGTGGCTTTACACTCTTGGCCAAATCTGACACCTAAATATTTTTTTTGTAATCCAACCTTCACTTTAGGACACCCAGGCAGCAACTAAATCGTGAGGGAACGTGAATTATGATGCAACCAGAGTTTAATGAAATTTTCATAGATTCTAAATATATTTTTTCAAAAATTTTGTAATCAAATTGCACTTCTTTTCCATCTCCTCTAAAACTATTTTTCAGAAACAACATTTTGAAAAAAGTGATGCTCACCGTATAATGTATAACTTTTTTTCCATGAAGGATAAAATTATAATTCTTTTGAATTTAGATTTGTAACTCTGATATCTAGTGCTTCCACTTGGTTAGATAGTTTTTTATCAAATATTTTTTCTTTAATCAAGTTTCAAAGTCAAACCAATTATAATTCAGACATAGCGCGACCTTATAACATGTAAATTTTTTTGTATGTAGAAAATTCATTTTTTTTCTATTTGCAGGATCAATGACTTCAATATCTAGTGTATTCATATTTTTTAGAATTTATTTTGATAATTTTCTATTTTTCCACATGTGAAGAATAAAGAGCTTGATTTTCGGTGAAAAACCTACATTCACGAGAAATAAAAAATAAATATAATAATAAAATAAAATTTATTTAAAAATATACTTTTTGGGAAGCTTATAATAAGGAATACATACTTACAAAAAATAAATTTTAAATGAATTCATTTGATCCCCCAGAAGGTAAATCAAATGTAGGTTTTTATTAGCATTTTGATAGGTGTAAAGGAGACTCCATTATAGGTATGGTTTAAAACTAGCGGGGTTATATCCAAGGGGGTTTGATTTAAGGTAGTTTGATCAAACACTCTTCAATTGGAATGCTTTAAATGGAACATTTTAAGTCTTAAACCATTGTATTTTCTAAAAATCTGTGATTTTAGCAAAAAATTGTTCCTCCCAGAAATTGTAAACTAGCTTTGTGGGATCACCATTAGGGTTTCCCTTGACTACTATTGATGGAGGATGAGGATTCATGATGATGATAGGATAAAGAGGATGGATAAAAGATTTTGGATGGGAACAGATTAAAGCTCAAATTGAGATTTTGGTCAAGCTCAGATTAGGATTGGACAAAAGCTCAAATTAGGATGATTGGATGATGCGATGGGATTGATTTTGATTGGCTAGATTGGATTTTGATTAAATTGGATTGGATTATTAAGATCAATAGGACAACATTGGTTGAACAGATGTGATTTGGTTGATTGGGTACAATGATTGGTTTTGATAGATTTGGATGATTGGATGGGTATGATTGGATGATGAAAGATGTGAGAGAGACCTTAGGTTTGATCAAAGGAAGTTACCCTTAGTGGCCTAGAGCTTTGATTGATTAAGAAGATGATTACGACACCGAATCCACCTTAAGATAGGAATGGATTGATTGGGCCGAGGATGATAACTTACGACACCAAATTTACCTCAAGATGGAAGCAAATTGATTTGGGTCAAAATTAAAGACTAATAATCAAGTTCAAGTGCTATGGTCAATTTAGGTAACCACTTTGTAATACAAGGTTAGGACGGTTTGGCTATGGGTGGTGTTTAGTGATGTAAATGGTAAAATTATGGTGTTTGTTAGGTGAGGGTACGAAATTTTGAATGGATTAGGGAAAAATTAAAATGAACGGGTGGATTAAATATGATTGTGGAGAATGAACGCAGATTTAGAATGGTTAAACAAAGATTTGGAATGATAAGATGGAGGTTAAAACAGATCAAATGGAGGTTTTGGGAGGCTTAGAGTGACAAAATGAAGGCCTAGGATGATGAGATAATGGTTGGGAATGATTAAATGATGGTTTAGAGGCTAAACGGATCCAAATGAAATAATTTTGGGTGTTTAGGAGGGAAAATCCGCCCCTCTGCAGCAAAAATTAGGGGTGTTGACAGCTTTCTGTAGCAAATCAGGGGCGCTTCCACCTTTCTGCAGCAAAATCAGGGGCACTTCTGCCTTTTCGCAGCAAAACAGGGGCGCTTTCGCCTTTCTGCAGCAAAACAGAGGGTGCTTCCACCTTTCTGCGGTAGGACAGAGCTTGATTTTGATGGCAATGGCTATAGCAAGGACGCCAAATGATAAAGTAAGGCCAAAGTATCAAAGATTTCACAAATTTTTCACAAGAAAACACTTCAAGCAAGTACAATCCTATGATTAATTGTTAGGGGTATGGCTAGGCAAGGTCTTAATCTACGATGCACAAGGCTTCTAGGGAGTCCTTGATATACTCTCAGTACATGAGGCACAACCGTGAACACTAGCCCGTCAGAAGCGTGAGTCAGGAACCCCAATGAGATACTGAAAGACTTGGACCAACTCTTCACGTCTATCTAGGTATCACCCTAGCTTCGACGCTCCGCCAATTACGACGTGACTGGATTGGGGTACAACTTTCATTCTCCCCCCTTTATATACCCCGCCGGTATGCATGGTTGGAATCGTCCCTTGGGGTGATGAAATCCCCAAGCAGGTCCCACTAAAAAGAAGACACTAACCACTTCCAACTCTCCCCAGGCTCACACGAAGTGCAAGGGGAAAGTGAAAAAAATTAATGCCCCTTGGGTAACACAAGAATAAATAATCACAGCAAGCAATGAAGTTTATTCCCCCTAATTAAACTATGTTCCAAAACAACAAGGATAATTTTTGAAAATCTGATCAAATAGATGGTCCTGCAAGCAAATGTTAGCTGTCTTCTTCTTCGTCCTTGGTCAATTATGCCATAATATGCTGCAAAACATTAGCAAAAAATACCAATATCCTTGCAAAAACAATGTTAGAGGGTTACTACTTGAAAATAGCAAAAAACAGGAGCAAAAATGAAGCTAAAATGACTTTTGTACCTTCCAAACTGTGCTGTTTTGGGGTGTTTCTGCCTTTCTACAACAAAACAGGGGCATTTCTGCCTTTTTGCAGCAAAAACAGGGGCGCTTCCACCTTTCTAAAGCAAAATGGGGGCACTTCCACCTTTTTGCAGCAAAAATGGGGGCACTTCCGCCTTTCTGTAGCAAGATTAGAGGGCGCTTCCGCCTTTCTGCAACAAGAGGTTAGAGGGCGCTTTCGCCTTTCTACAAGAAACTTTATTAAATTTTTAAAGATGAAAGTTTTGCCTCTCCCACTGCAAGAAAAGTGTTAGAAAAAACCTTCTAAATATATTCTTAACTATAGCAAATTGTTAGAAGAAAATGAAACTTTCAGATGTAGGGCGCTTCCACCTTTCTGTAGCAGACAAGAGGGCGCTTCCGCCTTTTTGCGGTAGGGCAAGGGGCACTTCCGCCTTTCTACAGTAGGACAGAGGGCGCTTCTGCCTTTCTGCGGTAAAACAGAGGGCGCTTCCTCCTTTTTGTGACCTTTTCTTGCAAAATTCTTAGCCAAAACGAAGGTTAAATGCAAGAACCCGTTTGTGGGTCCCACCGGGCGTGCCAGAAATGTGATCCTAAGAATTTTACCCTACTCTAATGTGCAAAATAACTTAAAAATACAAGTGATAAAAGACTAAGGACACTTCAAGATTAGCCTAAAGAGTGATAAAACAAGAAGGAAAATAGATGAAACGAGATGCAAATGATTATACTTTCCTTATTGTTGAAGACTCCTTGGTTGACCCTTGCTTGGGATGATTTTGTGTGCTCCTTAGATGATTTCTTAAGTGACTAAATGCAATATCAACTTATTCAAAATGATTAAGATGGATGACTAGATGATAGTGGATGATTGAGAATGCAAATTGGCAGCATGTAGTTGTGAAAATCAAAAGTGTTGAAAATGCCCTTAATGAGGGGGTATTTATAGAAGAATTTGAATTCTTTAGAGAATTCAACAGTCAAGATTCATCCAACAAGGTCAAGATGAAGGGCTATGGTGAGTTGAGAACTCACAAGCCCTCACATCTTGACATGTGGATGGTGAAGTGGCTAAGGAGAGATGAGGTGTAAGTGAGGTAGGCAAAAGGTACATGAGGTGGAGGAAGGACAAGTACCTTCCAAGCATCTTGGGGAGATGGGAAGAATCTTGGGTGAATAAAAGTGAATTTTAAATTCACAATGATTGGAAGAATCTGGTGGATAAGACAAGGTTCCCAAAAGGTGGGAATTTGTCACATGTGACTTGATGTGACAAGTCAAAGTTTCTAGAAGATGCATGGAAAAAGGGGATTCTAGGAGGAATAAAAAGGAATTAAAAATTCCTTAGGGGATGGAGAGAGTTGAACAAGGTACTAATTAGGTTTGACTAATCAGTAATTAGAGGATAATTAGGGGTTAATTAGGATTAAAAGCCAACTTGCAAAGTTGGAGGATGTGACACATCCTAATCAAGGATCAGGCATGCACATCCTTAATGAAGAGTTTAGGAAATGGATTAGGATTAGATGAAAATGACATGTGAGGAATTAAATAAATGTAATATTTATTTAATTTATTTGATGAAAAGAGGATTAAGGAGGGTAAGGTATTTAATTATTAAATACCTTAGGGATTTGGCAGAATTAGGGATATTAATTAAATAATAGCAGTATTACTTAATTAACGAAAATAAGATGAAAGGGGATGAATTTGGATAAATTAAGTGTCCAAATTTAGATGTCTACAATACTTAACACATAGTCATCCTGATATTTCCTTTGTAGTTGGTCTTGTCTCTCGTTTCTCTCAAGATCCTCATGAGAGTCATTGGAAGGTAGCCAAGCGTATCTTATAATACATTTAGGGAACTACATAGTTTGGCATTCAATACACATCAGGTGCTACTAATATTGTGGGCTTCACCGACTCAGATTGAGCTGGTGATGTTGATGATTGAAAGTCTACTTTTGGCTTTTTTTGTCTAGGTTTTGGTCTGGTTGCTTGGTCTTTCAAGAAGTAAACTATTATTGTATTATCATCAACTGAGACTAAGTATTGAGGAGTTGTCATGGCTAGTCAAGAGGTTCTTTGGCTTTGACAATTGATGGTTGAGTTTGGCTTTCCTATTGACCATCCCACTATTCTTTGGTGTGATAACCAGAGTGCCATCCATATTTCTTGCAACCTAGTGGAGCATCAATGCACTAAGCATATTGAGATCCACATGCACTTCGTTCGGCAACTCATTCAGGATTGTGTTCTTACTTTGGAGTATTTACCTACGGAGTAGCAGGTTGTAGACATCTTCAATAAACCTTTGGCCTCTCCTTGCTATCTTTAGTTGTGATTGATGTTAGGGGTGAAGGAAGTTGTCCTTGGTGGGTCTTGAGGAGTCCTCCTTCCTTTCACTTTTATTTTGTTCTCTCTTTTCGAGAGGAGTTTTCTCCCACATGTTTTTTCTCCTTTTCTCTAGTTGTGAGAGATTCACATTTCATTGCATTGTAGTTGTACATAGGTACCTAATACGGCTTTATTGTTAAGACCCATAATGCATCTCATATTGCATATTGCATTTTCATTCTTTTTTATTTCTCCCTAAGTTGCACTTAAGGGGGGGTGTTGGCATGCATGTTTTCATCCTGCGTGTTATTAAGTCCAACTTTGCATTTATTTTTATTAGGTGTATTTAATTTGAGTCGACCATCGTCTCTACTACGCATTGATGTTTGGATGGCTCCTTTCTTTTCATGTTTATCTTGCAAGTTATTCCTACTCTATTTAACAGGGCTTTTATATACTGCAATTATCTCATTCTCGATCAATGAAATTGATTGACTGACGAAATAGCTTCAACTATTGCTTTTGTTTTCTTCTGTGGAGGTTTTGTTTGATGTGTAGTTCAAGCTCCTAGATGCCCTCACATATATACTAGGTAGAGGTAGTGTCTAGTTACCCATCTATTTTGGTGAGATTGAATGCATACAATATCGAAAAAAAATCATTCTAGTTTGTGGAGGCAACCTTCTACCCTCGTTTGATCAGTTTCATTAAACTATTGGTCCACACATTTTTGAATTGCAATATTTTCTATATTGTTTGAGTATTGTTGTTGGGATCACTCATGATGATTGATATTCCATAAAGGCATGTTAACCTATATAGAAAACTCAATTTCTATTTATATATATAAAATAACTGAATTCATAAATAATTTCTATTTAATAATATTTTTTATAATTTACATTTTCCTTGTAATCAATGACAATTACATTCAATTATAGTAGTAAGTTTTTAAATAATAGACTCAATCTTATCAATCATCACTAACATTCAACCTATTCACATCCCCAAAAATTGAACGAAGGGACATAAGAGAGAAAATAGAACAAGGATGAAACAAAAATAAAATGCAAAAATTAAAGCATGGAGATAAAAAAATGATTTCTAATATTTCATATGATTTTAAATCATACATTAATAGTTATCATAAAATGGATATAGATTTGTTTCCCTTTCTTTTACAATAAAAAAAATAAAGCATAATGAAATCCCTTGTTATTGATTGTCCAAGTTGTTGCTATAACAATTTTACTGGTTGTTTCTTCTGACTATTGCTATAGAAGAGCATGCACTTCCTCTAACTTTTTCATTACATACAAAATACCATCTAAGCCTACATATATGGCCAACAAGGAGGGAAAAAATATTTAATTGCATTTAATTATGCTATGTGGGAGAATCCTTCTAGGAATATTATGCATTTTAAGTTACATTTAAATCTATCCTACACTTGAGAGTTGAAAATATTGTTTAAATGGATTTAGCTGGGGGAAAGGATAATGAAAAATTCTATAGTGGAGTAAATGAGGGGCATTTTGAATTAATTTTCAACACTTCCTCTTAATGACAACTATTGCCATGCATGATTCCCAAGTTGTCCCTTTGATGGACACAACTTTCCTTTCCTAATAGTTTAGTGAAAATATTTGCATATTGTTCTTCTAACCTACAATGTTCAGAAACTATTTCTCCATCATTTATTAGCTCTCTTATGAAATGATACCTTATGCCAATTTGTTTGCTTCTCTTATGAAAACTTATGTTTTTGGATAGTGCAATTGAAGAGTTGTCACAATAGAGTTTAGTTTCCCATTCTTGTTCATGCCTTAAGTCTCCTAAAACTCTTCTCATCCAAATGGTTTGACATGTTACCCCTATTGTTGTTACATATTCAATTTTAACTATAGAAAGAGAGATAAATTTTTTCCTAGAATCCCATGAAATGACTCCTAAACATAGATGAAATGCATACCTTGATGTTCTCTTTATATCATCTCTACTTCCTTCCCAATCACTATCAGTGTATCCAACCAGTTTAAAGTAAAATGTTGCACCATAAAAAAATGTCATATCCCTTGGTTCTATTCACATACCTCAATATTGTTTTACTTGCTAGCTAATGTGTCTCCTTTGGGGTCTCCATAAACCTTGAAATCGAACTTACTACATACATTATATCAATTCTAGTTGTAGTCAAATACATCAAACTTTCAACCATACTTGATTTGAGATTATTGCTAGAATCATCTTTACTCAATTCAAACCTATGGTTGTTGGTGTTGGATCAAGCTTGTTGTTTTGCATTTTAAACCTCTTAAAGATCTCAATTGCATACTTTGACAAATAAAAATACCACCTTTCCTTTTCTGCACTTTTATGCCTCTAAAATATCTCAACAACCCTAAACATGTCATCTCAAACTCATTTTTCATTATGTCTTTAAAATCAACAATGTGGATATCATCATTCCCTATGAAGATTAAGTCATATACATACAAAACAACAATTAAGATCTTGCCATCACTTGCCTTGATGTAGAGAGTGGCCTCACCATCACTTTTTCTAAATCTATTGCTCAACTGTACCATGACTATAGTGCTTGCTTCAAACCATGTAGTTTCTTTTTAAGTGTATACACTTTGTCTTCTTGGGCTAGTACCATTGACTATAATAATAATAATTCAAGAATATAAGTGAAGTTAGGGCGGCCACAAATTTAGTTTTTTTTTTTTTGTTAATATATATCTCTTTACATGTTCTCATATTGATTGAGAGAGTTACTAAAAGTACTTGTCAAATTTATCTATGTGATAACAACAAAGCCTGATTGGTTTCTTATTTTAGTCAACAAGAGTTTTGTTCACATTTATTTCCACATATCCCCCTTCTTTGACAAAATATATGATAATACATTCAATTCCATGTTATAACCTTTATCACATGCAATACAAGACAAATGATTCAAATTTGACTTTTATTTTTAATATTTTCTTGGAAAATACTATTATAGTTAAAATTACTTAATTAGTTATTATGTATATATATTAATCAATAATATTCTTGAATGTTTTAGTCAAAGCAAATATTTAGGGTGTGATCATACCAATGTTAGTGCATCGAATCCTATCGGAACTCCGCAATTAAGCACACTTGGACCAGAGTAGTACTGGGATGGGTGACCTCCTAGGAAGTCTCGATGTTGCACCCTTTTTTGTTTTCAAAAATAAATATTCATTTTTAAAATTATAGATCTATATTTTTCAATAAAAAGTATTGAGCATTCAATGACCTATCATTATACCAAACTGCATTATTATTTTAATTAAAAATAAATAGTCAAAATAATTTAAAATTATTATTGACAAAATGGTATAAAATTACAAATTATTATTATTTCTGTACTTGCTAGCCTTCCATAAATGATAAAGGGGCTCTCACTAGCTTCCATTAATTCAATGATTTTTTTTATATTTGGTAGACTAGGTCACATTATGCCATCTAATCTTGTATTGGGACTAGGTCATACCATACAATTTAACCCTCTTAGAAAAATGATGAAATGTATAATAATGAAAATTAAAATAATTTATAATGATAAATGATTTAAAATATACTAATAATCAATATACAAACTTCATTGATACTATTTGACTAAAATATTAAAACAAAATCCTAAAATAATCTCTTAGAAAATATAATATTAAGACTATATCGTATCATCTAATTCAATTTATATATAATTAAAAAAAAAAAAAAACCAAAATATTATAACTATAAATTTAGAACACAAAAAAAAAAACTTAAATTTTAGATGTAAAAGTTAAATATGAATTTTGAAACAAGAAGGAAGTGTTTGCTTAGAAGTTTCAGAGGTTCACGTAAGTTGCCTTCTTACCGTAGACATTTCAATGAGTAAGAAACAAGAACTGACGTGGGTGAGACGAAAATAGAAAGCAACTGAATTAATAAATTTTTAAGGAATATGACGTCCTACAGGATGGTTGGTATATATTCAACACCTTATCTACCGCCACTACCAAGCCCTGCAAGGCTTATCTTTGCTGATTCTAACCCTGACCTGTCTACTAATTCAAATTAAAAATATCTAAGTCACGCTCTACAGAATTTCACATAGGCTTATCTTTGCCTCTTTCATGAACTGAAGAAATATTATATAAAAAGAAGGGGGAAGGATTACGAGTCAAAATCTGTTAATTTTCAATTTTAGTGCTGCTAACGACGGTATTTACAGATATAAACAAAGTCCATATGCAAAGATGTTCAATTTGAACTTCCAAATCTAAGTTTGACTTAATCTTTGTGAATTTTAGCTTTGTGATTTCGTACGCACACCCATCTTTTTATGATTATGTGGAATACTATTTTTTATAAATGATAAAACTGTCACCTCTTCTTTCAAATCTGATTGACAGTGTGATGCTTTGAATTGACATTCGATATTAATGGCCACTTGACATGCCATCCCTTTCTCACACGACTCAAAGCACTCACTTATTTGATTAGTTCACATTACTAACCCTGATACCACAATCATATTTGATTTTATTAAGCAACGTATATTTAACTCTACATTATTCGATAATTTGTGGTCGGAAATGGGAAAAATAGTGTTACTGTCTTCCAACGTGATTTGGTTTGTAGAAGTGGACAATAATGTCCTTCCAGAAGACAAACATCAGCATGTGGGTATGTGTGGACTGGTGAATGGCTTAGCAGTACGCTGGTCAAGTCTGGCAGGCCGCAAGTAGAGACAAAAGTGATGACCATTTACCTGCAATTTGGCACTTCTTATTGTTAAATTCAGCAGTGAATGGAGACGTTATTTTGAAAAAATAAACTAGGAGTCGCATCTTAGTGTGCAATGGGTACCCCGAAGACGTGTGGAAGGTCAATTAAGATAAATTTTGGTCTATATTTTCATACATGTTTATGCTGTATATGAGGTGAATTGGTAGGTCATTTAGCAAATGATGTTGTTTGTACAACAAATGTTTTAATGGAGAAGTGATAGTTTCAAATCAACTATGCATCCAGGATCCAAACATGATTGAAATAAAACCTTGAACCAGGAAGATAATCAGGGTCCATTACCAACAAGTTCATGTTATGTTTGCAATACAGAGAGAGAGAGAGAGAGAGAGAGAGAGAGAGAGAGGTGGGGTGGGGGGAGGTGTAAGGAGATAGAGATAGAGATGGAGATCAAGAAGGAGAAGGAGAGGGAGAGATGAGGAGAGAGGGATATATAGAGATAGAAGAGATAAACATGTAGAGAGGGATAGAGATGGATGGATAGAGAGAGGGAGAGATGAGGAGAGAGGGATATATAGAGATAGAAGAGATAAATATGTAGAGAGGGATAGAGATGGATGGATAGAGAGAGGGAGACATGTCTAGAGATAAAGGGATTTGATGGTAACTTCTTTTTTCATTTGCATTGGTTTATGTTTTAAATTTGTATGCAAATATTTCATAACCAAATAATACTTAATTTCATTAAAGATCATTCCATTATTTAGCACTTATTATTAGTTTGTTTAATCTAGCCACATGTAACTATAATTTGCAGCACATCCATGGACAAACACGTACTCTCTAACATATTAACATACATATAATTTTTTATTGGCATAATCCTTGAACTTCCTTTAGATGCAAGTGCTATTATATATACCTCTCTCTATATAGTATTGTCTCTCCCTCTATTTCTCTCTATTTTTTCTAATCTCTTCAAAGATCAATTAAACTACTAGATATTTTATATATTAATTTAATTTGTACTATATAAAAATATATTCATTATTAATTATAATAATTTCATATTTATATTTAATAATTTTTTATTATAAAATATAATATATAACAATAATATAACCTATATATACTATTATATATGAATATAATAATTAATAAGTATATTATTTATAATTTATTTTTACTATATAAAATATACCTTATATTTTAAAATTATGCTAATATATAGTTAAAGGGAAAGGATGTTGTAATATTAAAACCTAAATGTGCTCATTATTATGGCCGTAATTTTCATTTTAATAAACATACTCTAAAACCCTTGTCGAAACCTTATTTTCAAGTTGCACTTACCAAAAATACTAGCGAGGAAACATTTGGAGGAGTGGAAACCAATAGCAGCAGGGAAAGCAACAAAAGCCAGCAAAAAAGACCAAAAAAATGGTGAAAAATAGCTAGAAAAATGGTGAAAAAAATCAACGGCTATAATTGCTTCAACCACCTTGCCAAGTTTATCCGTTAATGTCTATCATTCATGGACAAAATGAGCTCGTGAAGCTCAAAGAAGGAAACGCCTTCAACATAATAAAGTAAAATTCTTGATTTGAGGTTTCTAATTTCAATTGATCTTTCATTTTATTTCATCTTTATTATATGTAGAGGAATCATGCATTAGCTAATTAATTATTAGTCCAATTTATTCTCATACACTTAAAGTTAAATTTAGGAGTGTTTTTATTCATTTAGGGTTTTGTTTTTATAAGCACTCAACTCTCATTGTATTATCTCTCTTTTCTTTCGAAACTTTCTCTCTTACATTATGTAGTTTCTTATTGTTGAGAAATATAACAATTTTTTGTTTGTAGATCTCTTGTGTAGAAGATGTATTTGTTTATTGTTTGATCTTGTGGTTCATGTTTTTCACAATTCTAACATAGTATCAGAGCATGGATTCAATGAAATCTTTCTCGATTTATAAATTTTTTTTTCAACAAAGATTACAAGCATCAAATCTAGATTCCCCATTTTTTTTGTTGTAATTTTTTGAGGTACATGATTTTTAGGTACATTTTGGCATGAAAATGACCTCACCGTTGGATTTAGAGTTGTTGAGAAAGTCAAATTTTCTTTTTGTTTGTCCTTGTCTAGATTCTTGTGGTTAGATCTATAACAATTGGAATCAATTTTTTTTCAGATCTAGAGGATAGCTATCTTTTAAGTGCATTTTGGTGCCAAATGGACATTGCCCATGCATCCAGGGGGTCGATTCTATGAATTTTGAAGATAAATTTGACTTAATTTTCCCTCAAGAACTTCTAAGACGATTTTTTTTCTATAGGGAATGTACAACACTTGTACGGTCATCTACACATGAATAAATAAAAGCACACAAAAATAAAAGGCTTGGATTTTTTTTTAATTTTCTTTTTTTTTATAATTTTTTTTAAAAACCAAAAAGCTTTTAAAAGCTACAAGCAGTTTTTATTGGCTAGTTGCATATAATTTTTTTTTGGGGCATTATATTTTGGTACTCATAGGGTACCTACAACTTGTAGGACCTAGGAGCCCATGTCTCTCATTGGGAGCATGTGTGGGTTGGCCGACAAATTTTATAGCAACCGACGACTACCACACAACTGTCTAGCTGTTGAACATAATTTTTTCGGCATCCTTCAAAAAATTTCATGACAACTTTCATTTTTTTCTAGTAGTCAACTTTTCTTCATAGTAGTCAACCATTCTTTTCTAGTGTGGAGTAATTTTTTTTGGATAGAGAATATTTGGAGCATATTCCATTTGGATGGGGGAATATTTTGGCCTCAATTATTTTTGCTAGGGGATTGGGTTTTTCATTTTTCCAGGTGAAGGGAATATTTTTCCCATTATTCTCATTGACATCATGCTAACATTAGCATGACGTCAATGGTATGGTCAACAAGCAAGGGCCCCCAAGTCCCCTCTTTTTCCTTTAGGGAGCAATTTTTTCCTTTTGGCCATAACTTGGGCATATGATATCAAAATTGGGAAAACAAGATATCATCAAAAAGTAGGTTTTGTCAACTTTACAGTTGTGTGGGTCTCATGACTTGTTTTTATTGCTGGTGCATTTTATAAGCTATTGAAATCATAGATTTTCAATCTCAAGATCATAACTTTTGACCTATTTCTCTATTTTTTTTTATGATTTTAGTAGCATTAGGATGGTTTTTTTAAGGCTCTTCACATCCATCCATGTCATTTTTCTAAATTACTCTCTAAGTACATTTTATTTATTTTTTGGTATTTTCACACTTTGGTGAAATACTTAGTAGTCTTAGCTCTTGGGAACTTATTTTTTTGCGTGGGATGACTCATTTTTTGCTGTTCTTTATGTATTTTGAGTTTTTTTGGTCCTATTTGGACATTGTAGACATTCTTTTCACACACATTCTCTTTTGTAGATGCATCAAGATAATGTGTCACTTTATTGTATCCTTTATCAAGATTTTGCACATCATGTTGTTCCTTTTGTAATCACACTATGATATAAAGTTCCATAGGAGGGTTGATATTTGTTTTTGGTTTTCCATCATAGCTTTGTCAAGTTTCACAACAATAATGAATCTAGGTGCTTCTTTCCTCATCCATTTATGCATTAGTTTGTTTGCAGGTTGTTTCTCCTACATGCACTTTTTGGTTTCACATAGTTTCAATGTACTTGTCTTGTCTCTCTCTTTTAAGCATTATGGGGATTTCTATTGATGTTGGTAATGCTTCTTTGGTTTCTTTTTGGAATGAGCTATGTATACAATATTTGTTCCTATGTACTTTTCGATGCAACATAATCAGTGGCTAGTTACTTGCATTTTGGTGAGATGGAGCACTTACAATATGGACAATCTTGTATTCTTGTTTCTTGAGGAAACCTTACATTTTTATTTGATCAGTGTTCTTTATAATATTGTTACCTATGTCATCTGTGTCTTCGAGTTCCAGATGTTTTCCTTTCTTTTCCATCTGATTCAAGTAGTTTCATTTGGGTCACTCATGCAAATTCCTATCTTCTTGATCCTGATCATCTTTTTCAATGGAGATTTTTCATTTCAACATTTATCATTCGATAGTTGTCTACAACTTCGTGGTTCTATAATGTTCTTCATGTTCCTCTCTTTTTTGGGACATTTTTTTGAAGGCTTTTCAGTCTCTCATACACCTTTCTCTCTTTTGGAGATGATTTTTCTCCTACGAGGTTTTTCTCCTTTTATCTAGTTTTAAGAGATCTTTTGTTTCTATATGGGTACCTCACTAGGCTTTGTTTATTGAGATCCATCATACATTCTCTTTTTAGGGTTTTTAGCCACTCCCTAAGTTCATCTTAGGGGGAGTGTTAGAGTAATCATGCATTAGCTAATAATTAATTAATTATTAGTCTAATTTATTCTCATACACTTAAGCTAAAATTTGGAGTTCTTTTATGTATTTAGAGTTTTTCTCTTATAAGCACTCAACCCTCATTACATTATCTCTCTTCCTCTTTTGAGACTTTCTCTCTTGCATTTTGTATATTTTTCCTATTGGAGAATATGACAATTTTTTGTTTGTAGATCTCTTGCATGGAAGGTGTATTTGTTCGTTGTTTGGTCACGTGAATCATATTTTTCACAATTCTAACACTACCTACCTCTCCTTCCCTCTCTTTTCCTACATCCCTCCCTCTTTCCATATCATCCCTCTATCTCCTCTCTCCACTCTCTACATACATCTTTCATCATCCATACCTCTCCCTATCTCTCTCACACTACCTCTCTCTCTCTCTACTTACCTCTTCCTACCTAAAAAGAGAGAGATGTATGGAGGGAAGGAGAGTGAAGATATAGAGAAGTAGAGATGGAGAGAGGTGGAGAGAGGGAGGGTTAGGGATAGAGGATGAATCGCTAGGTAGAGAGAGGGAGAGAAGAGATACAAATCTAAGTAGAGAGGGAAGGAGGTAGAGAGGGAGGAGTAGGTAGGAGAGAGATAATGGTGAGATAAAGAGTAGAGAGGGAAGGAAAGAGTGAGAAAAAGAGGGAGGGAGAGAGAGGAGGGTGGGAGAGAGATAATAGGGAGAGGTAGGTAGAGAGAGGGACAAGAGAGATAGAAAGAAGTAGAGAGGGAAGGATGAGAGAGAGAGAGAGAGAGAGAGAGAGAGAGAGAGAGAGGTGTTCAAGAGGTGCAGAGAGAGAGAGTGATGGAGGGAGAGGTATGTAGAGAGAGGGAGAGGGGAGATAGATAGAATTAGAGAGGGAAGGAGGGAGGAGGGAGAGAGAGAGAGGGGCCAATAGGAGTGGTATCTAGAGAAAGAGACATGGGAGATATAGAGAAGTAGAGAGGGGAGGAGGGAGGGAGAGGTGGGGAGTACAAAGAGGTAGATAAAGGGATGGAGATAGGGAGATGAAGACAGAGGTCAAGAGTGCAAGAAATATAGATAGAGTGAGATAAAGAGAGAGAAAGATGAAAAGAGGTTGGGTATGTGCAGGATCATCATGGAAAAAATAGGCCCTTAAGTGGCAAAAAATTTAGAAAAATCATAGTTAGGAAACTTGACATAAAAATTTGAATAGGTTATCTATATTATTTCAAAAATATGTAAGAATGGACTCTGTAGAAAATTGAATGTATTTTCTAAACTACCAGGTTTATTTAAAAAGCTAATAATCTATTTGGTGAAAATTTCAAATTTCAATGTAATAGTACTTAACTTTCATGGAAAGAAAAAGTAGGTGTCTGTCTGACCACCCTAACCAGAATAAAATGATAATATTTTTTTATAAAATTTTACATATAAGTAGAGGAATCATGTCCCAATGTGATGCATATTTTTTTGTAAGATTTTTCTAAGTAAATAATTAATTATGGTATTTTTATTACAACTTTTAAAAAATATAAAAACTTGTATGTCTGACCACCTTAACTTGGTCAAAACTTCATGAAATTCATTTTTTATTTTAATCCTATAGTATGCGAGGCATAGAATGTGACACATATTTCAAATTCAAAAAATGTGATACTGTTTGAAAGTTATAGATGTTTCTCAATCAACCTATCAATCAGGATTTTAGTCATAATTCAAATAGAAAATGAATAATAATCATTTATTAAATTCAAAGTAAAAAATAATTTATATAATTAGTGGAAAGCTAAGAATCTCCTTTAAAAACCCTTTTTGTTTCATCAATTTTGGGTAAAAAAAAAGTTGTCAGCCACATACCCTACACATACCCATCATATCGCCACTTTTTGGCCCATGATAATCCTACACATAATCGGCTACTAATTACTAAAATTTGACTTGCTAATTACTCAAATTTGACTAAAATATATTATGCTTATCCCAAAGTAATAGATATTCTATGCTTATTTTAAAAAACCTAGATAATAGGGTTTCTAGTACAAAAGTAAAAGTTAAGCCTACTATTAAAAATAATGGAGAGAAACTATCAATGTTGTTACTTTCGTAACCACTTTCTTATCAGTAAGTTCCTAAAAGTAAAATTTGAGACCATACAGTGGTTAAGAATATAAGGTTTTAGGGGGGAATCTTATTGCAACCAACCTTGAAACAATTCTAATACTAGATGTGATGAAACTCATACAATAGATTGGTCAAACATAAATAAAAATAATATGTTGGAATAGTAAACACAAGAGATATATTACATTAAATGCCATTATTGTATTACAATAAATCATTAAAATATTTGAGGGGGAAACCTCCTTGGGCAATGCTCATTACAATATAATTTGTGTTCATACTCATTACACTCTCAAAATCCTCTATTTACATTAATTCTACTAAATATAAATGTTATGTGGACAAGAATATGGGATAAACTAATTTAATAAAAGCAATAAATTAATAAAAATAATATACATTTGGTGATTTTATTACTAGTACCCTAACAAAAAAGTAACTAACTAAGAAAATAATTAGAACCTTGGGTCTTAGCAAGCTCATCCCTTTCCAAATCCAAATTTAATATTAAATTTTATTTAAATAGTTTTCATCACCCTTCAAATTTGAGTTAACTAAATATAGTTCTAATTTTTTGTGCATGAAATTTGTGCTTAAGTGAATTATTTAAACAATAAAATCCAAACAACATAAATAACAAACAAAACACCCAAGATAAGACATAGGAAGCTCAAACTGATATAACAAGCCTCTTGTTTAGTATATTTTCCCATGATAGTCAATTGGAAGTATGATCACTAAAAATTTCGGTCGCATAACGATGCTCCAAGTGAAAAAATTGTGAATTCCTTGATAAAATGGTTAAGGGTTGGATATATAGATTTGAGGGAAATGGATTTAAGGGCTAGGATTGCTTGATGAAGATCAAGGGTTGAGATGAGAAGTGATCTCTCAAGCCACAAGATTGTGTCAAATGGCACAAGAATAGGGTTTGAGAGAGATTGTACCCTTGAGGGTACAAGACCCATGTGACATGGTATCAAGACCATGTCACAAATACAAGGGCACATGTTCTTGATGCGATAGGGAGAGTTGACCTACTTAATCATGGATTAAGTTTGTGCAAGTGCTTAATGGGTAGGTTAGGTGGGGATTAAGATTAATATTAGTGCAAGTGGGGGAGTTGGAGGATGTGACATGTGAGAGGGATGAATTTATTTATTTAATTTATGGGCTATAAGATGTAAGGTAGCATGGATGTAAATAAACAATTAAATTAAATCATTTACCTTAGGTTAAGACTTAGCAATAATAGAAAAAATAGATTTGGATGAGGGTTGAGATGATTGAATATTAATTAAATAATAGAATATTATTTAATTAATATAAAATATACAAAATTGGTCAAATTAGAGGCAAATTGACCAAACAGAATTGGTCAATTTTAGGTGTCTACAAACATAATTTGATTCATCCATTCTAATAATTAAAGTGTTCATCTCTTAATCCACTCAAGTATTTGAAAGTACATCATTCTATAGT
Source organism: Sequoia sempervirens (assembly GCA_007258455.2). Taxonomy (NCBI): domain Eukaryota; kingdom Viridiplantae; phylum Streptophyta; class Pinopsida; order Cupressales; family Cupressaceae; genus Sequoia; species Sequoia sempervirens. The sequence goes on from VDFB02193867.1 coordinate 350,547,773, forward strand.
ATTGGAGCAATAAATAATATATATTTTTGGTGCATTCAAAAGAGTAAAGAATTTACAATATGAAGTACTTTCAAATTGTCTTTGATATTGCTTAATTCTCAAGGATTTATTTAGGTGAAAAATCCCCATGACATGGCAAAAGTCTTTCAAGGTATTTTTAAATACCACCAAACACCAATTATTTAAAAAGAGTAAAATAGAATGTTATTTATTGGGTGAATGTACAAAATAGAAAACCACTAATTACTAGGACAAATCACAAGACTAGATGTAGGTCTATGATTAATTTAATCCCACACCTACAAACTTGTGTTCTATAATAATAAAGATCCAATGCAAACTCCCAAATAGCTTTAAAGTTGAAAAATATTATTTTTATGTCTAATATAAACAATTCCTAACTCTCATCCATTTATCATTATAATTTTACCATCAAATTAAATATCATTGTATAGTTTATTTAATTTATAAAATACATTGTACAATTTACTCTCTTCAACTACCAATTCATTTTTTTTATTATTTATTCATATTTTATTAATTAAACTTTACAAAAACTTAATTTCCTTTACAAATCTTAATTTCTTTTATTTTTATTTTATTTTTTGTGTTGAACAAAGCAAAAGAATTTACAAGAATAAAACTACCAACACTACCTGTAAAACATAGTCAAAAATACCAAACAAACTATACAATAACAAAACATCAACAAATTTCTTTTATTATTGAATAAAAAGCATATAAAAAATAGAATGCAGTAAAAATCTGTAAAATATAACTTAGCAATTAAGAAACAGCATCTACAAAAATTACTACAATTGCAATAAACTACTGCAAATAATTACAAAATGCTGTTCAAGGTGGACAACGACTATCACAAACATCAGAAGAGCAGAAATCAATCTTGAAAGGACGACCTTGGGCCATGAGCTATGATATCTCAAATCTCCACAAAAATAATTATAAGCATAGAATTATCAGATAGTGAGTAAATTATGAGTACAAAGGCAAGCAGATGACATGTCAGCACTACGAAAAGACACTTCTGGATTGGACGCATCAACACTTGCAAATTTCATTAAATATCTAGAAAAAGCCAACAGATTCATTACTCAGAAACTGAGTCATTGTCTAAGTAAACTGATTCCAATTTTCCTTGCAGAGTAATCGTCGCTGCCGACCGATTTTGTAAACATTTTATTTAATATTTTCGTGGTCCTTTCCAGGAAGGCCTCCAACACCTACAGCTTTTATTGAATGTTATCTATTAATGCTTACTTCGATCCAATTCCCTCTACCCTTCCCTGCACCGTCAACATTTATTTTCACTCCTGCTTACCATTAATTAATGGCATCCTCATCCTTATCTCACCGCAGAAATGACAAGCATGATGCTTTCTCTGGAGTTGAACCTCAGGGCATACGGAGGAAAGTAGACGAATCTTCAAGATTGTTTGAAGTTTTCATCAACCACAGGGGTCCTGATGTCAAACAAACTGTAGCCCTTCAGCTTTACAATTCTCTTATGGATTTACGAATTCATGCATTTCTTGATTCGGAAGAGAAAGAACTTGGTGATTCATTTCCTTCAACAATTGAGACGGCCATTCAATCTGCTAAGGTTCATATCGCTATCTTCTCCAATGGATATGCAGAGTCCCCGTGGTGTTTAGCGGAGCTGGTTCTCATGTTACGAAGTAGAGCTAAAATCATTCCATTGTTCTACGATGTGAAGCCTTCCGATCTTCGCTTCGTTGAAAAAGGAGAGTATGCCAAAGCATTCACTGAATATGAAAAGAAGAAGAGGTATATCGAAAAGCTTAGGGAGTGGAAGGAAGCCCTCCAATCTGTTTCATTTATCACAGGCTATGAAATCAGCAGCAATTTCAAGTAAGATCTCCGTGTTTCCGTTGTACGTGGGTGTTCTAGATTGTTTTATTTTATCACGGAGGAAATTGCTATATTTTAGGGAACCGAATTTATTTCTTATTAAGATCCCCTTTTCCTTACTGAAGTATCAGTGACTGCCAAAATATTGTGAAGTATCAAGTGACCGTCAAAATATTGTAAATTTATTTCCCATTAAAATGCCTTTTTCCTTTGTAAAGCATCAGTGACTGTCAAAATACAATGAATTTATTTCTTATTAAGATCTCCTATTTTCTTACATGACTTCTTAAAATACAGGGAATTTATCTTATTAAAATCCCCTTTTCCTTTGTAAAGTATTAATGACTTTCAGAATATAATCTCCTATCCCTTTGTAAAGCATCAGTGACTGCCAAATTATAATGAATTTATTTCAAGATTCCTTTCTATTTGTAAAGTATCAGTGATTGCCAAAATATTGTGAATTTATTTCTTATTAAAATATCCTTTCTAAATATCAGTGACAGCCAAAATATAATGAATTTACTTATTAAGATCGCATCAGTGACTGCCAAAATATATGAATTTATTTCTTATTAAGATCCCCTTTTTCTTTGGAAAGTACCAGTGACTGCCAAAATATAGCGTCAGCTGTCCAACAAGAAATTCAAAGGAAAATATCTCTACATGTTGCCAAACACCCAGTGGGACTTCACAGGCTTGTGGAAGATCTTGAGAGGCAGTGCGGGACGAATAAAGACGGCAAAGAGAAGGCTCGGATCATCGGTATTTTTGGCATGGGTGGAGGGGGAAAGACAACTCTAGCCAAACAGTTGTTCAATCGAAAGCATTCCCAATATCGGCGAGCCTGTTTTTCCTCCAATGTGAGGGAAGCGTATGCAAATAACAATTTTCCTTCTTTACAAATGAAACTCGTCAAAGATGTATTCCAAGAGGATCGATTCAATTTTCAAAGTACAGAGGAAGGAAAGGCCCATATCAGGGATTGCATAGAAAGGAGCAACCAGTTGAGTTTCCTAATTGTTGTAGATGATATTGATCACGTGCAACAGTTGGATGATCTACTGATAATGGATATGCTAAAGAAGTCAGTTGACAGCCTGGTAATTGTTACAACCCGTGATGTAGGGGTTCTTATAAACACAGGCATTACTGTTGCTTATAATCTAAAAGGGATGGACAGAGGCGATGCGAGAGAGCTGTTTTGTTGGCATGCCTTCGGCCACCCCCATCCGGCTGAGGATTATGAGAATCTGGTTGACGCCTTCCTAAATGTTTGTGGAGGCTTACCTCTGTCTCTTCAGGTTCTTGGCAGTCATGTTCATGGCAGAGATCAAAATTATTGGAGCTTAGAATTGAATAAAGTTAGCAAGACCCTGCCTCGAGACATACATCAAAGACTTAAAATAAGCTTTGATGCACTGGACTACGAGGAACAACAAATTTTCATGGATATCGCATGCTTTTTTGTTGACAAATTGAAGAGTATTGCCATGGAAGTATTGGAAGCATCAGGATGGAGCGCTCAACATGCCCTGGAAACACTAAAAAACAAGTGTCTTGTTGAAGAAATAGAAGAGAATTTAATGGATACGGAAGAAGAAAGGGGATTTAAATTGACAATGCATGACCATCTGCGGGACTTAGGAAGAGAAATAGCAAATGGATTGAGCTATCCTCGTCGGTTGTGGCGTCCAGAAGATCTCAAATATCTGGTACGCTTGTTCCACCTCCCACTTTCTGCTTTACATCAAGTGATATGTTTACATCTTTCAAGTCCTGAATACAACTAAAGTCTGAGCTGCATCTGCTATGGCAGGATTCAAAAGAATTCCAGAACATCCTCGCTCAAACCAAAGGCAGATGCTTCCATTCATTTATTGACAATTCCACGAATTATCAAATTACATACTTTCTAGGAGAACAAGATGTCAGTGCTGACCGGTCGACGTTTTTGTTGTGGCTTAAGCTCGAGCATCAAGGTTTTCAGAATCAGCGTCAACCTATCCAGAATTTGAAAAAAGTACAGCCATGCATTCCTTCATGGATTCCTCTTGAAAATTTGAGATGCTTGACAATTAGCAATTTACGTCTCAGAACATTGTGGCGCAGCCAAAAACAGGTATTATTGCGCCCACCGTTATGAAATTTTGCAAGTAATTATTTGGTAATATAATTTATTTATTTAAATTATCAAACTGATAGAAATTATTTCATATTCTATTTTCTAAGACATGAGTTATTTTAACAACTCACTAACTCGAGAGACACATTCATGTTAGACATATTTTCTAAAAAATAGATTTAAATATATTTACAGCCAAGCATTCCTTCGAGAACTCCTCTTCAAAATTTGGGATGTTCAGTAATCGACAAATTATGTCTCAAAACAATGTGGCAGAGCCACGAACAGGTATTATGTGCTCAAATGAAAATTAGATTTCCATTAGCGGTACTTTCTTTGCTATTGCTAGCAATTAAAACAGGTTTATTTCAGTTTCAGGTGCCCACCCAATTGAAAGTGCTGCAGATATATTATACTTCTTTGGAAGAATTTTCAGATTTGTCAGGAATATCAAATAGTTTGGAAAAAATTATAATTTACTCTTGTAAGCATCTGAAATCTATGTCAGGACTATGTTATCTTAAGAAGCTGCTAGAATTGAATATTTCGAAGTGCTCAGGTCTTCATGAATTAAATGTTGTACATTTGAGCTGCCTGCAAAAAATTGTACTTCACGATTGTTCTAGTCTGAAAACCGTGTCAGGAATATCTGATCTTAGAAAGCTGGTAGAATTGGACATTTGTGGGTGCCCGCTGTTTGAGCAGCTGCGTCTAGTGGGCCTGAACAACTTGAAGCGTATTACAGTTGATGATTCTTTCAAGCTAGCATGTTTTGAGTTGGATGATTGCAGAAATTTGAAAACAATATCAGGAATTTTAAATCTTGAAATGCTTGTAAGCATCAGTATTCGGAACTGTCCCAAGCTTGAGTTGTTGCCATCTCTTGAATGGGCAAATGACCTAGAGATGGTCACAATTGATGGATGTGTGAAACTCAATAGTCTTCTCGTGTGCAGATGTCAAAATTTGAAAAGAGTGACGGGTAAGTTTGATCTGGTAAAATTATCCATAAGGCATTGTCGAGAGCTCGAGGCGTTGTCTTTTCTTCAAGGTGTGACAAGCCTTGAGACGATTACCGTTGATGGATGTGGGAAACTCAACAGTCTTCAGTGGTTCAAATGTCAAAATTTGAAACAACTGTACATATCGGACTGTCCGGAGCTTCAAGAGCTGCCATGTTGTGCAGATCAAACTTGCCTTGAGAAGATTAGCATTGTCAGATGTAGTAAGATGCAGAACATAACTTTGCCAACGAAACTTGTGGAACTCCAAATAAAAGAATGCAGAAGATTGAAAACAGTGACAGTGATTTGGGATCATAATGAAGGGCTACAGAAGTTGTCAAATGTTGCACGACTGAGCTGTTTGAAGCGGATTACAATTCATACTTGTGATAAGCTGCAGAGCGTACAAGGATTTGATGCTCTAAATGCATTGGAAAGGATGCATCTTTTATACTGCAGCAATGCAGCAATACGGAATCGCATTACCAAGTTGGAGGTACTGATTTGAAGACTCTTTTAAATAGTCAACCATATTTCTTGCTTTGAAAGGAAGGCCAGAGAGTTAATTTTTTCAGTATTAACATTAAGTTTTGTTTTGCCTTCCTTGATTTTATTAAATAATCTGTTCAGTCATTGGTAAATGAAAATGGAGCTTGTATTTTCCATTTTTTAATTGTAAAGCCTGCCACCAGAGCTTTTTGTTGCTGGAAAAGCAGTCGACGGAGCGCTGTCAATTTTAAATCCGCATCTCTTTTATGACACTGATGCACTTATTTCAGAAATCAGTACTTCCACAGTTAATAGGTGGCAGACAAAGGGAGAATCCAGTGTAGTCATATACTGTGCGATCGTTGTGGTTAATAGTTCCCTTGAAAACTTTTATTTTTTGCCAAATGTTTGGATGCAACAAGGAGAATGGATAATTACCGGACTAACGACCGACTGGTATTTTCTTCGCCATTTTGAAGACGTTCTTGTGAGTAGGGGAATAATGAAGAAGGGCTATAAGGTGAGCGTAAAGAAGGGCGAAGAATTGAAAATTCATCATGTATTACATACAATTATTAATAGGCTACACGAGAAATAAATCTAAATTAGAGAGGTCATCTTCTCAAATTATGTTGCTTAATTTTGAGAGAATGGTAGTGAATATTGTTTTATTTAAATAATCATATTAAATTTTGAGTTTATATCTATAGTAAGAGTAAATTTATTTTTTAGGATGTAAAAGAAATCACAAAATAAAATCTAGATAAATTAAACATATTTTTTTGTGTTTTTTTGACAATTTAAATCATTTTGAAAAACATAAAAAAATCGTAAAGATTGGGTAAAAGATGGAGATCTAAATCGGGAGACTTAAGGGCAGGGGCTTCCTTGTTGGCCTTTTTGATTGATATAAAAGAATCGAATGCTTCTGCAGTCCAATCTATTTTTTGTCCTTTCCTTAACATTTTTGATATGGGCTTAATGATTTCAGCAAAATTAGAAACAAATCTCCTAAAAAAGTTGATCTGTCCAAGAAATGACTGAATGGCCTTGACAGTTTTAGGGATAGGAACTTTATCTATGGCCTCAACCCTTTCGGGATCTATTCTAATTCCATCCTTTGACACAATATGTCCTAAAAGTTTTCCTTTTGTGACTGTAAAATGACATTTTTTAGGGTTCAGAATAATACCATATTCTAAAGCTTTAATAAATATTTTTTCCAGATGCTCTACATGATCTTCAGCCTTATTTGAATAAGCAGTAAGGTCATTTTGATATACCGCCATTATAGCATTAATCAAGTCTACAAATGCTACATCCATAGCTCTTTAGAAGGTTGCTCCTACGTTTGTGAGACCAAACATTCTCACATAAACATATGTCCCCCAAGGGGTTGTAAAAGTTGTCTTATACTGTTCAAATTCTTTAACTTTGACCTAGTTATAAGTTGAAAACCCATCCATCATAGATAACAACTCGCACCCTGTCACCTTATGTAGTATAGCTTCCATATTTAGTAAAGGGTAATTATCCTTAAGGGATGCCACATTTAGATTTCTAAAATCTACAAATAATCTGATATCTCCATTTTTCTTCCTCACATGAACCAGGTTTGAGACCCATGTTGAGTGCCTGATTGGTTTAATGATTCCCTCATCTCTAAGCTTTTCCACTTCTTCCTACTTTTTTGGTTCCAATGTTGGGTTAATGGGTTTTTGTTTCTATCTAAATGGCTTTGCATCTAGCTTCAATGGAATTTCAAGTTGAAACAAATCCTCCCTATATGCTTTAAGATCTTCATAAGACCATGCAAACACATGTTTATATTTTCTAAGTAATGATATTAACATTCCTCTAATTGTCAGGCTTATTTTCTTCCCTATGTATACCTTTCTTGGTGCTAGTTTAGTCTCTAAGTTGATCTCTTCAATATCCTCCCTCTTGACTGGTGTTTGCTTCATGAGGGACTGATCATTTCCATCATATACCCTCTCCAATGCCACTAGTCCTTTGGGAAGTTTACTAGTTTTAAGCTGTAATACCTCCTTCCCAAATATTGTTTGTTTCCCATCTACTTCTTCAACAAAGGCATTGAAATCAATTTATTGAGCTTCATATTGATCTATACAGTGAAGAAATTTCAAGAGGTTAGTATCATCATTAAAAACCTTCCAGCTATATATATTATGAGGCACAATAGGTCTTGTTTTGAACTCAATCTATGACACTCCAGCCAGTGTGGTGTCATCCCTTCTTAAAGCTACATTTGCTAAAAAGTTTTCCATTATGTTTTTTGATCGATCTATCCATTCAATGGAGAATGCATCAAACAGCTCAATTGTGTCCCATACAACATTCCTATATTACTTTAGTCTCTTTTTTTTTGCTGCGCATTTTGATTTAACTTGTGAAACAACTAGCTCGGAATCCTCTAGAATAGCTAGCAACTTGATTTTATGTTTTACAACTATATTCAAACATGTTAATAAAGCTTCATACTCTGCAATGTTGTTTGCATATTCAAATGCTAGCTAAAATGAATGCTTAAATGTAGCCCCTTTAGGTGAAACAAATACTATTCTTGCTCCATTACCTTCTTGGCTACATGCTCCATCAAAGTACATTTTCCACACACCATTGCAATTTTGTGCAACATGCTTTTCAATTGGATCAACATTGACTAATTCTGGCTGGGTTGGTTCTATCTTAAAATTCCCAAGATCCACATCACAAAAACATTTAACTTGGTCTTGAGGTACACAATCAACAACTTGGTTCATCCTTGGCTCCCTGTACAACTTAACTTCTTGACCATTTTCTGGAATTGTTGTATAAGACAAATCAAATTGGACATTTCCCCCAACCGCTATCATCCACTATCTTGATAAAAGCATCCCAAACTAAGGAGGGGTATCAATTAATGTTATATCTATATTATAGGCCACCTGGGGATAAGCAGCTAATTCGACTTCAACATCTTTCATAATACCTACCACAAGAACATGCCTGCTATCCATCACATAGCACTTCCCTCCATTAGTATCCACCTACATGCCAAGTTGTTTCATAACTCCAATCGACATAATATTGATGGTAGCACTAGAGTCTATCATGCAGTTCTTTAACAGTTTATTATTTATAAGTAACATAGTGAAAAAAGGATCAACTTGTGGGGAATTTATTAATACATCATTTAGTAAAACTTTTGGGATACTTACTTTCTCTTGCTTATTAATTATTTTATTGGCCATCTTATTTTCAGAATTTATATGGTTTTCATTTCCATTTGTTATCAATTGAACAACACTATCCCTATATTCTTTAATTTTCATCATCTCAAGTAGCGGAACAAACATTTTTACCTAGGATAAAGCCTGAGTGAAGTCAAAAGAGGAACCTTCTACTTTAATCATCTTCTTTTGCTCTAATGTTTCTCCTTTGTTCTCTTCTTTTTCTCTTTTACTCGATTGATCAATCTTTTGCATTTCTTTGTGTAACTCTTTAACTTCCTCCTTTTGGACAAGCTTCTGTTCATTTTTATCATGTTGTTTATTTTCTATTTTCTTCACAATTCCTTGTGTCGCCTTTTGATCTTTTATAAATATTCCCCTGGGGACAACTTCTTTTTCATTCACTACCCTATTTCTCAACCAATACTTTCTCTTTTCGTCTTCAACTGCAACAATGGTTAACCTCTCTATCTCTTTTGTTGGTGTAATTAATTATTTAATTACACTTTAGCATAATTTTACTTAGGAATTATTTATTTTCTAGGTTAATTATTATCCTTATCTTATTGAGTTGTCTTTTTTCTCAAGATAAGATTAGGGTTTTGCATTATTCCCTTTTTGAAGGCTTTTGTATTATTTCTAAAACAATTACTTTCAATAATCATTATGCTGATTTTTGCTTGCACAAATCTTGCTCTAAGGGTTTACAGATTTTGTTCTGAATATTGGTTGCATGTGATAGGTGATTCTTCAAAGTCTGTGAGGTTGGTTTTTCAACTTCTACATGGTATCAGAGCTCCAGACCTGTTGCTGCCTATTCGTGTTTTAAAGATATTCTCTCGCAACGTCTTTTTCTATGAAAGGGTTTGAAGTCATTTTTCTTTTTGCTTCAAAAATCCAGCTTCCACTCAGTTGTAGGAAAAATGATTTTTGGGTTTTGTAGCCAAGGTCGAAGTTTGAACTGGATATCTTTTATATTTTTTATATCTTGTACGGATTTAGAGAAAATTACTGTACAAAAATAGGCATGCATCATTTTTCTCCTGGCTAAAAGTTAAAAAAAACTATTTTTCATCTTCTGCTTGCTAGATCAAAAAATGATTTCTGGATTTTTTTAGCTTCAAAATATTTTTGGGTTTATGTTTTTGTCCACTCATGGTGAACAAATTTTGCAGAAATTAAATCAGAAGTAAACTTTTTTTTACTAGAAAACCCATTTCCTACAGACTAAATTCAGTTTTAAAAAAAATTCATAACTTTTGGCCATGGTGTCAGATTTTTGCAAACAAGATATCATCGAAAAGCTGGTTCTGACCTCTACATAGATCTGAAGATATTTTTCATCATGGAAGTAGATGTGAACATTGGTTTTTGCATGTACTCTATTTTGTTTTCATGCACTATGATTGCATTTTCTTTTTAATTTATGCATGTTTTGCATTCTCTCCTTTTGCAATCATTGGGTATTGTAATAAATGAACTGATATAAAGTTCCATCAGGGGGGTTTCTTGCATAATAATTTAATTAGAGTGTGCATACAGTTTGATCTCCATCTTGTTTTGATGGAAACTCGCATGGGTTATCTAGTTTCTTAGTTTCTTTTGGCCACATTCTTGTCTAGCTTGACACATATTAGATTTACATTAGTTCACACTTCAATTGATAGATTATGGTTATTGATCCACATTGGTTCAGATCCTTCTCAGTTTGAGGGCCATTTTTTTATGGTTAATGTTTTAGAGTCTTTATGGTACTCATTCCCATGGAAGAGTTTTAGTCTCAGTTTGGCATCAACATCGATATACATGGTTTCCAGATTATGTCATCCTTTCATCTACTGTTGCTTCATAGATTCTAGGGTTGTTCTAGTTTGTGAGTTTTTCAGTATTCCATGGCATCAGGTTTGCTATCACATTATTATGATTCCATTTTTTGGTTTCAGTTGTATACAAAAGTATCTTTCCTTGCTTGTTAGATTGCGGTTCTAGTGTTACTCCACAGTGTTCTTCTAGTGCTTTTTTGCAATAGTCATCTCATTGTAGGGGGTTTTGTTCCACTGGGTTTTCCTTCTCTACCTCATCATTGCATTTGTAAATGAGTACTTGATCAGGCCTTGTTTTTGGACTCATCTCTTGCATAATAATTTTCTTCTCCCTAAGTTGCACTTATGGGGGGTGTTGGTGTAATTAATTATTTAATTACACTTTAGCATAAGTCTACTTAGGCATTATTTATTTCCTAGGTTAATTATTATTCTTATCTTATTGAGTTGTCTTTTTGCTCAAGATAAGATTAGGGTTTTGCATTATTGCCTTTTTGAAGGATTTTGTATTATTTATAAAACAATTACTTTCAATAATCATTATGTTGATTTTTGCTTGCACAAAACTTGCTCTGAAGGTTTACAGATTTTGTTCTGAATATTTGTTGCATGTGATAGGTGATTGCTTGCAGGTGATTCTTCAGGGTCTGTGAATTTTGCTTTCACAACTTCAACATCTTCTTCGGTGAGTTTCCTCATACTGCACTGAGCAGGAATCTCAACAGAGCGTGGTTCTAAATAATCTTCTTCATAATCAGAAAGAACCTGTTGTTCAGCCATGTGGAAATTGCACCTTTGATTTGAAACATCGTACTCATAACCTTCATCTTATAAAGATAAGTATTTCTCATTAACAAAATGAAAAGTATTTGAAGTCAAATACACTATGTGATCCTCTCCACTGTTACCCATTAACATTCCTTCTTCTTGCATTCTTTGTGCTACACCACAATAATCTGGGGAATGTGGCTTATCACATCTTTCACACCAACAATTGTTATTTACCATATACGCTCCCTTCTTCCTTAATGGATCAAGAGTTTCTTTGTTTCTAGGCATATCTATTATAGGTTTTCCATCCTTCCAATTTGTACCATAGGGAATGTCATGTAACCTAGGCCTCTCATTTTTGTATGTGTTCTGTTTGTACTGATAATTATTGGCTTGTTGAGGAATCCTTGGGTTGTCTCTCTTACTAATTATCCCAACAACTTTCTTATTGTTTTCAATAGTTAATGCTATCTTTTGGGCTTTAGCTAAATTTCTTGGGGACCTATTTCTTAGTTCATACCCTATTTTTTGATCAAACATATTCAAATAAACCATCAATGCTATAGAGTTTGGCAATTTTGATCCAGGTGGTATCTTATTATGAAATTTGTTAAATCTCTAGTTAAAATCATAAAATGAGTCATTCTGATTTTTCTGAATCCGTACTAATTCATGAAGAGTAGCATTCGATGCACTTAGATTCCCATATTGCTCGAGGAATCGATCCTAAAATTCTTGGATAAAATCAATAGAGGTTGTTGGTAGGCTATTGAACCAATCTCTAGCTTCTTCAGAAGCGACATCATGAATAGCCTCATATGTAAATCCTCATAAGCTACATCAAAATCTTGGATGAAAGCATTGAGACTCCTTAAATGATCTTCAACATTAATTGCACTACTCCTTGTAAACTTAGGAACAAGACTTCTCCAACTGCCATCCATAGGGTAAGGGTAATTGAAACACTGTCAAGTCGAATTGTTTGATCATTGTTGTGTATTGATGAGGGGGAGGGTTAGGTGGGTATTGATACTGGTACATCGGATTGTTGTATTGTGCATGAGAATGTGGCACATAATGTTGACTAGGAGTTGGTTGTGTATTTGTATATTGTGAGGAAATATGTGGTGGATGGTTTGGTTGCTTGTATTGATTTCCTATCTAATTGTGAGGAGATTTTGATGGATCAAAAGGCCTTGCATTATTATTACCCTACTTATGAGGCGGTATATACTTTGAAAAACCAGCTGTCTGAGCAGTAATTTGGGCTTTCTACAATTTGAAGTCTTTGATTGTTTGTATCATCTAGGCATTCTCCTATTCAACTTTTGCTCTTTCTAGTTCTTGTTTATAAAACTCAAATTGTGCTTTTACTTCTTCATGAGTTGAGAATTTATAATTTTCTTGAGGAGTTACATGATTATGGACTCATTTTGGTTACCCTCCATTCTTTGTTCACATTCTTGTTGATATCTGATTCCTTCAGCTTCGAGTTTAGCATCAAATTTTTCCTATTTCTGAGGATTATAAAAAGGATTTCTTTGTTCTTCTAGGGTACATGGTTCTGCACTCAAGCTATCTCTCCATGTATCATAATGATCATATGTCTCAAAATGTGGTCTTGATGTTTTTTCTTTATTTGTTATGCACATGTCCTCATTTATTTTCTTGCCCTTATCGACCTTATCATCCTTGTGTGTCCACTTACTATTGCCAGCAGGACCATCAGAAGGCCCTCCCTTATATTGGGATCTTCTACCATTCATGTTGAATAGATGCAATATTCTTGTCAGAATCGCCACTCACTTTTAAAAGTGAGAAAAATGAAATTACTCTTATTCCCAACAGAGTCTATATAGGATTTCTAACTCTTTGACTAAGGCCCTAACTCTAAGCTGACTCCCCAATAGAGTCACCAATTTGTTAGCTCTTAAAAATGCAGGTTTGAACCATAAGAGGTTGCCAATCTCTCACAACATTTCAGGGTAACATACAAGGCCAAACAATTTAGACCTTCTACTCTTCAGGTGCTACTAGACCTAGGCAGGTGTACCTATATGAATAAAGCAGACTTGACTTATACTTATTTCTCTCAATGTATTTTACCCATAATGGCAAGTGGAAGTGGATAAAATTTCATTTGGTATCGATTCTATAGCAATATCAGACTAAAACCTAAGATATTTAGTTTGATAGTTTAACAAATATGAAAACGAGTGAAACTAAAATGATAAGAATGTGGAGACTAGTACCTTATTGGGTATGCAGAGTCAAAGAGAAATCTAAGATGAGTAACCTCTTTCTGGAAAATACTCTAATTGTTTGGCATATATTTGAGTTTATAACTTGTATAAACATGCAAGGATATGACTACCAAGTTCTTCTGAATGATCCAAATGAGATTCCATAATTAATATGATCAACTAAAATGATTTAATCTTTTCTTGAAAGAACCAATTAATCAACCATACAGATAAATCAAGTGTGCACCAATAAACTAAATATAAACTTGTTATATCAATTTAAATAACTAGAAAAAATCAACCTTGGAGACAACTTCAGTAGTACTTTCAATTAACAAAAAAAGAACTGATACCATAAATACGCCACCACATCAAATGATTTTTATTGATATCTCCATAGTTTTAAACATGAATCATAGTCTCATATTTGTAAAACATTGTCATCTACTATATTCTTCTTCTATATGCTCTATTATATCTTATATCCTATTTCACTATCAAAACAGATATTTATACATCAAATACTTGAAAGGACATGTCCTTTCAGAAATGTCATATGTTAAAACAACAATAGATTAAAAGATAATCAAGCTTTGTTAAGGCATAAATGAATCTTAAATAAGTGGTCCAAGTAATCCCAATGTTCATGCATATCTACATCTCCCAATGCATTCCAGATCATGATCTCCATTCTTAACATCTTCTCATTTTGTTCACACACCTCATCTAGTGTTGTATCTTCTGTAGTGGCTATCTTCAAAATTTCTTGCAGTATTGATTCACTTTCACTTTTCCACTTAGTCATTTCTTTTAATCCTCCTTTATCATCAAAGAAAAAATTCAATCCTTTTCAGGTGGCATTTATTAATCCCTGTGCATCCCCTCACAATTCTTCAAAGAAGTCTCAGTGTTTATTCACATAATGATTTGTAGCCTCAATTGCTACATTATCAGAAACATCCCTCTAGTTTATTTCTTGAAACTTCTCCAAAATCCTTCCATTCATTCTTTCGTGTTCTTGCAATGAAGCAAAGTTATGTGAGTGTGTTCCCCAGAGCTTATTTAACCAAGTTGCTCCACTGGCCTATCTTTTCTTAATCATTGCTACAAGTGCATCATATTTCCCTTGAGATTAAGCACTTGATCCTTCCCAATGATATTTTTCTTGTGAACTTTCACCATGAGTGAGCAGCTAGGGTTATTTCATTGTGACACCTAACAAATCTTTCAAGTGGTCATTTTCTCTCAACATCCTTTCGTTATTCATTTTCTACATTTCCCTCTCTTTGATTAACATCTAAATTTGAGCTTTGTTTAATTTTACTACATTGATTCCAATTTCTGTAGTTGCCACAAGATCAGCCTCTCCAATCCTTAAATTCATAACATACCCAAATTCTTCCTCAGTATCAATGACAACTAATTTCCTCTGAGGTGGATATATATCCCAAATCATCAATGACCCTTCATCTGGATTGTACTTTGACCCTGCATATACTTCAGTCACCTTTTCTAGGTTGAGCTTGTGTGTAGCATTACTATCTTTCAAGAAACTATCAAAAAATAATGCAAAATTGAGATCCAACCCTAGAAAAATCATAACACCGACATTTTCCAACATTTTCCTTCCCTTTTCAGGGGTCATACCTTCCATCTCCTTGTCCACACACATCTTTAAGTCATTCAGTAATTGTTCTTCATTACCTAATGTGATGTTGTCAATCTTTTCTCTTATTTCTTTTACTTTTTGTTTGTACAGGAATTTGTAAACTCTAGAGAGTTTACAAATTCATCATCTAATACAAATGATTTGTACTTTGCATTCCTTGCATCTGGGTGAAGCCACATAAGTGGTTTACACTTTTGTGGAGGAAGGAAATTTTGAAATTTCCACACTCTTCATAGAAAAGTGGTTCGGCCGAACCCAAAACCGAGCCAAATAAAAAAAACATATTAAGGGGGTTCGGCCGAACCCCCTTAATATGAAAAAACCAAAAAAAGTGTGAAAGTGCTTTCACTTTCACACTTTCACTGTGAATTACCAGTCACTGTCCCTGCGCGCGGCGAACATAAACCGAACGGCGACCCAACAAAATTTCTCACCAACGAAAGCAAAGTTCGGGTCGTTTTCTTCAAACTTCATCATTCCAATTCGCATATCGACCACTATTGAGCACGAGGTATTTAAAATTCCTTTTTTTTTAAGTTCAAAATGCATGTATTTGTTTAATTTCGAAACCCTATATGCAAATTTTTTTAAATTTGTTGAATTCAAATTGCACTTGTTTGAACGTTTTTAAAGAATTTTTAATAGTATTTTGCTTCCCCGTTTTGCATAATCCAAAGGTTTGAGTAAGGAAAAATGAGTTTCCTCCTAAAATTAGTGCAAAAAAACATTATAATAGCTCTCAACATAGTCTAAAAAATGAAGATAAATACATTCCTAAAGACTAGAAATGTAGGGTTAAGCTCACAAAATAATTTTAAAACTACAAATTTAGGGTCAAACTTGTAGATGAAAATGCAAATTTCATACATGTAGGAGTGAACCGTGAAAGTCATAGCTTGATTTGTTAAGGTATTATAATATTAAATCTTATAAAAAATCACGAATCATATCATTGATAACATTGTCTTCATGTAGTGTGTACAAATTGAAATATAATTGACTAAAACTATAAGTTACTCTTATTGAACAATTTCCTCATGTAGTGTGTATAAATGGAACCATTGACTGAAAATATAAATCAAACCATCAAGAACAAAGACTTGATTGTGTCTTCATGCCCTCAATTAATATCATTTACAGATTTTGGTCTTGGAAACCATAAAATTAACAATTACATTCTCTACCCTATTATTTGATGTATTATAATGCAATTTTCTATACTACCAATCAAATTCAATGGTCACGAGTTTGTAGAGACACTCTAGAAAAAGATCTATCATGTGTTTAAAATACTATTCATATTGTAACACTAGAGATTCTAAGTAATATGAGAATCCCTGCATAATTTTATATAATGTATTTTCATCATCACTAACTATAGTAGACTAGTTTCTATGACTATTCAATTCATCTTCTTTCATTAGTCCATCATGACTTGATTATTCATCCTCCTTTATATTTAGAGAATAAGAACAATATATAGAACCACTACAAAATCTTCACACACATCACTAAAAGTTGATGTTTGGTATAAATGTATCCACATGCAAACAAGAGCCACCTTTGGACATTACTATTATCAAAAGGACAAACCTTATTAGAGCGAGTGAAAAAAGATGTGGGGCCAAAAAGTGGCCACCCCACCTTTTGGCCCCATCATATTAAGTATCAAGCATTAATGTTGAGGTACACTATTCGAGGAAACTTGAATGATGAGTAAGTGAAGAGAGAGTGGGACTTTATTGTTCACAAAGTGGGAAGAAATAAAAGCAAAGGAAGTGGAAATGGGAAACATGTAGAGAATATGGCAAAAATGGTGGAAATCAAGGAAGGATTAAAAGGAAAAGAAAGAGGGAAAAGGGGAGGGTAGAGGCAAAAGGAGGAAGAAGGTAGTGCAAATTATACATTTTTGAAGCTTGTGAAATTCGAGTATGTAAACCTAATAGTTTTTACTTGGTGGTAATGAGGTATGATTTTTGATGAAGGTTCTTTTTAGTATTTTTATATGTAATGTAAGAGAAAAAGCTATTCTTGTATGAAATTCTAGAAATCATGTTAAAAAGCATTAGCTTGTAATTTCTACTATGTGAATGGAAATCTATTGCTGTACCTAGGACATTTAGAAGCTTGTGTTGCATTCATGAAGCCAAACATAGTAGATATATTTTTTACTTTATGTGTGTTATTGGAGATAGGGTTTTAGTATATAGAACCATACAATAAAATGGGGTAATTCCCTGTTTGAACTAAAAACCCTACTATTTTTTAGTGAAGGGATAGCTAGCTATAACATTTTGACTTTCACTTGTGAGACTAAACACCCATATGGGTTATTGTTGCTTTGTCTTATGGATTATGGTAGTAAATTCTTAAGATGTATGTAAATCTAGAAGACAAATGTTGAATATTTATTTGTTGATAGGCTAAATAGAGTTAGAATTAGTATGGGTTCATTACATGTATGCCATTCAACATTCATGCACATCATATATATGTGAGAGAGATAGTGATAAAGAGAGATAGAGATAAAGGGTAATATAGATAGATAGAATAATCACAAACCATTTGCTATGAATATGTACAAAATATTTATATATTGATCTTGATAAGGTCATGAAGACATACATAATACATCATGAAAATATCATATACAGTGACATGAGGCCACCATTGTCTCTTAGACTACAAAATATCACCAATATATATTCATGAAAATAGTTATGAATGTGTCATAAAGATATAAAAGTGTTTATGTATGTGTAGCAAATGCTATTAATGAAACATTATGCCTCTCTTTGCTTGACTAGAAACTGAACTTCGATCCCTTGAATTAGTTATTATCTTACATTGTGTTGATTGTGTGTGCCCCTAACAATTATGCAACTCAACCTACACACACAAACATATTATAAAATTAGAGATTATACTAAAATTTATAAATAAATAAAATATTGTTTTAAAATGATATTAAAATAATAAACACACTTACAACAAACTAATACTCAACATCATCAACAAAGGGTTGTCCTCAAAAGAGGATGCTTACAAAACAAAATCAAAATGTGTGTGTATCCATATACAGACAAGAGATAAACGTACACACACATATATATATATATATATACTGTATATATAAATATACATACACACATATATATATATATATATATATGTGTGTGTGTATTTATAGATATTATATATATATATATATATATATATATATATATATAGTAATAGTCATAGTATATACATATATATTTATTATATACATATGTATATATGACGTGCGTCTACATATCTGTATATATATATATATATATATATATTAGATATGTGTATGTGTATGCATAATATATGATATATTACATATACATGAATATGTATGTATAGTGTTGTTTGAATAATTTTTTTAATGAAACCATGTTTAGGAATGAAAATATCGCTAATCCCTTAAGGCTTTTCCAAACTAAAGTTTGGCAGGAATGCCACAGTTCTTTGGCCTACAGATTCTTTAACTATTTAGGAAGATAAACCAAAATATAACCTACTTTGGCTCTAATATTTGTAAACCCTTTAGGAATTCTAAATTGTTGCATCTTGTCTTGATTTTCCCACCATTGTTATTCCTTTTGAAAATTTTACAAATTAGGCAAATAATCCTTGCACTTATATAGAGGATCCTTATGTATGTTCTTAAAATTATTTAAGGTTAAATGACTTAATCTAAAATAAAGGTATATACGGATCTCTTGCAATTGTAACCTCTTTGCTAAAATACTTTGGAACTAATAGGACTCAATTGTGTTTTATGACATAGGTCTATATTACCACAATGATGTATGTATAGGTGTACATTTTAACTTGGTTAGCTTTCCTAGCAAGTTCTTCATTACAACAATCACTCCACCTTGTCACTCAATCAAGCCCACTACAACATATATTGGAATTTAACCTCTTTCATACTAAAAGAAAAAGTAATCATTAATTATATTTAATTTACCATATAATTTGATCTAAGTAATGCATTTTATAAGATCTAATTGGTGTATTTACAAAACCTATTTTGTGTTTTGGGCATAGGTGGTCCTAGAAAATATGCATAAATAATAAGATAGACTATGGATTATCTTTTAAATATTGTTCATGGTTTTTCATGTCATATTTTTATAGGAGGTCCTCATAATTGGTATTCTTGTATGGTATTAGAGCCAAGCTAGGTGCATTTGACACCTATGTTGTGGTTCAAGGGAGTGTGTTGGAGAAATGATACACACCTAAGCCATAAAAAGACTCATCACAATGTGAGTCATTAGCTCAATAGTAGAGCATCCTAACACCAAATGGGAGGTCCTAAGTTTGAATACTAGTTAGTCCATAGAAATTTCTATAAAAGTCCATCACTAGTACATAAGAAGAAGAATAAGTACCCTTATAATTTTTATTAATACCAACAAATTATCATTCCTCACATACATAGGTGAATCAATGATTTCAAGCTCGTCAACATGTATATGTACCTCAATCTCATGAACCTCATATAAAACCATTTTATTAGATTTATTTAGTGTAAAATATTTAAATTTTCATTAGGAGGAACAATTGAAGGATTGACCCCAATATTAACACCCTCAACCTAATTTTTTTTTTAATGAATCAAATCCTTAATCAATTATTCCTTAATCCCATAAATGTTGGGCTGAGTATAATCATACCTTCAACTTACAATGAAGAATAAAATTATTTCCTTAGTCATATTCCTTTGGGAATAACTTTAGATTTATCTAATGGTCAATAGGAGGAAGCAATCATGCAAGTGTTAATTAAGTA
>VDFB02193867.1:350567946-350600381 GCA_007258455.2 Sequoia sempervirens
CTCCCCCCCTCCCTCTAAAAAGTCTATCCCTCCTACCCATCCTCCCTCTCGAGCTCCTCTACCCTTAACCCTTAAACCCTAGGACCCCCTACCCTTTATCTCTCTCCCACTCACCCCCCTCTCTTTCTAAAGGATTAAATTTGATGGTTGAATTTACCTGTCAATAAATTTTTTAATTACGGTTATCTATTGAAGCGTTCCCTTAAAACATTATGATATACCTTAGTGTATGTAAAATTATATATAAATCAAACATATATATAATTATAATTCTATATAAATTTTCACAGTTTATCCAAAATATCTCCTTTTACAATCTTCTTAAAATTTTGATTGTATTTTATAGCAAAAATCTTTAAATACGGTCATATGGCCATCAAATTTAAGTTCTCATTTAAAAACATATGTATATTAATATTAAAATTAGGGTGTTCGACCGAACATTCTTGGAATGTTCGGTCGAACCCATTAAATAAAGTTTTTTTAATTGCATGTTATGGTGGTTCGACCGAACCATAGTTCGGTCGAACCCTAGTTCGACCGAACCTTTCCAAGATGTTCGACCGAACACATATTCGGTCGAACCCCTCTTTTTTCACCCTTGCTTCCTAAGGCACCAGAATTGTTGAAAATTTTGCGTTTCGAAGCTCAATTTCAGAATGAAAATGGAGAAGATCTCAAAAACCCAACTAGTATTGGGTTCCCCTCAAAACGAGCTATCCAACGAATATAATTTTAGTATGTTTTGATTATATTATCTATCTATTTTTTAAGTTTTATTAAATACAGGTTTTTCACTGAAAACAAAACTCTCTATTCTGCACAAGTGGAAAAATAGAAGATTATCAAAAAAAAAAATTTAAAAATATGAGTGCACCAGATATTGGAGTCCTTGATCCAACGAAAAAAAAAAAAAAGAATTTTGATACATACAGTAAAAGTTATGCGTTATACGGTCGCGCTATGTCTGAATTGTCATTTGATTGACTTCGAAACTTGATTAAAGAAAAAATATTCAATAAAAAAAACTATCTAACCAAGTGGAAGCACTAGATATCGGAGTTAGAAATATAAATTTGAAAGAATTGGAATTTATCCTTCATGGAAAAAAAGTTATACGCTATACGGTGTGAGTCACTTTTAAAAATGCTATTTTTGAAAAACCAATTTTTGTGGGAGATGGAAAAAGAAGTGCAATCTGATTCCAAAAAAATTGAAAAAAATATTTTTAGAATCTACAGAAAAAATATGACAAGACTCTAGTTTACATCATCTTCAAATTCCTTACGGTTCAATCGCTATAGGTTCCCGAATGTGGAGATTGTGTTAAAAAAAAAAATATCAGTGTCCAGTTAGGCCAAAAAGTGTAAACCACTATTGTGGGATCACCCATCTATATCTACATTCTCTTCAACACTCAATTCTCTGGTAGGTCAAGTGTAATGTTGAGTTCTCAATCTTGACATCTTACTTGGTTGGTCTTGTGGCACATTATCCTCATATGCCTCCTCCCCAAAAGATAACTGCTCTATATCCTGCAACCCTTGATTATATCTTTCAACCACTATATCTGCTTCTTCAACTTCTAGATTCTAGATCATATCATCAAATTGATAAGGCACATGTTGATACCCCCTAAAATTTATCTTCAGTTTAGCATAATTAATATACCCTTCTGGATCAAAATTCTTTCTAGGTGGTCCCTTTTTCGTATTGTATTGCAGTAACTTATCAAGGATCAAATTGTACCCTTCCTTGGCTAATACAGTAAAATCACCTAAGCACAATGTACTGGGCATAAAATACTACTTTTCAAAGGAGTTAAAATTCATAACACTTGAATAGTCCATCTGTCTGAAAATTTCCAGGTATGCAATTCTGCCTAGGATTGTTTTAGGCAAAATGAATGGGGCATCTTCAAATCCATAAACCCTAATCATGGTAGCATCCTCCAAGCAATACCAATCCCCCCAGTTGTGACTAATTGGCCCATTGAAGTCCTTAGGCCTGAGAAACCTCTTTATCTCTTCAAATAAAGAATAATCATATGGATGATTATGCAATTTGTACAATTTCTTCAAAAAATACTCTTCAAAATGTGCAAAACTAGAGTTAGCAAACCTATTGTCCCAGACAATTGTCCATAATTTAATAGGTAATGTCATGCCTTCTTTGTCAAATTTGGAAATTCTCATCTCCCAAGGCCATAGCCCTAACTCCTGTCCAAAATAAAACACTATATGCATCAACAATGAGTAATGCCTATGATGTAGGATAGAGGCTTCCCCCTTTATTTCCATCAACCCAGAATCAAGCCCCTTAAAAATGTATGAGGCATAATCAAACGGTCTAGAATTGTGGTACTAGATATCTACTGAAATTATCATAGGAACAATTGACATATATTTAGGGACTTCCATTCCCAACACTTGGCCTACCGAGAAATAAGTATACTTCATATAGGGTTCAAAAAGATCAACATGAAAAGGAGGTCCATCGCTATCCTATAGAGGAACTAGTTTTCCACCTTGTCTAATCCTGTGAATTGGCAACCTCCAACCCTTATAGATTGTGTCCATTCTCCCGAACTCCCTTTCTAATTCTTCACATATTATTTTCTCATTGCAAACCCCTTCAAAATTGAAAACCTCCCCTATTGCATCTTCTGATATGTGTATTATTGGTTTCCCAGATGGGTCACATATAGCTTTGAGTTTCGAATTATAATGGATAGCCAACAATTTTACCAATTCTGCATTGACAAATACATTAGGGCACACTAGCTTTCCCAAATTAAGCTTCCATGGGTTGCATAGTGGTTCAAAATGATTTCTTCGATAATAGTGAAAGCTGAACAATTCATAACCTCTTATTGTAGTCCAAACATCTCCTATGAGTTTACACTTGTCATCCAATTTATCTATTTTTGCCCTAAGTTGTGCAGATCATCTAGCTGTAGGTCCAGAGCTAGGTAATTGGTCAATGAGGTCTTGATTTAATCTCCTTTCAGTGTCATCATGCTCTATTTGAATTTTTTGTTTCTTTCCTTTTTGTTGACTGCTTTCACCATATTTTCTACTTTTTGATTTTCTTGAGCTAGGGGATTCCATTCCTCAAAAGTTACATAAGTCAAAATTATAGGAACTAAGCAACAATGAACTTACTACATTTCGCTTGAAAAAATTTGGATTGAAAGAATTCCCTGGTTCTTTGTTCACCTCTTTGCTTCCTCTACTATCAATTTCACACAAATGTTTCCAATTGAATTATCCTTATTCTGCTCCATCACGCCATTAATGTTTTAGCTGAAACACGAGTGTAGTAGGTCCCTTTTTGAAACTCTCACTGTCACATCATGTAATATTTTTGGTGAGACATTTTCAAATTTTGGGTGACCTCTCTATTATGGCTTTTACCAATGTTCATTAAAACATTTGCCAAAACATCTTGTAGTTTCACTAACACTTCAAGTCTCTCTGACTACCACAAACTATATTTCGCTTTGGTGTCCCGTAGTCTCATAGATATTAAGAGTCTCACCGAGAGTTATCCTTTTGATCTTATGTATATCATTGTAACATTTTGAGTCAGGTAGATGCTCCACAAATTGCTTCGTATCTTGCCGAGATATATCCTTTAGTTTTTTTTTGGTCACAGAGACATAATTACTTTCTTGTTGATGGGACAACACTCGGTGTGACTCTCATATATTTCTCCAATGAAATAATTCTCATCGATAATCAATACATACTGCCAAGTCCTTTACTAGCATAATCCTGTTGTTGTGATATATGGGTCAGCAGGAGTCCCTGACTTCACCCTGATAATCATCGATAGAATCCTCTTTTTCTTTGTCGGCAAGATCAAATGAATGCTATAGGACTTCATTCTGATGACTCTAGTCAAGCCAATATTTCTCCTTGTGCACCGGTCGGTAAGACATATATAGATTCGATATGACTCATTCTGATGATTTGTTGTTTTTTTGATAGGATCCTTCTATTGCTGAGACTGCGAACTGCATCTTGTTGATATGTATCTTCAGATGAAATCATATCTGTATTACATTCCCAAACTCTTACCAATGGACTACAAAAGATATGCGTTAGTGTAAAATGCTTTATGGACTGGGCAGACCCTCATCATTTCTTGCTGACATGAATTATACATTGAAATATTCAGGGTTAGATGAACTCTATGGGACCATATGACAGAATATGGGAAAAAATGTTATGAAGAGAGGATTCTCATGCTTATGGTGAGGACTTCTTTGGAAACTCATGAATATAAACAATTGTAAAATTTTCAAAATTTTACAGTTCTAACAGGACCCTGTTTTGCTTTTTCTCTTGGTTTTTTGGCCCTTTTATTTAGAGGAATTGGTTGCATTTGCATATTCCCAAATTATTATCTTATTTTTTCAAATGCCCCTTTTGAGGAAACATTTTGAAAATCCTCTGTTCTAGGACTCATTTCGAGTTTTTCTCTATTTTCAAGAAAATTCTCATGGGGTGGACTTCCCCAAGCTCTTTGAAAACCCGACGGAGGTTGCTTTACATTGTTTCTAGAAATTCTAGGACTTTGTGGAATTTTGTCTGGATTGGATTTTCCCAAAATTCACTCATGCCTTCGGATTCCCTAGCCTGTTGTCTTTTTGATGCATTTATGTCTCCTCCACGAACATGTAGTTTTCTCTTATTGGATTTAATTGCGATTTATATTGGAATTTTGGGTCATTTACCTTGTTGTGAGATTTGAGGAGCCTGGTTTTGAGTTACTATTGTTGGATTATGCATTTGAGATTGTGATCACTCATTATAGTAAGGGTTTCTAGTGACTGCTCGTATTCTATTCAGACTTTAGGGTTTCTTCTAGCTGCTACTATTTTGATTTGTTTGCTTTCATGGTATGTACATGTTGCCTTCTTTTAAAATGAACAAATTGAAATGCTTCAGGGTTTGTAGGCACATGCTTTGAGTGAGGATTTTGATGTGGTTTGGTCTAGTAGCAGTGCTAGGGTTTCTATGTGTTGGCTTGATGCCCTTCTTCATGGATCATGCCGCTTTTCCTTCTACATGACTATCATTCAATGAGGTTAACCATTTCTTTGCTTGATTCTTTATTTGATTGCATGCTTTCTTATGTTGAGCTTTAGTTTAACCTAGAAAGCCCTAACCATTGATGAAATCACATCTTGGGCAAAGTGAAGCTTGTTTTTCATTGTTTGGTTTGATAATCCCCCTACCTTAGTAGAGTCATGGGAGAATTCATGTGCGGAATAATGAAAAATGATGAGTTAGGATCCAATTTGTGCTATCATGGCAATTTCCTAGGGTTTCCATTGTTGAAATTATTCCTCATATTGATTTTACCTCATTTAGATCAATTTGAAATGCAAATTGTTCATCTTGCACTTTGAACGAATTGAGCCCATAGCTAAATTCCCAATTTCCTTATCGTTTGATCAATCTAAGCAAAATCTTGATGAAGTCAAAGATTTCAAGTTTTTGAGTATTTCACATATTTTCCCTACTCAAGGAATTTTTTCAGTTTTCCATCGCTTTCTTGTTTTCTGAAAAACGTGCTTAAAATGTGAAAATTACATTGACTTCACGAAAGTCCGTTTCCTCAAGATTTTACCAAAATTTCTTTGTCCCTTCATTTTCCCATAGTTCGTAAACTATTGCCATTTTCATGGATTTCCGTCCTGGGTGGATTTCTCTAAAATCTTGTTGAAAATGAAGAATTGAGAGATAGCATGATCTATTAGTTGATGATTGTTCATTATATTATTGATTTTAATTATTTTAAGATGTGTCATGCTATTTCTTAATTAATAATAGTTGATTAAATGGTTGTTCAAATTTTCTTTTTGCTTGTTTCACTAGATTCCGGCTGGTTTAGAATTTCCTGAAATTCCCCTATGGCCCGAATTCCATGAAAGGACTAGAACCAAAACTTTGGAATGAGTAATTACTATGAGATCTTAGGGTATTTTTTCTCATCATGGGATTTATTTAAAGGATGGATATCATTTTTGATGGATTGGCTTGAATTTCATGTTGTGATGGATGTTTATTATTGTCTCTTTATTGAATGTAGGCAGAATCAAGTCAAGTTGTTGTTGGAAGGACCAAGGGTAGGGTAATGGATCCAAGTGTTGAAGGGTCTGCTATCTCTAAGGTAGAAAGGATTAAAATTGAAATAAAGAGTAGAATCCTAGAGAGCAAGCTGGCTTCCATCTAGTCAGAGGTGACTGATACAAATGTTGGGTTGTGGGACTATGAAGAACTTAAGGCAAGGATGGCAACACAAAACCTCTCTATATTGGCTAGAAGAATATTGGAATCAAGGTTGGAACATGTAGCTTGATTCCCTCCTATAGCTTAGTGTTACAAGTTGGTACTTAAATTTTCCAATCATTATGACAAGGGCACACAGAGGATAGTTGGTCCTTAAGGAAGAATTGTGGAAAATATTAACCTTGCATCAATAGCCCAGACCTTTGGCATGCCTGACAGGTCTCATGTAGTGGGTTTTGATATGGATATTATGAAGAAGTATTATAATGAAGAAATTATCAAATCACAGCAAATCATCAACTCCTGGATGGAGAAACCCAAGTCCCACTTCTCTAAGCTACCCAAGCAGTTATTCAAAGCCAAGTTTAAGAAGGAATACTATGATTCTATCACACTTCTTAGTAGGCTAGTGGGATTGAAGAGTGCGAGAGTATTTGAAAACTGGATGTTCCATGTCATTGTAAGAATGGAGCAGAATGTTGATTACCATTGGGCAGGCATTATAAGTGCAATGATATATGAACAAATGTGTAACATCCTATAGACCAAGACCTTTACAATGACTTCCTACTTGGTTTATGCACTTGCAAGGTTCCATCCATACAAGGGGCTAAGCACAAGGGGTGTGTTTGGCTAGGATGTGATTTATGAGGTATACCCACAATTGCACCTGGGAGGAACAAGTTATAGGAGGGTGAACGATGCATTCATCATGTACATCACCAGGCTATTGCAAGGTGCAAAGTATGTTTAGATATCAGATAATGCTAAGTAATTAATCAAGAGGTTTGGAGCTTGGTTTATCTAGTTCCCTACCTTTTCATACATCAAAATAGATGGTTGTTAGAGGGATCCATATAGAATCCCTAGATATCCCACGAATCATGTTATACTTCTAGAGGTCACAAGGTAGATCTGTGACTTTAATGAAATTGTCAATAAGGATAAACATAAGACTAGATTTGGTGGTGATTTTCCTTTGAGGATAGGTAGTAGTGAGGCCTTCCCCTCTATTAATTTGGCCCGTGATTTTGAAGAAGAAATGAGTACTCTAGGTCTATCTTTCCACTCTAAAAGGTCCAAATTCGACAGAACTGGTGAAGCCCAAAAGAAGGCTAGTAGAGAAAACAGTCATAAGGATGATATAGAGGATTACTAGGCTAACTATAAAGATGATTTTGAGGTACAAAAGAAGAAATTCTCTAGGCTACCAGTGAATTTGGTCTGAAAATACAACATAAAGGCCATTCTAGATTGGGTTGAAGATTATGGAGATTTGATTTAGGGCCATGACTATGAAGTTGTAAAAGATAAACCAGTTGGAGAAATAGATTGGTTGGAGGAAGAGAAGATGGAATCGGAATAGATCATGACTCTAGTAGTCAAGTACACTAAGTTGTGGCTCAAGCACAAGATTTGGTAGTTGGAAAGTGAGGGTGTGAAATGCACCTATGAACTAATGGGGGACTTGGAGTCTCATTCCACTTTTGAGGAATCATTTGAGCAAGATCCTAAGGGTAAAGCTAAGGTGAGCTCTCCCTTCAAAATAAAGATTAAGGATGCTCAAGCAAAAGAAGGACAGAAGCAAAGGAGGCCTATTTCCAAGAAGAGGAAACATGCTACAAGGGAAAAGAAATATCCAGAGAGGGAACTTGAAGAAAAGGGAGGTGAAGGTGGTGCCCCTGCACTTAGGAGAAGGAGAATAGTGAGGTTGTTCCAAAAGAAGGAGTCTTCCAAAGTAGAGGATGAGGTTGGCCCACAAGTATTAAATGTGGAAAGTTCAGGAGAGAAGACACATGTGTACACAAGAAGATGGAGAACTCCATCTCCTAAAGATGGTGTGCCAAAAGAAGAGTGCTCCCATAGCCATTCTTGCCAGTGGGCATGATAATATCCCTCCTTCTCATGAGACTCTCAAGGTACCAAGTGAATCCAAGGATGCAGAGGATTACCATGGTCAAGAAGGAGAAGAATTCCAAGAGGGTGAACTCTATAGTGCTGAAGTAGAAATTGAGATGGTATTACAGTCTCCTCTTATGGCTTATGAGGATTCACCTACAAGAAATGAAGAGGAAAAGCCTCCACAGGAAGAGGAAATTCCAATTAGGACTCCCTCACCAATGCATGAAGAAGAAGAGCATGATAAGGGAAAGGAAGATAAAGTTGAAGAGATTCCTAAAAAACAAGATTTGAATAAGGATCTACCCAAGGTTCACCAAGATACGGTTGGACAGGGTAGTGTATAGTTGGATTCCACAGTTCGAGGTTTGTTGGAAAAAGAGTTGAAGAGTAAATTTTTTTTTGTAGATGATACTCCTCCCAATTGGGATGAATTACTGACAAACATAGGAAAAGGAAAAGCAAAGAAGAAAGTCAGGGTTATCTCTAGGATCGAAAGAGATGAAGCAAATAATAGGGTGGTTGACATTGCTACTCCTGATCCTGATAAGAATAAGGATGATGTGACTGGAAGTGATTACAGTGTGCAAAATATCAACATAGGGTCTACTTCCATGGAACAAAAAATTGAAGAATATGAAGGCTCTAGTGTTATAATCTTGGGTAGATTGAGGAAAAAGTTGTAGAACAAGAAAGAATTAAAGAAGGAGAATGATAATATTAAGAGGTATCTACAAGACTTGATGAAACCCTTGTATTCCATCATCTCGTCATCATCTTCTACAAGTTTCCTACCACAAAAAACAATAACTGAGTTGGAAAAGATGAAAATGACTTCACATGCCACAACATACTGGTTTTAGGGAGTGGAAGCTAAAGGAGATAATACTATAAGAGACATTCTTTCAACTGGTGGAGATGCTATGAGATCAATAAATTGGTTAAGGAACATACTAGCTCAGGATAAGGAGGATGTGGATCTCCTGTTACAGAAGACAAATTGGTGAGTAATGGGATTCTTCATTCATCCAAAGCTACAGAACCATAGGAATGGTTTGAAGTTTTCAAAATAAGGAAAAGGATTTTAAAGAAGGTGCATAAGAAAGGGAAACAAATTGAAGATACTCTGATTGAGATCTACAAAAAAATGCATCTCTTTCTTTGAAGTTATGACAAGAAGAAAACCGTTTACACCAAAACATTTGAGCTTGTAGCAATTGAGAAAATGGTGGCGAGATGTGTATTCTCTATTGAATGAGGACCCAATCACTAAACATCAATTAGATGATGTGACTACATACATTGTTGTAATGGATAAATATCAAACCATGAGGGTGGATTGGGATAAAGTTTTGAAGTAGTCAAGAGAGGACATCAAGTCCATTGAAAGGAGAATTAAGGTCTTAGTTATTCCACCTATAGCCATCTTGGACAAGGTATTTTTGATGGTGCAAGATAAGATGGAGCAAGATAAAGACAAAGGGGAGGGCAGTTAATAAAATGCCTCATCAGAATTTGGGCTTCCCCATTATTCCTTCTTCTTCCTTCGCATGCATTGGACCGGGGTATGTTGAGATTCTAGGCTGACCTAGATGGAGTACATGCATTTAATGCATATTTTACTTTATTTTGAATTTTTCTTGGCTGACTTGTCTTGTGGCCATTTATTATTGTAAACCTAATTGGGCTGACTTATCTTGGGGGTCTCTATAAGTATGGCATTTTACCCCATTTGTAAGGGCTAAATAGTTTTTATTTGGAGTGAATTAAGCAATATAGCAATAGTTAGAGCTAGGAGTTAGGTTATTTTGAGCAAGTGTTGTAACACAAAACACTGGAATTGTTGCTATCATTGGGTGATTCAATACAATTGAAGACATTGTGCGTTGGTGATCTCTCTTGTGTTGACTTATCTTGCATGGTTCTTGTTGTTCTATCTTTTGAGATTGCTTGAGAAATACTGAAATAAGTTAGATTAGAATTAGATTTGATTTAATGGTGTTTATGGTTTGATACTTGAAGTGTTTGTAGCAATCCCTAGTCCATACTTTTTGTAGCTAGTTGATTGTTAGTTGCTTTGCAAAGTTAGCCTGGACTTATATATTCATTGTGTTTAGTTCAATGGTGGATATTCATTCATTTCAATTACAATAAGATTGTTTTGGATGAATGTTCATGATCTAAAAATCTTTAACACCTTAGAAGATTTCACTATTTCTATAAGATTACAGATTCATCTAGGTCAAGCAGGAATTAGTTTATGAGGGATTGGGCCATTTCAAGTATTCTATCATTTGCATTGTTAATTTCAGGATTAGAATTAATCTTAGAAATCTCTCTAAAACCCTTATATTTTGCTGTTTCTTTTATCATTTGGGTTAGATTTAGGATTTGAAGTATCACCATATTGCTAGATTTGATAAATTTGAGGATTCAATATTTGCTTGTAGTAAGATCCCTTTGTGATTACCATCATTTTCACATTTTTCACTGAGTTGTTTATGTATTTTCAAGACCTGACATTAGAGACCATGGGGTTATCTATTGAGGCTTGCTGATAGAGATTTAATTTTCAAGAGAGATAGAATATTTGTATCTTGTCTGAGTTGTTACTGTGCAGAAAAGCACCATCAACAATTTTTATGTATTTTAGATGCAAATTGAAAATGCAAATACAAAATTGTAGTTTTTCTAATTTTTTGACATCCAAGAATGAAATCTATATGAGATATTCACTAATGCAAATGTGCAAACCCTAGGATGAAAAAAAAATGCAAAAGGATAATGCAAAAGCTAATGCTATGAGTGCGAGGAAGTGAATGCAAATGTAAAGCTAAAATATAATGTGTTCAATATGCAGGTTCACCAAAATGAACCATCAATTTTGATGGTGTTCTATATGCATCTCTTGCATTCTTAGGGTTTTTCACTTAAAAGGAGATAGATAGAACCCTAAAATTGAGGTGGTTCACTCAAACTAAGCTATGAAAGATGGAATTGAGACTAAATGAAATGACATAAATGCAACTAAGTGATGAAAATTCATTAATTACTAATGGAAAATTAATGAAATATGCAATGTTTGAAAACATAATGCGATATATAGAAAATGAACCAAAAACATAAACTAATGCAAACAAAATTGAAAGAGGCTTAACAGAGTGCACTTGGAAGTTGAATGCTAATCTTGGAAGGTTCTAGAAATTGGAAAAAATCACTATTGATCACCAGTGGGACTCTTTCGCCACTGATGGCGAATCAATCCTCCTACTAGTAAAATGACCTGAAACTGCTTTCCGACTATCAGGAACTAGATTCTAACAAAATAAAATTTTCTAGCCTACATGTTGGAATCATTCGCTATTGATGGTGAATCAGTCCTCCTCCAAAATTTTGTGAATTCAGAGGTCAATCCCATAGGTCCAAATCTGCACTTGTCTTCTTGTCGGGTTGACAAAGTCAAATCTGTAGAAAAAGGGTTGTAGGTTGTCTTTGAGCTTGAATTAGGGTTTGGTTGACTTGAAACACTTTGATGAATTGTTGACCACTTTCCAAAACCTATTTCCTTGAAAAATTTACCTACAAGACCTGCAAACACACATGCAAAGAAGGAAAAAATGATTAAGGGTTAGAGTATAAGGATTTTCCTTCGTCAAATCCCACTTCGGTAATCACACCCTTGATAAAGAAATATAATGAAATGAAAAAGGAATGATCAATAAACAAAATTCAAGTGTCATAAACTCACCAAAACCTCATTTAAGAAGTCTAAATATATGTCAATGGTTGCTCCAAGATGCTTGATAATTACTTAATTGAATGATGCTTGAATATAATTGAATGCTTGAATGAACTTAGTGAATAAATTAGATGTAAAATGCGTAGAAAAAAAATTATTTATACACCCTTATGCCCTAATTACCCAATAATACATCATCATAGGCTGACCTTAGGTCTTTTTGAATAGAAACCTAAAAGAAAATTTGAATTTGGAGCCAAGAGGGACTCATTCACCACTCATAGTGAATGGGTCCACTCTAGGCTTGTAAGTGGGTGTCAAGAATTAAGTTACATTTAATGTTAGTTTTTGGGTTTACATTTAAAAATAAACATAAGTCATGCCTATAAGTGTATAAAGGGGCCAAATAAAGCATAAGAAAGGTGTAAGTAGTGATAATAAGCATAGAAAAGCATGAAATCTTGTTACAAGACTTTACAAAATTTTAGAATAGGACTTGATAAGGGATAAAAGGGTGATTTTTAGATGAATTATAATGAAAAGAGTCTAGAAAAGTGTATATATGTGTTACAAAACTTCACAACACCTTCACAAGACATCATAATTTGAATATTTAGGACCTAATGTGAATGCATAAGTTACATTACAACATTAAATCAAAGCAAAATAGGTCAAGAATCACAAGAGAAAAACCTAAATAACCATGAAAATTTCAATGATCTAGTTTTATGTGGTACATATGTCCACTAGGACTCATAGGCTAGTTTGGGTGATTTAGTCCCAAACCAGGGTTTCTATGCCAAAACTAGAATCTCACAGTGGTTAATCTAAATTCACTAAAATATGGAAAATGTGTTATACTATGGCTCATACACCATAAGTGGCGTATCATTCCCACTCTTCTTTTTTGGAGGGTTGAGACTTGAATCTACTTTCCTATCTCTACTCTTCCTTCCACACTTTATTTCCAAATCTAAAACCCTAATTTGCAACTTGTAGGTGACCTTTTTGTTATCTCAAAAACAAGATGATAACTTGAAAAATTTCCTCAATCTTGCAACTCAATCTTCAAAGGATCTTCAGGCTCCAAGACACCTAGATTTTCAATCAAAAGTGTAGAGAGAGAGAGAGAGAAAAACTTGTTGATTGTTAGTAAATAGGGGTTTTCCTTGGTCAAACCCTATTTACGTAATTAAACCTTATGATGAAACAATGAAACATGAACAATGATACCTTGAATGATGTCTCGAGATGTAAACCAACAATCTAACATGAAGTGGCCATCTAGAATATAGATATTGATCTTAAAATTTGATATGAAACAATGCTTGTAAATGGATCTTCAATGCTGCATCACAACACTAGCTCAACAACATGCTTGATGCTTAATGAATTCAATATGATGATGGATCTTGAATTGCTACAATAAATTATTAAGAAATCTTCCCTTGAATGCCTTAGAAATGCTCTTGTAAACTCTCTTGATGATCTTGTGAAGTCTTAGAATGCTTAACTCTTGATATATTATGTTGATCTCATAAAGACTTAGGTGAAATAATGATTTGAGACCTTGTTTATATAGGCAATCCATCTAACTTCCTATTTATTAGATCCCAGAGGTTGAAATTCATGAAATTTGAACATAAAACCTTGATTTCTTGCTCAAAACCATAAAAAGGGGAAAAATGGGACTCATACACAATTTGTGGTGTATAGGTACGATCTGGGGGGGACTCATATGCCCAAGGTGGCATATGGGTCCTACCAATCCTTTTTGGATAGAGGAAATCTCGAGGAGTTAAGAAATTGAGTGTATTTGATGTCTATGTCAGGATTTCAATTAAAATAAGCCTTCAGATGCATAATATAGGGCCTTAGGGGCTGATTTATAATGATATTAAGGTCATAAATTTAAGAGGGCCAAAAAGTGAATGTCAAAGTTTAAATAAATACAATTTACAACACTAAATTAAGGTAAAATTAGGTCAATTTAGCTTAAAAGAGCCCTAAATTTTATGTGAATGTGTAAAACGCATTACAATGCTATATCAAGGAAAAATTAGGTCAATTTTAATGTTAATCATTCCAAAATTAAGTGTGAAAATGTAAACGACAATATTTTTCTACACTAAATTTAAACCCCACTTTAGTGAGAGGATGAACTTGCTTCAAACTCACAGTAAAGTAGACATTCAAGAGGGTTCCCCATGTACCAGCGTGGATTGTCTTGGATGAAAAATATCAAGGGGTTTTTCAACCCCCTAGGATCTAAGATCCTATCTCAAACCAAGATGAGCATGAAGAGATGCACATAAGGTGTACGATATGCAACATCAAGATACACAAACATACAATGTCAAAAATATAAAGAAAGAAAAATGAAAATAAGGTAAGAATAAAAGGAGTTGTATCAAGCCTTGACCATTTTTCCACCATGATGTGGATCAGATCTAATACATTTTGTCCAAAAAATCATGCTCACTTTGAGGAAATGAAACTTTAGGCTATTTTCTGGGTGAGTATCCAACAAGGGTGGCTTAGTGATAAAGTGATGCCTTTGTATCAACTTCTCGTTATACACTAAGAAAGTCATGCCCAAGTTTAGGCTTCTCATCATATGCCAACCATACCAAATTTATACCTCTTGATAACTCTGATAAGGTACCACACAATAATGAACTTTTAGCTTCATGAGGCAAGCAAAGCTTCATATGCTTGAAAATCGTGAACAAACAAGATGGCATCATAGGAAAGCAAAGTGTGTTATGCAAGCTAGCCATATAACATAAATTGTAAATGAAAAAGTAGTGTAAAGTATATTCAAATAATTTTTTCTTTAGTTCATGTAAGGTATCTTCTTAGTGAACATCATGCTTAATGTCTCCAAGAGAGGAAAAGTAAAAGAAGTATCAGACTCTCGGAGAAAATTAAAACCCAATGACACCACCAAGAAAATGACTTATCACAAGAATAAAGAAAATCACACAATGAAACATGAGTGTCGATGTATGCCCTTAATTTAAAGTGGTTGCTAACACCATTGATGAGAGAATTTGATTTAAATTATAAGAAGATATGAGAGATTACTCAGAAATACCTATACCAAGCCATATGTTTCCAATAAGCTATGTCATGAAAAGGGAATGAGTTGCCCCAAAAATGTATAACTTAGTATGTAACATGTGAGCCAACTTAAGGCATATCATCCACATCCTAAGCTTTCTCTTATATGTACATGAAATTTGATAAACTATCCAAAAGAGACAATGACAAGTGACACAAGGCTACCTAACCCCTTGTCCCCACTTAGTGTAAGACAAGGATGAGCTAAAATGATTGATATAAGATTTGAAACTTAGTATCAATTGGAGGAATTAGGTGCTTCCACATAAGAGGGAGCACCACACTCCTTAAGATGTTGAATTTTTTTACTCAAAGCCTTACATTCCTTATTACTATGACTATGAACTCTATGATATGCAAAAAATGAACTCTTGTAGTAAAATTTATTTTGTGTTCTTAGAGGGAGATATATCAATTGATATTGGAGGAGTCTTGACAAGATACTCTCTTTATCCATAGTAGAAGATGTTCCATTATTCTATGAAAAAGATGCCTCTTGCTTAGTAAAAGATGTCACACCTATGCAAGACTCTTTAGATTGTGAAAATTTGAACTCTTCTTTAAAGGAAGGTGTAAAATCTAACGAATTTGAATCATTAGTGTTTTGCACAATGACATTGATATTAAGTGGAGACTTCTCTATTTCTTTCAAAGGATAAGAATCAAGACCACTAGTATCTATCAATTTGGGATGCACTAATGTTAAAGTTGGCTTAGATGAATATTTTGTAAGAGTTTTGATATTGAGCGAAGGGTTGTTTCTTTCTTTTGATGGAAAATAACCAAGATCACTAGTATTTTCTTGCATGTTAGGTTCTATATCCTGGACATGAATACCTTGTTCTCTAGCACCACATCCTTTTCCATTGTATCCAATTTTTTCATTAGTTCATAACCTTTTCCATAAAGCTTTTTCATTTTTTTCAAATTCAGTAGTTGTTCATAGTTAATTTTGTCAAATTTTTTAGTATAATTTGGTTCTTCTTCTAAAGTTGTTGAGGTGGATGCTTTCAAAGGGTCTTCCAAATTTTTTGTTGATATTATTAATTTTTTCCCCTTTTCAGAGTCCTTGTTTATGATCATGTATTTTCCCATGAATGATGTGAAATATAAGGAACCCCAATCATCTTATTATAGATTTGTGACTTCCTTAATATGTTTTTCTTTGTCTTTCTATTACACAGGTTCTACTTGTGTGGTTGGTGTCAATGTTTTTAGAGGGTTTTCCTTATTTTTCTCAATGTTTAAACAATTTTTTGTTTCAGGATCAGCTTTGAGTATGTACACTTTGTTGTTGTAGACATACTTCATTATACGATAAAGAGTAGAAGGTGCCCCATTCATTAAATGAATCCATGGCCTTCCTAAAATAAGGTTATATGAAATATCATGAGGCATAACATGGATTAGTGTTTCTAATGTGGCCTTTCTAGCTGTAATAGGTAAAGTGATCACACCAAACAATTGTTTTCTTACATTGTCAAATCCCTTAGTAGATAAAGAGTCAAGTTGAATTTTTGATTTATCCATGCCAAGCCTATCCAAAAAGGGTCACACTACACACATTAAGGGTGGATCCATTGTTAACAAGGGTTCACTTTATGCATCTTCCCTTGTAGTGAACTATTACCATGAGAGCATCATTTTTTCTATACTTCCAAAGGAGTGAGCTCACTTTGGTGGAAAAAATGTCAACATTTATTCCTTGAATCATGTATTCTATTTCATTTAGGTTTGCACTAGAGGGGGCCACAACTTGTTGCAAGGCACTTTGAATCATGTTATGATAATGAGGGGATGCTTGAATAAGGTCCCATAATGATATTTTAGCAGGAGTATTCTTTAGTTGTTTGACAAGATCATACTTATCTCCACTTTGTGAAGGACAATGAAGAGGCCCTGGTGGGATATGGATAGGAATTTGGAGGGATGTTGAAGGTAGTTTTTCTTGGTTGCAGATTGTTTTTGGTGTTATATGTTTGAGCAACCTTGTTATAATTCAGTTGTTGCAAAGCATTATTCTTAGGTGTGTAAAGGATAAGTTTAGGTTTTTTTGAGTTGAATGTTTGTGTGAAGGTGGGTAAATGATGAGTTGAGGTTGAATAATATTAACATTCCTTATTGAAGGGTATTCTAATGTTACTTCTTCATCATCATCTAAGGAAACTATATCACTATTTTCAATGTTATTATTTTCTTGCACCATGATATTCTCCCTAGGAGGAGAGTTTTTAGGAGAACAACAAGTTAAATGTTCATGACATTCAAAGATTGGTTCTTATTAAATGACTTCATCACAAGTAAGAGAGTTATAAATGGTTGTATTGTCTTGTTTATTAATGATGGAATTCTCTTGTTTACTAATGTTTTCTCTAGGGGGGGGAGACAACTAAGATTCCCATGACTGTTATTGCTTTCATCTTCTAACATCAAAGTATCTTCTTTACCAATAGTAGAGATATTAGGAGAAGGTCCAATTTGATTGTTATGATTGTCTATGATTTCATCCTTGTTTTCTAAGGTCACATTTTCTTGTGTCCCAATATCTACCCTACTAGGGAAGCTTTTAGGGGAGTAACAAACAAGATGCTCATAAAATTCCATGGCTAGGTTTTGTAAAGTAGCTTCATCACAAATAGGGGAGGCATCGATAGAAATAGAATCATGCTTGTAAATGATTGGATCCTTTTGTTCAAAATAAATCTCTCCAAATGGTAGGAGCATTAGGAAAGTGAAAAATGATATTTTCATGACTTTCAAGAGTATCTTGTAACACTAAAGTATCCTCTCCATTACTAGGAAGGATATTAGGAGAAGAACCAATATGATTATCATGATTATCTATAATTACATCCCTATGTTCTATATAATGTCTTCCCAAGTGGGAGAGGTAGGATGTTCATAGATTTCCATCATTAGATCTCTTAACACTAATATTTCCTCATCACAAATGTAATTTTCATGGTCATTCATGATTGTATCCTTTTACACTAAAGCATTCTCACAAGTAGGGGAGGTGTTGGGAGAGGAAAGTAAACTAAGTAAGCTAGTGGCAATGATTTAATCTTCTATTGTTATAATATCTTCCCGAGGGGGAGGAAGAGAAAAAAATAAAAACTTTCATGATTCTCAATGATTATATCTTCTTTCACCAAGATACCTTTGTCACTAATAGGAGAGGTACCGAGAGTAGATATATTATGATCATCATGGTTATCTATGCATGTATCCTCTTGTATCACATCATTCCAAGAAGTAAGAGAGATAATGGGGGGTGTATATTTAAGGAAGGTGTCAACATTTTCACTCTCGTACACTAAGAGACTCTCATAACTAGGGAATGCATTGAATGAATGACTAACACACTTATTTACTAACTTTTTCTTTGCAAACTTGGAAAAGATAGATACCAACACTTTTCAAAGGTAATCTATACAAAATCAAAATGGGAAGAGACTTAAAATGAAATGTAAAGAGCTAGAATGAAATGTGTAGATGCAATTTTCAAATTTCAAACAAGGTAATTTATTGATTACACTATGCAACAATATAAAAATGAAATGTTGTCAATGCAAATGTTGAATTAATAAATACATGAAATGAATTGATTTAAGTTAGATTTAGCGAAATACATGTAATATAAACTTATCCAACTAAAATATATAAGTAATAACAACAAACATAAGTGTAGAAACAAGGTTTTCAATGTTGTAAAAGATAGTTTTAGGGATGATCTGGGACTAATTCACCTAGGGGCATATGATTCCTAGTAAAGGTTTTTGGAGGGGTCAAATGATAGAAAATGCAGAACACAAAAATCCTAGAAAGTAGCAAGACAACATGTATTGGGACTAAATAGTCCAAAGGGGCATATGAGTCCTAGATTAGGTTTTTGCACTATTTTCAACAAATTATGTGTGAATGTTATGTTTTTTGGTTTGGATGATGTATGACTAAGTACAAATGCATATTTCAGATGAAATTCAAAGATGCAAGATGCAAAAATGCAACCAATATGCACTTTCACTAATACAAGATTTTGAAACCCTCAAT
The DNA here is from genome assembly GCA_007258455.2 of Sequoia sempervirens. Lineage (NCBI taxonomy): Eukaryota > Viridiplantae > Streptophyta > Pinopsida > Cupressales > Cupressaceae > Sequoia > Sequoia sempervirens. The sequence goes on from VDFB02193867.1 coordinate 350,587,063, forward strand.
ACCAATTAACTAACATAACACCTAATACAAAGTTAATGCAAGCTAGATCTAGGAGTATGATGCACTCAAAATCAGAATTAAGGTTTTCTAAGTGCAAGTTCACCAAAATTATTTCTCAAAAAAATTCCCTCTATGGTTTAGGATATAGAACAAGAAGTTTTCTCCAAATATCATTCAAGGAAACCCTGAAGATCTCAATCCAAGAATGGAATGAGGGAAAGGGATCTGAAATAGGGTGTCCTAGGGTTTGATTAGAGACTAAAAAGGGGTTCACCACCAAGCTAGGAATTCAAGAGAAAATAAATGCAATGACATGAAAAGTACCATGTAAAACCTAACTAAATGACCTAGGAAATGAAACTGAAATGTATAATAAAAGATTAAGAAAATATAAGGTGCACTTGGGAGAGTGATAAGGTCAAAACAAGCTCCAAAAATATAAAATATTTTTGTTTGATGTCCACTAAGACTCATATGCCAATTTGGGTGATTTAGTCTCAAACCAGGGTTTTTGTGCCAAAACTAGAATCTCACAGTGGTTGATCTGAATTCACTAAAATCTTGAATATATGTTATACTAAGACTCATATGCCACAAGGGGTGTGTCAATCCCACTCTACTTTTTTGAAGGGTCAAGACTTGAATCTAATTTCCTATCTATGCTCTTCCTTCCACACTTTGTTTCTATATTTGGAACCCTGATTTACAACCTATAGTGACTTTTGTTGATCTCACAAACAAGATGAAAACTTGAAAACTTTCCTCAATCTTGCAACTCAATCTTCGAAGGATCTTCAAGCTCCAAGACACCTAGATTTATAATCACACATGTAGAGAGAGAGAGAAAAACTTGGTGATTGTTAGGAAATAGGAGTTTTCCTTGGTTAAACACCATTTAGGTAATTAAACCTTATGATGAAACAATGAAACATGAACAATGGTACCTTTAATGATGTCTTGAGATGTAAATCAACAATCTTACATGAAGTGGTTGTATAGATTGTAGATCTTGATATTGAACTTTGATATGAAAAAATGTTTGTAAATGGATCTTCAATCTACATGACAAAACTAGCTCAACAACATGCTTGATGTTTAATGAATTTGATATGACCATGGATCTTGAATTTCTATAACAAATGATGAAGAAATCTGCCCTTGAATGCCTTAGAAATGCTCTTGTAAACTCTCTTGATGCTCTTGTGAAGTCTTGGAATTCTTAACTCTTGATAGATTATGTTGATATCATGAAGGCTTAGGTGAAATAATGATTTAAGAGCTTGTTTATATAGGCAATCCATATAATTTCTCGTTTATTAGATCCTAGATGCCAACATTCATGAAAGTTGAACTTAAAACCTTGATTTCTCACTCAAAACCCTAAAAAGGGTCAAAATGGGACTCATATGCCACTTGTGGCATATAGGTCCCATATAGGTGGGACTCATATGCCCAAGGTGGTGTATGGGTCCCACTAGGCCTTTTTGGATAGAGGAAATCTTGGGAAGTTAATAAATTGAGTGTATTTGATGTTTATGTTAGGATTTCAGTTGAAATTAGCCTCAAGATACATAATATAGGGTCTTAGGGGCCTATCAATGATGATATGAAGGTTATAAATACAAGAGGTCCCAAAACTCAATGTGTAAGTCTAAATAAATACAGTTTACAACATTAAATTAGGGAAAAAATAGGTCAATTTAGCTTAAAAGAGCCCTAAATTTAATGTGAATGTGTAAAGTTGAAATTAGCCTCAAGATACATAATATAGGGTCTTAGGGGCCTATCAATGATGATATGAAGGTTATAAATACAAGAGGTCCCAAAACTCAATGTGTAAGTTTAAATAAATATAGTTTACAACATTAAATTAGGGAAAAAATAGGTCAATTTAGCTTAAAAGAGCCCTAAATTTAATGTGAATGTGTAAAGTTGATGTAGGAGCATCAACCAAAAATATTTTCTTTTAGTTTTTTTTGTTCTTGTTCAGTTCTTGTTCATTTAATGTTAGTGGATTCATCATATTTTCTCACTAGACCCTGTGGATCTATGTGTGCATTTTGGACATGTTCATTTTCCTTATTCCAAGATTTGAACGTGACTAGATCTTTTTCTGACAAGTTATCGATTTCCCATATCTTGTGGATCCTAACGGTGTGTTTCAAATTATTCAATGGAGTGTTCCCCGACCTTAATTTAGGTCCACACTTCATCGTATGCATTCACCAAGGAGTAATTAAAATTTGAGGCTGACCTATTCATGTTCACGTTACATTTTCTTTCATTGGAGATTGTAATGATCTTTGGTACACATGAAAGATTTTAGATCTGTGAATACGATATAAAGCTTGTAATAGATCATTAGGAGAGGAAACAGGAGAAGTTAGAAGAATAATAGGTTTGAGATGTTATAATTCAGGTCGCATTAAGGAGAATATATGGATATTGTAATTTGAGCATGTTATATTAGACCTGTGAGCTGAATCTATAAACTTAGGTGTTGTCGACTGTTTGTAATTGAAATTTTTGTTAATGAAAATGTTATAATCTACATCTTCCTCCATATTTCATGTTTCTTCTATTGTGTTACTCTTTTTACATGGTAAGAATTGTTCTCTTTAAGGACCCTCCTACTGTGGCTACACCAAAAAAATGGTATCAGAGTGAGATGTGATCTGTGAGAGATCACCAAAATTCATAGAGTCCTATTGAAGATTTTTTCTGGGGTGGCAAGATGAGGATCAAACTTGTAGCTCCAAAGGACTTGTGTAAAGATGGTGGGAAGAAGAAATGTTAGAGGAAATAAAGCATGTGGAAATATAGAACCATCTTTAATGGATGTTTTGAGAGGAATTGATGCTAGACTAGATGCAGTTGAAACGACCTAGAGGAGAGGTCGACCAATTGATGATTTGAGTGATGAAGAGGTATAATTATAGGAATAAAGAGAAAGAAAAGATCAACCTGGCTTGGATCAGGGAGAAGAGAAGTTTATAAGAGCCCTAACTAGAGAAAATAATAAGCCACATTTCAATGCACTGGATTGTAGTGATAAGTTGGATTCAGATGAATTTCTTGATCAGATAACAAAGATGGAAAAGTACTTTGATTTTGAAGGTACCACTGAAGATAAGAAGGTGATTTTTTCTTGTACAAATTTGAAAGGACATGCATCCCTTTGGTGGGAACACTTGCAGAAAGATAAGTTTAGAAGAGGAAAGGAAAAGATAAGATCATGGGATAGGATGGTGAATAAATTAAAGAAAATTTTTATGCCTGTAGATTATCAAATCAATTTGTTTCAGAAGTTGTAGAATTTGAAGCAAAATGAATCAAGTGTGAAAGAGTATACTAAGGAATTCTACAAGTTGAATATCAGATTTGGACATTCGGAAGAAGAGATCGAGCAAGTAGATAGATATTTGAATGGTTTGAGGTCATCTATATATGATGAGATTAGTTTGATTAAGCTACAAAGTGTGGAAGAGGAATATCAATGTGCCCTAAAGGAAGAAGAGAAGTTGAATAAGAGACATGAGCAGAGATAGAGAGGAAGCGGTGGAAGATTTTAGATAGGAAGAACTTTTGCTGGAGGAGGAAGAGGAACTTTTACATATCCGAATAAAGATAAGGAAGTTAGTAAGAATGAAAATCAATACCATAGAGGTGATGGAAACTCTTACTAAAGAGGAGGATATGGTGGTTACCAGAATGAAGGGAATAGAAAAGATGATAGAAGGAAAGAGAAAAGAGTATTCAAGGGAACTTGCTTTAAATGTGGTGGAGAAGGACATAGAGAATTTGAATGTAATCAAGGAGAGAAGTAAAAATATAGAAAACAATAGAAGAAAAAGCTTTGTTGAGGAATATCATACTGAATCATCTAACAAACCGAAAGAAGGAGAAGTGTTAGTGAATAGAAGAGTATTTTGTCAAAGTGAGATGGAGCAGGAACCATTGTAGAGAAAGAATTTGTTTCAAACTAGATGCAAGGTAGTTGGTAAATGTTGCAAAGTGATAGTTGATATTAGAAGCTCTAAGAACTTGGTTTCTGAAGAGATTGTGACCAAATTGAAGTTGGAAATATTGAAACACCCAAATCCCTATCAGATAGCATGGATTCAAGATGAGCATAAGATATTGGTAAGTGAGCAATTTTTGGTGAAATTAAATATAGGAAATTATCATGATGAAGTTTTGTGTGATATCATGCCTATGGATGTATGCCATGTTTTGTTGGGAATACCTTGGTAGTATGATAGACAGGCTATTCATGATGGAAAGAAGACCACATATACCATTGTTGCTAATGGGATGAAGCATATTTTGTTTCCATTGGAGGATGTTCCTAAAGTGGAGGTTTGTACGAGTGCTATAATTTGTTTGGTTGATGGATGAAGATTTATGGATGGATTTAGACATGAGAACATGTGCTATTCCTTGGTTCCTAAGAAGGTTGAAGACTTGAAGCCTATAAAAGAACAACCAGAGGAGATAAAGGAGTTTTTTATAGAGTATGAAGAGATCCTTTTAGATAATGTACCTGATGGATTACCACCTATGAGGAGTATTAGTCATTATATGGATTTGATTCCCAAAGCTAGTTTTCCTAATAAAGAAACACACCAAATGACACCTGTAAAGAATGAAGAGTTGAATAGAAAAGTGCAAGAGTTGTTGAGAAAGGGTTTGATCAGAGAAAGATTAAGTCCTTGTGCAATACCAGTTGTGCTAGCACCTAAGAATGATGGAGACTGGAGGGTGTGTACAGATTCTCAAGCCATAAAAAAGATCACAGTGAAGTACATATTTCCTTTTTCCTGGATGGATGACATTATGGATTGTTTGAGTGGAGCTAGATAATTTACAAAGATAGATTTGAAGAGTGGATATCATTAGATCAAAATCAAAGAAGGGGATGAGTGTAAGATAACATTCAAGACAAATAAAGGATTGTACGAGTGGTTGGTGATGCCTTTTGGGCTAACAAATGCACTAAGTACTTTCATGAAGTTGGTGAATGAGGTATTGAATAAATTCTTGGGTAAGTTTGTGATTGTTTATTTGGATGATATCTTGATTTTTAGTAAGAGTAGGTAAGGACATTTGTTGCAAAAAATACAAGTTTTGTAGAGGTTGAAAGAAGAGCACTTGTTGATAAACATTAAGAAGTGTAGTTTCATGAAGGAAGAATTGGTATATCTAGGATTTGTGATATTTGTGGATGGATTGAAGATGGATCCTAAGAAGGTAAGAGAAATTTTTGAGTGGCCTACACTAAAAATCATTGGAGAGGTAAGATCATTTCATGGATTGGCTAGTTTCTACTAAAAGTTAATTAGGAATTTCAATTCCATTTGCAGTCCTATGATAGAAACAATGAGAAGAGATAAGAAGGATTTTAAGTGGACATTTGGAGCAAATCGAAGTTCAAAGTTGTTGAAACAAAAGGTGACTGAGCATCCTATGCTAGCTTTACCAGAATTTAGTAAGGTATTTCAGGAAGATTGTGATGCAAATGGAAATGCAATTTGAGCAGTACTAAGTCAAGAAGGAAGAGCAATAGCTTATTTCAGTGAGAAATTGAATGATGCTAGGAGAAGATATTCAGTGTATGATCAGGAGTTCTATTCCATAGTTCAAGCCTTGAAGAAGTGGAGACATTAATTATTGCCTAAGGATTTTGTGTTGTATATGGATCATCAAGCATTACAATATTTGAACAGTCAAGGTAAGTTGAATCAGAGACACATGAGATGGGTGGAATTCTTGCAGAGTTATACTTTAATTTTGAAGCATAGGAGTGGAAAGTCAAATAGAGTGGTTGATGCTTTGAGTAGAAGAAGGAATTTAATGACAGAGATGAGAGTGGAGGTATTAGGCTTTGATGAACTAAAGAACTTGTATGAGGAAGACCTAGATTTTGCACAACCTTGGAGGGCTTGTAAAGAACCAGTCTTGGAGGATAGGAGCTAGTGGTTGGATTATTACATTCAGGAGGATATGTTGTTCAAAGGGAATCAGTTGTGTATACCTCAGATTTTAATGAGGGATAACTTAGTGAAATAAAAGCACAATGGAGGATTTTTGGAACACTTTGGAGTTGATAAGACAATAGCATTAATAAGTGAGAATTACTTTTGGCTACAAATTCATAAGGATGTTAGGAAATTTGTGCAGATTTGCATAATGTGTTGAGTTGCAAAAGGGAGTAGTCACAATGTTGGATTGTATAAGCCTTTGACAGTTCCAAAGAGACCTTGGGAAGATATTAGCATGTATTTCATACTTGGATTTCTGAAGACACCTAGAGGTAATGATTATATATTTATGGTGGTGGAAATTTTTTCTAAAATGGCACATTTCATACCTTGTAGGAAGACAACAAATGCAGTACATGTAGCAGACTTATTTTTTAGGGAAGTGGTCATATTGCATGGATTACCTAGGAGTATTGTTTCAAATAGAGATACAAAGTTTGTTGGTTACTTTAGGAGGACACTTTGGAAGAAGTTGAAGACATAATTAAATTTTAGTTTTACTTTTCACCCACAGACTGATGGATAGATAGAGGTAGTAAATAAGAGTTTGGGGAATTTACTGAGATGTTTGGTTGGAGAGAAGAGGAGAAGTTGGGATTTAGTCCTTGCACAAGTAGAGTTTGCATACAATAATTCAGTGAATAGTGTTGATGGTGTTTTCTGCACAACAACTCAAAAAGAATATGGAAATCCTATCTCTCTTGAAAGGTAAATCTTTATCAGCAAGCCTCAAGAGATAACCCCAAGGTCTATAATGTCAGGTCTTAACAATGCATAAATAGCTCAGATAATATGTGAAAATGTTGGTAATGACAAGGGGCCTTACAAATGAACAATGTTGGAAGCATACTTTCATCAGATGCAACAATATGGTGATGCTTTTAATCCTAAAACTAACCCAGATTCAAAATAAACAACAAAAGAGATAAGGGTTAAGAGAGATTCAACTCTAAACTAGCTCCTAAGATCAATCACGATAATGATGAATGTTGCAAATGGACAGATCTCCAACAAAACCAATCTCTACTTGATCAAGGACAAGCCCACAACTCTATAGAAATGGTGCAATATTCTAAGGAAACTGAAGATTTTTAGACTATGAATATTCATCGATATGCCCAATAATTGGTGCAATATAAACAAGCATCCACAGTTGAACTTAGCACAAAATAAGGCCTAGACTAACTTTACACAACAAATTACAATTAGTAAATTGCTAAAACTATGGATCGGAGATCGATCAACATCATTAACATTTCACCATCATTGCAAAATAACTAAAATCTAACATCTAACATCTGAGAATCAAGAAGAAGAAACCATAAAATTTCAAAGTGTAACACAAAGCTTTCCAAATCAACAATCCAATTGCATTAACTTCTCCAACATTACATAATAATTTCCAGTCTCTTTCCTCTCCTACTGCTATCGACTTCTCTAACTTGGCCAATTCTGGCTTCTAATCAGCTCTTCTAACCTAGTCTCACCCTTACAAATGAGAAGGCACTGGCCTTTTATATAAAATTACATTTTAAATCAAAGACCAGGATTAAATTAATCCAATGGCAAAAATTACGCCTCTAGAAACATCCAACAGTTACATTTAATTTGGAAGCTCATGATACATCATCATCCAATTGCATAAAATCAGTTACATCATGGAACAATGAGAAAAAAATATTATGCCAGCCTGTCATTAATGAAAATTCTGATTGGATGATGAAATTAGCTTCACATGTCTTCCAGAAACCCCTTGCAGTTGTAGACAGTTTGGGCACAGATTCTTATGCAAGTTCCACTTTTAAAATTTGAATTGAACTCTTCCATATTTCCCTTTCAGCACAAATCCATATGCAAGTTCCCTTTTTGATATTTATTTAATCCTGAAAAACAAATATCATCATTAGGAGCTCACATGTTAAAAATCCAATCCAAATTTAATGGGAACTTTCCATTTTCAAAAAAAAAATCCATTTTTGGAAATTTTATTTTCAAAATTTTTATCCATCTCAAGAATTTCATTTTTAGGAACATTTTAAAATTTCAAGGAAAAATTTCCATTTTGGAAAAAATGCATTTTTCAGGAAAAATTCCCATTTTGGGAAAAAATCATTTTTGAAAAAATTTCCATTTTTAGAAAAATTAGAAAAAATATTCCATTTTTGGAAAATTTCAGGTTTTTGAGGGGGTCAAGGAATTTCAGGATTTTGAGGGGGTCAAGGGATTTCGGGAAAATCCTTCAGGGACGAAATTTCTCGAATTCCCTATAGGGTCAAAATCCCCTAAACCCCATAACTTTATTTCTAGAAGGAACTTTTGAAAAGTTCAAAAAGCAACCCTACGTAATTTTTCATCCTCTATCCATAGGTGCAAAAAATATTTACATATAACATTGAAAATTAACTTCAAAATCACCATTTTTGAATTCCAAGATCGGCAAATTTCCCCTAGAGCCTCAAAATATTGTCTACATCAAACCCAGTCTAGAATTAATCCCAAAATAACATCCCAAGAAGAGAAAAACCAAAATTTGACCAAGCCAAGATGTAGAGATGCAAAAGAAAAAAGAGGGTCCCCACCTCTGGTGGGGTATGTGTGCGAAAATTGCACAACAAATAGGAGTACCGAAAATACACCTATTGAGATTGTTACTGGAGTTCATCCTAGAGGTATATCATAGCTAAGAGACATCAGTATGGAGGATAAAAGGACTGTAGAAGTAGAGGAATTTGTAGAACATATGAAGATAGTGCATACTCAAGTAAAGTAGCAATTGGAAGACATGAACCAAAAGTATGAGGAGAATGCAGATGAAAAGAGGAGACATAATGAGTTCAAAGTTAGAGATGAAGTGATGGTGTATTTGAGGAATGAAATATTTCCATTTGGTACATATAATAAGTTGAAGATGAGGAAGTTTGGACCCTGTAGTATTTTGAAGAATTTTGATTCGGGAAATGCATATGAAGTGGAGTTACTAGATGACATGGGTATATCACCTATAATCATCATTGCATATCTACATCAATACCATGAAGCATAATTTAGTGAGGACAGTAAAGAAAAAATAGAGAATTAGTTTCCTAAACAATAGTTATATGAGATTGAAGAGATTTTGGATATTAGAGATAGGAGGAAAAATAGTGAAAGATAGTGTTGGACACTAGGAAGACTGAGAGGGGGGGTGAATCAGTGTTCCACAATATTTGAATTTTAAATCAAAACTATCAACAACAATATTGAAATTTAATAGTATCCACAACATATAAAGAAAAGGAAACATGCAAACACATTAAAGAGACAATGTGAACACCATAACACCAAGATTTTTACGTGGAAACCCTGTTAGGGGAAAAACCATGGTGGAGATTAATCCACAAAGTATACTTTGTTAAAACTATGATCAAAAGGGAATGCACTTGCATTCAGGCACACTGCCTAGAGATCATTGCTCAAAGTAAGAAAGGTTCACTGCCTTACAAAATATTTGAGAATGCAACAAAATTTGAACTGAGAATATAGCATCTACAAATGCTTGGATTTAGTTCCAATGAAGCTCAGTTAAAATGACCTTTAGTCCTTCTAATTGACTATGTTTCTGCTTTGCTCTGCTCTCTACCCTTTTGAAACCCTTATAATACTCGCACACACATCTACACACACATTCAAATACTTTTTCACTTATTCACCCTCTATATCTCTCTCTTACAAAATGAATTACCGATCTCACTTTTGTATCCGCTAACAAGGATTTCATTTCTATATGTCAGCTTATAATATCCTTCCACATGTTAGCTCAAATCACCAATTAGAATTAATGCGTACCCACACAAGTCAGCCAGACTATAGTAGGGACCCAAATTAAAATTCCCAACACAAGAGATAGTTGAAACACCTACTCCTTATACATCTGCGACACGCTATATATTCCAAGTCGGCCATAATGAGAAAATAAACAATAAGTCATTCTACCGAATCTCCAAACTCGTACATCGATCAATGAAACATTGTAATACTTATCAATTACGTAACATATATGCTTGAAAAGCTTCCCTAGGGATCCACACAACAAAATAATGATCTAATGAAGAATCCAAACCAAATTACCAACCAGATATACTATTCCTTCTAAATTCCATTGGTAGAATATTGTCTTCTACTTTTCCTACTAGTATGAGCTACTTTTGAACTATGGACCATACTAAAGATTCAAATTTCCATCAATGACAACACTAGCAACAAAAAAATTCTCCCAAAGCCATATGCCAACAATCTCCCCCTTTGGCATTGATGGCAACACTTAGTAAAAAATGACTAAGTGTCAGAACCAAAATTCAAAACTTCAAAACACAACAAAATATTGCTCCCTCTTTGGATGGCAAGGAATTTTTCAATGCATTGTCTCCCCTTTTGACATCAATGAAAAAAACTTCCACTACTTTTCTCTCCCTCTTAGTATTTTTACTGTACTCTATCTCACTTCATTCTCTTCCCAATTGATCAAAAAATTACAACTGCTACTAAATTCAAAAAATTATTTTATACCTATCTTTCATCTCCAGAAGAAATTTTTTCCAAGAGTCCACTACAATCCCAATAGTTATTATCATACTTTTTTTTTTTTTGATGTCCTATTGATGACCTGGACAAGGGATTCAGGAATGGTAATGGATTCTTCAAACTTATCTCCTTTCTTCAGAACTTTAACCATTTTCTCTAATTTTCATTTAGTCTGATCCTTCACTTTCCAAAAATTATCCATAAGAGTGTTTTTGGAAAAGGGAACATTTGCATGCTCAACCTACAACTCATGAACCTTCTTCTTAACTTCTCCATCCTTGTCCTAAAACATACTGTAATCTTGACTAATTCTGATCAACTCATTCTTAATTTTCTCCAACTTGTCCTTGTAATTGCCAACCACATGAGGCCACCTAAGACAATAATTGTAGATCTTATTTGCTGAGTCAATGTATTGTCTTGGTGCATTCTTTTTCTTTTTCAATTTGGTGAGATATCCTAAACTGTATCTTTATATGTGAGATTATTTCCTCCTATTTTATGTCTTGAGGCACAAAGGTCATAACATCCCTAATGCATTCAACCAATTCTTTTGGAAGTGAATTATGAAAACTTTCCAATTCAATGTTATTTTCCATGAAGTATCTTCCTAGAGTATCCTCAATGAAGTCTTGTTCATATGATGGTTCATTTATCCATATGCCAGTTATCTTTTGCATTCCATCTTCTTCCTAAACAATTTGCAGTATCTTTTCTTTGAATAAAGCACCTTCTTCATCACTTTCTTCTGCTATCAACACATTCAGTTCAACTGGTTTTGGTTCAACTCTTGGTGTATATTCATCAAATCTTGATCGATTACATCCACAACTATCTGATCTTTACCTTCTCCCTCAGCTTTTGTTGACTTAGGTACCAAAGGAGTGTCACTATCCAACTCTCTTTCTCTATTTTACTTTCTTATCGCCTTACTGCAGGATTGTCCAACTTTAGCTACTTTTACTAGGAGAGGAATGTCACTTACACTGAACTTTCCTAGCAACTTTCTAAAGAAGTTTTGATAAACTTGTTCACCATCTTCAAAAGTGTTGAAATGCTAAAAAATTTGCTTACAAACTAGTATATTTTCCTTCCATACCACATTATCATTCTAAGGTAAGAAATTCAGGAAACACATCATAATGTATATAATTAGGGTACCAAACCTAAAAGAGTAATCTATATCCTTCATTAATTGCACATTCTCCATCAATTGATCCTTCATCAATCCACACATATCAAAGTCTTTGTCTTGCATTATCATTTTTTGTGCAATGTAGATTGTGCTCAAGTAGAGGTTTCACTTCCCTATTTCTAAAGAAAATCTTGTATGAAATTTCATATGCAATGTACCTTGTTAATGGATCTTTGATCATTGAAATCATTAGAGCCCTCAAATCTCCTTTTACACCAGTTAGGGCTTCAACCTCAACATTCTAAATCGATTTCTTTTTTGGGAAATCTCCAATTTTGCACAATCCTATCAGGTTTCTAATTACATCCTTAGAAATTTGATAGGGTTTGTCCAAAGTAAGGATATCACCATCCAATCTCTTCAAGATAAACCAAACTACCTACATGTTGATGAAATAAGGGAAGTCATTCTAGATATCCAAATTCTTATGTTTCACACCTCCAAGCCTCTTTAATTCATTGGAAGACAAGAAATTTCTTACATCCCTAACCTTTTGACTACTGTATTCATCCAGAATTATTGTTCCTTCGATTTGCTTCATTTTTTGTACTGAACAGGGTTCTACCAATCATCGAATAAGTATGAAATTGACAAGAAAATGAAATACCTAGAAAATTCCCCGCTAAATTGACTTTCACTCCTTCAAAATTTTGTTGAAAAAGCTCTCCAACTATTCTCCTTCAATGCACAGTGACAAATGAGGGTTCCAAATTCCCTTTTACAACCTTTCACACCTAACTTCCTTGTCACATTAAATGCTTTTCCCTAGGAGTTTTGGTTACTCTGTACTCTCAAACAACAAGGGTAGAATCCATCTAAAGACCTTCAATATTTCATCTTTCTAAACAAGTGATCACTGATACATCTAAGAATGAATAATACATCTATTGATAACTTCCTACAATTTGGTACCAGCTACACACAAGGGGACAAACTATTGTCATGAAAACTCCCCCTAGCCCAATGGCCTAAAATCAATTATCAGATGAATTATTAGAGGGAGCTTCTAGTATAGCCTTATTACATTTATCAAATCCACTCTTCTTTACCCATGTTTTCTTCATCTTATCTCTTATCTCTTCCACATATGCTTTTCTTTTACCTTTGTCACCTTTCTGTGAATTTCTTCCTTGATACACCGAACCTCTTCTATCCATGTTTTTGTTCTTGTAGAATCTTGCAATGTGACCAAATTTGTTACAATAGTAACACACCAAATTTTTCTATCTATAACATCCATTCCACTAATTTCCTCCTAACCTGTATTGATTAGCAACATGTCCAAAGCTTCCATAGGTGTAGCATTTATCATTCCTTATGCTGACAGACATAGTTCTGCATTCTAATGACTTATGACCAAAAATTTTGCAATTAAAACACTGACAAAAAAATGATGTGCTGCCCTAATTTATCTTACTTCTACACTAAGAAGCCATATGTCCAAATTTATTACAAAAAAAGAAATATTCATTAAATTTTTGAGCATTGGGTTGCCTTATTAAATATCTTCTTCCTTTGTTCTT
>VDFB02193867.1:350600481-350696165 GCA_007258455.2 Sequoia sempervirens
ATGGAAAGCATGCTATAGGATTTTCATGGGTGTTGATGCTTATCCTTGATTGATGTTGTAGGCTATGGTGGGGGAGCAGAATTAAGGTCAGCATCTAACCATTTTGCTAAAGATAAGCATAGCTAGACTTGTCCAAGTGGAATCAACAAATATTTATGCCATCTTGGATTGTACCCATTGTGGGTTACAAAACCGCGGTACTTTAATCAAAACATCACATGAAAACAAACACTTAACATCATCATCCAAATTTCAAACCCTTTTGGAGACAAATATAATTGACTTGACCCATATGTTATTGCTTTCCCTTGGGATTCACATCCTTAGAGGTTACTAAACATTGGATTATATCTCGATTTGTCTCCTTAAGTAAACAATAGGAAAACCCTTGCCTTAAGTTCATCAAATTTCCACATGACATATCTTGTGGGGTTTGAAGAAGTTAGGACATTGGACATTTAGTTTGAAAATCTAATCAAGAAAGTGTTTGTGGTAAAATAAATTCACTAATCAAGATGAAATCAATTGAACCCAACACATGTGCTTGTGTATCTTTTGTCTTATGGTCTTTTGAGAAAACATCGATCTTTTGGTTTGAAGGGAAAAGCATGTTCTTCAAAACCATGGCCTTGTAAACAAGTCCTTCTTAGGTTCATTTAGGATCAAAATAAAACACTTCATCCATTTCAAACATTTATTATCCCATCCCACAAGCAACTTTGGAACTTTGGAAACATCATTCTAGACTTGGGTAAATCATCAAAATCAAAATCACCTTGTTTAGTTGGAAGTATGGGAATGCATCCTTTCTCATACCTCTAGTTAAATTAGCACCCCTTTGAACAAGTTCATCCTAAGATCACAACCAACATATTAGGGTTTACAAGTTCATTATCCAAATCAAACAATCAAAATCAATCCCTAAGTCTAGCATTGATCCTAGGTCCCTAAATGTTCAACACTCATATCATTCACCCATTTTCATCCTCCATCTCATCATTGGTCCTAAACACCTTAGAGGTCACTTTTACAACAAGGTCAAAACACAAGAAAAACATAGAATATAAACTTGATCCATACACGATTAGTGGTATAAACCAACCAAACTATCAAAACCTTATAATGCCAATGGATTTCCAACACTCACATTTATACATGGGATCATTATCTACCACAAATCTCAATGGTACAACAGATGTGAGTATGCCTAGTCAAAAGATTGGAACACCTTTCCCGATGATAGATCTATATCCAAAACTACAAGTCTATCCACCAAACAATCAATACATAAGTCTTCAAACAAACAACGTCATGCCAAAAGTGAATGTACCAAGTACAAGATTACCAAACATGAATCTGGAGAACTTTGGGATGGATACGTTTACAAATCATACGAATATTCCCAAAACCAACAATTTTCAATTTTGACCTATCATGCCAAATCTGAACACCATCCCAAATCAAAACATTGTCCCAAATAAAATTTTCCATGATCCCATGCAAAAACCACAAGTATGCATCCCAAATTTGCTTGAACAAAAACCAAATCAACTATATAAAGGAAGTCAAGATCAAAATCAAGAACAAATTTGGCAAGATCAAATTGTTGCGCTTACCAAAATAGTTGAGTCATTGCACCAAGAGACATCTCCACCATCATTACCCATATCAACATCATTCATTGGTTTAGGGCTTCCCCCTTTACCTAGTACCAATCACTCCATCCAAATCAATCCACCTAACAGCAATGAAGCCTTCACATCAAAACCTTTGAATATACCATTGACATCACACCAATGGATGGTACCTAATCAAACAACAATGTTGATCCCAAATCAAAATATGGTCTCCCAAGGGCCTATCACCTTGGTCATTCCGACCATCCCCATCACTTCAATCATTCCAACCACCACTATCACACCCATCATATCTCAACCCCTCACTACCATGATCACTCCAAGTGTATCTCAAACACTTGTCACTACATCCAACACGATCCCAAATACACCACCACTACCACCAAAACCAAGTGCGATAAGTCAATATTGTAACATCACACTAAAAGCACATCAAGCCTACCAACAAGTGCTTCAACAATCTCAAGCTGCCCAAGCCTCTCAAGCTACCCAACCAACACAAGAACAAACAAAAAAAATGACAACTGTTGAGAACAATGATCAAGATCAATCCACCACTGAAACTATGTCTACTTCATCCAAGGATCAAATCAACACATGTTAAGAGTCACTTTTCAATCATGATCAAAATCCACCAACCAACAATGATTCAATTCAAAAAAATTTCAACATCATTTGACCCTATGGTTGAAGACATTGGAAATCCCTCCATCACAATTGTTGAAAACAATGATCAAGATCAATCCATCATTGAGCACTTTGAAGATGTTTCCACCCCATTCGATGATCAACTCACCATAGATCAAGAGCCACTTTTTAGTGATATATTTCAAGGAGTGTTAGGATTATTTTATCCTATTGACATAATACACGATCCATTGACCTATGATCATGTTCAAAATGTCTCTACATTGCCTTATGAGTTAGAGAACATATCTCAAGAATTTATTCCAAAGCATGATCAAAATCTTCCACTAAGGTCTAGCAATGGTCCTTTCCAAGATATATTGACATCCTTTGACCTCATGGTTACAGATACTGAAGGAACCCTAAACTCGACACTTGAGGATATTGAACCACTTACCATGTCTAATGACAACATCCAAGAACCCTTTGTAAGAAATCCATCCTTTGAAACTAACCCATGTCAAGAACTTGATCCAAAGCATGTAGAAAGCAACTCCGAAATCAATCAAGATCAAGAATTTGTATCTTCAAAATACTACAATAATCTAATGGAAAATATCCTATCTATACAAGACAATCATATCTATGTGGCACATACTCCTCCATCTACCCATGAGATTCTTTCTTTGGATGGACACATAGATGATCTTCCTTTAGAACAAGATTCTTTTACTCCTAACATTATTACACAAAAAGAGAAGGTTATTGATTCCTATAGTCAAACAGAGTTGTCAACATCACGATTTGATATATCCCAAATTTGGACTAAGGACATCATGAATAAAGATACCCAACATTATCCACTCAAGGAAGTAGGTTGGATAGAACAAGATATTTCAGAGTTAATAGAGCAACAAATTGAAATAACATCATCTGCAGTGGTCGTTTATGAGAGAATTCATTCTAAAAAGGAACTCTCGAAACAAGCAGAATCAAAGCATGAAGGTACTACTACCACAATACTGGGGGAAACTTCATCTCAAGCAAACATCAACATAGGGAGCACAAAGAGTCTTTATGATGAAGCTAGTGTCAATACTACAACCAGCCACACCATGAATCTTCATCAACCCATCACCCCATCCACAAATTGGGACCAACTTCGAAGGAAAGATTTGAATCAAAGAAAAAAGAATTCCATCAAAGAAAAAGAAGCAAAGAAGAATAATGGGAAAATCAAATACACATGGATACCAAAGAATACAAAGAAAAATCATCCCTATCAAACTCCATTAGTCAAAGAAACTATGGAGAAAAATAAAAAAGGGAAAAGTATACATCAAAGATGTCCATAAAAGCAAAGGCAAGCTTTTCAAGCGATGTACAAAGTGTATCAAGTAGTTGGTCCTAATTCCACTCACACTTTTGTATCCACCCATCATTGCTCATCGTCCCAAGTTTGGAGAGTCAAAGATTCCAAGCTGTCAACCAATCCATCTTTTATCCCTAAGTACACTCCATCCACACCTCCACGTATGATATTCAATTCTCACATTGACCATGTATTGGAAACAACCCTTCATCATAAGGATTCTAAAGGAACTCTATCACGATGTGTGCACAAAGACAAAGTCAACTCTGGTATCGATGAAGCAGATCAGGAATCTCAAAAGTTGCATTCAAGTGCACGTATCCTGGTAAAGAAACTTCTTCAAGAAGGATATTGATGGCACATTATAATAGGGGCATATACATCGGCATCACAAGGTGGTTTGGCACAAGCTTAAAATATTTTAGAAAAATCAAAAAAATCAAAAAATATGAAAATCCAAAAAAAAATTTAGAAAAATGATTGAAAACAGTAAAGAAAAAAATCATCCTCTAGTGAAAACCACTACGGTGGCTCTTTGGGCAAGACCATGATGAAAACCTCGCAAACATGCATCATGTGTGGAATCAAACATCTATGTGTGCCAATTCAGATGGAAGCATATCATCCCATCCATAATAAATCTAGCATTTCATCCATATTATCCATAATAAATCCATTTATCCATAAACCATTGATCTAATCCATTTTCATCCATCTGCATCCATCATCCAAGTTATCTTGATCTTGATGAAAGTCTAGGGCACACTTTACACTTGCTTATGGTAAAAATCTTGACATGGGTCATTTTCACTGATCCTATCCTATCCAACATCATCTAAGCTATGAAGCATTATCTAATGAGAATTCTTTACCTAAACACCTTATCTTATCACAAGATAATTCTTGGCATCCTTTGCATGCTTACCATATCCATCCATCCATACACCTATCCAAGCATCCACTCATGACATTCCATACATTGCTAGACACTAGGGGTAGATATTTACATCTCGCTTTGAGAATAAATCTTGATCTATATCCTCTAACTTATGTGGTGATCCAAACATTGGCAAACATGAAACCAAATTGTTCAAAGCATTTGTGATCCAGAATCCAAATCACTAGCCCATGGCATATTTTGATAAGAAGATGTTCCTTATCAGGCTTCATCTTTCATCGAACATCAATCCAAACAATCACTATCAGTCACATCTAATGTGTTCTTCAAACATCACGCCAAATCATTCGAACAACTTTTGTTCCAAATCAAGCTTCATCAACCCTGATCGATCAAAATCTAATCAATCCATCATCTTGGGATATCCATCATAATCCTTGTGTTGCTTAACACTATCCTTGCATTGTTGTGCATCCTCAATAATGTTATCATCATCATCAATCCCATCAACATATCAATCCTTGTGTTGCTTAACACTATCCTTGCATTGTTGTATATCCTCAACAATGTTATCATCATCAATCCATTGATCTGATCAATCAACCTTAGCTTGGTTTTCAACAAAAACCCCAAACAGAGCACTAATATCATCATTCATATCCACATCCAAATCATCAAAATTGTGCAAAAAATCCAAAAACATCCAAAACATCAAAAAATCCAAAAACATCCAAAATATCAAAAAAAACAAAAACATCCATAAAATAGGAAACATCAAAAACATTGAAAATCCGAATTGTGTTATCTCTGAGCTTAAACATAGCAAGGCTAATCTTTGATCAGCCCAGACAAAACCAAAAACATTTGAAAAAACATCAAAATCCAAATACATTCATAAATCTCAGAAAACCCCAAAACATTCAAAAAATCAAAAATCAAAACATTTGTAAAATCTCAAAAACACCAAAAACAACCTCAAAACATTTCAAAAATGTTTAAAACATCCAAATATTTGAAAAAATCCATCTATCTCATCTTGCTTGCATCTGCAATAATCAATCATCCATAATAAACTAATCATCACCTTCATCCTTTGTCAACACAAACAGAAACAATCATACCAATCAGCAAAATCAAGCTTCAATCATAAAATCAAAATCGAAACAACAAACCTTTAGAGTAAGATCAAACTCTTGATCATTTTCAAACATGTCAGTCTACCTTATATCAACAGCCTATCAATCAACTTATCAAACCATCATCATCCTATACAATGCATGTCCTAGGATATATTGTTCCGACAATGGGCATCATTTTGGATATCACTTTGGATTCTTATCCTATCAAAACACATCCCTTTGGCTAGAGATATGAAGAACATTGACTTGTTTGCATACTTGATCTTTTTTTTTGATTTATCTTATTGCACTCATTCTAAGGACCTCTCGATGATATCCAAATGAAGGATTTAGAGAGATAGGAATGGGGCAACGATCATTATCTTTTGTCTTTTGTGCTTGTTGGACGTTCTTGTAAAATAACTTGGTGAATACTTGCTTTGTTAGGTACGTCCTAGCAAGGTTTCTGTATGTCAAGTGTGAACAAGAATACTCCTATCTGTTTGTCGAGTCAAATTCCATCACACTAGGTACAACGCCATCCTGGTTCTTTATACCTTGATGCATCGTATCTAGGTGTGTTATCAAACAATAAGGTAATTGGCCCTTTTAAAATTCCAACTCCTCGACAAGTAATCATCATCATCATCATCTCATGTCTTGTTGCAATCTCTTGTTTTCTTCTATCTCTTTCTTTTCATGCTAACATGGTACCATGATAGTTAATCATAAATCATCACTAATGCATCCATCCTGCATCCACAAACCATCTGCATATCATATCATATCATATAAGAAACATTGATCATCCCGCATTAATTGGATTTCATCATTGCATAATATAGATTGGTTATTCTAGGAATCTCATAAACCATACATTTATCACCCATATGCATAATCATAAAAGCATCATCATATCAAATCATGTGCATCCATCATATCATCCATTACATATAAACATCATAATCATCTCATCATCAATAATGTCACGGTCATGGTACAAATCGGGATCAAGTGTGTGTAATATATCAAAATAGGCATGAGGCTACCCATGCTTGATGACTGTCTATATCATCAAATCTGTCTACATCAAATATTCGAGTTGAACTAATCTTGAACCTCTTTTTTCGAGAGATTGACCCTCAAATCAAACCTCTTTGCCCGATCTCTCGAGGGGGTAGTATACCAGCGTAATTCTTCATTCGCTGGGGCAATAGTGGGGCATCTGAAAAAATTAGAGAAATTTTGACTTTTGATCATGTCAAGGTTATTCTTTGAAGCATTGCAACAAGTACACTGGTTCAAAGAGGGGCAAAATGTAGACATAAACAATATACAGATTGATATCACACACTCGATCCTGATCTCTAACATCGCTTCATTCTGAATTATCCTCTTTCTAACCATTTAATCAAATAGCCTTATTTGATTAAAGTCATCATAATTCTCCTTTTAATTAAATAAATCCCTTGATTTAATTAAATCATTATCTCTATGTAATTAGCTAGGTCATTTCATCTTCCTATCTTTGTTAATTAAATAATTCATTTTATTTAATTAATCTCTAACGTCATCTCATTTAAATTAAATAAATTAATATTTATTTAATTTAAATCTAACACCATCCTTTTTAATTAAATAAATCAAAAATATTTATTTAACTAAGTCTAAATCATTCTTCTCTCATTTTGATTTATTTAAATCCTAAAATCTAAGTCAAAATGGTCAAATCCACTAACATCATTTAAAATTAATCAAATCATGATCAATGATAATCCTAATCACTCAAATCCTCTAAATTTTGCAGACCTTGCACATGAAAATCAATTTAATTGATTTATAAATCATCTATTTTCATTCAAAAAGGCATCAAAGATGGAATATTCCTCAAAATTGAAATCTCCCCTCAAAAGGACTTGTCCATCCAACAAATCATTTAAAGATCTTACATTGTCTCTTACATGTCTCCCACTTGGCATTTAACTCATCTTTCATCCCCCCTAAACATGTCATCTCATCAAATTCAAATTTCAAACTTGCACATGGATTAAAATGTGCTCAAGCTTCCTCCATTCACATGTTGACAAGTGGCATCATATCATTGGTTGAATCTTTGTCCCACATTGATCAAATTTGGACATCTCTTCAACTTATCAATCTATAAATAAAGAGCTCATATCCTCATTTCATCATCCACAATTTGAGTAAAGGTACCATGCTCAAATATCTATCAAGTTTCATCCATCATCATTGAGTTCTTAGCTAGGTTTTTGCAGATTTTAGCTTGGAGCATTCATCAATTTTCATCAAAGTGGATCACAATCTTCATCAAATCATCAAAGCTAGAATTGGAGTTGGGAAAGGGCCAATTTTCACATCAAATTGGCACCAATTCCCCCATGGGATCAAGAGTTTGCATTGCTTTCAATAGGATTTAATCTACTTTCTTGTTCTTTCATTATTTTCTTCTCTTCATTCCTATTTTGAGTTTTGTTAATGGATTTCATGGGGAATCCTTCTTCTTACTTGCATTTGATCTCCTAATGTATTCATTTGTTGTGTTTTGCAGGTATTTGGATTGGGGTTCACAACAACAATATTGGAAAGGTAGTGACAAAGGTATTGACACATGTTGTTTATCACATGGAAAATAAAATTAGGCTTCGATGGAAAGCAGGTTTAACATGTGAAAACACAAATTATTGGGTTGGTTATCATTGAGGTGAAAATGCACGAGGAGCTAGGGTTTGTAGTCAATGATGGTGTTTTTTGGACAAGATATTGCTTGACTATTTTTCAGTAAAAAAAGAGATGGTTTCTTAAGCTACATTTTGGGTAATATTCTCTAGTTATTATTATTATTTTATTTTTACTAATAGGTAGTTATTTATTTGATCAAACTTGCAGAGGAAAATTATGGTTGTTAATGGTTGTGTGTTAAGATTTGTGGTATCTTTGATTAAACATCTTTAAACAAATATGTTTAGCAATTTTCTAAAGTTTTTCTTGAGCATTGTGCTTGCATTTGTTAATGAAAATGGGTATTTATTTCCTACCAATGATGTATCCTGAATTGGTGAAACCCTTGTTCATTAAAATTTATTGTTAAGGGAAGTTGTATTTCAATTATACAGTTGAAGGAAGTTGGTTTGCAATTCAAAAATTATGTACATTATTTATGCTCTGTTGAAGACATTCAAAATGTTGAGTTGAATAAAAAGAAGAATCATTCTCTATTGTTGATTAAAAAGATATGCCAATAGTTATTGATTATATACTTTGTTAAGAGTTATTCTTCAGTGATGTTGTATGTGTGCTCAAAAAGTAATTCATTTGATGGATTGAATAGTAACAGGGTAACCCCCTGAAATTATGTTTCTTCCTTTATAGGAGATTGGTCAGTAAGACCATAGAAAGTATGCTAGTGAGGTAGATGTTTGTATGATAGTGAGGAAAATGTGTGTATCCAGTGAGGAATTTTAGCCAATGAGGCATTTGAAATCTATAAGTGAGATAGTATTGCCAGTGAGGCATTGTAAACAAAAAGTTTTCAGATTAAGCCAGTGAGGCATCATTTCTAGAGTGTTTTTTTATCTCTAGAGGGTTTTCCACTCATCAAATTCTTTGTCTTATGGTCTCAATGTTTTTATGTGATAATGTTTCATGATTGTGATGATCTTTGGTTTGCTTTAATATTTGTTATTTCAGTTTTTTAATGATTGCATTCAATTTATGAATGTATTTACCATTAAAATATTAAGAGCATAAATTATTTGATTCTTTTTCAAGGAAAAAGTTAAAATTTTCCTAAGACACTAATTCACCACCCCTCTTAGTGTCTTCTTCACTCCAACAAGTGGTATCAGAGTTGAACCCTTGATTTAACAAGACTAATCAGCTTAAGGGTTCCTGGTATTGGAGTGTTGTGTTGGATATGGAAAAAAGTAGAAGGAATAGGAATAAGAAAGAAAAATCACAACTTGCAAAAGTAGAAAAGCCTAAGGAGAATTCATAACCTATAGAAGAAATGATGTCTAATATAGAACTTGATGAATTTTTGGTAGATATGAATGAATTAGATATAGAAGAGTGTGAAATTGATTTTGTGGGAGAATTATGTGCTACCCTAGATGAGATTTAAAAAATTTGGAAAGAGAAACAAAGTTTAAATGACCAAATTCAACAAGTAAAAGCCTCCAAGAACAAGATAGAGATGAAAGAGGACAATTGCAAAATATTAGAATATGAAATTAGTTCATTGAAAATTGAGATTGAAGATTCTAGCATGTTAATCATTTTCTTGAAAATAGAGGTTGAAGAAGGAAAGAGAATAGTAGAGAAAACCAAATTAGATTTGAAAGTTAAAATTGTTGAATGCCACAAACTTGAAGGAGAAATAGTCTCTCTTAGAAAATATCTCAAGACAGTTAGGACACAGTTAGAAAAGAGACAAAATTTTGATGATAGCGTCAACAAGTTGAATGAAATGCTAGGGAAGGAAGAAAAAAGCATAAAGATCCTACTGGTTTAGGATATGAGATAGGGAAAACTTCTTCAAATGAAAAGTATCCAAAACATGAGATAGCCTTTGTATCTATAGATGGAAAGTGCAGATTTTTAAAGTTAGAAAAAATTCTAGAAAGAAAATAGACTTATCATTCTACTACTCTCGAGGAAGACAAGAAGAACGTAGAAGATAAATTTGTTGATGTTGGAAGAAAAAGAATAGATAGATTCTCAATACCTCCACCTTCTAGGAAATATTAGTCAATGAGGTGTAACAAATTTCATGGTTATTGTTATTTGTGTCATAAGTATGGTCATAGAGCTAGAGATTGTAGTTATTATGGGTTGTCAAATCAAAACTACAATGTTGTTTTCTATAATTGCAATAAGGCTTTTCACTTGAAAAGATATTGTTGGTTGCTAGGAAGATACAAAGGCTAGAATTATTTTTCTTCTTCTATTAGTCATCAATTCTTGTGCTATAGATGTAATGCTTATGGACATAGAGAAAAGTTTTGTAGAAGTAAATTGTTGAAATCACCTAGGCAAGAAAATACTCTGAGTAAGCAAAAAAAGGAGTCTATGAAGATCTGGAGAAGAAAGAAAGGAAATGAGAAGGGAGGATTTAGTCTTGTGCATGATGCACAAGAATCATCTTTCAACACTTAAATAGCATCATGGATTTAGGGGGAGTTTTTCATGCTTATTCTTACCCTTGTTGGCAGTGTTGACATAGCTATTTGTCTTGACATAGGAAATCATTGATATTGGCCTTTACATATTTGGTTGAAATGATTGGTTGGTATATTCATATATTGACATTGATGGTGGCATTTGTGATATATTATTGACCTTTCCATATACTTACATATTTGATGTACAAATATATATAAGTGATGTGAATGACAATTGATTTAGGTATATGGATAGGTAAATTTAGATTCAGATTAGTATATTGGATTGGTATCCATTCATAGAGTAACTTGATTGGTGTATGGTTTACAGGATGCATGATTCTCATATAATATGAATAGGCAGTATCCCTAATTGGTTTTATAACTCATCTTCAAGGGGAAATGACTATTGCATATTTACTTAGATAGTAATTGTGACTGGTATTCATTTGGATTGTAATATTTTTTTTTTTTTGAAAATGATTGAAACCTTGTTGGCAGCCTTAACATCAACTATTTTATAGTTATGACTACCTTAAGGGTGAATTTCATTAGAAGATGCTTTGTCTACTTTACTACAAGATTTATATATTGAGGATAACTTGTACTCATAGTATTTCCACCATCAGTACTTAGATAATCCTTACAATGGAAATTGGATAACTTGTGGCTCTATACTTTGGGTGTTGTTATCTTAATCAAATCAAAATCATACATTTTTATGTATTGTCAAAGTGGTTTATATGGCTACATATCCTATAGTTGTAGTGGTATTTTCATTGGTTTTGATATTTTCTCATTCACATCATCATAGTTTTTGATGTAGAGGTTCTTGGATATTAAAGATGGCCATTGTGTCTACATAATCATAGTTTTGTTATCATTCATAGATCATCAAATGGTAGTGGTGGCATATACTAGTGACAAGAGGTTTTAAAGACAGTTTTGATTAATTTCTTTCATATATCATGTTTTCCTGTGATAGTGTGTTATTAATGGCAGTACCGAGAAAGTAAAATCCTTGATTTGTCTAGCATATGAAACTGTCAATGTATAATCTTGACAAATACCATGGTTGGTGTGTGCATTCAACACCTGATACATTTTCTTGGTGTTAGATGTTGATTTTGATTAAATGTTTGTTACTGGAGATTAGTGGAAGTGATTTACATGTATAGTGCTAGTAATTAGTGGTAGTGGTTTTTCAAACTAATATAGTTAGTAATGCTCATGATAGATTGTGACAAGTTTTTTGTGGACTTGGTATTTTAAATCACTATGTTTTAGTGTTGTGCTGAGAGTGAAAGAGTTTTTTGACAAGGCTCAAGGTCTACAACAATGAATTAGAGGATAATGACATTGAAAGATCTTGACAAGACCAAGGAAGAAGATGGTACAATGTTTAATAATGATATGCCATCGGATAGTGATTAGTGATTTTAGTTGTTGCACTTGTGCATTTAGATAGGGAGAGTTTGTTGCACCCTTAGTTGTTATCCTTAATGACAAGCTAGACAAGGACAAATAGTTTTGTATTTTGGTATCACAGGTATATGGTTGTTGGTGATTGGAATTGATCATAGGTATATGGCATCCTTGGTATGGCACACATGGTATACATGATGAAATTTGTTTATTTGTTTAGCATCATCAGTTTGGCTAATTTTGGTATCATGCTTGCAAATGATAGTTGTTCTTCTTTTCTATTTTCATATCTTCTTTGATGCATGTTTCTTATAGTGATAGTTGACATTGTTATTTAGGAGTTTTCATATTAAATTGGCTCATCTTCTTGACAATGTATGCTATTGGATGTGATAGTTTTGTTTCATTGTTACAGTGACACTTGTAATGGTACTTTGACATTAGTAGGTTGATTTTGATTTGATAGTATAGTGATACTTATTTGTTATAATAGTGGCATCTACTTGTTTGGTACATACAAATCTTGGACAGGTATCTTTGTTAGAACTCTTGGGCAGGTATATTTGGTGACATTGATCTTATCTAATATTGTTTGTGATATGAAAATATTTCATACTTGATCAAGGACCAATGGGAGACTTGAGGGTAAATGAAAGGTAATTGAAGTTTTTAGTAGCTGATTTTGCTAATAATATGATCTATGACAATGAGATCATACAGTGATATTTTCCTATAATTGTTTCTATTTTGAATGTATTTGTTATAGAGGTTTCTTGAGGTGGTCTTTGGTATCAATCATAGTTTTTTTATGTTATGACAACTCACATTGTGCCATTTACTCTTGATTGTGCAAAATGACATTGATGATAGTCTGCATTCCTTTACAGTGTTGGCACTTGAGTTTTTTTAGATAGTGTGGTTGATTTTGTAGTTATAGAGTTTATATGCTCGAGTGTGCTCTTCAATCTCTATGCAATATAAATTGAGATAGTTACATTGTCTTGAGGTGTTGTTTGTTATTATTTGAATATCATGCTAAGTTGGATGAAGTTTCTCATAGCCTAGTGACTTTGGACAATTGAAGTACATTTTTTTACTGGGACGGTGTGTCTACCTTAGTGTTTTTTTTTCATGGTTTCTATTCTTATGTTGACAATGGGTACTTGCTCTGTGCTCTTTCATATCAAATTTAGATGTGTGTTCAGGATAATTTTTCAAGGGAACATTTTAGAGTGTGATTGGTCTTTTCTTTGTCTTGGATGTCAAAAATAGGGGGAGAGGTTTATGTTTTTGTCACCAAGGACAAAGAGGGATTTTGTTGTTCTTTTTTCCCTAGTTTTGGTTGTCCATGTTGACAAAAAGTCTTGTTGAAAATGGGGATTGATAAGCATGATATATGTTTTGTTTATATAGTTTATATGGTGATACAGTTTATACATGGTATCATGATATATGTTCAGTAAGGTGCCAAAAAGGAGTTGATATGATATAAAGTACTCTTTGTTATTTGATATGATGATCTTTGTATAGATAGGCACATTGATAATCATATGGTCAGGTTTGTGGAATTATAAGTTGATCTTGGTGGTATGGACAAACACATTGATAATCATATGGCATTGATTGTTTTAGATATATCCTTAGCATATAGATTTCTGGCAAAGTGAATATGTTGCAATTTTGTTAATATTTGTTGGCTTTATGATATTTTTTGTATCAGGTGATAGTATTGTGTCATTTGATAATACAAGGCATAATGTTTTCTCTATTTCCATCTTGTTACAATTAGTACTAATGTGGTTTATATGAAAAAATTAAAGGAGTGTTTTATTGGTTTGAAATGCTAGGATTTTAGCCATAGCAATTCTTTATAAGGCATAAAAGGGGAGCACTTCACATTTCATGCATTTCATATTCATAGCATTATGGAGGACCTTCCTAGAGACCATGGGTTTCATAAATGTTAAATCATTTACATAGTGGTCATGGGTATTTGCAAGTTAATCATAATGTTTTGTTATCGGTAGCAAAGATGTTTTAAAAGGAGACAACAATATTGGAAAGGTAGTGACAAAGGTATCAAAAAATGTTTTTTATCACATGGAAAATAAGATTAGGGTTCAATGGAAAGCAGTTTAACATGTGAAAACATGCATTATTGTGTTGGTTATCATTGAGGTGAAAATGCACAAGGAGTTAGAATTTTTAGTGAATGATGGTGTTTTTTGGAAAAGACATTGCTTGATTGTTTTTCAGTAAAAAAAGAGATGGTTTTTTAGGCTACATTTTGGGTAATATTCTCCATTTTCTTTTTGCTGACAGGTAGTTATTTATTTGATCAAATATAGCAGGGGAAAATGATGGTTGTTAATAGTTGTATGTTAAGATTTCTAGTATCTTTGATTAAATGTCTGTAAACAAATATGTTTGGTAGTTTTCCAATTTTTTTCTTGAGCATTGTGCTTGCATTCATTAAGGAAAAGGGGTATTTGTTTCCATGAATAATGTTTCCTAAATTGTCAAAACCCTTGTTCATTCAGTTTATTGTTGAGGGAAGTTGTATTTCAGGTATGCAGTTGAAGGTAGTTGGTTTGCAGTTTAGAAATTATGCACATTAATTATCCTATGTTGAAGACATTCAAAAGGTTGAGTTGAATAAAAAGAAAAATCATTCTCTGTTGTTGATTAAAAAGATATGTTGACAGTTTTTGATTATATACTTTGTTAAGAGTTATTCTTTAGTGATGTTGTATGTGTGTTGAAAAAGTATTTCATTTGATGGATTGTATAGTAACAAGGTAACCCACTAAAGTTATGTTTCTTCCTTTATTGGTTAGTGAGGCATTGTGGTATTTACAATGAGGCATTTGAAATCTTCTGTGACATAGTATTACAAATGAGGAATTGTAAATAGAAAATTTTCAGATTAAGTCAATGAGGCATCATTTTTAGAGTGGATTCTTATCCCTAGAGGGTTTTCCACTTGTCAAATTCTTTGTCTTATGGTCTCATGATTGTGATGATCTTTGTTTTGCTTTAATATTTCTTATTTCAGTTCTTTAATGATGCATTCAATTCATTAATGCATTTATCATTGAAATATTAAGAGCATAAATTATTTGATTCTTTTTAAAGGAAAAATTTAAAATCTGTCTAAGACACTAATTCACCCCCCCCCTCTTAGTGTCTTCTTCACTCCAACAAAGGGATCTAGCAATCATAGACCTTAGTAGCATTGTATATATTGATAAAATGTACATAAAACTTTGATATACATATATATATGAGCATTTGATGTTTTATTATTTGTGTTTATGTTTTGAATGTTAAATGGCAATGTGATTAACTAAATAATCTTTGTAAAACTATTTAATGAATTTCTCCATAATTTAACATGCTTTATGTGATCTAATTAAAACTTATTCTAGTTTCTCTTAGATGCAACATTTGTGATTAAGTATATTATGGTAAATTAAATGCACTTATGATCTAATTGTTCAAGAACATTAAATGCATTTAAGGGTTTAATATAACACAACATATAAAATGAACTTGAATAGTATGAAACCTAAAGTAATTAATTAAAAATGAATTCAATAATCACTTTAGTATTCAAGACACACAAATAACTATTTTTCAAGAACAAAGCAATGTGAGAGCAAATAGAATATTATCCAATAATTCTAACACCACTTCTCTATCATCCACACTATTCAAAGTGTATTAGACATAGTACCGATGCAGATGTGTGAAATTAATGGGGTCTTTGAGAGGTGTGTCATCCATTTATGTTAATGTGTATGCATTGGAACCATAAATTTCATTAATTATACAAGGTCTTAACCAATTAGGACTGAATTTTCCTTTTTAGTTGGGTCAACATTAATGTTGCATTAATTTTTGAGTAAGTGTTGAATTCTCGAGGGATGATATGATCACTATAACTACATTGTATTTTGTTGGCATAGGCTTGGAGATACTCAAGAGTGTTAATGTGTTGTTCCTCAAGCATCTCAAGCTGATGCAACCATTGTTCTTTATGCATTTTTTAATCAATAAGCCCTTGAATATCAATCCTTAACATGGTGATTTCTAACTCCTGAGGCATAATTCCATCGGTACCAAAGACAAGGTTATCGAGGTGGTCGCATTAGTTTTTTTGATATTAGTATGGTAGGCCCATAATGCATATGTCAATTGCATATGCCAATCCTTGTGTTTTTCTACTATCTTGCTTAGAATTTGTTCAAGATTTTTATTAGTTGATTTAGCTTGACTGTTAGATTGTAGGTAATAAGATGTTGAAAAATGATGTTGGATGTTAAATTTTTCTAGGAATTTCTTCACACCATTATTCTTAAATGGTGTCCCATTGTCTGAAATCAATGTGGAAGGAAGTCCAAAGTGAGCAATAATGTGTTCCAATATGAAATGACATACTACATCAACTATTGTTGATTGAAGAGGGATAGCTTCTACCCATTTTGTGAAGTAATCTATCATGGTGATTATAAATGTATGCCTAGAAGATGAAGGTGGTCAGATCTTTCCAATTAGATCCATTCCCCATATTGAGAATGAAAAAAATAGGAAGTTGGGCCCAAAGCTCAAAAGCAAGAGCGTGAATCAAATTGCTATGTTCCTGAAATTTGTGACATATCTTAACATATTCAAAGCAATATTTTTCCATGTCTCTAGTAATATCCCATGAGAATGACTTTTTGAACTAATGATCTTCCTCCAAAATGACCTCCATAGGCACACGCATGAGCCTCTTTGAGTGCTATAAGTTTCAAATTCTTTAAAAAATCTCACTAAAAGGTTGTTAGGATCTTATATATAAGACATTGGTGATAATGATCTCTGATAAAAATTAGGGGAGGTTTTTACTTGTGAAAAATACAATTTCAAGCAATACAACAACTTATCGTCGGGAACTTCAAATTCTCTCTATCTCACCAAATCATACATTCCTTGTAGCACTACAATTTGGGTAAATTGGTACAAGGGTATGTACAAGATCATCATGGAAAAACATAGGCCCTTAAGTGGCAAAAAATTCAAAAAAGTCAGAGGATTAGGCAACAGTAAAAATTTGAATAAGTTATCTATATTATTTCAAAAATATGTAAGAATAGAATTTTTAGAAATTGAATTTAGTTTCTAAACTATAGGTTTGTTTAAATATATATATATATACATATATATATATATATTTGGTGAAAATTTGAAATTTCAATGCAGTGGTACTTAAATTTTAGGGAAAAAATAACAAGTAGGTGTTTGTTTGACCACCCTAACCACAATAAAATGATATTATTTTTTTATAATATTTTAGATAAAAGTAGAGGACTCATGCCTCAATGTGATGCATATTTTCTTGTAATTTGTTTCCAAGTAAATAATTAACTATGAATTTTTTATTACAAAGTTTTTAAAAATATAAAAACTTGTATGTCTAACCACCTTAACTTGGTCAAAAATTCATGAAATTCATTTTTTTTTTAATCCTATAGTATTCAAAGCATAGAATGTGATGCATGTTTTGGATTCAAAAAATGTGATACTGTTTGAAAGCTATAGATTTTTTTTCAATCAGCCTATCGATTAGGACTTTAGTCAAAATTTGAATAGAAAATGAATAATAATTACATATTAAATTAGAAGTAAAGCTTAATTTATATTGGTGGAAAGATGAGAATCTCCTTTAAAAACACTTTTCATTTTATCAATTTTGGGTAAAAAAATAGTCGTCATCCACATACCCATCATATTGCCACTTTTTGGTCCATCATGATCCTACACATACCCACAAATTTTTAAAGAGGTCCTCTCAAACTAGGACCAACACCAATTTAAACACCCATTAGGGCCCACAACAACATACCACAACCTCTCAATTGGTTACATTGGAAAAATATCACAAAATCAGGCCAACCACACAGAGCTAGACCTCAAATTAGGTCTATTGAAAGAAACTTGTCTCAAATCAATCTATTACATTTCAACTACAGTCAACATCAGAAATCTATTTAGTCAAACACTTAGCAACAAGATTGCACTCTTGAGGAATATGAATAAAAGAGATGGAATCAAAATTTTTGTAGCCAAAAAAATGGTTTCACATACAAAGCTATCCTCCAAGAAGACTTTGAATTTTTCCCATTATTTAGTAAAGAAACCAAAACCATATAATCCATATCAAATATAACATTTTTTCCAGCCTAGTTCATGAGATTTCTCCACACCCACTATGATAGTCCAAGCCTCTGTTGAAGAAACCCCCATTAGTACTAACCCCCATTGTTGAAGAAAAATAAGTAAACTAATTTGGTACTATCTGTTCCAACTCCACCAATCCTTGCAACATCAATATTACCTTGTGAAGAACCATTAATATTGATTTTTTAAAATACCAATTGATAAGACCATTTACCAACTCTATTCACATTATTTGAAGATATAATTTGAGAACTAAGATTAGTGGGAATATTTAAGTGCCCCAAATCTAATGTCTTTAAAATTAAATTATCAAAATAAAGGAGTACTACATCCATAAAGCATTTGGCCAATAAAGTTCCTTAACTAAGTCTAAAACCTTTTGCAAAATATACCTAGTTATGCTATAACATTGGATGATCTAGCGAATTCTTTCTAGCCAAGTTTTCCAAAGAATATAAGTAAGACCTATATACCAAGCAATGAAAAAAATAGAGGCCAAAGTAGGAGGTTGCCCCATGTAACCCAAAATTTAGATATAGAAGTAGCATGAACAAAATTTTGATTCCAAATATATGGCCATTACCTCCAAAGGACAACATAAAAAGAATAATGGAAGAAAAGATGAAACACACACTCCTCACTAACCCAACAGATAAAATATTTGAAAGGACCTTGGAAACCTCTTTTTCTCATATTGTCCTAAGAGACATTTATTTTCACTAAGAATTCATATAAAAAATTACACTGATCAACAATAAGTATTCCATATTTGTTGCCACTAGGGAAATTTTCATACCCATTTATTTTGTGAATTGTAATAGCTAGTATCCACTCAATATGCTAAATAAATTCCATTTTCATCATACCCCCAAGCAAGCACATCAATATCCTCCAAATAATATAACAGGGTTGATATATTAAAATCAAACAAATAGTAGCCCAATCATTCATATCACCATTTACTAGCCAATAACTCAAATCCTCCAAAAGTAAATAGAAGGATTCCCCACCAATTGAGAAGACTTGAAATAAAATTAGACTAGCCAAATTCCAAAAAACCTTTACTCAAGTCTAGAAGATGAGTAAAGGAACTAAGAATTAAAGGATAAAGATCCCAAGAATTTATCCAAAAAAAGTCCCCATTTTACAAGAGATGCTCCACTTTTTATAATATTCTAAATCATAGATCCTTTTCCAACCAAACCCATTAGTATAACTCATCAACAAAATACCACCTAAATATTTACAGTGAAGAAGTTTAGCCCAATGTTACTTTATTGCAAACATTATCTCAAAAAAAAATGTAGCCAATTTTTGGTTATTGAACTTGAAAAAAGTCAAATTTCAAGATCACCATTTTCTTAGGCCTACAAAATTAGTCCCATATACTAAGACTCGACTTAGATGAATCTAATTTCTTACTGAAAGAATTTTTTGAGATAAAAATCAAATTATTTTAAGAAGGTTTTGGGAGCAAATAACACCAAAAATTATATACATGAAGAGCTTACAACATTGATTACAACAAGGTAAGATGACTAGAAAAAGATAACAATTTGAAAGTCCAATGATTAACTCTCATTCTAAGTCCATTTTCTTTTTTCTAATGGAGGTGATTAGGAAGACCAACTAATAGTAGAATTCTAAGATGTTACGGAAAGGAAGCTATTCTATCTTAAAATAAAAGAAATTCTTTGTTGAAAGTCTAAATGGGTGTTGAAAAACTTAAATATTGGACTTATCATCATTAATTTGTTGACTTAAAGAAATCAAATATATATTTAAAGTTATCTTGAAATTGGTGTGCTTAGAAATTGTAGAAAAATTCATTAATATAATAGAAAATTGTAGTGTTGTAAATTATCACTGTTAACAATTTCTCATTACCTTGACACCCTACTTTTCTTACAACATTGATTATAATAATATTTTTTCATTTCTAGGCCAAATCATAAAAGTAGATTAAATTCCCCAAAACCCTAACAAATTTGGGGCAAAATCAGCCAGTTAGGGGTGGTAGCACCTTTCACCTTAAATGGGACCTAATTCAAATTTTATGCTTTTTTTTGTCGGTCCTTAGAGGATTAAAAAGATCTCAAGTTGGCCTATAATCAAAATATCAATTGGAATACATATAAAAAATAATTTGTATTCTCATTTGAACATTAGAAAGGGATAATTAAGAAGGAGCTATTATGATGCATTTATTGATGTATTGATTTATCCTTTACATACTACCTACAATAATCTATTATGTTTTGTAGACTAACCTATTGCAGGACTTCAAGCTATTTAAGTATCCATCAAATAACCTTTAGTGGAAACACATGGTGTGGAAATCATTTTGAAAGAGATTTCATACCAAGGTAACATTATCATCTATCATTTACTATTTCAATCAGTTATTGTTTTGGCATTTACGTGACCTAGGTCACACCCTCTTGATCAACACCATTTTTTGTATGTGGAGGTGGAAACACCAAAACAAGGTTTGACTTGGGCAAGCCCTATACAACAAAACCTTTACCCTTCTTTTCATGTGTGTGTGTCAAATAAATATTTTTCATAAGTGACAGGTCATAGGAAACATATAGATTGTAACCTACCACCTCCAAAAAAGTAGCATCTTTGGTCAAGGGGCCATTGCCATTGACCCTCAAAATTAGGCCCAATTTTCAATAGCATGTTCCTCTTTGTATCTCTTTATAGATTTGTAATTATTTGAACAATTTATATTTTCATCTATGTGATAAATTACTTTTTTTAGATCCAAGGTTTATGCCAAATAGGCTTGTTACGACACACATTAAATTTGTCATTTTTACAACTCATAAGAACCAAACCCTAGGAGATTTTCTCTCCATTGTGGCAACAAGACAATCATCAACCCTAGCTGGTTTGTGTTTGAATGTGGATTTAAAGTGAAAAGAAGTTAATCCTAGTTAGTCTACTAGTTAGATTGAGGATCCCTTTTTCTACTTTACAATCATCTCAAAATTGAAGATCAGAATGAGAATCAAGATCTATTATTAATTATAAATCCTAAATGCTCACATTGACTCTCATCTACACCAAGAAGCTTCCTAGTTATTTAGCCATTAGAATGAAGAGATATGGTGACAACAGATCACTTTGATTCAATCCTCATGAAGTAAAAAATATAGAAGATGGGGTTTCACTAATCAAAACTAAAAAATGATGATAAGTCATGGAAATCATAACCCATTAAATCCATTGTGAAAAAATCCAAATATAGATAAAATATTACTAAGAAAAGATAATCATACCCTATCATAAGTTTTGGACATGTCAAATTTGATAAACATGACCATTTTCTTATAAAATTACCCATGGAATGGATAGTTTTTAAAGAATTAACTATCCCATATTGAATTTGATGCTCCTTCACAAAGCTTGAGCCATATTAATTGTAGAATTTATTTTAGAAGGTTAGCCATCAATTTTCTAATTATCTTATTAGTAACATGGCAAAGAGCTATAGGGTGAGATGAATAAAAATGGTTGTCTTTTTTCTTATGAATCAAAGCCAAAAGGATAGAGTTGGTTACTCATCAAAACCAAGAGCCTTATCTTTTCTCATTTATAAAATGAACCTTAATAGTTCCTTAAGGGTAATGAGTTTTTGTTAGTGTGTTAAGTTTTTCACTTAAGGTAAATTACTTGATTAACTTTTCCCATATTGAGTGGTTTTTTACCTGTTCTATTTTCCATGCCTTTAAAAGGCTTTCTAATATGTATTTTACACATCTCAATTTATTCACTTCTTTTGGTGAAATAGCATAGTGCTTATCTCTCTTTCGTGAAGGTTTTTTTGTTGTAGATGGTGCTCCTAGGAGGTGGTTGATACCAACATGGTATTAGAGCCAACTATTCTGCCCTCCTTCCCTTGAGATTTTTCATCAAATGTTTGAGATCATTATTTTCTGAATACATTCAGAAGAATGTTCATCTTTATTATTATTATTATTTTATTTTTTTGTTGAATCTGGAAGAGGCTATGATCAGTTCATTCTCTGCTTGGCATTTTGACTGTGGAGGGTGCAATTTCTATGCAAAAAGAATGATTTCTTCATTGGAGGCCTATTTACTTTCTATGCAGTGCGTGCATTTATCCTGGCGTGATTTTTTTTGTAGCAATTCTAAAGAGATATTACCTGAGGCGCTGAAATTTTTCGAGAATCTTTCGAGTTGTTTCCTGAAGGCTGCGGTTTTTCTTTCCTAGGCATTTCAAATTTGTAGAACCCCTGATTCTGTGGCATTTGTTTGCATTTCAGGGCATTGGCGGCCCTTTTTCTTTCTACCATAGCGATTCATTTGAAGGCGGCTGAGGTTTCTTATGGCCACAATTTTTGAGCTGGGAGGCTTGATTTGTAAATCTTTTTTAATGATTTTGTAACTAGCGTATGAGTTCGAGTGGAAGCTGCATGGGATCTTGGGAGGCACACTTTTTTCTGAAAGCCCGAACCTTCTGCCATTGTGGATAATTGTGAATAAATTGAAGTATTTGTTGTTTGGAGATTGGCAGCGAGTTTTTGATTGGAGGCAATTTTTTCTTGTTGCAACGATTTGACACAACAAAGTGGCACGATTTCCTGTTGAAAAGGGGTGACCCAATTCAAAACAGAAAGGCACATTCTTTTGCTCCAGAGGTTATGATTCAATATTTTCAAGGCTACAAAATCTTCTATTGGAGGCTGCAAGTGTTTGGTGGCTGCAGAAGTTAGCAAGTTGGGTGCCATTTTTTTGGTTCAAGAAGGCAGAAATCCTTTAGGCTTTCCATCGTTCCTACTTTTTCCTTGCTAGTTGGGCGAGTTAAAAAAATTCACTTTTTTACTTGGCTGCAACCTTTTGTCCCACATTGGTGAGATAGCTGCAAAACAAAGTCTTTTCATAATCAGGCAACTTCAATTATGTTTAAGCTGAGGCTCGTTGAGGTTTTGTTGGATTGTGGAGAGGCTTTGGCTTGCTTAGTAGATTTTGCTTGGTGTCAACATGGAGATCAAGCAATGGGTTACATTATATTTTTCAAATCAAGTTTAAATCTTTTTCAGAAGTTTTTATACGTGTGAAAGCACTATTTTTGAAATTTTGAAGAATTGTTAAGTTATAATGGTTTCCTTGGAGAAAGGGAACTATAGGAAATGGAGTGATGTTGTTTTTACCCATTTTAGTGAGGAGAATCTATTTCCAAAGTTTTTATTCCAGACACACATAATAGGTATATAATTTGGAAAATGATTTAGGGCTAGAGTCTATGGAATTATTTTTGAGCATATAAATGATGAGGACCTTTTGTATTCATTTTGTCATTTTGATAGACCTTATTCTCTTTGGACTTACCTTCAAAAATCATATGGAGATCTTTATACTTTGCCATCTCTCGATGACCCTCCTTCTAATACTAGTGTGTCTCTTTGTTCTTCAGAGAAGATAGACCATGCTTGTGATCCTTTGGAGGTTGTTGAGATTTCAAATGAGGTTGTGGTTGCTTCAGAGGTTCCTGATTCTTTGTCAGAGATAGTTGATCCACCTTCATTGAGTACTTCCATCATTCCTTAGTAACAAGATTATCATTGTCTTCCTGATTGGGATTCTTATTTGTCAGAAATTGGTTCATTGTTTGTAGAATCTCACATTTCTGACTTGGAAGACACATTTGAGGGTATATCCCTTCTATGTGATGATAGATGTGGTACAACTATTGTCACTCCATCCCAGTCTCTAGAGAATGTTCAAAATCAGTTTCTAGTGGTACCTTGTTTGTCACCTCCTATTGTGATTAGGCATGTTCCTGATTAATTAGTGGCATCATCTTCCAAGGTCATGGCAACACATGAGTAGATTATAGAGATATTTTCATCCTAAATTTGGATTTCACTTGCTAATTCCTATCCAGAATGGGAAGCATACCTGTATTTGTACTTGGTTTTGTTTCTTCCAAAAGGGAGACAAGTTGTTTGTCGACATTGGATCATGTTTTGTTTTTAGGCACTTACCAATTTTGCAGATGATTACACATTGTGGGGGCTACATATTCTCTCTCTTTCCCTCCTATGGGGGCCATTGATTGTATATACATGATGTATGTAGTCCTTCAGGGGTATTATTGAGTCCTCCATCCATGCATCATTATTTCTTTTCTTTTCTCTCTTTTGGAGGAGTTTTTTCCCACAGGATTTTTCTCCTTTTCTCCAGTTGTGAGAGATTGCATTGTAAATGGGTACCTAACATGGTTTGTAGCCGAGACCCATATTGCATCTTCATTTTGCATAATAATTCTCCCTAAGTTTTCACTTAAGGCGAGTGTTAGTGTGTTAAATTTTTCACTTAAGGTAAATTACTTTGATTATTTTTTCTCATACTAGGTGTTTGTTTACCCGTTCCATTTTCCATGCCTTTGAAAGGATGTACAATATGTATTTTATGCATTTCAATTTATTCACTTCTTTTGGTGAAATATCATAGTGCTTCTCTCGCTTTCATGAAGGTTTTTTTGTTGTAAATGGTGCTCCTGGGAGGTGGTTGAGAACAACAGCTTCATTAGTTGATGATTCATTTTAGTAGTAATCAATATGGGGATAGAATTTAAAATAACCCTTTCCTCATGCCTTAAAAATTGCTCACTTTTCTTAAATAATGTAGAGAAATGAGAAATAGATTATTCACTAATTTCTTGAAATGAAGACAATTGAATGCCTTGAGAAGAGACAATTGATGAAATACCATTTATTCATCTCTTGTCCTTGATTGAATTATGAAAAAAGAGGTATTTTGATCACCCTCATGGCTCAGCAAGTGGTCCTATACTTCTACTTCAAAAATAATTTCTCTCCCAATTCCTACTCATGAAGATGCTTACAAAGAGAAAAATATTCATGTAATATTTCCTTAATCATACCAAGTTCTATTTTTTGAAATGTAATATCATTCACATTTTGTTGCACTTGTCACTTTTGCTAAGAAATATTACCAAAATCTAATTTGTTCTAGTGTTTAAGTTTAGACTTGATAAATAGAGGCCTTTAAAAAAGGTTCATGCATTGCAATACACAAGGAGGGATTGCCTTGCAAACACCAAATTTCCAAGTTCTCCCTAGGTGTTTAATGAAGAGCTAATATTAATTGGAACTAAAAATATGGTTTTTGAGAAATTGAAAAAAGAGATATATCAGGTTCCAAGATCCATTATTTTATATAAACTCCATGGTGATATCATTTTAGTGTCTACATATTTACTCTACTTGCATATTTTTGAATGCTACATGCTTTGAGGAACATAGTTATTTTGTGATTATCATGCACCTTAAAGTGTGAACAAAATGTAATGGTTATGTTTCCATACCCATATCAATTTTCACTAGTTTTGTGCCTATCTTGAGGTAATGTCTTCATGCATGTACATAATGAAAAATAACACAATGTTATGTGAAGTTGGGCTCACTTGCATAGCCACTTTATCCATTTATACACTTTATCCCTATACGCTTAGTCTTACCTTATCTATTCACATATACATTCTTTTGCATTCACCTTATCTACCCACTTATCAAACTTTATCTATGCAGCTCCCACCGTTCAACTATTTATCACTTGGATGTGAGCATTTTTGCATTGTAGGTCATGTCCATGGTCACAAACTTGTCTCTTTCCAATTTTAATTTCATTTTTTTAAATTTTTTTTCAGGTTGGCCTCCTTCACCCTTCCACTTTGATTTGGGTTAATTATGTGCTTAGTGTAATTTGATGTTATGTACTACTATTTAAAGACATTATATGTATTTATTATAATTATCAAAATGGTCATCTCTTTCTCCACTCAAGTATTTAAAAGTACCTCATTCTAGAGCATTGAAGTAATTGATAATTACCCATTTTATTCAGTACAATTAAAAGAGTAAAGAATTTGTATTCTTACACACTTTGGACTACTATAATTAACATTGTTTGATTTATAAGGATTTATCTAGGAGAAAGTTTCTTGTGGCACAATGATAATCCTTTGAGATATTTTTACATACTTCTAAGTGCTAAAGTATCTAGAAAGAGTAGAGTAGAACGTCATATATTGAGTGAAAGTGAAGAGAAAAAAACTACTAGTTATCAAGATGAATTTGGAGCCTACGTATATGTTCATGGTTGTAAATGTATTTGACACCCACAAATTTATCCTTCGACAAAACAAAAATCTAATACAAACTTCTTTTTTATTTGTAACAAGAAAACATTATTTCAAAGTTTAAAATTAGACATTAGAATCTCATCCATTTGATATCATTATTTTATCATTAAACCAAATTCAATTCTCCTATCCTAGGGGAGAGGACCCAATAACTGAACATGTTTCAATAGTTGTGGTAGTAGTTGTTTATATAATGCTCAATATTTTTATCAATATTGGACCAATAGTTGTGACTTTAAAGTTGCTAGTGTTGATGATGACTATCCATTATTAAACAAAATGTATTCCTTTGATCTAAAAAGCAACCAATCATGTGATTCCACATCAGTGCTCAATGAAACATGTTGTGAATGCACAAGTATTGGTATCACTTTTTTTTGGGTCTTTTCAGACACTTTGACAAAAAAAAAGCATGCTGATGTGGCATCATATTTGATGATGTGGCCCTGAAACCTTAATTATAAGAAGGGGACTTGCCAAGTAAGCTGCTGTAAAAAAATAAGAGTGATTTGAAATTTCCACACTCACAAAATTAGGGTGCACAACTACTGAGTCCTCTCCCCCTATTTAATTTCTAAAACACATTATATATTTATTATTTTCAACTAACAAATATTTTACT
This sequence comes from Sequoia sempervirens, assembly GCA_007258455.2. Classification (NCBI taxonomy): domain Eukaryota; kingdom Viridiplantae; phylum Streptophyta; class Pinopsida; order Cupressales; family Cupressaceae; genus Sequoia; species Sequoia sempervirens. The sequence continues at coordinate 350,627,783 of VDFB02193867.1, forward strand.
ATCTGTTTAATTACATTTAGTTAAGTACCATAGCTTAACCCATTCATAAATCTTATTTACCTTCAAGAACATAAAGTTTTTATATATCACACATTTCCCCGAGCACTAAGATTATAAGCACTAGCAATTAGATGCCATGTGAGCGCTGAGGGAAGATTATATCAAACAATAGGCCAATTCTGATTTCACAAGCAAGGAGATGGCATGTCAGCGCTCAGGGAAGATCCGACAATTTAAAATTCGCCAATTATTGGGCTTGTGAGGGATGAAGAGGACGGGATTTCAAGCCCACCATGGATTGGATGTGTCAACGAAGAGAATTAATCAATTTCTAGGGTGGCCGACTGGATCCAGTTTTAAAAATTCAGATGACTATTTAAATGGGTAAAAACATTTTATTTGCATAGTGGTCATTGGTGGCCGTCGATTTTCTAAGCATTTCCCTAAATCCTTTCCTTGTCGTTTCTTTGAAGGAGCATATTAGCATTCAACGTCTGTAGTTTTAAAATAATGCTATCTATGTGTGCTTACCAAGATCCAGTTCCCTCTACCTCTCCCCCTGCACTGACAATCCATTTTCATCACTCTTGCTTACCATTGATCGATGGCATCCCCATCCTTATCTCATCCAGAAGTGAGGAATATGATGCTTTCTCTGGAATTGAGCCTCAGGGCACACAGAAGAAAGTAGAAGAATCTTCAAGATTGTTTGATGCATTCATCGACCACAGGGCCCTAATGTCAAACAAACCGTAGCTCTTCAGCTTTACAATTCTCTTACGAAGTTAGGAATACACACATTTCTTGATTCGGAGGAGAAAGAACTCGGTGATTCATTTCCTTCCACCATTGAGAATGCCATACCTCTGCCTTGGCTCATATCGCTATCTTCTCCAAAGGATATTCAGAGTCGCCATGGTGTTTGGTGGAGCTGCTTATAGAAAAGGGAAAGTATGCCAAAGAAAAGAGGTATATGGAAAAGCTTAGGGAGTGGAAGGAATCCCTCCGATCTGTTTCATTTATCACAGGCTATGAAGTCAGTAGCAATTTCAAGTAAGATCTCCATGTTTCCATTGAACTTGGCTATTCTATGTTGTTTTATTTTTTCATGGATGAAATTTCTATATTTTAGTGAGCCAAATTTATTTCTTATTAAGACACCATTTTCCTTTGTAAAGTATCAGTGACTACCAAAATATAGTGTCAGCTGTCGAAAGAGAAGTTCAAAGGAAAAAAATCTCTTCTTTGGGAGGACTTCACAGGCTTCTTGTAACAAACTCACTCATCCTACAAAGGAATTAAAAGTATTTTTTAAATATAGGAATGTAATTTTTTGTTTTCCCATACATCATTTATTGCACTTCATTTAATATAAAAGTATAATTTAACAACTTTTGGATTTGAACTACATTGCATTTCAACTTGAAAATGAGATAAAAAAAATTCAATTACAATTCATACATGATAAGATTTCAAATGTATAAATTTACATATTACAATACATTTACAAAGTCAACTCTTTCATATCTAGACTATACTTCTATTTCACAAGCCTCATTGTTGTTTTCTGCAAGAGGGAGAGCATCACCCAAGTGTTTTACCTTCAACCACAGACCGATGGTCCCCTGCACACCTTCTAATAGGAATTGGCCGTACCCTTCATGAAGAGTATAGATTAAGGAACCAACATGTATGTTATTTGAGTCTCTAGTGGTGCGTCCTGCATAACCAATCAATCATACCACTTTAGACATTTCTAATTAAGTATGACAATTCTAATTGTGTATGCAATCTAGATTATAACTAATGCAAGTAGAGACTTTTGCATTCCTTTGGCTAAAGTTTTGAATCATATTAATCACTTCCATAAGAAGTGAAGTGGTATGTTCACATACCTCTAACTTGACTTGGAAACCACCTTGACCCAAGGCTTAACTCAAAACTCACTATTTGACCAACTTGTTTGACTTTTCATAAAGATACTTAGTCATAAAATAATAACTTACTAAGTCAGAAAAATGACTAGGATGGATATTGATGTAGGAGCATCCAGTGGTGTAAGGGCAATCTTGCATCACCCAAAAATAGTTAAATTTCAAGTTTCTCAGTTTTTTAGATGTTTTTACATTTTTGGATATCCTTTTTGTCATAATGAAATTCTCAATTTATGGTTCTTATTTTCTATTCCTAGGTTGAAAGATATTGCAGTTTTAGTTTCCTAGTTATGCACCTGAAAATCTTTCGAGTTAGATTTGAGGCACTTAGAGTTTCCGGAACGGTCTGAAACTTGCCAAAATTGGCATAGAAATTTTTTAGCGCATTATTCACTTTGAGACCTTTCCAACGGTTCAAACGGTTCGTGAATCGAAGTTCCAGATTAAAAGTTATGGCTCTGGGAAGTTGGCACACTTTCTACAAGATACAATTGCAAATGTTCTTTTAAAATTTGAACTTCAAGTTGTAATTTTCGGTGCCAAACCACCTAAACTCAAATTTGAATATTGTTTTAGCTTCAAACTAAAGAGGAGCTCTATTTATGGGCGGGTTTCTAATTTTTGGGTAGCTTTTTGGGGACAAGCTCGCATATTGCAAAAGGGTTATTTTGTAGCTTTTTGTAACTTGCATGTGTTGTAGAACTTGGGGATTTGATTTCCTCTGCATGTAAGAAGCTACATTTTATGAATAATAAAATTATTCTCTTGTTTGGGGGTTATTTTCTATGTTTCGAGCTACGCCCTCAGAGCGGAGTTTTCTTGAGCATGTGGAAAGATCGCTGATAGTGAGGCAGTTCACACTAGAACCGTGGTTGTGGGTCGAGGTCAAGAAAGATGCCTCCAAGAGTGATGCCTGGTAGGTGTGGTGGTATTAGAGTGAAGTTTTCTTGAGCGTGTGGACAAATCATTGATAGTGAGGCAGTTCACACGAGGACCGTGGTTGTGGATCGAGGTCAAGAAAGATGCCTCCAAGAGTCATGCCTGGTAGGCGTGATGGTGCCAGAGGTGGTCAAGGTGGCAAAAATGTTGGTAGAAGAGATGCACTGGCAGCCCTCCAGAGACATATTGATGCGTTACAATAGCAGTTGAGAAGAGGGTTAAAATCGAGGGAGTAAAGTGAGGATGAAGGAGAGGAAGAAGGTTCAAATGTAGAAGAGAAAGAAGAAGAAATTGATTAAGAACAAATGAGGCTAATAAGGGCCATTTTGAAGATTAGGAAAAGATCTAGAGCAGAAGTCCCTAGTTATTTTGGAAGCTTGAACTCAGAAGAGTTGATTGACTGGATCAATAAGCTAGAAGAATATTTTGAGTATGGGGAAATAGAGGACCCAGATTAGGTTAAGTTTGCAAAAATGAAACTAAAGGGCCATGCCAGTATTTGGTAGAAAGAGGTCCAATTGGAAAGAAATCGAAGAGGAAAATGCAAGATCACCAGATGGGATTGCATGGTAGAGAAACTAAAAAAGCAGTTCATACCAGTGGACTATGAGTTAGATCTGTTGAAGAAATTACAAGGGTTGAAGCAAGGAAGCAGATCTCTGAAAGAATATACTGAAGATTTTCACAAGATAATCATCAGATCGGGTCACACAGAGGCCAATAAGGAGAAGGTAGCTTGATATTTTAATGGGTTACGACCGAGCATTCAAGAGGAGTTAAGCCTAGTCAGAATGACCACCATTGAGGATGTGTATCAGTTTGCTCAGAAGGTGGAAGAGAAGCTGAATAAAAGATTTGATGGCAAGCAAAAAGGACAAGGAGGTCAAAGTGGAAGGGGCAGTGGAAGACCTTTAGGAAGCTGAAATGATGATGAAAAGAAAAGTGAAGATGTGGGTACCAACCAAAGCCAAAGGAATGACAACTTCTACCGCCTTCGTGATCAAAACAGTGGTGATCAAAGAGGTAAAGGATGAGGAAGATATGGACAAGGATCTGGAAGAGGTGGTTTCAAAGGAACGTGTTTCCAGTGTAGTGAAGAAGGGCATCAAGCCTATGAATGTCCACAACACCAAGGAAGGTAGACAAAAGGCTAGAAGGTCGTGGAAGGGTTGCACATGTAGTTGAAGAGGCCCAATCTGAACATTCAAATGATGTTGAAAGGGGAGAAACTCTAGTGATTAAGAGAGCCCTGGTTATTGAGGAAAATGAACTAGAACAGAGGAAGAATCTGTTTCGCACAAGGTGCAAGTGTGAACGAAAATGTTGTGATGTCATTATTGATGGTGGAAGCACCGATAATTTGGTGTCAGAAGAGATGGTCACAAAGTTGAAGTTGAAGAGCGAAACACACCCGCATCCGTATCGGATTGTCTGGTTGTAGAAAGACCACAAAGTTTTAGTCAATGAGCAATGCCTAGTAAAGTTCAAGATCAAGAGCTACCATGATGAGGTACTCTGTGATATCATCCCTATGGATGCATGTCACATGTTGTTGGGGAGGCTGTGACAGCTCGATAGGCGAGCTATATATGATGGCCATGCAAGCACTTATTCCTTGACAAAGGATGGGGTTCGTCACAAGTTGAAACTCCTGAAGGAGACTGAAGAAAAGGTGTGCAGTAGTGCTAGAATTTTTTTATGTAGATGGAAATTTTTTTTTAGAAGGTATGAAACATGAGCATGTGTGTTATGCATTAATTCCTAAAGTGAGTAAGGAGGATAGTGAGAAGGTTCTAAAAGAAGTTTCTAGGATGTTGGATGAGTTTCAGGATATTGTTTCTGATAATGTACTTAAGGGTTTACCACAAATAAGGAAGATCAATCATCAAATCGACTTGATTCCTGGAGCCAGTTTTCCAAATAAGGCAACTCATAGGAATGACTTCAAGAAAATGAGGAGTTGAATAGACAAGTTCAAGAGTTGTTGAGAAAGGGCTTGATACAAGAGATTTTGAGTCATGTGCAGTACCTGTAGTACTAGCACCAAAGAAGAGATGGGGAGTGGAGGATGTATACAGATTCACGAGGCCATAAACAAGATAACAATCAAGTCTGATTTTCCACACCAGGATGGATGACTGATGGATTGTTTGAGTGGAGCTCAGTACTTCACAAAGATTGATCTGAAGAGTGGATATCACAAGATCCAGGATTCTAGTGTGAGATGAATGGAAGATTGCCTTCAAGACCAAAGAGGGCCTGTATGAGTGGTTAGTCATGCCTTTTGGGCTAACCAATGCACCGAGCACATTCATGTGACTCATGAACGAGGTACTAAAATAATTTATGGGAAGTTTTGTTATTGTGTATTTAGATGATATTTTAATTTTTAGTAAGGCGTTGGATTAGCATCGATGCATATTCGAAGAGCCTTTGAAGTTAAGAGAAGAGAAACTATTGATTAATCTGACGAAGTGCGGTTTGTGAAGAGGGAGTTAGTATTTGGGGTTTTGTTGTCTCAGTGAAGGTCTCAAGATGGACCCAAAGAAGGTGAAGGCTATTCTAGAATGGCCTATCCAAGAACTCTTGAGGTGAGATCTTTCCATGGATTTGGCTATTTTTATAGAAAGTTCATTAGAAACTTCAGTAGTGTTGTGGACCCCTAACTGAAACAATGAAAGGGATAGAAATGAATTCAAGTAGAGCACTGGAGCGGCAAAAAGTTTTGAACTGTTGAAGTAGAATGTGACAGAGCAACTTGTTCTAGCCCTCCTAGATTTCAACAAGGTGTTTCAGGTGGATTGTGATGCCAGTGGTTGTGCCATTGGAGCAATGTTGAGCCAAGAAGGTAAGCCCATTGCCTATTTCAGTGAAAAGTTAAACGATGCCAAGAGAAAGTATTTTATATATGATTAGGAATTTTATTCAATAGTTCAAGCATTAAAGAAATGGAGACATTATTTGTTGTCGAAGGAATTTGTTCTATATACTAATCATCAGGCCTTGCAGTACCTGAATAGTCAAGGAAAATTAAATCAAATGCATATGAAATGGGTAGAGTTTTTGCAGAGTTAGACCTTTGTTTTGAAACATAAGAGTGGGAAGTCAAATAGGGTTGCAGATGCCTTAAGTAGGAGGCATACATTGATGACAAAGATGCAAATTGAAGTGGTTGGGTTCAATGAACTCAAGACACTGTATGTAGAAGATCCTAATTTTGCAGAGGCTTGGAAAGCTTGCAAGGAACCTGTTATAGTGGATAGAACAAGGTGGTTGGATTTTATAATCCAGGATGGCATGTTATTTAAGGGAAGTCAATTGTGTATCCCGAGGAGTTCCATGAGGGAGAACCTGATAAAAGATAAGCATAGTGGAGGAATGGCAGGACATTTTGGTCGGGATAAGACCATTGCTATTATTAGTGAGCATTATTATTGGCCTCAGTTGTCATAGAATGTGAAGAATCTTGTACAAAGCTGTAGGGTATGTTAGATGGCTAAAGGAGTGAGCTAGAATATAAGCTTATATCAGCCCTTACCTGTACCAGAGAGGCCATGGGAGGATATAAGTATGGACTTTGTTCTTGGTTTTCCAAGGACACAACGAGGGAATAATTCAGTCTTTGTGGTGGTTGATAGGTTTTCAAAGATGACACATTCCATTCCATGTCAGAAGACCCATGATGTAGTCTACATTGCTAACTTCTTCTTCAAAGAGGTGGTGAGGCTAAATGGTCTGCCAAAGAGTATTGTTTCAGATTGTGACACCAAATTTATGGGGTACTTTTGGAGGACCTTGTGGAAGAAGCTGAATACAAAGTTGAAGTTCAGTTATGCACACCATCCACAAACAGATGGGTAGACATAGGTTTTTAATAGGATTCTGGGAAACCTACTCAGATGTTTGGTAGGAAATAAACCCAAAAGATGAGACTTGATCTTACCCTAGGCAAAATTTTCTTACAATAATTCTGTCAACAGAAGCACTGGTAGATCACCGTTCCAGATTGTGTATGGAGGTAGCCCCAAAACAACTCTAGAATTAAGGAAGACATGCCAAGAGCACAAAATAAGTGCTGAAGTCAAAGATTTTGTAGAGCACATCAATAATATATGTGAGAAAGTACGAAAACACATTAATAAGATGAATATGCAATATAAGGCTAAGGTAGATCAAAAAAGGAGGAATAAAGAGTTTCAGACTGGCGATGAAGTAATGGTCCACTTGAGGAAAGAAAGGTTTCTCATGAGAACCTATAACAAATTGAAGATGAAGAAATTCAGTCCCTGTAAGATTTTGAAGAAGCATGATTCAGGGAATGTATATGAGGTAGAGTTTCCTAATGGAATCAACATTTCACCTGTGTTCAATATTTCAAATTTGACAAAGTATCAAGAAGGTGGAATGGAGGAAGCACCAGCAATAGGGCAGTATGGCATTCCAACACCTACTTCAGAAAGGGAGGATATTGAAGCAATCTTGGATAGTTATGTGGGAAGGAGTACTAGAAATAGGCAGTATGAAGAATATTTGGTGAAATCGAGAGGAAGGCCTGTGGAAAATTCATCCTGACTATCTAAGGCAGCGGTTGACTGGTTGGGGTTTTCCTCAACCATCTGAGACGTGACAGGGTCACTTATCAAATTACCCTAGGTGTCTGATGCAGGAGCATCCAGTGGTGTAAGGACAATCTTGCATCACCCCAAAATAGTTAAATTTCAAGTTTCTCAATTTTTAGATGTTTTTACATTTTTGGATACCCTTTTCATCATAATAAAATTTCCAATTTACGGTTCTTATTTTCTATTCCTGGGTTGAAAGATATTGTAGTTTTAGTTTCCTATATTTGTACCTAAAAACCTTCCGAGTTAGATTTGAGGCACTTAGAGTTCCCGGAATGGCTTGAAACTTTGCAATAAAATAAAATAGTCTTGCATTTCATTTATTCTCATCATAATAAAATAAAATAATAAAATAAAATAATAAAATAATGGAATGGAATGACCACCATTGGATTATGGTAGAATAAAATAGTCTTGCATTTCATTTATTCTCATCATAATGTTAAATAACATATAATCATCATCATATATCGAAATACATTTTAGCATAAATAGTTAAAAGTAACTTGGTAAAACAAAATCGGGTTGTACAATATCTTCCCCCATAAGGATCATTGTCCTTGATGATTTATAGTATCATAAAAAAATCATAAACATATTTTTATTTAGCAATTTGAAGAAGTATGAAATAAATGAGAATTTTTTTTTCAAATTTCATTATAGTCCTCTCATGTAGCATTGTCCTTTGCATATTGATCCCACTAGACCTTACACTAAGTGACCTCTCTATTACATAGGTGGAGTTTTTGTGTTTCAAACACTTTGAGAGGCATGATCTTGCCACCCTTGGGTCTTGTACATGCAATGGATTCCAGTCAAGTATGTGATTAACACTTGTTATATAATTTTTAAGATAAGATACATGAAACACCTTGTTCATCCAAGAAAGAGCTAGTGGTAGAGATATTTTGTAGGCAATCAAATTGATTACTTTAAGAACTTCGAAGGGACCTACATATCTATTGTAGATATTGTCATTGATGTCAACAAAATGGAGATTGTTGTAGGTGTTTTCATTGATGTCAATAGAGTTGTATTGTGGAAGGTTGCATGTGATGCAATCTATGTGATGATAAGAAGTTTTGTGAAGTTGTCGTTTCATCTTGTTGATGAAGAATTTTGTAATTATGGTCTATAATTTTGAGAATGATTATATTCTTTGTCTCTTGTTGTAAAACATTTCGTATGATATGAAAGAATGTATGAAAGGTTTTCATATAGTTAGTGACTCAAGAAGTTGTATTGAAAAGCTCTAGAGAATGATGCACATTCCTCCATATTTGAAGATATAGCCTTGCGGTTTGGAAGTTAGATAGAGAAAAGTGTGAAGCATTTATGTTCTTGTTTTTAGTGAATGAAAGTTACCAAAGAAGTTTCTAGAGCTAGTAGAGTGAAGACTGTGTTGTAATAAAAAAGGTTCAAAGAAATGCTCTGTATTTCTCCACAATTGATGTTGTGTTCTTGAAATTTGGGGGATGATTTTAAATTGTGTATCTATTTTCTCATTTCAAGTTTCAGGTGTTGAGATGTACCACAAGTCTGGTTTTAAATGTTCTATTTTAAGACTATGTTTTATGGGTTTGTAAGTGATGTTGGGTTCGGTGTTTTTTTCTTATGCTAGCATAATATTGCATGAATTTGTAGAAGGGGTGTATGATAATGTTCATGATTACAATTTAATACTTGTAAAGCGATCTTCATGATGTTGTTTGATCTCTCTAGTACCACCTTTGGTTTGGATCTAATACATGGAAGGGTAAGTGTTTACTAGGTCAACTTGGTATATTGAGGTGTTTGCACCAAGTTTTTGTTACTTGTGCCAGTGTGAGAATTTGTGCTAAGGTAATATAGGTCCTTCTTATCTACTAGCCTAGACTACATTTGGTTCCTGCTTATCGCATATGTTTTGAAGCCGACATACATGGGCATTGCACATTTCACGATTATATATTTCAACTTGGCCAAAAAGGAGAAATTTTTTGAACCTTGCAGAGGATATAAATAGAAGATCAAGTTTGCGATCAAGATGGTATTGAGTTTTCGATATGAAAGAGTGAAGAAGAGTGCGAAAAGTAGTGAGATAAAGGTAGTTTAATGTCTGTAATGTGTCAAAAGTAGTGGGATGATGGCAACAAAGAGTGAGTGTGTATGTGAAGAAGTAAGGAAGCATGTTGGCAATGAGTTGAAAGAAAAAAAAATATTAAGAAGAGGAAGTGTGCTGGAGTTAGTGAGTCAAAATCAATAGAAATTATTAAGAGGAAGTGTGTTGGAGATAGTGAGCTAAAATAGAATAATTTATTAAGGAGAAGAATTGTGTTGGAGGTAGTGAGGAAAAGGTAGTTGAAGTTGTTGAGCAGAGGTATTGCAATGGAAATTGATCATCATTTCTTGTCAAGTTTGTTCTAAGGTAGTAGCCTCATTCTATAAGTGTTGTTATTTTTAGGGAGTTGTAAAATTCCTTTGGTTGAAACCATTAATCTTGTAAATTCTATTTTTCATTTGAGGCTAGATTTGGATAGTAGCTCAAAAAAACTTTCTCACTTTGGTTTTTTCCTCCTAGGGTTTTCCACATAAATCTAGTGTTATCGTTGTGCACTTTTGTTATTTGATCTATATTTTATTGTTTATTTGTTTATGGTAGCAAGATGTTTTGGTTGATAAAGTTGAATTAGATAATTTTTTGGATATACTAATTCACTCCTTTCTTAGTATATCATTGTGTTCTAACAATTGTTATTAGAGTTGAGTTATTTGGTTCAGCCTAATAGATGAAGATAGATCTTGGTTTAGAACACATGGCTCAAAAAGAGTCCTTGTATAATGTACCATTAATTGATGGAATAAATTATACTTTATGGAGTGTGAGGATGTAAGCCTACATTACTTGGCTAGGGTATGATGTTTGGAGAGTTGTAAAGGATGATTTTATTGAACCTGATCATCCTATTACTAATGTTAATGCAAATAAGGCCCGTGAGAACAATGCTAAAGAAAACAATGCTATCTTGAGTGGCTTGAAACATTTTGAATTTGTTGAAGTAGTATAGTGCAACACAACCATGGAGATATGGGATAAACTCAAAAATATCTATTAAGGAAATAATAGTGTGAAGCAAGAAAATTTGCAATCTTACACAATATTATTTGTGAATCTAAGGATGAAAGATGAAGAAAACATTGCTAGCTATTTTCTTTGGGTGGATGAAGAATTCAATGGAATCAGAGGACTAGGTGAAGATATATCTAACTTAGTTGTTGTGAATAAAGTTCTCAGAACTCTTCCTTACAAGTTCAATTCAAAAGTCAATGTTATTGAAGCAAAAGATCTTACAAAAATTACCATGGAAGATGTTTTTGGATCCCTCACTTCCTATGAGATGCTCAGAATGAAGTTCAAGGTACACATAAAAGAGAAGATTCTTTCAAGACTATGAAAAAAGAGGAAACATTTGATTTAGATAGTGAATCTAAGGAGGAAGAAGAAAACTTTGTGAGAATGTTGAAAAAGGGATCAAGAAAGTATAAAGGTAAACTAGCTTTCAAATTTTTAATTGTTGAATAATTGGTCATTATGCATCTAAATGTCCTTTTGGGAAAATGAAGTAATATCAAAGGTTTCAAGAGAAACAATTTTAGGAGGAACTTATTTCTAAAGAAGATTATTACTCCTAAGAAGAAGCAAATCATTTCTCATCAGTAGATGAAGGAGGAGAATCACTATTAATGGCCAAGGTGATCTGTGATGGATTATAAAAGATTGTGGATGAAGATGAAAATGAAGTTTATTTTGAAGGTGAAATTATTTCTACTCTTGAAGACTTAGAAAGTGCAAGGAAAGATAACAAAGAACTAAAATCCCTAGTTGAAGTCTAAAATCTTTAAGGCTATCAAAAATTGGGTGCCATGTCTACCTTCTACCATTTATTCTTTAATACTTTAGCATGTAGTAAGACAAATCCATAAAGCCCAAAGATCATTATTTTACAATTTGGTTGATCTTTCAAAAGTCCTTTAAGATTGTGTTTTCTAAAAAGGTTCATTTTACTAAGAAAAAGATGAATTTGTTATGGTTACAAGGATCAGGTGGTAAAGATCCTTAATACCTGATATATTCTTGACAACTTTCTTTTCTTAATTGATATTCTTGGCACAGGAAGTTCAAAAGACATTTCAAAGTTTGGATTTTGTAGCTTCACTATACTTTATCGTGGTTTCTTTTGTGAAAACGGTAACCTAATCTTGATAGGGACCTCAAGTTTAAATCATGGTAAGGAAAAGAAAAACTTTATTGGGGTTGAGACATGGCAAGGAGAAGTTGGGGGATGGGCCCAATAAGGAAAGTATACCCTTCCTAGGAAGCTTGATATTGGACCTTTGAAAAGAAATAGAGAAAGGAAAAAAGAAAAACCAAAGGAAAAGGAAAGAAGAAAAAGGGAAGGGAAGGGAAAGACCACAACACCAAAAGCAAAAAAAATGAGGTCCCCATTTTGAAAAGAGAAAAAAGGGGCGTGAGTGTAAAGGAATAACAATAATCACCATGCAAATGGAGAGTTACATATTGTCAAATAGGAGCTCCAACTCACCACTATGCAAGAAGAAAAACACATGAAAAACTCCATGAGAAATAAGCATGAGCTTCCAACTCCCACCATAGACCCCATTGACAATATTATGCATCTAAAAGTTATATTCCATGGCTTCCATTCTCACAAATCTATAGAACAATGTTAACACACATAACATACAATACAATTCACAAACCTCCAGCACCTCCTACTTACACAAGCCAATCACTAATTCCAAATGTTGGAAAAAATGAGTATATACTATTAGAATAATATAAAAATCTCTATCCCACCCAGTATTATATTGGTTGAGACACAATAATTAGAGCATTACGATATGAAAATTTGTGGTTGTATACAAGTTTGAAATTAAGTTTCTTTAATGTAGAAAAACCATCAAGATATCATCTTCTTTGTTGCTTAAAATAACCATTTTAACATTCTCAATGAAAATTTCTTATATGAAATTAAAACATAAAATAAATCAAGATTATATCAAGTGCTATAAGAAAAATTTCCACCAAAAAGAGAGGACAACCATGTATTATTATATTTAATAGAAAGATTAAAATACATTAATATTCATCACTCCTTATGTTTCTTCAATCCATAAACACATCTCTACTTTTATAAATGTAGTGTACAAAATGTTAGAAACCAAGATATGAAATGCAAACTAGAAAAGCCTTCCACAGAAGAGAAAAAACAAAAAAGTAGAGCTATTGCAAAAAGATGTGCAACATAATATTATTTAGGAATTCTTAATTACAAGATATGATTTGCTTTATATAAGCAAAGATGCATAACCCTAATCTTATCTTGAGCAAAAAGATAGATCAACAAGATAAGGATGAGAATAATTAACCTAGGAATTAAAATATTACCTAAGTAAAGTTATGCAAGTGTAGTTAAATATTAATTACACTAACACCCCCCCATAAGTGCAACTTAGGGAGTCTAAAAAAGCATGCACCTAAAACTAAGATGAATGCATGAAAGCATGAATGAATGGGTCCTGGAAACAAGGCTTGATCATGTACCCAAGTACAAATGCAATAATGAGGTAGAGAAGGAAAACCCAGTTGGACAAAACCCCCCTACAATGAGATGATTGCTGCAAAGAAACACTGGAAGAACACTATGGAGTAACATTGGAACGAAAATCTGACAAGAAAGGAAAGATACTTATTTCTACAACTGAACCAAAAATGAAATCATGATAATGTGACAGTAGACTTGATGCCATGAAACACTGGAAAACTCACAAACTGGAACAACCCTGGAATATGTGAAGAAACAATAGATGAAATGATGATAAAATCTAGAAACTGTGTATCTCGATGCCGATGCCAAACTATGACTAAAACTCTTCCATGGGAAGGAGTACCAAAAAAACTCTGGAACATTAACCATATAAACATGGCCCTCAAACTGAGAAGGATCTAAACCAATGTGGATCAAGAAACATAATCTCTCAATTGAAGTGTGAACCGATGAATCTGATATGTGTCAAGCTAAGACAAGAATGTGGCCAAAAGAAACTAAGAAACTAGATAACCCATACGAGTTGCCAACAAATCAAGATGGAGATGGAGATCAAAGTGAAAACTACACTCTAATTAGATTTATTATGCAAGAAACCCCCCTGATGGAACTTTATCTTAGTTCATTTATTACAATAACCCAATGATTGTAAAAGGAGAGAATGCTGAACATGCATAAAAATAAATAGAATAGACCTAAAATTTGTGTAGAGGACTAAATCATATTTCCAACGCCGCAAGAATGACAAAAAAAGGATCATTGAGTCAAAAGATATGCCCTATGGAGTGAAAACAACATCTGAGTTCAAGGACATGCAAAATAAATTTAAAGAAAAATCTGGTAAACAAACCTACACCACTAGATCGGCATCAGAATCATCTTTCCAACAGTATCTCGTTTGCAAAAAATAGAGATCGTATACAAAAAATACGCTCAATTTTGTGAAAGTTGCTCCAAAAGGCCCAATAAGGCTTGCAGGGCCCCTAGGGGGCTAAAAAAAATTGGCCCCTAGTCCTGTGTGCTACCAGGGGCTTGTAGTCTGGGGGCTTGGATGGAGCACCTAGTCCTCCATGGGACCGATGGTTTTGCAAAGGGGGTTGGGATGTTGGGCATGGGTTGGGTGCATAGCGCCTAGTCCCCTATAGGACCTTGACCTACGTGCAGGGGGGTTGTGGGGGCAGAGATTTGGCAGGCGGCGCTTACTGGTGGCTGGTCGTGCGTGGGTGGCGAGGCGGTGGTTGCCCGATGGTGGGTCTCATTCTAACTAGAGGTGCAACACAAAATTAAAAAAAAATGTGTTTTTAATTTTATTTTTATTTTTGAGCCTCGAGAAGCATGCTGGGGAGGTCGTACGACCCCCCAGGAAATTTTTTTTGCCTTCCGGACCAACTTCACCAAAATTGATGAAATGAAGGGCAATCTTAGGGTTTTTGGCCGTTGTGAACACGATGGTGACCTTCTTTTGTGCTCAAACTGCTCCAAAAAATTGGCTACCTCCATAACTTGCAAAAAAAAATCCCAGTCTAAAACCCTCACAGATCTGGCAAACGATGGCCAAAATCTACAAAACAAAATTCAATCCTAACTTTTTCTAGCACTCTAAATCTAATGGTGAAGCCCGATCTGATCCAAGACGCTGCATAGATGAACTCAAGGCATGATACCCTTGAGGAATCCCAAACGAACTCTACAATAATTTTCTCAAAAATCTAAGAAGGGGCTGCAAATCAAGGCTCTGAAACCATGTTAGAAACCAAGATCTAAAATGAAAACTAGAAAATCCTTCCATAGAAGAGAAGAAAAAAAAAAGTATAGCTATTGCAAAAGGATGTGCAGCATAATATTATTTAGGAATTCTTAATTACAAGATATGATTTGCTTTATATAAGCAAAGATGCATAACCCTAATCTTATCTTGAGCAACAAGATAGCTCAACAAGATAAGGATGAGAATAATTAACCTAGGAATTAAAATATTACCTAAGTAAAGTTATGCAAGTGTAATTAAATATTAATTACACTAATAGAAAAATGTATCCCTCTACATTTTTTATGCTTTTTTTGGGCCCTCCCTACTAAAAGTAGGGTTCTTTATGCCTTATTTGGTTGTATTTTGCATCCAAAAGCCTTATTTAATGCATCTTTCTGAGGATAATCCCAATACATATCAAATGACCAATCATATATTTTAATAATTTTTACTTTTATGGCCCAAATTTAGTGATTTGAGACTCATATTTTACCTTGGGCATATGGGTCCCACCTAAATTTTAGGGCCTAAACCTGAATTTGGCATATAACATAACAATTCTTGAAATTTGTGTCCCAAGCCTAGCTTACTGGGACTCCTACACCCGAACTGGTGTATGAGTCCTGCTTAGCTTGGAACTAATTTTGAATTCAATTCTTGGCACTATTTTATTCTCCTAGATCTGATGTTGGCTTGTAGTGTTTTAATTTCGGGAAATTTGGCATAAAAAAGTATAAATACAAGGTTATTTCACATATTTTCTCCTGACAATTTTCATAAGAAAATTTGATCTAAGCATTCAAGCATTCTAGAAATTCAAGAGTGATTATCAAGCAAATTGGAGCTATATTCAAGATTCAAGCATTATGTCAAAGTCATCATGCATCGTGTTTGTTTTTAGAGCTAATAGTTATGATGTAGGTTCTTATGATTTAAGTAAGAATTCAAGTCAAGATCTACCACATATAAGATTAAAGAGTCAAGATCTAAATTCATTCTTGCCATTACATACAATATTGCAGCTTTTTGTTCAAAGGTTTGGTGAGTTGCAACATAACATATTTGTTCATTAAGCATTCCTGAATTATATTTGATTTAATTTCAAGGTTTGATTACCAAAATGGGTTTTGACCAAGGCAATCCCCTATCCACTAACAAAACAACATTTTCCCCTCTCTTTGATGAGTGATTTGCAGATTTAGGTTTAAGATCCATTGAAGAGCAAGATTGGAGAAAATTGCAAAGTTGTTAAAATTGTCACCTACCTTGCAAGATCACATAAAGTCATCTACATAGCAAAATTTAGAGTTTTAGATTTGGAGATTTGATAGGAGAGAAGCTATAGGAAATCATTAGAGGATACCATAGTTTCAGATCAACCTTGATACTGGGACTAAATTTCCACTTGTGGCATATGAGTTTGAGTATACCTGATTTCAAGCATTTTCTGTAGATCCTAGTGTAGTAGCTCCATATTTTGATTTTAGCCTAAAGCCTTAAACTGGGACTAAATCACCCCTACTAGCGTATGAATCCTAGTATGCATTAAAAGTCATATTTTTGGGAGTGAATAGAGGTGGATCTAATTATTGGTGGAAGTTACAAAGCATAATGGTAGAATATTCTTTCTAGGAATCCATATTGTAAATGGGGCTACATGGGCTTGCATTCCAATGCATGTTATTTGCATGTTGTCTATAGTGGAGCACCATGTAGAGAATATTAGTCATTAGAACCATTTGGAGTGATAGATCACTTGAAGTTGAATAATTGTGGGCTAGGTTACAATGTGAAAATTGTGTGATTATTTATTAGTTTTACTATGTTTAAATTATTATAAACAAAAAGGGGATTTATGGTTTAAAATGTGGTTTTTTCCTCTTTTTTCTGAGATACCAAAGTTGTATTCACCCCAAGTCTTCTATAAATTGGTGGATTGGGTTAGTAAAAGGTAAGGATTTTTTACAATTTATTGAAATGAAGAAAATTGGTGTTCACTCTTTTAGGAGATGGAACTAATGGGGGATTAAGGTTCCTCCACCAATTTCCTTCAAGTTTCATTAAAAGAAACCCTAGATATCTCAATAAAAGGGTGGAATTGGGAAAAGAGATCTACAATAGGGTGTTCTAGGGGTGTGATTAAAGACAAAAAAGGGGGTTCATCACCAAGAAAAGGCTTGGAATGAAGAAGATGCAATGATATGCAAACCTAACTATGCAACTCAAGATATGAAACAAAAAACTAGAATAATGAACTGAGAAAGGACAAAGGGGCACCTGGAAATTGAAGATGCTTGAAATAAGGTAAATAAATATTAAATATTTTTATCGTCATGTCCTTAAGCATCCAATACACCTTCCAAGGATCATGGAGACACATGACAATGGCTTGAGATTGGAAGGTTAATGTCACCTTAAAAGTATCCTAACATAAAATATATCTTCTTCTTAAGATTTGAATATGTTTTATTACTTCTATTAGGATGAATAAAAATATAATTCATGAAATATTTATGTCGATTCCTATGGTGTCTGATTTTTACGTCCCATAAAATCCACTAAATATCCTTTATTAGTAATATGATAAAAAAAAAATTATTAGCCTTAATGCTTGGGTATTGAAACTTGGTCGTAGGGTAAAATCTCTTATCTATATTTGACTTACTATATTCATCATCTCAAATGTTGCTACAAAAGCTACCTCCTCTTATACAACTCTATTTTATATGGTGAGTTAAGTATCTAGGATTCTAACTTCATCCTTTTCTCCCATATATTTTTCACTATTTGAAGGCATTTTTTAAGGTTCATTCCATTTGGAATGGGTATCAAGAAGGACATTTTTCTATTAAAAAGGGATTTTCTCATGTTATCATGGCATCTCACCTTATCATGATGAGTGAATTATAGATTGGAATGAATGCGAAGGTGTTTTGTGAGAGGGCCTATGTTTTTAGTACCATTAGAGATCCTTCACCATCATATTGTTGTCTTTGTGTGGCTTATTATTTTTAATCTCCTTGAACTAAACAAAAAGAATACCCCTTAACTATTAAAGGTGTTCATAAAAATATAATTCATGTAGTTGTGTTTAGAGAAAATTGCATTGAGGATGAAAATAGGTTTAAAAACTCACCAAATTTATTTGTAAATTTTATTTTTTGTACCAATATGGTTTCGTTGCATGATTGATAGAGTACTCATTGTAAACCTTTAGTTATAAAATAATTTATCAATTCTATCATGTGTAAAATTGTGGTTTTTAAAAGTTCTTGTTAAATCCATCAAGGATATAGATTTCCCTATTTAGTAATGACTAAATTTATTCTAGAACAATGATCTTCAAGGAACTAAACCTTGGCAATCTTAATTTTAATCTGTTAACATAATCCTCCCCTTTATTTCTGATTTGTGTGAGGCTACTAAACCTCCTTGTCTATTGTAGAATAAAATAGCTCTCCTTAAAAAAAAATATTTGGGTACTTTTATTTTTATTGTTAATGTGATTCTAATGGATTGTCACTTCACTTAGTGTGCTTACAACCATCTATAACATAACAAAGACATATTTATCAATTATTTCTATTAGGTCTACTAATATTGATTCACATAATACAGTCATTATTTAACACATTTATACTCATACTTGACTTAAGCTCATCAATGATGAAATTGTTGCACTAGCACCAACTTCCAAATTTTATCTTATTCTAGGAGGTGTGTTTAATGAATTCATCAAATAAACAAAAAAAATATAATAAACTCAAAAGTTAACAAATATATATAAACAACAAATTTGAAATTTGTAAAAACAAACTTAAATGTGTTATAGTGTACTTGAGTAAATCTAATGTCATAACCATCCAAGGTAGCATGTGCAGTAGATGTTGGTGTTATGCCCACCTATTCAATTAAAAGTTTTATTTTAAATTACTAAACATTATTTTGAATAGAAAGTATTATTTTATTTTGATTTATTATACAAATTTTACCACGGATATAGATGTAACTATACAAGTTGTTCCAATAATACTCAATGATGTGCCCAAATATGGCATTACACTCTAAATGCATAATTTTTGCATCAATTTAATTCAATTTTATAATTAAAATATATTTGTATTTACAATTTTAAGTATTTAATAGATAAAATGTTATAAATTCAAATCAACATATTTGTATTTGACTAGAATACACCTCATTTAGCAACTCATATGTCATCATTGCATCATTTGATGCACCACCTTGATGACCTTCTTTGTGCTCCCATGACATATATACTAACAATGAAAACACATATGGGAGGTGGAACCATCTG
Source organism: Sequoia sempervirens (assembly GCA_007258455.2). Classification (NCBI taxonomy): domain Eukaryota; kingdom Viridiplantae; phylum Streptophyta; class Pinopsida; order Cupressales; family Cupressaceae; genus Sequoia; species Sequoia sempervirens. The sequence goes on from VDFB02193867.1 coordinate 350,646,955, forward strand.
TACCCTCTAGATTTCTCTCTCCCAAAGTATGAATTACAATAGTTTAGGCATATATGAGAGTTAGGGGCACTCAAGATATATGCTTAAGGTAGTGCATTATCCTATGAGGAAAAAGGTTGGGATATTTGTGTCATGCTCTATAATGATACCTATTAGGCTAGAAATTTCATGGAGAGCTTGCACCTCCATACTCTCCCTGATGGTTGCTTGAACTGTCACATGATAAGCAAGTCTTTGTGCTAATGTTCTTTGATTTGCATGGTTATCTACCCAATGAACTGTTGGTCTATTTTGGGAAGAGCCTCCACCTCTACATTGAAACACTATCATATCAAAGTAATTGGGTATTTCATGAAAGATAAAAGTTCACAACATAGTTTTCTTAGAAAATATAGCGGCACCTCATAATTATTACATGGAGGTTTGTCAAAGACCATCTACCACCTATCGTAAGACTTATTTCTTATCTCCTCATGATTACACCAATGTATTGGAAACCTCTTTGAATTCAGAGGAATAGGTTCATTGGTTCTAGGATTCATAAAAGTAAGACATTCTTTCTTTCTTTATGTCTTTCTTTTTCACATCATCATAGGACAATTTTGTTGCATAATATTGATGACATGAATATCTATAAGTATTAAATTGGTTTATTTGATTTGTGACTTTGTCAAAATGGCTTCCACTACTGAGGCAAGGGATTGGTGATGCTCGCTTGATATTGAACCCCTCAATTTTGAAACTAATTCATGAATTGCAACTTTTTTTTCTCTAGATGTCTTAACAAAACCTCTTAGCTTTGTCTAGGGTTTTTTGGAAGGGTAGGAGGATAGTCAGGAATCCTAGGGTTTTCCTCAAGCAATTCATTTAATTTTTTTTATGGATAAAGGTTTACATGATTTTTTATATAATTCAAAAAAAAAAACATGAAATTGATCATTTAAATTATAGACTATTTTTTGCAATGCAAACAAAATCTAAATCAAATACAAAAAAAATTACTTGCTTGTTCTTTGATGTGGCATTGTGAAGCAAGATTGGAAAGGGAAAAACATGTTCATGTTATGCAGAGATGAGGGAAGGAAAATAATTGTAGAAAATTTGGATCATAGGTGAATAAAATTGACAATATTTTTCTTTTTTACAACTTTATTGAGAATAATATGTACGCATTTTTCTTTCTCAAAAACACACGTATGTGTTCTCCTTTCATAATGGTGCACACATTATATTTTTTTAATAATTTGTATGTGTTTTATTTTAAATAAAAAGCTGTGTGTTATTTGTTTAAATAACTCAATTGTGTTATGGCTCAGATTTTCTGAGCCATAACACAATCCTGTTATTTAAATTTCTTCAAAAAACAAGCGTATTTTGTTTGTTTTTGGACATTTGACCACTTTTTTGTGCCCCCATCTTTGCACACATGCCTCAATTTGTCATTTTATTTGAATGTAATAACCATTGACTTGACCCAACAAAAAAATAGACTATATTGATTCCAAGTTGAATAACAGTTTGAGATACTTTAATCTAGATCCAAACGTATATTAGATTATGTGTTACATCATTCTTTGTGCATTCTTCAATATGGATCTATGCACAATTGTTTATTTAAATTTTCATCTTTAATTATTGATATAATAAAAATACATTCTTAACTCTCAATTAGTTTATCTTATTTGATATATGATTGAATTTGTATGTATTTTCTTTTGTAATGATTTCTAGATTTGATTGTGTGAGAATTTTTTCATTAACATTTCGGATCACACTCTATGATCCATCATCAGGATGAAAGTAAAGAGCTCAAGGGAAAAAATGAATAGTTGTAGACCAAGAACTACCTAGAGAAAATGAAGGAAGGGAGAAGGAGAGAGAAGGTTGCACAAGGACATATAATGTTACAATATATTGGTATATTGTATGTAATTGTATTTTTCTTTGTATTGTTATTGTAATGTATATGTATCTTCCAATGTTTGTATCATATATATTTACATTTTTCTTTGTATGGTATAAAAGTATAATTGCTTTTTAAACTTATTTTAATTGTTTATTTGTATTGTTTTATATATTTTTATTTAATTTCTTTGTAATGTATATGTTTATCTGTTTTTTTGTATTGTATTCTATACTCAATCATGTATATGAATAATGTTTAAGTATATGTATGTAAATAGATATAGGTATTTATTTTATTTTCTAGTATTTATTGTTTCTCCTTTTTAGCTTTTTTTGTACTTGTATTTGTATAATGTGCATGACTTTGTATTTCTAAGTCAATCGATATAGGTAATTAATTTTTATAATTTTCTAGTATATAATTTTCTAATTTGCTTCCTTTATTTTCGTTTCTATTTATTCTTCTATGTGTGTTATGCACATGTTTCTTGCAATTGATAATAAGGTTATATACAGGCATAGAAATTTATGTATACATATATATAGATATATTTACCTTGTAGATATATATTTATCTATTTAATTTTATATATATATATATATATATATATATATATATATATATATATATATATATATTGTGAGCATGCTTTTCAAAATCTGCAAACACTAACTTCAAACAAGGGTTAGTACCTACAAATCCTTCAAAGTAAACTCCTATGAAATACATTGCAAATGCTTTCAAAAATGTAACAAATGATAATAGAAAAACTAAAGCATTATGAAAACAAAAACAAGTTACCTATTCCATAGTGGATTGGTGTCACATGTGCTAGTGACCCTTTCCCAACCCTTGATCAAAGCTCAGGATGATAAAATGCAAATGGAGATGATGGATTGAAATGGACAAGATCAAATCTCAAATGAAGAGAGTAACCTTGCATAAAATTGTGGATCCATGAATGAGAATGAAGGCCCTATTTTATAGATTTTGTTGATGAGAGATTGGCCAAGATGGTGAATGTGGGACTAAAGATCCTCCAATGAGAAGATGACACTTGTCAAATGGTGAGTGGTTAATGGTTGTGCAAGATTTGGGAAGAGTGCTCATGAGAGGGAGAATTTGAATTCAAATTTGCAATAAATTTTGAGAGGGGGACAAGAAAAAAGAGCAATAAATGCCATGTTTGACTTGTCATGTTGAGGGAAAATGAGGTTTTTAATAAATCAATAAAATTGATTTATTGTGCAAGTGGATATATCTAGAGAATGCAAGTGGGGTGGGATTAGCATTAGATTTAATTAGGATTAATTAGCTAGGATGATGATTAATTAGATTTGACCACTTTGACTTGATTTAGGGATTTAAATCAAATCAAAGGGAGATGAATAATGCTATGAGATTTAATTAAATAAATGATTGATTTATTTAATCAAAGAGATGATGATAGGATCAAGTTTGATTTATTTGATTTAAGTTGATGAATTTACCCTGATGAATAGATGAGTGTGATTTTGATCAAATGCATAATGCTAATTTTGCGTGTCTACATTTTGCCCCTCTTTGAAGCAATGTACTTGTTGTGTTGGTTCAAAGAATAAACTTGTCGCAATCGAAATTTAAAAATTTTCTGATTTTTCGGATGCCCCAGCGGAAAGAAGTACACTGGTACATTGCCCCCTCGAGAGATCGAGCAAAAAGATTCAATTTGAGGGTTGATCTCGCGATAAAGAGGTTTAAAATGGATGGTTATGGATGACGATGAAAATGAGATGATTTTAAGATGCTTAGAATAACAAATCTATATTATTCTAAACAACTTAAATGATGATATGATATGAGATGGATGATATGCGATGAATGTTTTATGCAGATGCTTAGACTAACAGATCTATATTATGATGGTGATGCAAATACAATGCCTATGAAATGATCGATGCTTCCTATTATGTATGATATGGATGATATGTGGTATGCTGAGACTAACAGATTTATATTATGATGATGAAGTATGTGAGATGATATGCAGAATTCTGATGATTTATGGATGCAAGATGAATGCATAATGGATGCATGATGGATGCATGATGTTAGCGTGGAAATCATATATATGAAGAGGATCCAACAAGTCCATGATTATGAGAAATGATGATGAGAAATGATGATAAGAAATGATGATGATAGATGGATGGCTTATCAAGGATTGGGATTTTCAAAGGGTCACTTACTTTATGTTTGATAACATGCCTAAGCACGATGCATCATGGTATAAAGGACCGGATGGTGTTGTACTTAGTGTGATGGACTTTGACTCAAAAAATAGATAGGAGTATTCTTGTTCACACCTGACATACGAAACCTCGCAAGGATGCACTTTAGAAGTCTCAAACATCTCAGACCAAAACACGGAAAGGTATAACCAATCAATGCAATAGTCAACAAGCTATCTAAAACATCCTCCATACATATCTAACAAAGCAAGTATTCACCAAGTTATTTTACAAGAACGTCCAACAAGCACAGCAGACAAAAGATAATGATCGTTGCCCCATTCCTATCTCTCTAAATCCTTCGTTCGGATATCATCGAGAGGTCCTTGGTGAGTGCAATAAGATAAGTCAAAAGAAAAGACAAAGTACACAAACAAGTTGATGTTCTTCAATACCGCTAACCAAAAAGGAATGTGTTTTTAAGAAGAAACTTATTGCCAAAAGATAATGCCCATTGTAGGAAGGATACATCCTAGGACATGTTAGTGGATGGCGGCACGTCATTTCGTTTATCCAAAATGTTATTTCTGATAAATAATGCCCCTTGTAGGAAGGATTCATCCTACGACATGATGTTATGAGATGATTGATATGAGACTGTTTGGATGATGGACTATTGACACAAAGACTTGACCAACTTGTTTACGTACTGACTGAGACTTGAGACTTGACGCTTTTGAGATTTACTTTTAACCTGCTAGACTTGTTTCTAAATGTTTCACCAAAGGTTGAGGATGACGATCAGTTTATTATGAATGGTGTTTATTGTGGGTGCAAACAAGATGATGCAGATGGATTTTTTCAAATATTTGGATGTTTTTGGAATTTTTGCAATGTTTTGAGGCTGTTTTTGGTATTTTTCGAGGTTTTACAAATGTTTTGATTTTTTCAATTTTCCAATGTTTTTGGGATTTTATGAGATTTTTGATCGAGAGACTAACCTAAAGACCTATCCTAGGGGCCTCAGGGGCTAATCGACAGATTAGCCTTGCCTACGTTATACACGCAGAGACCACGTAGTTCGACCCGATGACTTGACCGATTCATGATGAAGATATACATGATGAAATGTCATTTATTATGACGGAGTCCTATAGGATCAACCTAAATGTCTCGAGGGATGATCAAAGATCAACCTTGTCACGCAAGCCAGAGATGACGTGAGTTCGACAAGACGACCTTGTTTTTGGATTTTGATATGTTTTGAATGTTTTTGGATTTTTTTTTATTTTCTAATGTTTTTGGATTTTCTAATTTTGAGGACTTTAAGATCATACATGAATCCGATCCGATGGGAACATGCCCCCAGCATGATGCAATAGACTACTTCGATAAAGGCAGGACAAACTGACCTTGAGAATGGGCCGAGTAGTACTAGGAGGGATCATGATACGAACACAGGACCAAGCTATGGTGCGATGCGAATGGATGAGTGATGGATGGCGATGAGATGGATGATGGAAGCGAAAAGGAGGGATAATGTAGATCATCCATAAAGATCCTGGTGGATGGAAAGTGCTTATTTACACAAGGCGCCTATTTTCCAGGTTTTCACCGGTACTTGCCCAAAGTGCCACCAAAGTGGTTTTCACTAGAGGACAATTTTTTTTTGATCCTTTTTTTGATTTTTTGATTTTTGCTTTTTGATTTTTTTGTTGTTACCAAGATGCCTGTTGCCGGTTTTCAAAGTAACCATTTTTTTTAGGACTTTTTTGGATTTTTTGGATTTTTTGGTTCTATCCCTTGAAAGAATTAGGCATAAAACTTTTTGAGATGGGAGCTATTCATGGGCTCCTGCAAAGGTTCCCCTTCAGGTGTTGATAACTGATATGCCCTTGATTTATAGCTTGCTGTGACAATGAAAGGCCCCAACCAATTGGGTTCGAACTTACCTTTGCTGCTGGGATTTGGGACATTCTTCTGATTTTCTTTTAAGACTAGTTCTCCGACTTGGAAAGTCCTTCTTTTGATCCTCTTGTTGTAGCTTCATTTGAGTCTATTTTGATAGACTTGTAAGTGATTCAAAGCATCTATGCGTCTCTCATCCAATAACTCCAGCTCGTTTAGTCTTGAGACCCAATATTCTTCATCAGTGATGAGATTTTGCAGTGATATTCTGAGGGATGGAAGCTCGATCTCAATGGGGAGTACGACTTCTGATCCGTAGACTAGGGAGAATGGGATGGCACCAGTGGGTGTGCAGATGCTGGTTCGATAAGCCCAGAGGGCGGGATTAAGCTACAAGTGCCAGTCACGACCTGCATCATTGACTATTTTCTTGAGGATTTTGAGGATGGTTTTATTTGTGGCTTCTGCTTGGCCATTGCCTTGGGGATAATACGGGGTGGAGAAGCGATGCTGGATTTTGAATTTCTCGCACAAGTCGCGAACCTCTTGGTTCTTGAAGGGTGTCCCATTATTTGAGATAATGGCTTGTGGGACACCGTAACGACAGATGAGATAGTTCAGGATGAATTTTGAGATTTGCTTTCCAGTGATGTAGGTCATGGGTATGGCTTCCACCCACTTTGTGAAGTACTCAGTTGTAGTTATAATGAATTTGTGGCCATTAGACAAAGTGGGTGAGATTTTCCCAATGAGGTTGAGTCTCCACTGCGAAAAGGGCCATGGTGTGATAATCGGGTGAAGCTCTTGAGCTGGAGCATGGATGAGGTCCCCATGTTGCTGACATTGTAAACACCTTTAGCATGATCATGTGCTTCTCGCTCCATCATGGGCCAGTAATACCCCAGCCTCAGCAATTTTTTGGCAATGGTCATTCCACTCGAGTGTGAGCCATAGATACTATTATGAACCTTGGTTAGAGCGGTTAATGCCTCCTCAGCATTCAGACAATGTAGTAAGGTACCCTCTATGCTTCTACGGTATAACGTATCTCCTAGGATGACAAATCTAGATGCTTTTTTGATGAAGGTTCATTTTAGGCTCGATGGTAGGTCAGTGGGTAAGACTCCTATTCGAAGATAAGTGTAGATGTCATGATACCAAGGATCGCCAGGATCAGAAATTCATACTTCGGCACATTGTGAGGGATGTCTACTAGAGACCCAATTGTAGCCATGGCATCGATAGCTCTGTTGTTGGTTCTTGGAATCTGCTCAAATGTTATGTCAATGAAGGATTCCTTGAGAGTCTCCACCAATTTCTTGTATGGAGTTAGTTTGTCATCCTTAGTCTGATATTCATCATTGAATTGATTTATGATCAGCTGTGAGTCACCATAGACCTTAAGAGCTATGATATTCCATTGCACTGCTATTCTGAGACCTATAGTCAAAGCCTCGTATTCTGCTATGTTGTTTGTGCAAGGGAATGCTAATTTGTATGACCTTGGTATGTAATCTCCTTGGGGGGTGATGAAGAAGATACTAGCTCCTGATCCGTGCTGTGTGTATGACCCATCGAAGTATAGTTTCCATCAAAGTATAGTTTCCAGTGATCAGCAATGTTGAGGTTAAAGATGGATTCGTCTGGAAATTCAGATACAAGAAGATTCTCAGAATACATAGGTGCTTTTGCTAATTGATCTGCAATAACTTGACCCTTGATGGCTTTTCTCTCAACATACTCAATGTCATATTCTGATAATATCATGACCCATTTTGCCATTCTGCCAGTTAACATTGCCTTTGATAAGAGATATTTAAGGGGGTACATTTTGGCAATAAGCTTGATCTTGTGTGCCAACATATAATGTCTGAATTTTTGGGATGCAAACACTACTGCGAGGCAAGCTTTCTCGATGAATGAGTAATTTAGCTCATGACCGACCATTGTCCTGCTGATATAGTATATGGCTCTTTCTATTCTGTTTTCATCATGCTGAGCAAGAAGAGCTCCTAGGGCTGTTGCTGTTGCTGACACATATAAGATTAATGGCTTTCTCAGGATAGGTGGCATTAACACTGGAGGTGTCAGTAGATATTCCTTTATTTTGTTGAATACCTCTTCGCATTTTGTATCCCATTTGTATGATACCCCATTGTGGAGAAGGTGTGAATATGGGTTCTGCTTGTCTGCCAGTTGTGCTATGAACCTTCTAATGGATTGGAGCCTACCTTGGAAGCCTCTCATTTGCTTTAAGTTCCTTGGTGCTTCCATCTCAAGGATTTCTTTGACTTTTGCTGGATCTACCTCAATACCCCTCATGGAGACTATGTATCCTAGCAGTTTACCTAATTGTACGCCGAAGACACACTTCTTGGGATTTAGTCTAACCTTGTATTCCTCCAATCTGTCAAAGATAACACTTAGGGTTGCTATATGATCTTGTCTTTTTCTTGATTTTGCTAGGATGTCGTCGACATAGTCTTCAACTATTTTGTGAATCATATCACGAAATATCAGTGTCATGGCCCTTTGATAGGTTGCTCCTGCGTTCTTTAGACCAAATGGCATCATGTTCCAGCAGTAGGTCCCCCATGGACAAGTGAAAGCCGTCTTGTGTTGGTCTTCTTTTGCTATCATGATCCGGTTGTATCCTCAAAATCCGGCCCATAAGTGATAGCATCTCATGCCCTCGCTATCATGTCTACTATCATGTCGATCTTAGGGAGCAGAAATCATCCTTGGGACATGCTTTGTTTAAATCTCTAAAATTGCGTGCATTCTAATAGTCTGGCCAGTTTTGAAATAGGTACCAAGTTTGATACCCATTCTGGATAATCAATTGGTCGGATGAATCCAACATCTAATAGCTTTTGAGCTCCATTTTGACTAACAAAGCAATTTGAGGATGCATTTTATGAAGCTTCTGTCTGATGTGTTTTGCATCTGGATACTCGCTAGGTGGTGGACCACAAGATTCGATCAAGTCCGGCATATTAGCATAACTCCATGCGAAGTTTATGTGTCTTTCCCTTAGGAATGCTGCTAGGAGTTCTTACTCTTCTGATAATAGTGATTCCGATAGAATGTGATATGCGGGGTCTCCTCTGTTCCTAGGTTGATTGGGTTGCATTTTTCGGCCAAGACTGCTGACTTCTCTTGATGAATAGCTCTTAGGGGAAGATTGAATCCTTCATCCTCAGGCGCCTTAGAGAGGTTTTCAACATTGGACACGTCCTTTATTTTTACTATTTTGTTGTCAGAGAGTGCCACGGTGTGGTTTTCACTCAAGGACTTGGATATGATTCTTAGTTTCTCACTTTTGCGACTGAAAGATTCAATTGTTTCCCCGTAGTAGGCGTGTGTGTCCAATTCCATTATGAATCTTGCCTTGTGATCTCCATCTGGAATGTTATCCCTCAACCCCATGAATTCTGAGAGTGCTTCATTATTTTTGAATGTATCGAAAACTGGTGGTCCTTGTTGGTCATAGTCGATCAGTTGGGGGTAGACTAAGCGGATCTCATGATTTTGCATATCTGGTTCAAAGGATATGGTACTAATCATACATAGAGTGCTATCTTCGAATAACCTAGGGAGATTGGATATGATATCTTCGTCATCGCTATTAATGTAGGGCTCGGTTATAAAATTATGTGTGTCCCTACCTGTGACTATTAGTGAGTGTAGTTGTACTATTACCGGCTGAGGAGAAACATTAGCAGCTCTAACCGGAGGACTTTGGCCACATATGGTTATTCTCGGAGTGGCACATCCAAGACCAAGATTTGTTATGGGTCGCATCTCAGGCATGATTGGTATTAAGAGCCCATTGTCATTTTGTCCCAGTCTTTGATTTCAGTCATAGCCCATTGCAAGCATCATGTGTAGGCCTCTGCTTCTTTCATCCATTGGTAATTCAGGTGTCGGTCTTTCATCTCAATACAACATGTTTGATGGATCTGCTTCAATTGCTTTGTGGCCAAGGTCTCCCCACCTTGTGAATTCGGGATAATTTTGAGGATAGGTTTGTGATGAGGGAGCTTGATTTTCTTGTGGGCGTCCTCGTGATCTTGGAGATTGTGGTAACTCTCCTATCACAAAAGCATTGTTAGGAAGCCTATAACTTCCACAACCGTCCTCCTGGATGATGAGCTTGATATCGGATATGGTGGGAATGGTGGGTGTCTCTATCGCAGAAGTGAGAATGGTGGGATCGATGTATGATGTGGATGGGTCCTCATCATTTTTAGGCACTTGGGGGATTTTGTAATATTTGGCTTCAAGGTTCTTGCAATATGAAAACGGCTCAAGATCTCCATGGATGGTAACCTCTTGTCCGTTATGTGTGAATTTCACACATTGGTGGAAGGTTTATGCTACGGCTTTCATTGCATGGATCCATGGGCATCCCAGGAGAATGTTGTATGGTAAGTCGAGGTCTAGGACCTGACAGGTGGTTTCCATAAGCGTTGGCCCTACTTGAATAGGGAGCTTAATTGTGCCCTGAGACACTCTTTCTTGGTCATCATATTCTCTGATTGTTATGCCCTTTCCTTTGTCAATGGAATCTTCTGATATCTTTAACTGCTTGATGAGGCTAAAAGAACAAATGTTCAAACCTGCACCTCCATCCACTAGGACCCTTTTGATTTTGCTTTTGTTCACAATGACCTCCAAGTGAAGTGCGCGATTGTGAGATGGTTGGGCAGGAAAATCTTGGTCGGAAAATGTAAGGAGATTAGGTGTTATGATGTTTCCGACCATAGCTTGGAATTCTTCTGCATCGAGGTCTGCGGGGACAGTAGATGAGGCTAATGCTTCCTCAAGGATCTTTTTATGGGCCAATGATATTTTTAACAACTCCATGATGGAGATGTGTGTTGGAATTCTTTTGAGTTGGTCTACAACATTGTAGCTATACGGAACGACTCTTGATGAAGGGACTCTATTGGGTTGGGATGATCCTGCGATGGTGACTTTTCCGCCTCTTATGGTGACTCCATAGTCTTCAGCATGGGTGCCCTTGATGGTGATGACCATGCGGTTTTCATTGAGGTTGGCAACAACTATTTTGTATACATGATTTACACTGCCTTTTCCTTTATCCTTGTTATTCCCTTTGTTGCCATGATTCGGCATCGGATTCGTGTAGATTTTAAGATCCTGATTCCCAGTAGGTGTTTCCACATTTATGTTTCTTTTGTCGATGAGATCTTGTATGATGTTCTTGAGTCTCATGCAATTTTTTGTTGTGTGGCCTTTAATTTTGTGTAATTCAGATAGTCAATTTTCATTGTACCAAGGAGGTTTGACATCGGGTTCTTGGTAATTCTCAAATGTAGGAGCTTGAATGAGTTTTTCGTCGATTAGCTTTTTCATGATGTCCTCAAGTGGTTCCCCCAAAGTAGTGTATTTTCGTTTGGGGTATGTTTTGTGTTGAGGTGGTCCTCTTTGGTCGTTGACGTTATTGATAGTGGGATTATTGTTGGGTTGATATGTTGTGTGATGAGTGTTTTGGCATTGTGTTTGGATTTGCGGTGCGGGTGTATTTTGGCGTGGACCACTAATGACCACCTTGGCATCGACGACGCCATCATTAGTGATGTTCTTGTTTCTTGCCCATGTACGAGGTTTATCATTGTAATTTGATGGTGGGCGATTGTTTTGTGATTCATGATATGATGTTGATTCAATGGGTTGGGCTGCAAGGGCTCTTTCGATGCTAAGCGCCTTGGAGATTAGTTGATCATAGGTGGTGATTCCTTGAACCTTGAGGTGGAATGACAAGTGGCTTTCAAGGTTGGTAATGATTGTACAAACTTGTTGCTCTTCTGGCATGGTCCATTTGCTCCGATTGGCCTTGGATCACCATCGTTGAAGAAATGAAGCGAAGGATTCATTCTTTCCTTGTTTCAGAGTGTAGAGTTCTTCGAGACTAACATCCATTGTAATCTTACATGCGTAGTTTCTAATGAATGCATCTCTAATTTCTTTGAATGTCCTAATTCCTGAAGGTAAGCGAGAGAACCATTCTATAGCATCTTCTACTAAGCTCCTAGGGAATAGCCACATCAGATAAGTATCGTCATATGCAACCTCCATACAATTAACCTGAAATTCCCTGATGTGATCTTCAGGTTTTCCCGTCCCTCAATATTTGTCAAATTTAGGGATCTCAAATACCTTAGGGAATGGTTTCATGTCTAGGCTCCTATCAAATGGATAGGGACACAAGTTGCTTTGCGTTTTGGTTGTTCGCCCTGATTGAAGATCAAGTACTTGTTGTGAGAGCAACTTGAATTGTGTCGTCATATCATTCTGAGGATCAGGGGGTGGGATGAATGTGTTTTGGGGTGTTGCAATTGTGGTTTGGATGGGTGGGTTGGTTTTTGCATTATTCAATGGTATCGGTATGTTGTGGCGGGCGAAGTAGGCTTCTACTTGCTTTTGGATGAACAATGCTTGTTGTTGCTCTTGTTGTTGTTGCACTAGAATTTTTGCTTGTTGTTGCACTTGTTGTTGTTCTAACAACGCTTTTTGTTCTGCTTGTTGTTGCACTTGTTGTTGTTCTAATAACGCTTGTTGTTCTGCTTGTTCTTGTTCCCACAACGCTTGTTGTTGGGCTGCCAATTCTGGCACTTCTTGCTGATCTTGGTATTGCTTTAGTGCTTGCTGATACGCTTGTAATTGCGCTACTTGTGCAAGAAGTTGTGCTTGTGCTTGTGCTTGTTGTGCTTGCGCTTGAGCTTGTGCTTGGGATTGTGCTTGTGCAGCTTGTTGTTGCAATAATAGTTGTGCTTGAGCGACCCTTTGTGCTTGCAATGCTTGCGCGGCTTGGGCGGCTTGTTGTTGTTGCTGTTGTAATAAGGCTTTGGATTTTTGTACTTGTTGCGCTTGTATTGCGGCTTGTGCAGCTTTGGCAGCTTGTGCAGCTTGAGCGGCTTGTTGCACGGCTTTTTGTTTTTGCACTTGTTGGTATCCTCTTTGAAAAGTGGCTTGTAATGTTGTGTCGAATTGGTTTGATGTGGTGAACGTTGGTGGCGGTGGAGGTGGTGGTGGGTTTGGAATGGTGGTAGATGATGATGTTGTGTTGATTATTTGGTTGGTGGATGGTGTTGTTGTTTTGATGTGGTGATTGGTGGATGGTGTTGTTGATGTGGAAAGTGGCATCGTTGATGTGATTGGCCCTTGAGAGACCATGCTTTGCAATGTTTTAGGGGTGTTTGATGATGTTGCCATTGTTTGTGTGTTTGTTGTTTGTTGTTGTGATGTCAACAATAATTTTTGAGCATTTGGCAAGATGTTTTTATTGATGGTTGGGATGTATGTTTGATGGATACTCGGTAGAGGGGGAAGCCCTAAACCAAGGAGTGGTGTAGATGACAATGGTGATGGTGGGAGAGGTGGAAATGTAAGGGGGGTGAATCCTTACGAAAGTGTTGTGGTGTTGAAAATGCCCCCTGGTCCGAATATGTCTCCCTCCTCTTGTGAATTTGTGAGAAGAGGTGTTTGTGGTGCTCCGTAAAAAGATGTTGATGATAGGTCATAATGTAAAGTGAGAGGAACATTTTGGTGTAATGGATTATGGAGGATGTTTTGTTCCACTGTGGTGTTTGCGTCCAAGTTTTGGTTATTCACAAGGGGATGTGATTGAAGAGCATTGAGAAATGTGTTTCCCTTGTTAACATTGGGTTGAGTTGGAGCAAATGATGTTGTGATTTGCGGGATATTTTTCGTGACATTTTGAGATGGGGGTGTAGATGAAATGGGGATGGTGGATGAGATTGGTGGAAAAGATGTCTCTACTATAGTGCTCACATCAAAATCGAAGGCAACTTGGCCCCTTTGTTTTGCTAGTTCAAGCATGTACAACGAAGGGTTGAGTCTCATCATGATGTTGATGATTCTATGGTTGTCATTTTGGAGCATTTCAGCTATTTCTTAGTGAGACATTCAAAGGTGAGGTCCTCCCTCTTGATTTTCTTCTTGTGGTTTTGTGATGATGAGGGGATCAAATTGCTTGATTACTGCCCAAGATTCATTTACGTGTTTGTTTGGCTAAGGTCACTTGGCGGGAGTTTCTTTGTGGGGTTCCATACTCTTCTTGTATTGAGATCTCGTTTGAACCATAAAACAAGGATCAATCTTTGAGAATATGGGAGATGAATCTCTTGATTCCTTGGATTAATCTCTATTTTATGTCCCAAAGTGAAAGTTTTTAGGATGTTTTTAGGATCAAATGTGATGATGATAAGATGGTGATGTTTAAAGATGGATGTTATGGATGTTTTTTGCTTTTGATAGATCTTGAATGAAATACTAGGCTTTGGATTTTTGATTGGTTTGATTTTTTGGATTTTAAGATTTTGTCCTTGATCTTGATTTGGATTTTGATTTGGATATTGAACAAAAGGAAACCCTAAGATGTTTGATAATGATCTAAGGGATGGTTGTGTTCAAAGGATGATGATTTGGATATGTGTGAGGAGAAGGATGCATCTACCCACACCTATCCAAACAAAATGATTGTTTCACTAAGTATATGGAGAAGGATTCATCTACATACACTAAGCTAGACAAGATGATTTGGATGACTTTGACTAAGAATATGCAAAAGGATGCATTCACACACTCCTAGCCAAAGGTGTTTTGATAAATATTTTCAAGGACTTGGTCTCAATGATTTTGGTGTTTGCTTGATTCTGTCATAAAGCCTAGCACTTCAAGGATGATTTCAAAGTTTTTCAAAAGATGATTTGCGAGATGGTGTTTTGATGTTTTTGAAAGATGGATGAAAGAGGTTTGATTTTTTTTGATCCCTAGATGAACCTAAAAAGACCACTTTTTTTTCCTAGACCTAGGTATTGAAGAGCATGCATATGCTTCCTAAAGACCTTTGTAATCAAGAAATGATTTGAACATTTTGGATTTCCAATCAATGATTTGTGCTTTTGGGATTTGGAGTCTTCAACACACATGAAAGTTCATTTTGCTTAGCTTTGCTTAATGGCTTTATTTTACCAAAAACACTCTCTTTGATTAAAGTTTCAAACTAATATGTCCAATGTCTTAATTTCTTTAAACCCCACAAGATATTTTATGTGGAAATTCAATGAAGTTAAGGCAAGGGTTTTCCTATTGTTTACTCAAAAAGACAAATTGAGTTATAATCCAATGCTTAGGAACCTCTACGGACATGAATCCTCAGGGTAAGTAATAACATATGGATTGAGTCAATGATATTTGTCTTCAAGAGGGTTTGAAATTTTGAAAATCATGTTGAACGTTTGTTTTGCAAAATGTTTTTGAATACAACACTATGTTTTCAAACGAAGAATAATTACAAGCCCTATGGATGTGTAAGACAATATTTGTTGGATTCCCACTTGGACAAGTCTAGCTACGCTTATCTCTAGCGGATGGTTAGATGCTTGACCCCACTAGCTCCCCTCCACGGCTCATTAACATCGATCAGGGTAGCCAAGCATCAACACCCATGAAACTCCCATGGTGTGCTTTCCATCTCTACTAGAAGACCATAAGAGTGTGGGGTGGCTTCAGAATGACCGTTCTTGCACCAAAAAATAGATTAAGGATTTTGGAAAATTCTAGCACATGGGTTCTAGTAAGGACTTTCCATTCGTGGAGATTGACCAATACGGCAAGAGTCCCCTTTCGGATCCATCTTGTCAGAGCCAACCGCGTGATTATGGCATTTAACCAAAACCCTCATTTATATCCTAGCTGGAAATACTCTTGGCTTTAGAGTGTTACCGGTTGAGTTGTCCCTTGGGTGAGTAATTTTTCCCCAAGGCAGGCCCTCTAAGATAAACAAAAGCAAGCAAAGACACAATCCGTAACTCGATCGATCTTTGATGGCACAAAGAAAGAGAATGTACATGAAAATTCCCCTACTCACACTCGCACAAGATGTTCAATTTTTAAGCCCAAATTGAAGTGTTTCAAAGCAATAAAATGTATTTTGAGTGTTTCTCTTGCACCCTAGATTGCACGAAGCGCAAGGGGAGAGGATACGCACTCAAAAGACAAGATCACACAATTCAAACACTTGTTCATTTTATAACCTTCAAAGCAATTGTGAGTTCGTTTTAAGCACCAAATGAAATATGAAGATTGCTTGTCCAATTTTTAGCCCAAAACGAAATCTAGTAAGTTTGTCTTAAGATTCCTTTTAAGCTCTTTGCAATGAAAATCAAATTGTTCATTTTAGAACCAAATGAAAATTAGTGTTCTAAAACAAAAAGATAAACAACTTCGTGAAGTAGTGTTGATCAAACACTTAAAGTGTTAAAAAACACATTGTGTTTTAAAAAAAAATCCTCCTCCTTTCGTTTCCGTTTGCTAGCCTCCTCCTTGTTGACTTTTCGCTTTCACTTTTCCTTTGTACCTTCGTTGTTCGTTTGTACCTATAAAATAAAAGACACTCATGTGAGGATCAAGATATCAAACTCATTTCGATAATCAACTTCTCATGATAACATTATCCCAAATGAAAGGACAAAGATTTGGATAATTATGATAGTAAGAGAATGATTAATAAGTGAGTCATGTTTTGATATTGATTACATTGAAAAGACACCACACTTACTAGACTCATTCCTTCTCTCATCATAATTTAAAAAATGATATGATAAAATGATTAAATGTCAACTATCATTATGATAAACTTTGCAAGGCCATGGATTTTATCAACCACAAATGATATTGGAAGTATCCTCCCAATCCTAAATATTGAATACCATAATAAAAGTGATAATAAAAATCATGACTTTTATTATAGAATCAATAAGTATGAGATAAAATAAATCAATTACCGAAATCATTCATTAAAGCCATATGTGACTAAATGATCAAATGGATTTGCCAAAGGCTTTTTGAATTTTAAAAGCAACTGCAACTAGATTGTAATAATTGCATTTTGGTTTGTGTAAGGAAAATTGTCAACTAGGCACATTTAAAAAGTATATGTCTGCCTAACAAAGAAGATATTCAGGGCCCATTTAAAGAGTAGATCTGCGAACATAAAAACTTTAAAGGTGTCTAGCTGCAATCAACTGCCAATTTGTCCATCAAACAACCACTTTGAACATCAAATATTCTCCCCGAGAAAGTGCGCCCTCCAGGCTATATTCAAATAAAGATGCCTTGACTTCCAAAAAGAAAAAGAAAAGAAATCTCCAACAATATAAAGTTAGCTCAAAAAAAATTCTAACCACACATAAGATTAAATATCCTATTGGCAGTATTTTGCTGTTGTAGTAAACGTATATGCAAAGTGTGGACGCATAGAACAAGCACATGAGCCGTTTGATAGAATGCTTCAAAGTAACAGACAAAGCACATGAACTCTTGTCCGAATTGCTCCAGAGATGGCAGAAGCTCTTAGATCTTTTTACAGAATGATATGACTCCTCGAATATCTAAAGTGATAACACGGGCTTTAATGAGTAGTAAATGTGGTAGTTGTGTACTTGAAGACTAGGCGCAACATATAGATCAATACTGTTGCATATTTAAAAGGAGACATGACACTGCCATTAATGAAATTCAGATTTAAAAGTAACTGTTGCGCTTTATTCAAATACCAGCCCCAAAGTAAATGAAAATGAAGATTCAATGAGCTTCCCGCCTTTGAGAATCAAGACTGCATAGGTTCGGTCTCCCTCATAATTTCTTACCTGCATATGATAGCTAACAATTTTTATTATCATCTGATTTGACAAAGAGGTGTGTTAGCCTTTAAATTACCTCTACATCTACAGCCACAGTAAGAAAACGTGAAGTCAATATCTACTTTTGATGCTTGATGGCGATGGGAGTTTATTGTGGAAAGTGAAGTAATGATCAATCCACAACCCAGATAGACTCCAACGATGAGTATTTGGTAGGATTTTATGATAACCATTAATGTTCAGATTAATCATAGTCAGAAGCATCACTGTTCCATTTAGAATGTGGCATTGGAACATCAACCAGCGTGGTCTCCACTCATTTTTTTAATTTTTTGTTGAGAACTACTGGATGAAATCAAAACTCGTGAATGTCCTCTTTACTCTGCGCAGCTGAGCTCAGAAGTTTTGTAAGCTGATGGAATATTCTAAAGAGACCCCATGCCCTCAGATTTTGTTTTTTAAATGGCCGACATGAGTTTAGAGTGAACAATATGGAAAAATAACTACGACAACTGCACAAAGAAGGCAAAGATAATAAAAAGCAAAAAATATTGTGACGACGGTGGCATCAGGATCTGGTTAATATAAAAGAACGTATTGCACACAGAATGTGTGGCTGGTATACAACATACTTGACAAGTGTATACCACTCATCTGATGTTTCCTTGCTTGCGCTTCTGATGGTAAAATGCAAAAGGCTGAATTAAGAGCAAACAAGTAGTTGTCTAACACATTGACATACATGTAATAAAAGTTGAGCAGTACCTACGCATTTTTCAAAAGACCAATAGTAACGAGTCTGTAGTTCCCATACATTTTGCAATAGTAGCGATGTAACCAAAATTTTATTTCTTTTATAAATGCAAGAATTAATTTAAATAACAAAAAACATGATGAACACGTATTGAATAAGTCTAATTACTGCGCACAGATCAAGTCATATGTCATCACATTGCATTTTAAAGAAACACAACAGTCAATTCAAATAATCGCTCTCCTAATTCAAAAAAAAAAAAAAATGCCCTCCTTCTAGCGCCAAATGTGAGCATGCTTTTCAAAATCTGCAAACACTAACTTCAAACAAGGGTTAGTACCTACAAATCCTTCAAAGTAAACTCCTATGAAATACATTGCAAATGCTTTAAAAAATGCAACAAATGATAATAGAAAAACTAAAGCATTATGAAAACAAAAACAAGTTACCTATTCCATAGTGGATTGGTGTCACATGTGCTAGTGACCCTTTCCCAACCCTTGATCAAAGCTCAGGATGATAAAATGCAAATGGAGATGATGGATTGAAATGGACAAGATCAAATCTCAAATGAAGAGAGTAACCTTGCATAAAATTGTGGATCCATGAATGAGAATGAAGGCCCTATTTTATAGATTTTATTGATGAGAGATTGGCCAAGATGGTGAATGTGGGACTAAAGATCGTCCAATGAGAAGATGACACTTGTCAAATGGTGAGTGGTTAATGGTTGTGCAAGATTTGGGAAGAGTGCCCATGAGAGGGAGAATTTGAATTCAAATTTGCAATAAATTTTGAGAGGTGGACAAGAAAAAAGAGGAATAAATGTCATGTTTGACTTGTCATGTTGAGGGAAAATGAGGTTTTTAATAAATCAATAAAATTGATTTATTGTGCAAGTGGATATATCTAGAGAATGCAAGTGGGGTGGGATTAGCATTAGATTTAATTAGGATTAATTAGATAGGATGATGATTAAGCAGATTTGACCACTTTGACTTGATTTAGGGATTTAAATCAAATCAAAGGGAGATGAATAATGCTTTGAGATTTAATTAAATAAATGATTGATTTATTTAATCAAAGAGATGATGATAGGATCAAGTTTGATTTATTTGATTTAAGTTGATGAATTTACCCTGATGAATAGATGAGTGTGATTTTGATCAAATGCATAATGCTAATTTTTGCATGTCTATATATATATATATATATATATATATATATATATATATATTCCTTTCTTGTTTCTCTTCTAGTAAATAGTTTAAATCCTTATTATCCCAATTTTTATATATTAATAATTATAAATATTTTTAATTGAATTCTTTGGATCTTTTTATATTTTGTGTGTATGTTTATGTAAATTATTTCTTTTTATTTATATGTAATTTATTGCTTCTTCCAACTTTTTTTATAGATTTTTATTTTATTTTATTCTTATTTCCCAATTGTCTTGTCCTTCTAGGTCCTTGTGTGACCTTCTCTCTCCTTCTCTCTTCCTTTGTTATCTTTATGTAGTTCTTGGTCTGCAACTATTCATTTTTCTCCTTGAGCTCTTTGCTTTCATCCTGATGATGGATCACAAACTATGATCTAAAACATTGATTTAAAAATTCTCACACAATCAAATCTAGAAACCATTGCAAAAGTGTAAAAACTGCCCCGACAAGGAGGAGAAAATTAGCACAATTTTTTTTTCTCTTCATCATGCAAGAAGGATCACATAGAAAGTTAGAATCATATAAAAAATAATAGTGATTAGCTTAATCATTATAATATCATATCAGTTACATAAACCTACTAGTACGAATTGTTGCATTAAACCATAAGGAAGCTACTAACTGGATTGTACATACCTTCATGACTGAGTTTGAGTTATCTCCATGCCCCTGCTTACTTTGCTTGTGGTGGGGTGCAAACTGATCAACACAACCAAAGTGGATTCAAACCCTATCCAACCCTCCAAGCATATTATGTGGCCTATGGTGAGAGAGAGATAGTGTGTCATTTAATCCCCTAAACTATGTGCAAATTGTCTTCCTAGTGACCCTCTTTCCATGGTACACCTAGCTATGGTAGCTTAAGGATCCCTTAATGGATATAGGGATTACATAGGGAGTTCATTCTACCTACTTGAGCTTGCTAGGGAATTTTCCTTCCTAATGTCCTATTGGCTAAGCAACCAAGAGTAGCCATCGTTGGCATGGAAGGCCCCTAGACTAATGACCATCTCGACCTAGTACTACTCCTAGACTCTTATCCATCTCGAGCATATTGCTTCCCCTAGACTGTTGTCAATCTCGAGCCTAGTGCCGCCCCTAGATCATCGTCCATCTCAAGCTTAGCACCGCTCCTAGACTATAGTCCATCTCAAGCATAGTACTTCCCCTAGTCTTTTGTCCATCTCGAGCCTAGCGCTACTCCTAGACTATCGTCCATCTCGAGTAGTACTATTCCTTTGCTCAAGCCTAGAGTTGGAAAGGAAGTAGGTTCTTGACTCAACTCAGTAGGTTCAAACTTAGGATCAATAGTCTCCCATCATAGCTACAACCAACATGGCATGGCCAAATATTTGAAGAAGAGCACCTCTTACTCCTAGACACTTTATGGTGGAGGAGAGGTAACTCTGCATCTCTAGATAGCTTGAGGTGGTTACCTATTCTATTAATTCCTTCAAGAATAATTTTCAAAACACAAAGCAGTAGGGACTGTAATTCCATACTACATCAGTTCAAGTACTCCATTAGAGGAGAATGGCTGCCTATTTGCTTGTTCATAACAAAAAAAACCCATATATAGATGGTTGTCCTAGTAGCCAATAAGGTAGAGAGGTATGGATGGGATATTTAATTTGTGGACAGTGATAGATCAATTCAACTTCCCCTAAATGTTGCTTACATTCTACCATGTCTTCATCTTAGATTTAGCCTAAGGTTATGAAAGAGTTATTTTTATCAATAACATTGTTTGATGCTTCAATTTGGGAAACCTCTATGAAGAGGAAATACCTTGCCACCAACAATTTTAAGTAGAGATTATACAATGTGTAGGTGTTACATAGAGTTAGCATCCCACAAATTTTCATTTAAATAGTAATAGATTTGACCCACACCATTTCTAAGGTAAAATTGGTCCAATAAGACAATAGCTGAGGGAGTTATCTTAAATTTTTCTTATATCGGACTTACCCAGTTCCACTTCTAAAGTAAGATCAGACCATTATGGCAACAACTAAAGGAGATATCTTACTCATTTGCATCAGATTTGACTTGCTAGCTTACTAATACAAAATCTGACCATTAATACTATGCTAAAAGAGGTATTGTAATGCATTGGCTTCATTTTTCACTAGCTAACTTTCTTGCTAAAAACCAGACCATTAAAATTATGTTGAAAGAGGTATTTTAATGCATTTGCTTCATTTTTTGACCAACTAACTTTCTTGCTAAAAACTAGAGCATTAAAATTATGTTGAAAGAGGTATTTTAATACATTCAGACAACTATGTGATGTGATGGTTCTAAACTCTTTGTTCAAATCAAAATACCCTACCCTCATCTTTCCTATGATTTTTTTTTTGTTCAGATTAGGCAAGAAGAGATTCCCTATTCAAGCACCCCATCCTATAGCTAGTGTGGAGTTTATTTTTCTGATTTCTTAGTTTCTTAAGTTAATTCCTTTACACTTGCTTAAATTTATAAAGTAAAAAAATAGCTCCCAGCTCTTGAGCATGTGGTGAACTCTCAAAAACAATTATTGCAAGAACTTTACATGAAGATTCCAAAGCCAAAATAAAATTTCAAAAAGGATGTATCATAGAATGGTATTGCATAATAGAAGGATTTCAAGCCTGAGATGGTGAGATTTGGAGTAGAAAAATGGAATGCCCTAGCTACCAATCTCTGGTCTCCTTTTCAAAACTCGTCCAGTCCCTTGAAACAACCACACCCTTCTTTCTTTTCTCTTCCCACTGTTTTCTCTTCCAAAATGAGATCTTTGCCAGTCGATTTAAGGAAAGAGGGACGAGTTTCTCCATGGCATGCTGGTCAAAGTTCTTTCCTGCCATTGGCAGCTATTGGAGGGGTTTCTAGGCCTCTTAATGCTTTTGTTGTCCTCCTCTTCACCAATCTTCTTCCTCCTTGGTCGATAATTCTTCCTTGGCTACTGTCTTAGCCGCCTTCTTCTCCCAAGAAAGCATTTACTTCCTTTTCCTACATCCTTCTCTTTCCTTCCATATTTGCTTGATGATGGACTTTATTTCTTCTTTTCATTTATTTAGATTAATGGGAGTCTTGGTTTATACGTCCCTTGCACTTGTGACATTTCAAATTTTATGATTTATTTTTATTTTTATTAAGGTTAACATTATATAGTCATGGGATTCATTTCCTTGTCTCTCTCTCTCTTTTTTTTTTCAACTCCCATCTATTTTATTTTATTTAATATTCATGGTGAGTGTTTGTTTATTCATTGTCTTGAATTTTTTTTTTTAATTTTATTTAATATTTTTTAGTTACTAAATTTATGGTTTATTATTTACTTTTCCTCAATTCATTTATTTATTTTTTGTTCAATCATAGACCTTAATTGAAACATTTAAGTGGTCTTAATGGCTCTACCTCTAAGCCGAGTGAATTAGCTCTAGCAAAAATATATATAAAAATCCTAGGTTGGATGAACCTCAGGCTACTGGAATCTATAGACAAGGTCAGCAATAGAATGACATACCAATTGTCTATCTCTCAATTAATGAAACCACATAATCCACCTCACTTTGCACCCCTGGCACCTGCATCCAACAACAAACCTCACACTAGTACAACAACCAAATTGTTAGCCTGCATTAATCAAACATTCAATGCATTAAATTAAAATAACATAATAGGAGTGATAATCACAATAATAATAATAACATCAAGGTTCCTATTTAACACACACTCACACACACCCACATAGTTATTTATGTTAGCACATTATAGTCTGAAGTTCTAGCCCTAGTCCAAATTGCATCAGGGCTAGGGTCATGCAAAATGATTAACAAGGTATCGAGGGGATATGATAGACTTCCCCCCTTAGGATTAAGTCGGCTCGACTTAATTAAACAAGTATGGATATTCTAGTTTCATTACATTTTCATCTTTCCAAGTAGCTCCTTGTTCCCGATATTGGTCCCATAGGACCTTAACTTGCTGGATAGATCTATTGCGCAATTGCAAATTGTGCCTGTCTATAATTGCAAGCGGTTCGAGGTGGATATCTCCAATGTCTTCTACTTGCAAATCCTGCCAATTAATTACATGTGAGGGGTCAACAACATATTTCTTAAGCAAGGATACATCGAATACATTGTGAATGCGAGAGAGAGATGGCGGAAGAGCTAGTCGGTAAGCTACATGGCTAATTTTCTCAAGTATCTCGAAAGAACCTATGAATTGTGGAGGTAGCTTAGTAACCTTTCCAAAATTTATTGAGCTTTTGTGTAGTTTGAAGCGCAGGAACACCTTGTCCCCTACTAAAAACTCCCTTGGTGTACACTTGGTATCCGCATAACTTTTCTACCGATTTGAAGCCTCCTTCAGTCTTTCTCTTATAACTTTCACCTGAGTATCATATTCCTGAAGAAGCTTCGGCCCTATAGTTACTCGATTTTCTAAATTGTCCCAACCTATAGGCATTCTGCACTTTCTACCATACAATTCTTCAAACGGTGCCATTTGTATGGAAGAATGGTATGAATTGTTATATGCAAATTCTACTAGCAGTAGATACTCATCCCACTTAGTTGGTTGATCCATGGCATACATTCTAAGCATGTCCTCCATGACTTGGTTAACTCTTTTGGTTTGGTTGTCTTTTTCAGGGTGGTAGGTTGTACTGTAATTGAGTTTGGTTCCTAGGGTGGTGATAAGAGAGGTCCAAAACTTGGAAGTAAACAACTTATCCCTATCCAAAATGATTACCTTAGGCATCCCATGTAGCCTAATGACTTCCTTTATGAATCTTTTAGCCAAAAGTGGGGCATCATCCTTCACATTGCCTGGTATGAATTTTTCTATCTTGGTTAGTTTATCAAACACCACTAATATACTATCATGTTGATGCTGAGTTTTAGGAAATCCCATCACAAAATACATGGAGATTACCGACCACTTATGTTGTGGTATATCATGAGGATATAGTGTCCCTGTGGGATGACAGTGGTCTGCCTTAACTTGTTGACATTCGAGGCATTTGGTGACATAGCAAGCTATTTCCTTTTTCATTCCTAGCCAAAAGTAATGAGTTTTTAGGTTTGCATACATGTTAGTAACCCTAGGATGTGCTTAATAAGGCACATTATGGTCTTCTGCGAGAATTTTTTTCCTCAAACCACCCTCTTCTGGCACATAAATTTAGATCAAATAATGAAGAATTCCATCATTTCCCAAATGGTACTCAACTGGATTAATCACTCGTTGTATTTCTAACCTCATTTGTTAACAAAAGGGATCCAATTTTTACATTTGCTTGATCTTTTCTAGTAGTTCAAACTTCAGTTGTGGGATTGCAGCTAGTTTAGCCCTTCGACTTAAGGCATCTGCAACACAGTTTTATTTTCCTTTAACATATGAGATATCTATTTCATAGTTGCTTAAGAATTCTAACCACCTTCTTTGACGTGCATTCAAATCTAGTTGGGTGAACAGATATTGGAGTCCTTTATGATCAGTGTTCAGCTTGAAGGGTCATCCTACCAAGTAGTGTTTCCATACCTTTAAGGCATGCATGATTGCTGTGAGCTCCAAGTCATGGCTGGGATAGTTGAGTTCGTGATCCTCCAATTTCCTAGACTCAAAGGGAATCACTCGCCCATTTTGCATTAGCACTCCACCTAGCTCATCCAATGAAGCATCCATCCAAACCACAAATTCTTTATCTGGATCAGGCACTTGCAAAACTGGTGCGGTGGTAAGAGCTTCCTTCAACTTTTGGAATGCAATGCCACATTTTTCTATCCATTCAAACTTCTTTCCCTTTCGTTGAAGGGAGGTTATGCAGTTAGCTATCTTGGAGAAGTTCTTTACAAACCGTTGATAATATCCTGCCAAACCCATGAAGCTTCTTACTTCAATCACATTTTTAGGAATAGGCCATTCTACAATTGCTCGCACCTTGGTTGGATCTACTGCAATTCCTTGGGCCAATATAATATGTCCCAAGTAGTGCACTTTAGGCTGAAAGAAAGAACATTTGGACAATTTTCCATATAATTTATGGTCTGTCAACCTTTGTAAGACTATTCTTAAATACTCTCATGCTCTTGAAAATTTTTAGAGTAGATTAGAATGTCATCTATAAATACTAGTACAAATTTGTCCAAATAGTCATGGAAAACATGGTTCATGAGGCTCATGAAAGTAGAGGGGGCATTTGTTAGGCCAAAAGGCACCACCAAAAATTCATAATGGCCGTACCTAGTTCTAAAGGCTGTCTTTGGAATATCTTCTTCCCTGATTCTTAACTGGTGATAACCTGACCTTAAATCTATCTTGGAGAATATTGCAGCTCCCTTCATTTGATCAAACAAGTCATCAATTCTGGGTAGGGGATATCTATTTTGAATGGTTACCTTGTTCAACATTCATTAATTAATGCACAACCTCAGTGTTCTGTCCTTCTTCTTAATGAACAAAATTGGAACTCCCCAAGGAGACACACTAGGTCATATCAAGCCTTTCTCCATTAGATCTTGCAATTGCATCTTATGTTCTTGTAGATCAGCAGTGTTCATTCTATAGGGGGCTTTTGAAATAGGCTTGACCCTTGGAACTAGGTCTATTGTGAAGTCCATCCATCGCGTAGGAGGTAATCCGACAATTCTTTAGGGAAGAAATCACAATACTCTTGGAGAATGGGGTGGTCTTTAATGCTAGGTGTGGGATCATCATTACCCTCTTCTACCTTCACGAGATAGATTTTACTCCCCTTTCTCATTTCCCTTTTCACTTGCATGGCAGAGATCATTCTTACCACCACAGGTCTCCTAATCCCTTGAAGAACCATTGACCTCCCTTGGTCATCTAGACATTCAATCTTCTTGTTGTAGCAATCCAACTTGGCCTGGTGCTTTTGGAATCAATCCATCCCAAGGCTTAAATCATAAGACCCTAATGGAGTGACCCATAAATCCACCTTGGTCCTGATAATCCCTAGGTCAATTTCAGCTCCTCATAGGCAAGATTTAATCTTTTGTGTCTTACCCGACCCAGACTCAACCTCCATCTCCTCTCTACTAAGACTCTTATGATAAATTTTACATTTTTGAATAGCATGGAAGGAAATAAAAAATATGTGTGGCTCCTAAGTCTACCAGAATAAAAATGGGTTGGTTGAGTAGTGTACCTTGAAGTTCTATCAATGGAGCTTGCTGATCCACTTGACGATAATCCATGGCTGCATAATTTTTGGCAGTGGGTTTGGTGGTTTTTCTTGGATTCTTGGGACACTTGCTCATATAATGGTCACCTCTGCATGTCCAACATCCACTTGCTGGTCCCTTTTGGTCTTCCCTGCTTCTCTTGGATTCACCTTGTGCCTCATGCCTAAATGATTTTTTCCTTTTGTCTCTTTTTTCCTTTTGACCTTCTGACCCATGAATTTCCCTATAATTTTGTCCCCTCTTAGTTTGCTGAGAAGCCTTCCCTTTAGCTTTAGCTTCTTGATTACCCCTTTGTTTGTTATCGGGGTGGTTGGAGGAATATGGCTTTTGTTTGCATTCTTTCTTGTTCGTATGCTTTTCTTCAACAACCAAAGCTACCTCAACTGCCTGGTTTAAGCTTTTAGGTCGAGTGAGCTTGGTTGCATATATAATATTCTTCTTCCTTCATATAAGGCACATGACAAAGTAAGCTCATGAATTTGGACTTATACTCTACTACTGACATTCCCCCTTGGCACAATGAATGGAATTTAGTCATCATTTGGTCTCAATGATGAGCAGAAAGGTACTCCTTGCGAAACTGATTGGTGAACTTGTCCCAAGTTAGCTGACTGATATCATAGTTCTTGATTTCTGCCAAATGTTCCCACCAAATCGAGGATTCTCCTTCCAAGTGATAAATGGCAATCCTAGCCTTGGTGTTGGAACTTAATTATATCAACCAAAAATACTTATTCATTCCAATGAGCCATGCTTCAGTAGCATCTCCACCCCCAATCCCATCAAACATAGGGGCTTGCACTTTCTTCAATTCTCAAATTAGTGGATCCTTTCCCACTCCTCATTGTGACTCTGATCGAGAGTGTCTGTAGGTGGGAATTTTGGAGCTTCTCTCATGTTCTTGACTTATATTCCTATTGTTCTCCCTATCTGACTCTTTCGTTCCAATGCTAGTGTTGTGGTTAGTTCCTAGGCTAGTGTTGTGGTTAGTGCTTTGCTCCTTTTGCCTTGTTAGTTCCTCAATTTTTTTCTCTTGTGATGCTATTTTTGCACAAAGTGCATTTAATTCAGCTTGCAACTCTTCAGGTATGGTAGGAGGTGGAGATGATGCACCACTACTTGCACACAACATTTTAGTGAGGCTAGGAATTGCTCGCCTCCTCAAAGTTCTCTTCATTGATTAAGATAGGTTCTGAGAGGAAAAAAAGAGTGTTATTTAAGTGTCATCATTATTTTTTTAAAATCTAGTCTTAGATCATATTTAGAATCAAGAATAAATTCACACGCAACATAAGATTCATGACATTAAATATTTCATTATCATTCACCATAACACCTTGATTTTTAAGCATATATAAGTCAATATATATATATCATTAATAGTTTGAAACTTTACAAAAAGAAAGATGATGTTTATTTAGTAATAGTTCATCGTCTTTTACATAGTTTCAGTTACAAAGTAGGTGCCTCCTCCTCCTCAATTTCTTCCTCATCGTAGGTCCCCACAATTATAGAAATATTAGCATGGACATGGTTGTATTCAAAAATTGCTTCCTTAGAGAGCATTGGAGCATTGCGTCCACAACCGAAAGGGAAGTCCCTAATAGCAGAGGATTTGGTTTTTGGCTTTGGTTATGCGCATCCCTTTGGTGGTTCACGACTTTCATCTAGTTTGGCCATTTGCTTTCCCTTATGGATTTTTAGTTGCTTAATAGTCTCTACCAATGGCTCTGTGTCAAACATGGCTTTAGTTTCAATTTTTGGCCATGCGGTAGTAGTGGTCTTGGATCCTTCTAGGTTATTTCATTGGGAATTTTTTCTTGAAGCCTTCTTCTTCCCCTTTCCTTGCTTCCCTCGAACCATGGTTGTCATTATCAAACAGTCTTATTAGTACCACGAAAGAGAGAGAGAGAGAGAGAGCACCTAGGTCCTAGTGTTGAGATCTAAGCTTTGGTACCAATGTAAAAACTGCCCCAACAACAAGAAGAAAATCTGCACAATTTTTTTTTTCTCTTCAGCATGCAAGAAGGATCACATAGAAGGATTGAATCATATAAAAAATAATGGTGATCAACTTAATCATTATAATATCATAGATCAGTTACATAAACCTACTAGTATGAATTGTTCCATTAAACCATAAGGAAGCTACTAACTGGCTTGTAAATACCTTCGTGATTGAGTTTGAGTTATCGCCACGCCCTTGCTTACTCTACTCGTGGTGGGCTGCAAACTGATCCCAACCAAAGTGGATTCAAACACTATCCACCCCTCCAAGAGAATTATGTGGCCTGTGGTGAGAGAGAGATAGTGTGTCATTCAATCCCCTAAACTATGTGCAAATTGTCTTCCTAGTGACCCTATTTCCATGGTACACCTAGCTATGGTAGGTTAAGGATCCCTTAATTCCTTCAACAATAATGTTCAAAACACGAAGCTATAGGGACTATAATTCCATACTACATCAGTTCAAGTACTCCATTAGAGGAGAATGATTACCTATTTGCTTGTTCATAACAAAAATAACCCACATATAGATGGTTGTCCTAGTAGCCAACAAGGTAGAGAGGTATGGAAGGGATATTTAATTTGTGGACAGTGATAGATCAATTCAACTTCCCCCAAATGTTGCTTACATTCTACCACGTCTTCATCTTAGATTTAGCCTAAGGTTATGAAAGAGTTATATTTTTATCAATAACATTGTTTGATGCTTCAATTTGGGAAACCTCTATTAAGAGGGAATACCTTAATTCAACTTCCCCCAAATGTTGCTTACATTCTACCACGTCTTCATCTTAGATTTAGCATAAGGTTATGAAAGAGTTATTTTATCAATAACATTATTTGATGCTTCAATTTGGGAAACCTCTATTAAGAGGGAATACCTTGACACCAACACAAGTTTTTAAGTAGAGATTATACAATGTGTAGGTGTTACATAGAGTTAGCATCCCACAAATTTTCATTTAAATAGTAATAGATTTGACCTACACCATTTCTAAGGTAAAATTGGTCCAATAAGACAATAGCTAAGGGAGTTATCTTAAATTTTTCTTATATCAGGCTTACCTAGCTCCACTTCTAAAGTAAGATTAGACCATTATGGAAAAAACTAAAGGAGATATCATACTCATTTGCATCATATTTGACCTACTAGCTTACTAGTACAAAATCTGACCATTAAGACTATGCTAGAAGAGGTATTTTAATGCATTTGTTTCATTTTTTACAAGCTAACTTTCTTGCTAAAAACCAAACCATTAAAATTACGTTGAAAGAGGTATTTTAATGCATTTGCTTCATTTTTTGACCAGCTAACTTTCTTGCTAAAAACCAGACCATTAAAATGATGCTGAAAGAGGTATTTTAATGCATTCAGGCAACTATGTGATATGATGGTTCTAAACTCTCTATTCAAATCAAAATACCCTGCCCTCATCTTTGCTATGAGTTTTTTCTTTTGTTAAGATTAGGCAAGAAGAGATTCCCTATTCAAGCACCCAATCCTACAGCTGATGTGGAGTTTATGTTTCTAATTTCTTAGTTTCTTAAGTTATTTCCTTTACAATTGCTCAAATTTATAAAGTAAAAATAGAACTCCCAACTCTTGAGCATGTGGTGAGCTCTCAAAACAAATTATTGCAAGAACTTTACATCAAGATTCCAAAGCCAAAATAAAATTTCACAAAGGTTGTATCATAGAATGGTACTGCATAATAGAAGGATTTCAAACCTGAGATGGTGAGATCTGGAGTAGAAAAATGGAATTCCCTAGCTGCCAAACTCTGGTCTCCTCTTCAAAACCCGTCCAGTCCCTTCAAACAACCACATCCTTCTTCTTTCTTTTCTCTTCCCATTGTTTTCTCTTCCAAAATTAGATCTTTGCCAATCGATTTAAGGAAAGAGGGATGAGTTTCTCCATGGCATGCTGGTCAAAGTTCTTTCCTACCACTGGTGGCTATTGTAGGGGTTTCCAGGCCTCTTAATGCTTTTGTTGTCCTCCTCTTCACTAAGTTTCTTCCTCCTTGATCGATAGTTTTGCCTCGGCTACTATCTTAGCCACCTTCTTCTCCCGTGAAAGCATTTCCTTCATTTTCCTGCATCCTTCTCTTTCCTTCCATATTTGCTCGATGATGGACTTTATTTCTTCTTTTCATTTATTTAGATTAATGAGAGTCTTGGTTTATATTCCCCTTGCAAGTGACATTTCAAATTTTATGATTTATTTTTATTTTTATTCACCTTAACATTATATAGTCATGGGATTCATTGCCTTGTCTCTCTCTTCTTCTTTTCTTAACTCCCATTTATTTTATTTTATTTAATATTCATGGGGTATGTGAAGTATCATCATGGAAAAAATAGGCCCTTAAGTGGCAAAAAAGTAGAAAAATCAGAGTTAGGAAACTTGACGTAAAAATTTGAATAAGTTATCTATATTATTTCAAAAATATGTAAGAATAGAATTTGTAGCAAATTGAATGTAGTTTCTAAACTATTAGGAATTTTTTTTTTTAAACCTATTTGGTGAAAATTTGAAATTACAATGTAGTGGTACTTAAATTTCAGGGAAAAAATAAGAAGTAGGTGTCTGCCTGACCACCCTAACCATAATAAAATGATAATATATTTTTATAATATTTTAGATATAAGTAGAGGACTCATGCCCCAATGTGATGCATATTTTTTTGTAATTTTTTTCCAAGTAAATGATTAATTATGATTTTTTTTATTACAACTTTAAAAAAATATAAAAACTCGTATGTCTGACCACCTTAACTTGGTCAAAACTTCATGAAATTCAAAATTTCTTTTTTTAATCCTATATTATGCGAAGCATATAATGTGACAAATGTTTTGGATTCTAAAAATGTGATATTCTTTAAAAGCTATAGATTTTTTCAATCAGTCTATCAATCAGGACTTTAGTCATAATTTGAATAGAAAATGAATAATAATTACTTACTAAATTCAAAGTAAGGCATAATTTATATTGGTGGAAAGTTGAGAATCTCTTTTAGAAACCCTTTTCGTTTCATCAATTTTGGGTGAAAAAATAATCATCAGCCACATACCCATCATATTGCCACTTTTTGGCCCATCATGATTCTGCACATACCTCATGGTGAGTGTTTGTTTATTCATTGTCTTTAAATTGTTCTATTTTATTTTATTTTATTTTATATTTTTCAGTTACTAAATTTATGGTTTATTATTTATTATTTATTATTTACTTGTCCTCAATTCATTTATTTATTTTTTGTTCAATCATAGACCTTAATCGAAACATTTAAGTGGTCCTAATGGCTCTACCTAGCCGAGTCAATTAGCTCTAGCAAAAATATATATAAAAATCCTAGGTTGGATGAACCTTAGGTTACTGGAATCTATAGACCAGGCCAACAATAGAATGACATACCGATTGTCTATCTCTCAACTAATGAAACCACATAATCCACCTCACTTTGCACCCCTGGCACCTGCATCCAACAACAAACCTCACACCAGTACAACAGCCAAATTGTTAGTCCACGTTAATCAAACATTCAATGCATTAAATTGAAATAACATAATAGGAGTGATAATCACAATAATAATAATAACATCAAGGTTCCTATTTAACACACACTCACACACAACCACATAGTTATTTATGTTAGCACATTATAGTTTGAAGTTCCAGCCCTAGTCCAAATTACATTGGGGCTAGGATCATGCAAAATGATTAACAAGGTATCAAGGGGATATGACGAAAAGAACATTATGGATTATTAAAATTTGATATCAATAATGTATGTATTTTACTAGATTACCCTAGGCTAATCTTAACTAAACTTATTTTTCCTTTCTTGTTGAAAACAAATCTAAACACATAATGACTCCGTGAGTTTTGGGGGACCAAATGCCTCTTAATTGGGGAGGTATCTTCAAAAAATTGAAACATTTCTAGAATAAATTTGTTGGTTATTTTTCTATTTAGTCAAGGAAAGACTAGTTTAGGTGTCCCTTCATAAAAAAGTATTGGTCTATTTTGGTTTTGAAGAATCAAGGACTTGTATGTAAATTTTTAGAGCATCCAAGGAAGAAGGTGTATGTGTAAGTGTTAAAACTTGATTATTTCTCCAATTTTGACATGTTTGTCATTTTTTATAGAAGAAAACATGCCAAATTCCATAGCAAACATGTGTATGCCTCAATGAACACATATCTACCCACTAATATAACTTGTAAATTTATCAATGTCCAGATACCTCTTTAAATTTGAAGAGTTTTATATCTGCATTTCAACTCTTAGTCATTAATTTTTATACCAATTCTCTTGGGAAATATTCAAGAACTCTATATCAATCAAGTTAGAACATTGCATCAATATTGACACTAATGTTTATCTCTTTGAACACATTATTTGCATAACATTATAATGTTGGAAGAGAGATTTGAGAATATAACACATTATTGAAATTTATTTATGCTAGCCTGTTTTTGATAAAAGGAAAAAATGGGTTTTACAGGGACCCGAAACCACAAAGTTTATAGACAATAAAAAGATTAAGCATTAAAGAACCCAAAATAAAAAGGATACAAAAAAGAATAAATCAAGAGAGAACAATAGCCAATAACCCAAGGCCAGCAAGGGACACCAAAAATCCCAACAAAAAAACACTACCCTCAACCACCCTAAGGAATTTAAAGTGTCAGTAGCCTCAGCTTCTAGGTTGTGCATATCCTAGGTACACTTTCTCAGGGCCTGAACCATCTAGGGTGTATGAGGTGCCTTCCTCTTCAAGTTAGCTCTCATTCTCTTCAAAATTCCAATGTATTTTGTCCTAGTTTTTTCCTTTTCAGCTTCCATGTCCATGATCAAAGATCCTTGTTGAGTATTTTCTAGCTTCTCAGTCATAGAATTCATGATAATGGTATTATGTTTCACCATTCTGTGGTTTTTCTCCATAATGGTTTTCATAGTGTCTTTTATTTTTCCAATTTCTACTTCCAGGAACTTAGCCTTACCATCATTATTCTCAACCTCCATCCTCATTTTATCCTCATTCCTCACACCCTCTGCAGTACTAAGGAAAATGAATTTAACTTCCAAATCCTCCAGCTTGCTATTGAGAGCCCTATTTCTAAGGTTAAGGTCCTTAATTTCATGGAAGGCCCACTTCATAATCCTAAAGTAATCAACGACTCCATTTCTAGCAATGGCCAAGATATCACCAGGAAACTCATGATCCTGCTTAAAATAATGATCTTCAGGGTTAAGGTCTCTTGGGAATCTAGGTCTATTTTCTCTATCCATGGAAGGGTATGATGACAAAGAATCCTTACTAACATTTGGGACCTCAGTTTTTTCCTTTGGGGTATCCTTGGAGTAAGAGACCTATTTATTAATAGGGGAACCCTTTTGAATGGATTTCTCTTTCAGAACAAAGTTGCTGGGTCTTTTCACAAGGCTTGCTTTCTTAAGCGGGGATTTACACTATGGGGTTTTCTTTCCAGATTTTATAAGGGAAGGAGGGTCATCTTCAGTCCGCTCAGGGCCAAGCTTATTTTTAACCTCCAACACACTATCTTTTGTATCATAATCTTTAGAGGCCAAAGTCGAGACAGGGTTGGATAAAGCCGACATATTTTGAAAATGTTCATAGATAAGCCTAATAAGGTCAAAATGTAATATTGGGTTCCTATTGGGACTCTTCTTATGATCATCCTAGTTGTTACTCATGGAACAATACAAATAGTGAGGGAGGGAAACTCTTACCTTTTGATGGAAATGGTTGAGAAGCGTGAAGTGGTATTTGTAAACTTTGGTGAATTTATTGTCTAGGGTTATGTATTCCATGATGATTTTGAGCACTTTTCTCCATAATGCCTTGATCGAATTAGCTTCAAAGTAGCTGTTGGAGACTTTTATTAGTTTTGTATTCTCCTTATCTTTCTTAGGGAATCTGATAACAACCTTGTTAGAGAACTTTCTATCTCGAAAGAATTACATCTCCTCTGTTGACATGCCAGTGACCTCCCCTATGAGATTCTCATCCACCTTGACCTTCCTCCTGAAAAGAATTATTTCACCATTCTTCCAATTTTTCTCAAAGTACTTAGTGGCCTTATGATCAAGCCCATGAAGCTTTTCAATGAAAGGGAGTAGCCCATCACACTCAACTTTTCTCCACACCCTCAGATTCCTCTTATGCATTTCATAGCTCTTTGGCTCCACCCTTTTCATATCTCCTCCCATAATCACAAACACCTCCCTGAGTTCTTTGCCAGAGCAAAATTCCTGAGACAAAAAGTCACAGCCAAACCAAGGATCCCACAAAACGTGCCACTTCTTACTACCAATTAAGATAATAAACACAACCCCATCAAATCTAATGATGTTGATGTACTTGGCCCTATTCTCCTTCATCATCAAAAAAAGTTTCTACTTTCCCATGAGTGATATCATATTTGATTAAGGCCCTTACATCAGCGCTCAAGTCCTTAAGGTTTTATCACGTAATCAACCCCTTCTATTTAACCCCCTCGTTAGCAAAAAAAATCTACCATGCTATTAGCTTCCCTAAAAGCATGAGATATTTTAACTTTAATATCAAATTTTTCTAAAAGAGATTTAGCACCTTCGATCCAACTCTTGATAGTCCATGAAGGAGGGGACTTACCTAGGATGCAATCAATAATGTTTTTAAAGTCCCCTTCTAGCGATAAATTTTTAAAATTTAGACTATCCGCTAATTCAATAACTTGATAGGCTCTAATAGCTTTAGCCACGTGATTAGATTGAGATCCAAGGGAAATAGCCACTTCTGCTAAAAAATTATCATTAGAGTCCCTAATCACACCTCCACTTCCAGCCAGCCTTGGGTTTCCCTTAGTTGCACCATCAAAGTTGGCTTTAATCCAACCACTAGGCAGAAAATATTTATGCTCTTGTTATTTATTAAGGAGTTGTCTAAAGTATATTAAGCCCATTTATCATCTTATATTGATTTATACTAATGTATTTAACTATTATGTGATGGAGATGGATGTTTATAACCCTCCTACTAATTTGGTTTTTATTATTATGAATTTTTGAGATCATATCTCATTCTTCATTGGTGTCTTTTTGTATTTTACATGCTTGATGATTAGCTATGAATACAACAAAAGTATCAAGCATGAATGAGATGTAATTCTAGTGAGAGGTGAGAATGACTACATTACCAATGGAATAATCCTAGACCTATATTTTCCATGCTTGATGATTAGCTTTGAAAGGGCCAAAAATATCAACCATGAATGAGATGTAATTGTAGTGAGAGGTGAGAATGGCTACCTTCCATGATGTCCACCATCATTGGGGGTCCCCTACCGATGAAATAATCCTAGGCATATATTTTCCATGCTTGATGATCAACTATGAATGCACCAAAAATATCAAGCATGAATGAGATGTACTTGTAGTGAGAGGTGAGAATGGCTACCTTCCAAGATGTCCACCACCACTACGGGTCCTCCACCAATGAAATAATCCTAAACCTATATTTTCAATGCTTGATGATCAACTATGAATGCACCAAAATTATCAAGCATGAATGAGATGTAATTGTAGTGAGAGGTGAGAATGGCTACCTTCCAAGATGTCTACCATCATTAGGGGTCCCCTATTATCCTAGACCTATATTTTTCATGCTTGATTATCAACTATGAATGTGCCAAAAATATCAAGCATGAATGAGATGTAATTGTAGTGAGAGGTGAAAATTGCTACCTTCCAAGATGTCCACCATCATTGAGGTCCCCCTATCAACATAATAATCCTAGACCTATATTTTCCATGCTTGATGATCAACTATGAATGCACAAAAAATATCACCCCTTAGTAAAGTGTAATTGTATTGAGAGGTGAGAATGTCCACACTCGAAGATGTCCACCATCATTGGGGTCCCCTACCTATGAAATAATCCTAGACCTAAAGGCCTTTGCTAAAGCTACGAGAAAAGATAAAAAGCATGAGTGGAAGATATTTAACTTCAGCGATGATTGGACTACAGTGGTATCGACTAGCGGCAGACACAGACAAATTTCATTACCGACAGTCTATCCGTAAAGGTCAGTCCAACGTTCTTTCTGAAGTGGTCGGTGCTGCTTTAACAAATTTTCTTTATTTATTTTCTTTGTCATCTAAGACAAGTTAAACCTGCTATAATGTCGACGCTTCCTAGTGGTCCCGCTTCTTTGTTATCCATACAATTTTGCTTCATTTTTTCTTAATCATCTCCAACAAGCTAAGCCCGCTGCACCATTTACTATTGCGATAAGTAAAATTAAGACCTCAAATTATAGACGTCATTCTGTCAATTTTTTCTTGATTATTTCTTCGTCGTTTGGAAAAGTTAAACTTGCCGCAACATCTACGCTTTCTTTCCTTTCTCTATTTGCCCCCACTTCACATTACTCTTCACCTTCATTAGCTATGAATATGTTTTCTTAGACCTCTGCTTAGCATTAGTCAATACCAATACTCAATGTTAGAAGGATTACAATCATATATGTTTGTAGACGTCCAATTTTGATCACTTCCATATGATCAAATGTGTCTCCTTCATTCATCTGATTGCTCATTCCCTCTGTCAATATTAATTAAGCCAATTGTTTAATTAATACCCTACATCTTGTACAAGGGTCATAAAGTATTTAATTTAATGCTTTACCCTTCTTCTTCCTCTAAATTAAATAAATGTTCCATTTTATTTAATTTAGTCATGTTCCCCTTTTGAATTAAAATTCATTTTTTTTTTATTCCTTTTTTCTCTCTCATGGTTACATCCTCCAACTTTTGCAAGTTGATCCCTAATCCTTTTTAATTACTTCATCTTCTTCTAATTAACTAGAGTTAGCATGTGCACACCCTTAATCATCATTAAGGTCACATCCTCCATAATTTCCCACTTGCCTCTAATCAGTCATTAGCCTATCTAACTGGGTACTTGCACAACCTTAATCATTTGATTAGCCTAACCTAATCCCCCTCCTACTTATGGCATGTGTCCTTAAGTCAACCTTATTAAAGGCTTTCTCCTTTTGGACAAGGCATACCCCCTTCCCCATGTGAATTTTTAATTCACCTTTTAATCCCCCAACACACCTAAAAGGAATTTTTAATTCCTTCACTTCTCCCCACATGTCCTTTACTTATTCTTTACTCTTTCTCCCATCCCCATGAGAATATTTGAGGAATTTTTAATTCCTCACATGTCCTCTCACCCACATGGGGAGAAGGACCTCCTTTATGAGGAGATCTTGTCCAATCCCAAGGTACTTTGTACCCTTCTCCATGTCATGTCCTTCTTCTTCCACCTCATGTCCACTTCACCTTTTAGGGCTTCATCACATGCCACATGTCAAGATGTGAGGGCTTGTGAGTTCTCAACTCACCTTAGCCCTACATCTTGGTATTTGATGGATCAATCTCAACCGTCCATTTCCCCTAGGATTTCCCAAAAATCCTATAAATACCCCCTCTTTTCTCTCATTTGGGGGAGATCATTTGTGCTAGCCAAACTCTTGCAGTTTTGTTTCTCAACCTCTACTTAGCCATTTTCACATTTTCATCCACTTGCATCCATCTTCACATCCTCATCTAGCTTGCATCTTGCCATCCAAAGGAGCATACACATCAAAGATCGAAGGGCCAACCAAAGGATCGACTCAATGCAAGGTATAAAGTTCCATTTTGTGGCTTTGTCTTGTTTTGTTTCTAACTTAGGCTAATCTTGAAGTGTAGGTTGTTTTAAGTTGTTTATTTGCACTCCTTTTGGCTTGTTGCTTGCTTTCTAACCACCTAATTTGACCTATCACATTTCTGGCACGCCCGGTGGGACCCACAAACGGGTCTATTTTCTTCACGTTTGCTGTTTTTTGCATTTTTCAAGGTTTAGGTTGCGGGTGGCCGGGGCCTAGCAGTGGCGGATACGTCGGTGGCGGGCAACTAACGATGTGGATCCGTCGGGGTGGCGGGGCCGGGCTAGTGTGGCGGATCCGAGTGGCGGACGGACCCTAACACAGTGGGGATCTGTCGAGGGTGGCGGACCGGGCCTAACGAGTGATCTGTCCGAGTGGCGGGGCCGGGCCTATAGAGTGGCAGATCTGTCTAGAGTGGCGGGGCCTAGCAATGTGCGGATCTGTCCTCCAGAGGGTAAAAATTTCCAATTTTCCTGAATTATCTTTTGATAAATAGGAACATAGTTTAATTAAAGGGGTGTCAATAAACTTTGCTTGGCATGTTTGGGAAGGCTATTTGACATATCCAATCCCCTTGCGCCACTTGGCGATCCTGGGTGACGAGAAATCGTAGCTTTCCAAGTCTTTTTGAGTCACCCTTTTTCAATTTCTTAGCGGGACCTGCTTGGGGATTTCATCACCCCAAGGGACAATTCCAACCACGCGTACCGGCGGGGTATATAAAGGGGGGAGAGCGAAAGCTATACCTCAATCCAACCACGTTGTAATTGGCGAAGCGTCGGGATGACGTGAAGAGTTGGTCCGAGCCTCTAGTATCTCACTAAGGTTCCCGACTCACGCTTGTAACGGGTTGGTGTTCACGGTTTGGGCCTCACGTACCGGGTGTATATCAAGGACTCCTTAGAAACCATGTGCATCCTAGAGTAGAAGACTTTGTTGACCATACCCGTTTCTACTAATCTTAGGGTTGTGTTGCTTGAATTGTCTTTCTTGTGCAAAAAACCAGTGATTATTGATTTGGCCAAGTCTTTTTATGATTGCTACAATTTGGGTCCTTTGCCTTTGCCATCCATCAAAAAACCAAGCTTAAGTTTATCCTTTGGCGGACTTAACCTTATCTTTTAGCAAACCTGTCCTCGTGCTGTGGCAGATCTGTGCTAGTACTGTGGCGGATCTATCCTGGTTCAGTGGTGGATTGGTCCTAGTGCAGTGGCGGATCTGTCCTATTTCAGTGGCGGATTGGTCCTAGTGCAGTGGCGGATTTGTCCTAGTACAGTGGCAGACCTGTCCTAGTGCAGTGGCAGATCTGTCCAAATACAGTGGCGGACCTATCCTTTTGTAGTGGCGGACCTGTCCCTTTAACCATCCTATACTATCATTTGGCATCCATTGTCCCTCTATTTTGAACACCGAAACGATCATTTAGCATCCAAAACAAACATCTGAACGTCTATTCTGAGCCCTTCGTTCTCAGGGTCATTTGTCCTGAATAGTCTTTTGCTTGTTTCGAGAACCATTCATCTATCTTGAGACACTCCCCATCCGTCCTAAACACGTTTTCATCTTTGATCTCCGTTATTCTATATAAACCCCATTAGAGTCGTCATCCAAGTTGACCTAGGTATTCATCCCTAATCACAATCATCATAGCTGGCTTAGGATCGCTATCCGTCTTAGGTTAGTTATCCTTTTCGACCCAATCAATCCGCTTCTATCTCAAGTTGGATTCGGTGTCGTTATCATACATCCACCTTTTAATCAATACCTAGTGTTACCAAGGATCCTTCTTAAACTCGGTTGTGGATCTCGGTCGTCATCGTATCTATCACTACATCCAATCCTAATCATCAGATTAATCTGATCCCTACACCATCAAACCTATTTGGATCAAAACCCGACATCCAGGTAAATCCAACATCTACCGATCAATCCAATCCGATCCCATCAAGCCAAGCCTCATCGGCCTAATCAATCTTCATCCACTAATCTCCCATCGAAATTGAATCAATCTTGATCTACTTCATCATCTTGCATGCCCGTTCAAACTCGATCACAAGCAAAGAAAATGGCCGACCAACAAGCCCTAAATGCCCAATCGAACAACCCTCAAAATCCCATCAACACGGTCAACATCACATCCGATCCTAACTATGGTGCTAATATCCCTCACGATCCCCACAACGGCACCTCATCGCAATCCAATGTGGATGGTCAAAACACATCACCCCCTGGGGAGGAAAACATGGCCGATCAACCCGAGCTCACGTTCGAAGAACACTTTAGCAACCCTGTCAATGCACAAATGACAGAACGCCTCTTCGAAAGACATGGGGACAAAATCTTGGCTCACTTGATTGACAAGGGTGTCAAGCTACCGTCAGGTGTCGACTTATCCAAGTATGGCACCTCAACATCCAACGTACCCCAAGGCTCACATGACATCCCTAGTAGCTCGTATGCCCCCATAGAAGGTTGGCATCAACCCGAATTCGGCAACGCAGTCCTGTATCCCGTTGGAAATCCCACGCATCCCACCATCTCGATCACGGGAGCACCTCAAACCATTGATCCCAATGATCCCTATGCCTATGGCATGCCGCAAAACATCCCGCAACCACAACCATTAATGCTACCGGCACCGCCCCTTTCGAACCCGCCTCCTGTCAACACTGGGGGCAACCCTTTCGCTTCTTTGCAGCCACCTCTAGGAGCAACCAA
Source organism: Sequoia sempervirens (assembly GCA_007258455.2). Taxonomy (NCBI): domain Eukaryota; kingdom Viridiplantae; phylum Streptophyta; class Pinopsida; order Cupressales; family Cupressaceae; genus Sequoia; species Sequoia sempervirens. The sequence continues at coordinate 350,688,303 of VDFB02193867.1, forward strand.
TCCTCCACCATCATCCCAATCCAATGTCCCTCCACCATCATCATTCCAACCTCCACCATTGTCCCAATCCAATGTCCCTCCACCATCATCATTCCAACTTCCACCATCGTCCCAATCCAACATTCCTCCTCCATCGTCGTTCATACCCCAACAGTCGCCCCAATCTAGCATACCTCCATCATCATCGTTCATATCCCAACAACCTCCCCAATCCCACGCTCCCACTAGTGCTCAACAACCTCCCTCGCACAACATTTCAATTGCACCTCCACCTCAACAACAACCGTTGGTCAATCCCCTATTCTCAGCACAACCATCACAACATCAACCCCAAGGAAATCCACCCCGGCCTTTAGCCCCCACCATATCTCCATTTCTTGCATCCATTTTACGCCCGCAAGCACAACCATCACATAACATCCCATCTCGCCAACCACAGCTGTCAACTATGCATCAACAACAATATCAACAAGCGCCCCATCATTACAACTATTACAACCAGCAACAATATCCACAACAACCCTCCTATGGGGCATCGCAACAGTCATATCAACACCCCCAATATCCACAAGCTAACCAACAACACTTTCTCCACACTTCCCAATAGTACGCCACCCACAACTACCCAGCCAATCCATATCCCCCCTCGCAACAACACCCTTTTTATCAACAAGGTCCCTTGGCATATCAGCAGGATGTGACACCTCCTCATCCATACGCCCATCTCCAAACATCCTCTCAGAATCCACAATCATCATATCATCAATATCCATCCAACACGCCAGCCAATGCGGACATCCTGGAAATCAAAGCCGCACTGAAGGATCTCCAGGCAGGGACTAGCAAACAATCGTTCAAGTTCGAAGATATATGCCCCTATCCGTATGATCCCTCCATCTCATTGATCCCCTTCCCCAAACATTTTGAGATGCCAAAATTTGACAAGTATAAGGGGAACAAAGATCCAAAGGCCCACCTGTGGGAGTTTTACTCCCAGCGTCAAGAAGTGATCCACAATGACAACTATCTCTTGCGTCTGTTCCCTCGAAGTCTAGGAAGCGACGCACTAGGGTGGTTTATGACCCTCGACAAGGGATCTATAAAATCTTTTGCGGACTTGTTAGAAAGGTTTGTCTCCTACTTCTCCTTCAACTTGGAGAAAGATACTGATACCCTGGATCTTCTCAAAGAGAAACAACGTGAAGGGGAAACCTTCACTAGCTACCTCCAAAGGTGGCGTGCCCTAGCCAGCCGAATGAAAACTCCTTTGAAAGAGAAGGACATGGTCACCCTTTTTGTGGAGAACTCCCATCCTGACATGGCCCACAACTTCCGATTACATTGTGTCACCACTTTCACAGAGGTAGTGGAGAAAGGACCCATCCTTGAGCGTGCCCTTATTGCCAAAGGACACATCAAAATATATAACCAAGATAGGGAAAGGTCTTTCAATGACAAACCACATTTTTGGAACAAGAACAAGAATGCAGTGAATGATGGTGTCACTGACACTAAACACGTCCACGTAGCCAATACATCTCAGAAACAACAACAATCCATGCCTAATGCCATATCTGTACCGCAAGGGACGCCCCATCCTCCCCAACAGTCCAATCAAAATAACCAAGGGAACAATAAACGCCAATATACTCAACTAGGAGAACCCTTGAGTGTTGTCTTCAACAAACTGTTACAAATTAGCTACCCGATCACGTATCCTGTCACCAAGCCGCTTGATGAATCCAAACCTAAGCCCACATGGTTTAGGGAAAATGAATATTGTGAGTTTCACCAAATCAAAGGACACTCTTTGAATAAATGTCAGTGTCTCAAAAACTACGTCCAGGATCTCATAGATCGAGGCGACATCAAGGTTGACCATAGTCAGGCTCCGTCGTCCAACGCTCAATTACAGATCTATCAAAACGCCTTCCCAAATCATAACCAAGGCCCGAGCACTTCCAATAGTAATCCTCAAAATAACAGCACAAATAACGTGAGCTACAAGAGTGTACCCCTCAATTACGAGGGTGTTATTCATTAGATTGAGCAGGTAGAACCTCGTGTATCCATGATACACGTCAAAGCTAAAGACACCCAATGTGCTGTTACCACACGACGGGCCCGTATCACCATTCCTACAACCTCCGCACCTGCTCAACCGACTCCTGTAACTTCCCAGTACAATATCCTTGATCACCTAGGAAAGACCCCTGCACATATTTCCATTTTGGATTTACTCAAGTCTTCCCCTGTGTATCAAGAAATCCTCAATAGAGCTCTACAGGAAACTCATGTGCCTAATAATATGGATCCTACACAGTTCCAAGCCTTGGTAGGACACCTGGATTCATCCCACCAACTACACTTCCGCCACAATGATATGCCCAACATTGACGCCAATCACAATCGCCCCTTACATATTGAAGTCGTGGTTGCTCGACATAAAGTAAAAAGGGTCTTGGTAGATAATGGCTCTACCCTCAACTTGTGCACTTTAAAATTCATAAAACAGGTGGGGTATACCCAAGCAGACTTAAGCAACCAGATTATTACAATCAAGGCTTATGACAATGCAGAAAGGAATTCAGAAGGGATCATCAATCTTCCTATCCAAGTTGGACCGGTGGTTCGGTACATCACTTGTCATGTCCTTGATCTGGACTTACCATATAACCTCCTCCTCGGCCGTCCATGGCTCCATGCTATGCAAGCCATACCTTCCACCTACCATCAATGCCTCAAATTCCCAGTCGATGGACATGAGGTCACCATCTATGCCGACCCCCAACCATTCAAATATTGCCGCGCTCTGGAGGCATCATTTCCCCATCTACATTATTGTCCTGGGGTTGAAATGGGGGCATCCCAATCATCACCCGTTCATCCACCATCCACTGCAAAAACCACTCCATCCTCCCCCACTGAGCCTACGTTCACAAAAGTCCAGATCATTGACAAGGGGTGTGGTGAGTACGAAATGCACACTTCTCTTAATGTGGCGACCATGCCACCATCGCCACACGAGTACGGTCAACCTTCCCGTGCTACCCCAAAGGAAGACAAGACTGTCACCTTCAGTGGCACGAATATCCCTACCACCACCTTTGTATCCCCAAGTATTAAGACAGATGCGCCCGAAGAAGACATAAGCCAATGGGTTTACCGAGAAGAGCCTCAGCCAGAAACTCCTCTCAAGGAATACTTCCAAGAAAAGTACCCCTGGCCGACAAAGTTCGTGGAAAAGCATAACTATCAAGGCAGAGGCCTAGGAAAGCAAGAACAAGGGCGATTACAACCCATTGATACATGTCTGTTACCAAAGAATGTGGGCATTGGGTATGACAGAAAGCAAAAGGGCCCCGAAACATTGTCTAATGCCTCCAATAGTGTAGTTGTGGACGACGGCTTATTGGAAGACATACCCGAGGAAGAATCCATCATACGTGCGTACGATGACGTCGATCACGCCGACCTATCCTCCATGTTTGAATGCCTATCCGTCTGCACCATTAGCCTATCCCTTTGCCATCCTGAGCTCATTGATTGGGACCTACGAACTAGCACGCCTGTCACTATGTCTGCGGATACATATGTCAACCTCATGGGATTGGGGGAGGATGAACACTCCAGTCGCAAAAGTGAGAATAAAAAGAATAACAAATGGTCATCTAGTGAAAACCTCCCTGAGGCACTTCGTGACCTGGAAAAAGTAAAAATAAAGGACGCATTGATGGCGAAAACCTCAAAGAGGTGCCAGAAGATGGAGATGTTCATCTTCCCCTTATAGGAACTCAGCTATCTACCAGATCATCTATTCTGATTGAAGAGACGCAAGAGATTAATTTGGGAACTACTGAAAATCCTAAGATTACCTATGTAGCCAAGTCACTCTCCGAACAAGAGTTTCCAATCTTTGCGCAGCTACTCCAGGAGGGAATTGTTAACTTCGCTTGGTCATATTCAGACATGCCAGGCTTAGATCCCGCCTTGGTGGTTCATCACCTGGACATCAACCCAGACGCTAAACCTGTCAAGCAAAAACTCGCAAGATGCATCCGCAAGTCGCATTGTTAGTCAAGAAGGAATTAGAGAAGTTGCTGGAGGTAGGATTTATCAGGCCAATCGACTACTCCGAATGGATCTCCAACATAGTGCCAGTTGCTAAACCAAATGGTGACATTCGGATATGTACAAACTTCAGGGATCTCAACAAAGCCTACCCCAAAGACGACTTCCCCCTACCCAATATTGACATGTTGGTCGACCTAACAGTCGGGCATGAGATGTTGTCTCTTATGGATGGCTTCTCCGGGTATAACCAGATCCGAATCGCACCTGAGGACCAATACAAAACCGCCTTCACTACTCCTTGGGGCACTTTCTGCTACAATGTTATGCCCTTCGGTCTCAAAAATGCGGGGGCAACATATCAGAGAGCCATGACGGTTATCTTCCATGACCTTATCCACATCATCATGGAAGACTATGTTGATGACCTATTGGGGAAGTCCAGAACACGAGCAGAACATCCTGCAATCTTGAAGAAGATATTTGAGCGGTTGGAATATTATAAGTTGCGGCTGAATCCGAAAAAGTGTGTCTTTGGGGTCACTTCTGGAAAATTTTTAGGTTTCATAGTCTCTCGCCGGGGCATTGAGGTTGATCCCGCTAAGGTCAAGGCTATCCTAGACATGCCCCCTCCACGCAATCTCAAACAGCTAAGGAGCCTCCAGGGAAAGATGCAGTCTATCCATCGGTTCATAGCCCAGCTCGCAGATAAATGTCAGTCGTTTACCCATCTCCTGAAGAAAGATTCCACCTTCCGATGGACCCCACAGTGTCAAATGGGTTTTGAAAAAATCAATGAATATTTAGCTCATCCCCCGATTCTGATGCTGCCTATTCCAGGAAAACCCCTCCTACTTTATATCTCTGCTACCTCAGTCGCACTGGGGGCATTATTGGCGCAGTACGATGAGTCACTCAAAGAAAGGGCAGTCTACTACATCAGCAGAACACTAGTCGGCTATGAGTTAAATTACTCTCCTATGGAAAAAGCATGCCTTGCGCTGGTCTTCAGTACACAGAAACTCCGCCATTACATGCTCAATCACCCAGTCAAATTAATTGCTAAAATTGATCCTTTGAAATATCTGTTATCTAGAACTACTTTGACTGGCCGCATGGCCAAATGGGTCATGCTACTAAGCGAATTTTACATTGAGTATGTAGAGCGCAAAGCTATTAAAGGACAGGTTATTGCTGATCAGTTGGCTAAAGCACCACTAGTAGATGCATACCCAATAGACACTGAATTCCCGGATGAAGGAATCTACACAGTAACAGAAGCACCAACTTGGACATTATACTTTGATGGCTCATACACTCACAGTGGATCTGGGGCAGGAATTCTCTTAGTCACCCCTCAAGGTGACTACATCCCAAAATCATTCAGGATAGCGTTTCCCTGCACCAACAATATGGCAGAATATGAAGCCCTCCTCACCGGTCTTAGAATTGCAAAACAATGGCATATTACACATTTGAAAGTCTTTGGGGATTCCTTGTTGGTTATCAGACAAGTTAATGATGAATTCCTCACAAAGGATGAAAAACTGCTACCCTATAAGCGCATGGTGGATGATTTCAAGAAATATTTCACCTCCATACAGTTTGACCAAATCCCTTGGGTGCAGAACAAAGCAGCAGATGCCATGGCCACTATTGGTTCTTTCATTGACATGCCCAAAGATCGAACAAAGTGTGAGTTTCTTGTCGAACAACTATTAATCCCTGCATATGATGTTCCTGACACTGACATGGTGTGTGATGTTGTAGGTCCCGCCTCCCTGTGGTACCTAGACATATATAATTACCTCCGTGACAATACCATACCCCCAGAACTTACACGCAACCAACGTAAATCATTTATACACCGTTCATCTCGATACGTCATTGTCGGTGATACGCTTTATCATCGTGGGTATGATGGAATCCTCCTCAGATGCCTAAATGAGATTGAAGCCCATGCTACATTAACGGAGGTACATGGCGGTGTTTGTGGAGCGCATTCAAATGGTATGGCTTTAGCCAAGAGAATCTTATGAGCAGGGTATTATTGTCCTACGCTAGAACATGATGCTTGCGAGTTTGTAAAGAAGTGTCTCCCATGTCAGCAACATGCAGATTTAATCCATGCTCCAGCACAAGATCTTCAGCCCCTCCTGGCACCATGGCCATTTTCTCAATGGGGTTTTGACTTGATTGGCAAGATTCACCCACCCTCATCTGACAGCCATACCTTCATAATCACCACCACCGAGTATTTCACCAAGTGGGTAGAGGCAATCCCCCTCTCACAAATCACTGGCATTCAGATCTCCAAATTCATCCTTTACCATATTCTCTGCAGATATGGTATCCCATCCACCATCATTTTCGACAACGAAAAACCATTCAAAAACCAGGCCATGAAGCACCTATGCGAAACCTTCCATATTCAGCACCGTTGGTCAACACCATATTACCCCCAGGGTAATGGGCAGGCTGAAGCGACCAACAAAACCCTCATCTGTATTCTCAAAAAGGTTGTCAATAACACTGGCCGAGATTGGCACCTCCATATTCACCCTGCCCTCTGGGCATATCGCACATCCATTCGCACCCCCACAGGCACCACCCCCTACTCTTTGGTGTTTGGTGCTGAGGTCATCTTGCCAATCGAGGTCGAACTTCTATCATTGAGAATCTCTCTTAAGAACCTTATCAGCGAAGAGGATGCTCGTGTTGCGCGGCTTGCACAGCTAGAGTTACTGGATGAATGCAAAATAAAGGCCTACGATCATCTGCAAGCATATCAGAATCGCCTCAAGCGTAGTTACAACAAGAAGGTTCGCCCTCACCAATTCCAGGTGGGCGAGCTTGTCCTTAAAGAGAACCAACGTACTCAACAAGATCGGAACAAGAAAGGGAAATTTGAAGCCAATTGGTTGGGGCCCTATATCATAGCTGCTAAATATGGATCTGGGGCATACAGGTTGACTACTCTTGAAGGAGACCCCCTGGACGAGCCTATCAATGTCATGCATTTGAAAAAATTCTATGCCTAAGTTTGCTCGGTTACCCCACCTGGTCAAAAATCAGAAAAATTAAAAAATCAAAAAAAGTCAAAAAAAAAAAAGTCAAGAAAAATAAATTCGTCCTATGGTGAAAACCACCTCTTGGTGGCGCCTTAGATAAGTATGGATGGTGAAAACCTGGTAACAGGCGTCATCCATAGAGGGCTTAATCATTATCTACCTGACATCCTAGTTATTTTTATGCCTTCATCCACACCATTGTCCTTTCCCGTCTCATCCTAAGGCTGCTTGGTAAATATTGAATTGAGCATTGGATGACCCATCTAGCCTATTCCGCACTCCTGAGCTTTTCAGTATCCCACTCTGAGCTTGCGTCACTCATGTTGTTGTCATCAAGTAGCATCATCCACCGCGTCGGTTCTCACCTACACCCCATCACGTCGTGACCGTCAGTCAAACTACGTCACCCCTGTGCTGTCACATAGGCAAGGCTGATCATTTGATTCGCCCCCGGGGCATTTGTTCATCATCGGTCACCATTGGTCCTCTTTTCGCTTTATCCATGGTCTTTTCTGGAACTACGAGGGCTCTGCGCTTTCACGTAGGCAAGGCTAATCTATGATCGGCCCCCGAGCCCCTAGGTCTGTAGGTTATGTTGGCCTTTTGGGCTTCGCTATCAAGTTATGCCCACATCTAACTGGTCCTTAACAAACGAAATTCCCTTGTGTTACAAGATCTTGTCCTTAGGCAACATCCCGCGTCAACTGGGTCATCTTCTTTC
>VDFB02193867.1:350696265-350877744 GCA_007258455.2 Sequoia sempervirens
CCCTAGCCAAAAAATTTTTTCTACCCATTTTTCATCCCGACGTGTCGAAAAAAACCCATATTTTTGTTTTTGAACAAATACGTTCCAACATGCCGAAAAACACAAAAACAACAATCCACTGTCTGGTTTTGAGCTAACCTGGCGGGGTAGAGCACAATGGGTGAAAAATATCCGTCTCTCATCCGCCCGGTGGATGACGTCACTGTCGTACTCCGGCATGACGTCCACTCTCGCTCGCCTCCTCGTCTTTCCCTCCTCTTTCTCCACTTGCCAGCTGTTACAATGGGCCCAAGGTAAGTCCCCAATTACCTTTTATCCCCTTTTCACCTTTTCACCTCATGGTCTTTTTTTTTCTTTTTTTAACCAAAAATCACCTCAATTAATTCATCCAAGCTCTTTCTTCCCGAGGCCGCCATTTGCACACCGTATATCCGATTGACTCCGTTCAAGCGCCCTTCTTCTCATTTTTCCATGATCTTTCCAACAACACGTACCACTTTATACTTTCGAGAAGTTGACCGGGGCTCCTTTTCTCCCCCGTCCCCCTTCTCGAGGGGGCATACCCTGCCATTTCCTCCTAATCCATCGCTCTAACACTACCTTTTCTTGACTAGGGCATCCTCTCCGCTTTCCCTTCGTCCAGGGCAGCTCGCGCGCATTCCCCCAGGCTGGGGCATCTCTTTTCGGGTCTCTCCCTCTACGAAGTCATCGACATTCTATTTTTCTTCGAAACCCTATTATTCTAATAGTCTTTCGAAGAGGGGCAAAATGTAGACGTCCAATTTTGATCACTTCCATATGATCAAATGTGTCTCCTTCATTCATCTGATTGCTCATTCCCTCTGTCAATATTAATTAAGCCAATTGTTTAATTAATACCCTGCATCTTGTACAAGGGTCATAAAGTATTTAATTTAATGCTTTACCCCTCTTCTTCCTCTAAATTAAATAAATGTTCCATTTTATTTAATTTAGTCATGTTCCCCTTTTGAATTAAAATTCATTTTTTTTTATTCCTTTTTTCTCTCTCATGGTCACATCCTCCAACTTTTGCAAGTTGATCCCTAATCCTTTTTAATTACTTCATCTTCTTCTAATTAACTAGAGTTAGCATGTGCACACCCTTAATCATCTTTAAGGTCACATCCTCCATAATTTCCCACTTGCCTCTAATCAGTCATTAGCCTATCTAACTGGGTACTTGCACAACCTTAATCATTTGATTAGCCTAACCTAATCCCCCTCCTACTTATGGCATGTGTCCTTAAGTCAACCTTATTAAAGGCTTTCTCCTTTTGGACAAGGCATACCCCCTTCCCCATGTGAATTTTTAATTCACCTTTTAATCCCCCAACACACCTAAAAGGAATTTTTAATTCCTTCACTTCTCCCCACATGTCCTTTACTTATTCTTTACTCTTTCTCCCATCCCCATGAGAATATTTGAGGAATTTTTAATTCCTCACATGTCCTCTCACCCACATGGGGAGAAGGACCTCCTTTATGAGGAGATCTTGTCCAATCCCAAGGTACTTTGTACCCTTCTCCATGTCATGTCCTTCTTCCACCTCATGTCCACTTCACCTTTTAGGGCTTCATCACATGCCACATGTCAAGATGTGAGGGCTTGTGAGTTATCAACTCACCTTAGCCCTACATCTTGGTATATGATGGATCAATCTCAACCGTCCATTTCCCCTAGGATTTCCCAAAACTCCTATAAATACCCCCTCTTTTCTCTCATTTGGGGGAGATCATTTGTGCTAGCCAAACTCTTGCAGTTTTGTTTCTCAACCTCTACTTAGCCATTTTCACATTTTCATCCACTTGCATCCATCTTCACATCCTCATCTAGCTTGCATCTTGCCATCCAAGGAGCATACACGTCAAAGATCGAAGGGCCAACCAAAGGATTGACTCAACGCAAGGTATAAAGTTCCATTTTGTGGCTTTGTCTTGTTTTGTTTCCAACTTAGGCTAATCTCGAAGTGTAGGTTGTTTTAGTTGTTTATTCGTGCTCTTTAACTTGTTGCTTCCTTTCTAACCACCTAATTCGACCTATCACAATGTTAAACAAACTACTACATTATGTTTTGAGTTGATTTTCGTCAGTGTTATTTATTTAATTATAAATTTATAAGTAGCATATGCATGTTAAATTTAGTTTATGATTTTATTTTAGTCTATTTTTATTATCATTCATTTTTTAAATTGATTTTGATTCTTAAATTTTTTATTTGTCATTAAGATTTATATTTATTAGTGAGGGTTTAATCGATGTCATTTTTTAATGTCTAGAATCCACTTTCAAACTTATAAAACTTAATTGTCAATTTCAAATTTCAACTTAATACTAGCGGTCACATGCATAGGCATGCAACGATCAACCGATAGGGTGTACCATGCACAACTATCGATGGAGAAGGTAGCGGGTTTTTTTTGTTTTTTGTGGGTGTAATATGAGGTGTAAACAAGTGATATGAAAGAATGTTAAGTTAGTTCATATTAACAGGTGGATCTTATGAATTTGAACTCTATATACAATTTAAAGGTATAAATGAAATAATTTTCAGACAAAGATTAATTTTTTATATATATTCATTCAATATGAGCATTGCAAAGTATTATAAACGCCAATCTGACATTAAGGATTATTTGCATAAAAATGGGAAAATGGATTTTGTGTTTTGGAATGAAAACTTATCAGTTGGAAATTGGCTATCAGTTAGTAGAATAAAATTATACATCATGTTGAAGGAATGTTTTTAAATTCATTAAAAGGTTTTGCTTTTTTAAAGGCTTATTAGTCATGTGTTTTATTGTGAAGATTGAATTAACAAGTATGCTTTTGGAAAAGTGATTACATTAGTATAGTTACATTGTTTATTAGTAAGATTGAATAAAAAGATATTCTTTTAAAAAGTTTTTCTTTTAATTAGTCATAATAGTCATCACAAATGGGTTTTCCAAAAAGGGAAGATGTTATAAGTAGTATCTACTTCATAATTGTGCGAATATGATGAATCGATACACATACTTTGTATTGCTATTTTAATTGAATTAGAAGGTACATATTGGTTTTAGAGAATGTGAGAAAAATGTTACTAAATTGTATGTTGGAGGTGGATGAAGTAAATGCAATATTGAATGTTGTAGGGTGGGAAAGTATACTTTGATTAAGTTGCATTGTTGAAATAGCCATTGTGGTGTTATATATATATCTTTCTTCCTTATTTGTTTCAACTACCCCCATAATAAACTCTTCATTATGGTGGTTTGCCTCTTTTATTGTACATTTTTTAAAGTTTTGTAAAGAAAATATATTGACTAGGTTGCAATGCCGAAAGAGGCATTGTTGTGTTGGTTTCATAGTTTTTCTTTTTTAAAGACTTATTAGTCATCTATTTTATTGCCTAGATTGAATTAACAAGCATGTTTTTCAAAAAGTGATTCCATTAGTATAGTTACATCTTTTACTAGTAAGTTGAATAAAAAAGTATTCTTTTAAAAAGTTATTTTAAAAAAAAAAACATTAGTTATAGTGGTCATCATAAATGAGTTTTCCAAAAAGGAAAGATGTTATAAGTAGTATCTACTCTATAATTTTGTGAATGCGATGAAAAGATACAAATACTTTGTATTGTTATTTTAATTGAATTAGAAGGTACACATTGTTTTCAGGGAACATGAGAAAGATGTTACTAAATTTATACAACTGTGTACATATGTATATATGTAACAACAAATATCATGGAGATTCATCATACATTATTATTTTTCTTGAATTAGAAGGTACGCCTTGTTTTGAGGCAACATGAGAAACATGATACTAAATTTATACAAGAATTTGTGCATGCATGCATGTATGTAACAACAAATATATGACATTAAATGTAAAACCACAAAACCCACACTCATTTTCCTCCTTACCATATTGGCATCATGGAGCTCCATGGACTCTAGCCAAACCCCCAACCAAGAGAAAGATGAAATTTCCATGGGAGATGTCATGGAGTTTCATCATACATCACACAAATAAAATCTTGGGAAAACGCTCACCTTTCCATAAATAATATCTACTATTGTTGTGTTTTCTTTGATATGGAAACTTGAAATGTAGTTCCTGCCAATGGAATATAAGGGTATGTTAGTTGACAAGCAAGGAAAATCAAAAAAGAAGAATAAAAAGAAAGTATATGGGTAAAATTAATATATACAATTAGTTAAGCGAAGTTGTCTATTGACAATGGGAAAATGTCATACTTACACTATTGATCATGTCCAACAAGGATGCGCTGCATTGGACTAAGCTGTAGGAGCATGAAAGAATTTGAAATAGAGAGTGTACAATATACAAATTTTGTTGAATACATATTATATTTCTTTAGCAATATAAACAAAAAAATATACATATATAATGGAAGAGGTTAGCACTATTCATTGCAAATAAAAATAGATAAAGTGGAATATTTTGAATGCACGACATCTTGGTAAGGGATTGTCTATAAGCAATCTATTAGAGAAGTTGAAACAATGAAAAATGCAATTATTGGTATTATGGGATTTGAAGGGGGAGAAAATAGTCACATACAAAAGCGGGTTTTTATTGTCGTCCATAACCACATAAACCAATGCTCGTTCTCCTCCCTTCCATATTGGCATCATGAAGCCTTGTGGACTCTATCCAAACCCCTGAGTAAAAGAACAAGTTAAGGTCCATGATAAATCCCATGGACCCTTATCAAATATGACACAAAAAGAAACTTGGGGAAGGATGGGCGAGTTGAATCAAATTTTGTAGCATTCCAATGTTTTTTTTGGCCTGAGAAGTTCATCTAAAAAAGAATATCCTGGTGAAGAATTAGCATAATGGGGTTTGAAGGCCACTAGAAGATGATGGATAAATGGAATATATAGAACAATGTAGAATAAGTAGAAAGGTCCATCTAACTTCATAATGCAAATTTAAATCTACCTATATTAAAAATACAACTACAATTTAAGGAAGAATACAATACAAGTAGTCAATAGATTGAAGCACCTGTGTTGAAGCAAATGTATACAAAGAATGCAATAGACATAATCACCATGTGGAAAATATGATGGATGCACACCAAGCCACTATTAGCCTACAAGACATGCAATAAAAAAAAGTTTTAAAATCCATGGAAAGTAGGATAACTTATAACCATGAGTGTTAAAGTCATTGAAAATTCCATAGATTTTATAACATCTGCTTGCATGCCCTGCACACCAAAATAGTTTCTTTTCTTTCGTTATCCCCATGATTTTAAATGAAATATGTGTTTTGCAAATATTTTTCTAATGAACTGTATATCCAATTACTACAATTATATAGATTCCCACTTGCAAAAGGTCTATTGTATCTAGGTAACATTGTAGAGGAAAAAATATAGATATAAAATGAAATAGGTTAGCATTATTTATTGTAAATAGAAAGATACAAAATAAAATATTTTGAATACATTATATCCTAGTAAACAATTGTGTATAAGCAATCTATTGAAAAAGTTGAAAAGAGAGTTGTGGAAATAATGACAAATATAATGGATAGAATAGAGTATGTTTTTGGTGGACAAGCAGATGTGAGAATTTGTGTATCCATGTATATAAGAAACAATCAATATATGATGATAAAATCCAAAAAAGCTAAATCCACACTCGTTCTCCTCCCTACCATATTGGCATCATGAAGCCTTGTGGGCTCTAGCCAAACCCCCGAGCCAAAAAAAGGAGTTAAGGTCCATAGAAAATCCCATGGACTCTTATCATATACCACACAAAAAGAAACTTGGGTATTTTGCATAAATGATTAATTTATTGTTTATGTGTTTTGTTCTTTGCTTATGCTTTGTTTTGATAGTAGGTTTAAGGGTTTCAACACTGATGTGTTGTGTAATGTGCAAGGAATTCTATTGATTGAGTTGTATTGTTGAAAGAGCCATTGTGGTGTTTGTTTGATAGCAAACTATTCTAAAAATTGTCATCTATAGTTCCCTAGTTCGCTTGTCAATTCAGAATACAAGAAAGTAGGGAGCTCTTTGGTTGTTATAAGCAGCCCCAAGCAGTTAGTTCAAGGGAGCTTGAAACAGATGAGGAAAAAAGAATATCATGAAACATATTCATATAAGATTCAAGCTACATTGCTTGGTAGTAGATATTGAAGACAAAAAGAGGAATTGTATAATAGGTACTAGAATAACACTTGTTTGGTAGTAAATATTATACACAAAGAGAAAAATTGTATTGAGTTCCCTAAAAAAATAGACAGATACATATGCACACATATATATGTATTCAATTCTCTTATTGATATATAAAAATACCCATATAGGAAAATATACATATGCATGTGTAGACAAAGATATAAATATGCATGTGTAGACAAAGATATACATACAAATGTATATCTAAATGGGTTTGTATACCATGTTTACTCGTATTTATGTAGACTGCAATTTTAAGTAGAGTTAAAAATAACATGTATAAGTATTGTCTATGTTGTGTAAATATCACCACAATACAGTCATAGAATCGAATGATATAGTATTGAGATGTTGTTAAGAACATGTCATTTAAATGTACGGTATGTGTAAAATATTCATAATGCTAGAATGGCTCTTCTGGCAATGCGACTAAATCAATATATTTTCTTGCATATTTTGGAGTATACTTTCCCACACTGCAACATTGAGTATTGCATTTACTTCCTGTTGTGCCATTGCACCACAATACATATATATATGTATGTATGTATGTATGTATGTACATATATATATGTATCTATATATATACATATATATGTACACACACACACACACACACACACACACATATATATATATATATGCACATATTGTAAATTCGAGCTCCATTATTTGTGACTAAATATTATAGACAAACAATGACCAAATTGTATAAGAACTATTAGGAAAACACTGGAGAACAACAGACATCTGATTCTTAAGTATCATCCTAATACCTCTTACAACTGTTACCTAGACTACTTGCCTTATACCAATATGTTGCATGATATTCTTCTTCCGTCATTTGTTCAAAGCTGCCTATAACAAATTGTTAATTGTCATTTTTTTTTTGTTTGCAAGGCAAGAATATGTATTGATTATGTTGCATTCTCAAAAGAACCATTGTGGTGTTGTTTGCATATCAGGCTATTGTATGAATAGTAATCCTTAGGTCCACTCTATAACAAATTAGAGGTTTTTAAAAATTTTGTGTTGTGAACTCTATTAGTCGCTTTACATGGGTATTTTGCATAAACGTTTTGTTCATTATATTGAATACCAAATAATGCAACTCAAATTTCTAATTAAGGTTGTGCTGTTATATGCATTTTGGATAGTTTATTCAAACATATAATTGTTGGCATAACATATAGAAAATAGGTATTTCCATGAAGAACTGGGTCGAAATAATTGATTTGGCAAGTTGCAAGGATAGCTGCATGTCTCGATGTTTGTAGAGCTATCTTTTCAGCTTGTGATTTCAATTATTTAAACCTAGTTCTTCTTTTTTTTGGTAATGTGGACCTTAGTAATTACATGGATTGGGGGTGGTGGAGTTGGTGTCTTTGATACATGGAAGTTGAATGGTAAGTTTTTTCCCACATGAGGGTTAATGCATCCTTTCATTGTTGTATGGTGGCAGTGAACAAAGTAAATACAATATTGAATGTTGCAATGTGGGAAAGTATACTTCAATGAAGTTATTTTGTTCAAAGAGCTATTGTGGTGGTCGTTTGATAGAAAAATCTTGTTAAAAATGTCACATTTGTGTCCTTAACACTGATGTGCTACAAAATGTGCAAGAAAGTATATTGGTTAAGTTGTATTGTTGAAAGAAAGTTGTTGCCTTCAGTTCCCTAACTAGTTTGGTAGAGGAGTATTGTAAAAATAATCGACTTCAGCTCCATTCCCTAGTAGATTGGAGGGTTTTAAAGCTCTTGTTCTCCTAAATCTATAAGTAATTATACATGGGTGTTTTGCAAAATTGTTTTTTTTTTTTTTGTTTATGTTAAAACTATTTTTATTCAGAATCTATAAGTCATTTTGCATGGACTGTGTCTGACATTATGGTTATGTATGGATAGAGAAATTTTAGTTAAATATTCTTTCTTTTGCTAAAAAATATCTTTTCTTGACAAGATGAAAAGACAATTGTAGGAAGATGGACAAATGTAATGTGTAGAATAGACAGTTATCCTTATTGTAGTCAAGTGCATGTAAGGATGCAGCTGAAGTTTTTACTAGGATTTCTGTCAGGCTAGTAGTGAATTGGATTTTATAATGTCGGGGATGCTTCATTCGGTGGGAACTTGTGTGGGATTTTATTTTTTTGTGGTGGCATGGAGCTTGGTAATTACGTGAGTTGGCAGTCGCAGAGCTGGTGGACTCAATATGCAGGAACTAAATTCTTGTGTATAATATTTAGTAACAAATAAGAGTTATTCTAATACATATCATACAATTACTCTATTACACTTGAATATATATATATATATATATGTGCATGTCTATGTTTTCAAGCATTGTTCATACTACACCCAGTTGCACCCACAAGGAATGCCTACATCCTACCTGTGACTCATGTTTTGCAAATATGAACGTAATATATTCTTGTGTTTCCATATATACATTTGCACATTCATTGAGATCCTATGCTTTTGAAAAAAAAAAAACAAAGGGGTAAAAACTTTATTAGAAATCAAAAAAGAGCATTACAATAATAACCAAGGGACCCAGCCCCAAAAAACAAGGTGAAAAACCCACAGCATAAAACAACATCAACTATCCCCATGTATCCTCCTATCCTCCTTAGAGAACCAATCCAAATCTAGATGCAGCTCAGGGTTAACCTAATCCCAATCCTTAACCTTCCAACCACTATCATGCTCACAGGCCCATTTGGCCAAGCGGTCAGCAACACGATTCCAATCTCTCAGGATGTGAACAAAGGATGCCTCCTCCATCGGAGAACTAACAAAGAATCCGTTGAACCATTGAAGCCAACTGCCAATTTATATTAGATATCTTTCGCTCATTCAAGAGATTAATCAAAATCTATGAATCAACTTCACATATAACCTTTCTCCAGCCCAAAGCAAGGGCCCTCTCAATAGCATGAAGAATCACTAGACGCTCCATGAAGTTAACAGTCTTCACCCCCTCATGTATAGAGAACAAAAAAATCACCGACCCATTTGAGTCCCTGCCAACCCCACCAATTCCAACAGGCCTAGGATTTCCCCTAGAAGAACCATCAGTATTGATCTTTAAAAATTCATTTGGAGGAGGTAACTGATGAGCTTAAAATATGCTCATAGTTTGGATATTATGATGGACTCTTAATATCTTTGCTTTTGTTATTTTATGGCTGATTAAACTTTGTTGAAACCTTTTATGGGGATATCTTGTAGCATAATATTTTCATATTCCTACAACTTATTGTGTCGACTTGATTACATTTATTACCCCATTGACTCCCTAAATGACTGGTATATTACATACAGTTTTTGAATGATGAAATAGATTTAAATGTGTGATTAATGAACAAATATCGTGTATGTGCCATACACTTTTTCCTTCACATCTATTACCTTTTGTTTTGCAGGTTGTTGATGAATGATCGAATCAAACACAACTAATCTCGGCCTTGCAGTAAAGTCTATTTCCTGCACGACTTCGAGGAAGCACTAGCGAAGACTCTTTGACCGAAACTGTTGGGAAAGTTTTTTAATGACAGTCAATCTAGAAAGAGTGGAGCGCTAGATTCTCTCTGGATAGGGTTGAGCACATAAATTCATTTATGAAGTTTGTTCCTTGATTCTGGGATACACTTTACATCCATGTCTTTCTTTGATAGGGTTAGTTAGTTAGTTGTTCTTCTGATTTAAAAATAAGATACTCCTCCTACGCGAGAGAGTAGAGGATAGTTAGAATGAGTAAGAGATGATAGTTAGAGTAAAATAGAAGCATAGTGTTAGCAGACATCATGTAAGAGTCAATATGATAATGAGAAGCAGAATCTGTATGATCAGATACAGAGTTTTTTGTTAGTTTCCATATCAACAAAGCAATGTATACCATTATGTTTTCATGAATAAAGTTTGATGAAGTTCTGAGTTCAGCATCTGTGTAATCAGTAGATGCTCGCTAAGGGGGCCCACTTAGTAAGTATCTGTAGCTAGTTAGTTAGTTGTTCTTTTCTGTTGATCTTCAGTTAGCTTTCATCTTTGAAGTTTTCATACAAACTCAGTCTTGTACTGCTTCTGCAACATAGACAATCCATCCCTGTGCCTATTCCTGCAGCATAAGGTCAGTTCATAGTTTTTGCTCTAGTCGTAGCTATTATAGTTTCTATTTTAATCGAAGCATAGTGGAGTTAAAGAACTTTGCATTACCTTCCTATAGCTTAGATAGAATTCCTTTCCAGTATTTATTTCTGCTAAAGATTTGACCAAAACTAGTTCTTAGTGCATATATTTTTCTGTGCCATTTAAAGTATACGTCCCCTGGTTTGACAAGTAAATGAGCGTCCATAGAGAGATGTTGGTCACCTGTTGGAATGTCCAATTCCCAGGAAAGGTTTTATCGTGATTTTCATATCCTTTTAAGGGCATGACCATTTTTGGCACCGTTGTCGGGGATGGCGTCCAACTAGGAATTTGTCAAAGGTCATCTTTCACCTTAGTTTAGTTTGATAGTCAAATTTTCAAAATATTTCAAGCCACCACTCATCGTATTGCATGCATAGAAGAAGAAGAGACGCACTGGGAAGGTTCCTCCCTGAAAATCTATTTATTGAAATACCATTTGACCCAGCTGACAACGAACCTAAGGAAAATCCATTCACTCTGTTATTCCAGCAACCAAACATGGCAAATAATCCACCAAATAATCCACCTCCTGCATTTGAGTTTCCCATTGTTCCCCAAAAAGATACTGACAATCTTAAAAACATTCCCTCTTCCTTGCTTCCAAAGTTTCATGGCTACAACATAGATGCTCATAAACTGAAGTTATTTCCTTCCACCTTGAAGGAAGGAGCTCTCAGATGGTTCATGAGTCTGGGAAGAGGCGTTGTAGATAGTTGGGTAGCCATGTAGATGAAATTCCTTGAAAAGTATAAGGAATATTGTAAGAGTGCCAACAAAGGTGATGACATATTCTGAATTCAGCAGAAGGAGGACGAAAGTCTGGAAGATTACATTTCCAGGTTTTTGTTTTCACTAAAGAGGAACTCAAAACATACTCTCAATGAGGACTCTCAGAAACTACTCTTTCTAAGGGGAATTAGTGATGCCTGTATAGACGCCCTGGACCTAATGGGAGGAGGTGATATAACCGAACTGCCTTGGGATGATATAAAGAAAATATGTCTTAACTACTCTCGAGCAATAGTTAAGAAAGGTCGAGGTCATCATGCTATAATGGGGAAATCTTCTTCTGGTGGAGTTTCCCAAATGGAGATAACAAGTTTTCTATCTGACTTCAAGTAGGACATCATTAATAATATGGCTACACAACTGGACACTATGCAAGCTCGGAAGAAACATCAGGAAGATGAGGCAGTTTTGGCCGAGTTTTGTCCATACTGCAGACAGAAGAAGCGTGACTGCAGATGCAAGATGGTGGCTAATTTGGAAGCTAGGCAACTACCTACTGACTTCAAGCCAATAGAAGGTGATGATGATCAACTGTTCTTTGTTGCAAAAAGGAGACCATGGGCCCAAAGACAAGGTATGCCTCAAGATCCTTTAACTTTTGGTAATCCTTATTCTGGCTATAATAACCAATGGCAACATGCATATGGAACACCACCACCTTGGAATCCACCTCAACCAAGTTGGCCTAATTATCAGAACCCATAAGGGAAATATCCTCAAGGAGGTTGGTAGCAGCCATAAGGGCAATGGACCCCACCTTCAGGAAATTGGCAACAAAATCCTCAATGGAGAGGCCCTCAGCAATGGAAAAATCATTCCCCTGGGTTCCTGCAGCTTACACAACCACAACCATAGGCCCTCATGCCGCCTCCTGTAACAACTGCCACAAATACTAGACCTCCGAAGCAAACACCTATGTCTGCCCAACCGTTGCCAAATCCCAATAATAAACAACAGTAGCAGCCATAGCAACCTGCATATCTTGCCGAAGCAAACCAATATCAAGCTTACGCCTTAAATATTAATGACATCCATTTGAGGTCTAGAACTACTTTACCTGCTCCAAAACCACCTCTGATTATCGAAGTACCAGATTCTCCCCTTGAAGAACCGACTACACCTGCTGTTCCTACTGAGCATATGCCTATACCTGATATGGTTTCTAAGGAGCCTGTTTTGCAAAGTCAAGACAACCCACCTTTTCCTCAGAGGTTGCGAAGTATTGCATTTAAATCCATGGAAGAACCCACTTTTGACATTTTGGATCAGCTCAAGAATGTACAGATTCAAATCCCTTTATTTCAAGCTATTAAAGATATTCCTATTTTTGTAAAAGCTATTAAAGAAGCCTATTTGAAGAAACCTGGACGAAAGAAAAAGGATCCCCAAACAATTCATGTCTTAGGGAAATTGGCTGATATAATGTTGGGAAATGCAGTCATTCCAAAATATATTGATCCTGAAAGTCCTGTAGTGCAGATACATATAAATGGCCAAGTTGTAAAAAATGTTTTGATTGATTTAGGTGCTGCCATTAATGTCATGACAAAGCATACTATGGATTCCTTGAATATTTCAAACATTAGGTCTACACCCACAGTTCTGCAGCTTGCAGACAGCTCCACATTTAAACCTGATGGAATGGTGGAAGATGTAATTGTCACTCTTGAATCTTGGGAGTATCCTGCTGATTTCACAATATTATCAGTTAAGGAAACTTTAGGAGGGTATCCAGTTATCCTTGGTAGACCATGGTTAGCAACTGCTGATGCTTTTATAGGATGCCACTCTGGAGATATGACCATTTCTGATGGACAGTCCACAAAGAAATTGGCCTTGTATCCACCTGCTAGACCTCAACCAGATTTGTCCCAACCTGTTTGGCCAAATGTGGAGGAAGAAACTGAAGAAGCCAATTCCTTGGCTCAATTAATGATGCTTCAAAATGATCCATTCTCACAACTTCAGAGTGAGGATGCTCTGCTTTTTCAAATTCTGCAATTTAACCCTGATATGGGTAGTTCATCTGATCCAAGTGGCAGCCATCTACAATGTTTCTTGCAGCAACTAAATTATGAGAACTCATTGTTTAAACTTCCAGCAATTTTTTATAACTTGCTTCCACAAGAGGTACACACATTACCTATATATTCCATGAGTAATCTCACTAAGCAGATAGAATTGTCTCCAGGTCATTATTTGAATGTCAATAGCAAGCTGTCACAATCTCAGAGAGATTGACTTATTAAAAATGCTACAAGATCAGCATAAAGCTTTTGCATGAGAATATGGGGACATGCAAGGAATAGATCCTCAAGTTTGTACTCATAGGATATATATCAAAGAAGACTGTTCACCAGTTAGGCAACCTCAAAGAAGAGTAAATCCATCACTTAGAGAAATAATTAAAAGTGAGCTTCAAAAGTTGCTTGATGCTGGTTTTATTTATCCAATCTCTGACAGTCAATGGGTTTCTCCATTAGTTATTGTCCCCAAGAAAGGTGGAAAATGGAGAGTGTGTGTAAATTACAGGGAGTTGAATAATGCCACTAAAAAAGATCACTTCCCACTACCTTTTGTAGGCCAAGTATTAGACTCACTGTTCAGCAAAAGATATTTTTCTTTTTTGGATGGTTACAGTGGATACAATCAGATAAAAATTGCCCCTAAAGATCAAGATAAGACCACTTTTACCTATCCATGGGGAACATTTGCTTATTCAGTCTTACCTTTTGGTCTATGCAATGCACCAGCAACATTCCAGAGCAGTGATTAGTATCTTTTTTGATATATCTCATGATTGTATGGAGATTTATATGGATGATTTCACTACATATGGAGTCACATTTGAAGAAGCACTGGTGAATTTAGAAAAGGTATTGAAAAGGTGTAGAGAGAAAAATTTGTCTCTAAACAGTGAAAAGTGTTTTCTAATGATGGAAGAAGGTATTGTTCTAGGTCATCATATTTCAAAGAATGGAATTTAGGTTGACCCTGCTAAAATTGAAGTCATTCAGAATTTACAAACTCCTGCAAAACAAAAAGATGTCAGAAGTTTCCTTGGCCATGCAGGGTATTATAGAAGATTTATAAAATATTTCAGTAAAATTTCCAGCCCACTTTATGCTTTATTAACAAAGGATTCCCAATTCGAGTGGACAGAGGATTGTGCAAAATCCTTCCTGCAACTAAAGGACCTGCTTACTAAAGCCCCTGTTCTTCAAGGTCCAAAATGGAATTGCCTTTTCACATACATGCTGATGCATCTAATTTTGGTATAGGAGCAGTTTTAAGTCAAAAAAAAAATTCAATTGAGCATGCTATTTACTTTATCAGTAAAAACTTTCAAGGTCCTGAGCTCAATTATACTGTTACAGAAAAGGAATTGCTTGCAGTAGTGTATGCTTTGAATAAATTTAGGCATTATGTCACAGGTTATCAGATATTCGTCCATACTGACCATGCAACAATCAAATATCTGATGAACAAACCTGCCATTTCTGGTAGATTGGCACGATGGCTTCTTTTGTTACAAGAATTTGACATTACAATCATTGACAAACTAGGAAGAGCTAATGTTGTAGCTGACTTTTTAGCAAGACTCCAACCAGCTGCACCTGCTGAACACGAGGATATTGATGATAGGTTCCCAGATGAACACTTGTTCTCTATTGCTACACATACTCCATGGTATGCACACATTGCCAATTATCTAGCAGTAAATAGAATACCAGCTCACTTTTTCCCAAAAGAAAAGAAGTTCTTAATAGAGAAAAGTTTTAATTTTTCATGGATTGCAAATTGTCTATTTTATACTGGACCTGATCAAGTAATGCGAAGATGTGTAAGAGAAGATGAGACTTATGATATCTTGCATGCTTGCCATGATGAACCATGTGGGGGACATTTTGCAGCAAAAAGAACATCAATGAAGATTCTTACAACAGGGTACTATTGGCCAACACTACATAAGGATGCTATGGCCTATACAAGGAAATGTGATAGATGCCAGCGTATGGGAAGACCAACTAAGTCAGATGAAATGCCACTATATCCCTAGGTAATAGTCACCCCTTTTGATAAATGGGGGATGGATTTTGTGGGACCAATTGATCCACCATCCAATGGCAAGTCATATATTCTAGTTTGCACAGACTATGTAACAAAAATGGTCGAGGTAAAAGCTATGACTCATGCTCATGATAACAAGGTTAATGAATTTCTATATGAACAAATTTTCACTAGATTTGGAGTTCCCAGGGAGATTGTAACTGATCAGGGAGCTCAATTCACATCGAATCTGATCACTGCACTAATGAATGACTATAAAATCAAACATAGGAAGTTCAACCCCTATCATCCTCAAGCCAATGGTCAGGTAGAGGTAACAAACATGAAAATTGAGGCGATCCTCATAAAGACAGTGCAGATCCATAGAAAAGATTGGAGCAATAGAATTCTTGAAGCAGTTTCAGCTTACAGAACTACATGGAAAACAACTGGGTTTACACCTTTTGAGCTACTTTATGGGAAAACAGTCATGCTGCCCATTGAATTCAAGCACAAAACTTTGAGGATAGCTCTTGAACTCAATATGGAAATATCTGTAGCACATAAGGACCGTCTCCTACAGCTAAATGCTTTGGACGAAATGAGAAAAGCTGCCCTGCAGCACACAGAAACAATCCAACAACAAAGGAAGAAATGGCATGATTAACACATTAAAACCAAGAAATTTTCTGTTAGAGACTGGGCTCTGTTATATGATTCCAGATATCAAGAAAGTTAGGGTAAGCTCACAACATGCTGGCTTGGCCCTTATGAAATTGAAAATGTGTTCGAAAACGAAGTTGTACAGCTGGTGACAATTGATCTGGTCTGCTTCAAATTGCTAGTTAATGGCCACCGACTTTGGTTGTACCATAAACCAGTCTTAAAGGAAGAATTAATGCAACAATTTGTTCAGGTTCCTCCCGCTACTCTTCCTGCAGCCGAAGGCTTTAGCCTTTCTCCTGCAGCTTCACCGTAATTTTACAGAAAACATGCCCATAATAAAGGTTTTCTTTTTAAAAGGAAACCCTTTTTCTCCATTTGTATTAATCGCCCACATCACAGTTCTTTCTCTTCCATCCATCCATCTCATCCATTCATTCCATTCGTTCATCTTGTCCACCCACATCACCCATCCACTTCATCCATCCACATCACCCTTAATTAAGATATTATTCCCAACTGTTAATTCATGCAGACGCCGTCATCTTTCTTCACACGTACGTGCAATTATCAAAGGTACGCCATATCTTTTCTTATCGCATATTTGATTTAATTTATTCTATTCATTTAATGCTATGAAAGTACCAGTCATTATTACAAAATCTCCACCTATTCTTTCATACATGTGAGGACACATGTCATACTCTAAGTAAGGGGCGGGGTAATCCACCTTTTAAAACCTATTTTTTCGTCGCTGCCATAACTGCACAAATAACCTTTCTTTAATACTTTTCTGGTACTTTCCAAATATGATCACATGTCCTTCTTTATTGCATGTTTTTCTTGTAAACTACGATTAAGATTGCTTGATCAAAAAGCTCATTTTTGGAAAAGAAGGAAATGTGATGGCACGACAGAAGAAAAACCTAAGCAAAAAAGGAAGGAGAGAATTTTTGAATTTTCAGCAGAGAGTTGAGTTCAGCTAAAGGGAAATTGTAAACATGGGTGGTCAGCTAGTGCGACATGAGCCTATAGCTCATGAGTTATTGTTGCAAAATCCTCAAACGGTCTACGCATTCAGCCTCTGTGGATGGTTGAATTATTTCTTGAGTTTAAATACTTTTGATGAGGAGGCTGCTGGAGAATTTTTGAGAACCCTTTCTGAAGGGGAAGCTACTGTATGGGGTCTAATAGTTGTTACGACTAAAGATAGAATTGCTGAAGTAACCGGGCTTCTAGTCATTGGAGAAAATTTTTCTTTAGATGCTACCGCTGCAAGGGCTGAGTTTTCAATGCCCACTGATGGACCTTTGGAAGTCTCCAAGTAGGGATGCAAGCGGGTATCATTGCCTCCTCCTTATTTTGAGTATGCTGCTTACATAATGAGGTATTTGACCTATGAAGGCCGTTTCTCCTATCTGCATTCTCATCATTTCAAATTTATAAGCCATATGAGGCATGGGTTAGTTGTAAATGTTCTAAATTTTCTGTTAAAATTTCTAGAACAAAGTGCCCATGTGACCCAACAAGGGAAAGATAATTCTGTTACTCACCATGGCCTTATCAAATTACTGATTGAGCACTCTTTAAGAGATATCTCACCTCTTTCTTGGCAACAATTCATTGCCCAAAAGAGCTTACAAATTCCACAACCCCCTAGGGTATTTACCCCACGGCCTCGAAAAAAGAAGAAAGAAATTGCATCTACCAGTAGAACAGGGCAAGGGTCATCCACTCCTGTAGCACCTGGTCCTGCAACTTTCACACCTGAATCCTCTACTAGGGTACAAACTAGGTCTGCCACTAGGAGAGAGAAGGGTAAAACAAAGGCAAAAGGGTCCCCTGAATCTGACCCACATTTTCAGAAAATGAAATGTCCTTCTCCTGCAGCATCATCTCCTACAGTCGTCTCTCCTACAACAACACCTGTTGCTATCACCAGTTCACCCTCATCCTCTGGTAGGGCAGAGCCCTCTGAGCAGACAAGAAAGAGAAAGGCTACTAGAATGCCTCCTGCAGCCGCATTAGTATAAAGAAGAGTTTCCACAAGGAAACAATCTAAGACCTCCCCTGCTTCACCTCAACCAAAGGTTATTATAATTTCAGAAGGGTCTGTTGAGTCTGAATTTAATGTTTCTCAAAATATATCTAAAAATGCTGCACAAAGTTCATTCGTTCCTGAAGAGGAACAAGTTGAGATAGAAGAAATGAAGCATAATGAGCAAGGGTTACCAAATCTTGATGACTTGGCTACCGCTGCTATGCAGTTTTTGGAGGAAACATAGTCTTCTCCATCGCAGCAATCATAATTTATTTTGCAGCAAGAGCAAGAACAGACCGAACAATTGAATGTGTCTAGTGAAGTTACATTTAACTCTGCAACTTGCAAAGCCATTGTTGTTTATAAGAAGACATTTTTAATTAAGTTTCTGGAATATGCTAAAGCTAATTGGGAACTAGTTACATTGCAAACCCTGATTTTCTGACACATAGCCCATATTGACATGCAGCAAAGTCTATGGGAAGTAGAAAGGAAGAAATTGAAAAAGGAAATTAAAAGTCAGAAACAAGAAATTGTTGAATTGAAAACAAAAATGGATGAAATGTTAAAAGTAACTGGTCAGATTATGGAATGCAGACCACCACCCAGAGTTTATGCTCTGTGTCTTAAGGAATAGTTTTTATGGTTCCAATTGATGAGAATTTCCAGAAACCAAGATCCTATACTTCACACTGCCAAAGAATTTTACGAAGCATACCAGGCAGCCCCCAATTGGTTAAGAAATTCTTTGTGTGAATTCTATTTACATGGCTTTTTAATTCCATTTTGAAACACAATGGAATCGTCTTCCATATATCAATGATATTCATTTGAGAGCATTTATGTGATGGGTAGCAAATGAAGTTGATTATGGCAGGCAGTGGGAAACATATGAGGAAGTTGAGAAAACTAAGCCTGTTCCACTATGCTCTCAAAGTTCAAACCCCCATGTAATGCTAAAAGATTGGTTTGCTCTGACATATGGTACTAATAATGTTACAGCCAGAGAAAAGATATTTGATATCAGGAAATAGGTATATGATAAATTTCAGGCACAACAATATTCGTTTTGGAGACTAGCATATACCAGAGGTGAGAAAAGATGGGAAAGATTAACTGTTGGATTAAGAAGATCTGAACCTCACAGTCCCCTAAATTTCACAGCAGCCCTTAAAAGGTCAAGCAAATACATACAATTGGGACTTCAAACAATATTTGAACTGTGGTTGCCATTAACATTCATACCTCCTGTGCTAATGTAACCCCTCTATCATCACCAGGCTACAAATATTAATGATGATTTAGAAGAGCGAAGGTATGAAAGGTGCCAGGATTTTAGAGGATTTTATTACAGGTTTGGAAATCCATTTCAGAGTCATGCAACAGCCATTGACTTCAGGGAAACCACTAGGAAAGTTAATGCTAGAGGACCAGCATTGGGCTAAGTGGGGGGCAGAATGATAAGCTTAGAATATGCTCATAGTTTGGATATTATGATGGACTCTTAATATCTTTGCTTTTGTTATTTTATGGCTGATTAAAATTTGTTGAAACCTTTTATGGGGATATCCTGTAGCATAATATTTTCATATTCCTGCAGCTTATTATGTTGACTTGATTACATTTATTACCCCGTTGACTCCCTAAATGACTGGTATATTGCATACAGTTTTTGAATGATGAAATAGATTTAAATGTGTGATTAATAAACAAATATCGTGTATGTGCCATACGCTTTTTTCTTCGCATTTGTTACCTTTTGTTTCGCAGGTTGTTGAAGAATGATCGAGTCGAACGCAACCGATCTCGGCCTTGCAGTAAAGTCCATTTCTTGCACGACTTCGAGGAAGCACTGGCGAAGACTCTTTGACCAAAACCGTTGGGAAATATTTTTAATGACAGTCAATCTAGAAAGAGTGGAGTGCTAGATTCTCTCTGGATCGGGTTGAGCACATAAACTCATTTATGAAGTTTGTTCCTTGATTCTGGGATACACTTTACTTCCACATCTTTCTTTGATAGGGTTAGTTAGTTAGTTGTTCTTCTGATTTAAAAATAAGATACTCCTCCTCCACGAGAGAGTATAGGATAGTTAGAATGAGTAAGAGATGATAGTTAGAGTAAGATAGAAGCATAGTGATAGTAGACATCATGTAAGAGTCAATATGATAATGAGAAGCAGAATCTGTATGATCAGATACAAAGTTTGTTGTTAGTTTCCATATCGACAAAGCAATGTATACCATTATGTTTTTATGAATAAAGTTTGATGAAGTTCCGAGTTCAGCATCTGTGTAATCAGTAGATGCTTGCTAAGGGGGCCCACTTAGTAAGTATCTGTAGCTAGTTAGTTAGTTGTTCTTTTCTGTTGATCTTCAGTTAGCTTTCATCTTTGAAGTTTTCATACAAACTCAGTCTTGTACTGCTCCTGCAGCATAGAGAATCCATCCCTATGCATGTTCTTGTAGCATAAGGTCAGTTCATAGTTTGTGCTCCAGTCGTAGTTGTTATGGTTTCTGTTTTAATCGAAGCATAGTGGAGTTAAAGAACTTTGCATTACCTTCCTGTAGCGTAGATAGAATTTCTTTCCAGTATTTATTTCTGCTAAAGATTTGACCAAAACTAGTTCTTAGTGCATATATTTTTCCGCGCCATTTAAACTATATGTCCCCTGGTTTGACAAGTAAATGAGCGTCCATAGAGAGATGTTGGTCACCTGTTGGAATGTCCAATTCCCAGGAAAGGTTTTACCGTGATTTTCATATCCTTTTATGGGCGCGACCATTAACCACCTTCCAACCCGTTGAACCCTCTTTTTCCCATGCCTATAGTTCTTGGAACTGACAAAAGATTAATGAATTTCTTGAAGACCCAGTCTAGCCACCAACTCAGCATCACCTCTCTCCAAGGGGAAAACCACATCACATTTAGCTAAAACTGACTCCTGCACCATTCCTAGCATACACATCCAGACTTGCTGACCGACCAACTTCTGATCACGAAAAATTTGGTGGTTGCACTCTAGCCAAATCTGCCAAAGCAGAAAAATGGGGCCCATGAACCAAACTTCCTGCAAAAAGGAAGCCATAGAAGGAGGTCTTCCCATACTATCCCAGAATTCAACCAAAGAGCATGCATGAATACAAGGAAGCTTCCACACCTCCCACCACCAATGCCAAAGTTGCACAACAAAGGGGCACCGGAAGAACAAATGTAAAGAATCCTCTTCTGCTCCCCCACACAAAACACAAATTGAAGGTCCTTGAAATCCCCATTTATGAATGTTATCCCAGGTCAAACACCTATTCCAAGCCAAAGTCTAAACAAAGCAGTTGAATTTAGGCCACGAGAGTTTATTCCACACCCTTTTCGACCAATGAACCTCTGCCCCAGTTAGCTAATGAGCCAATAACACCTAATAACTAGAAGCAACAGAGTAAACCCCCTTAGGATTATGGGTCCAAGTAAGAATATCCTCTTCTAGAAGAGAACTACAAATCCTACTATGAAGAATCTTGTGAAGCTCAACACTTTCTTCTGCAAGTCCCAAATCTAGCCACTCTGCGGGATCCTTCCAATGAGCAACCTCCAACTGACCAAAAGAAGCAACAAACTTGAAGTCAATCACCCTAGCCCAGCTAGCCTCAAGAAATCTTTGGCACAAAGGAAGTAGGTTGGGGAACTGAGAAGTAAGTGGAGGGAATCCATCCCAAGAATCCGACCAGAAGAGAGCTTTAGTGCCCCATCTACAAATCCAAAATAAACCTTCCTTGATAAGCTTTGCACCCTTCTGAAGAGTATTCCAAATCACTGAACCTTTCCCCTCAAGAAGGTAATGAGATACATCATGCCGTGGAATCCTCATGAAATAATTATGAGATAATATCCTAGCCCACGGCTGATCTTGTTCCACACACCATCTCCAAAATAACTTAGCAGCCACAACCACTCCGGATAACATAGACTGTCGAAGACCGAGACCACCAAATTGCTTTGGGCCGCACACAACATCCCACCTGACCAGGCTCCACTTGGAAGATGACAAACTGCCCACCCATAAGAACTCCCTTTCAAGAGAAGAGATCCTATGCTTTTGATTCTAATATGGTGCCCACAATATTTTTAGTGTGCTAATAAATAGACTGATTGATTAAAAAGACCTGCATTGTATGGCATTGAGTATTATAAAGAAATAGGGAAATTGTAATAGAACTATTAGTAAAGCATGTATACATGTATTTTTGCATATATAAATATATATACACATGTACATACATGTATACATACATACATACATACATACATACATACATACATATATATATATATATATACATCTATACATGTATATGTATAAAATGGGCAATGTCTTTTTTACTTAAAAATATTTAGGATCAGATCATATAATTTTTGTCATAACCTTAAAAAAGTAGGTATTATCATAAAGAACCAAGTTTATATGGTTGATTTAGCAAGCTAAAAAGATAGCTCTATGAGCATGGAGAAATGTACTCGGCACAATAGAATATGTTGTGTATTTGTAGCAGCCAATGTATGACGGCCAAATTGAAATATATTGATATAACACACTCAATAAAAATGTATGGTTTACAAACAAGGCCTTTACTGCACACCACATTGGCATCATGAATCCCCATGGGTCCCTAGAAAAATGTGAACTAGGTAAAGCATGAAACATTGACCAAAAATGTAATGGAGTTCCATCATATATCAAACAATGGTGAGGTCACTAAAAAAATAGTATGTTCCGATATTTGGATTCATTTTCCTAGAGTTTTTTTTGCTCCAATAAATTTTTAGAAATAGAGAATACTAATAAAGAACTATAGAAGATGGAATTTTTTTGTAATGTTGATAAATATAGGGAGACAAGAATATAGAGGAGGTTATGTTTCAAAACAAAACCAATTGCGTGGATGAAATACACAAATATTGTTTATAGGAAGACATCGAAGAAATAACAAAGGTTTTGCTTCAAAGCATACAAGGTATAGGAATAACTTTATAGACATACCTAATTTTGGTATGTTTTGGAATGTATCTAACCATCCAGAAAAAGAAGGGACGAGTGTACAAATTTGGCATGTACTAGAGGATATCTAGCCCTATAGTAAGAAAAGGGGAAGTCTATAAGGTAGTAAATTATAAATTTACAAAACAAACCTTGATTATGCAAAGCAACATTTTGTTTCAATCTATCAAAATATATATCTATGGTTAGTTGTGTATGAAAGGGCCAAAAAGATAGGGGGAAAACAAATTAAAACAATAATATGTGTACGAAATAGTGAAGATTTCATAACAGAACACTTGTTAAATCATCCAATCTGCAAACTAGTGGAGGTGCATTGTAGGTCTTGACCATTATGCACCCATCGATTAAGGTAACCAACTTCACCACTGTCAGCTCATGCAGCGAGCACACTCCACCATTGTTGTGAAGAGGTTTGGAAAAGGCCTTGCAAATTGCATGGAGTGTTATTATATATTAAGAAAAAATGGAATATATAGAAGAATATATATTTCTGAAAGCAATATAGAGAAAGGCCAAAATAGTAAAATGTTGAGCAAAGAATTCTATAGATCAACATTATACATATACATATAAATATACATATACATATAGATACACATACATATACATATACATATACATACAGATACACATACACATACACATATATATACATATACATATATGTATGTACCTACAGACATAATTTTCACCCTTCATTTATTGTTTGTAGTTATCTCTGTGCATCTTTGCCATTATACTCATTACCATATGAGTAGTTCTAGTTAAATGTTCTTTCTTTCATCAAAAAAATATGGCTAGGGTTAGTAATATTATACTCTTTGATCATTCTTCATGTACTTGGCACCAAATATTATAGACAAATAGAGAACACTTGCCCAGTATTTTTATTGACAATGTGGAGCTTACATCTTAAAGAAAGGATATGCCTAAATGTTCCTCATTCGTCAATAAGATTTGCAAAGAAATTATCAATTTACAATTGAGAAGATAACTGTTACATAGTAAATGTCTTTTTAATAGCTCTTTTACAGTTTCCCTTGAATTTTGAGTTGACAAGCCAACTATTATATAGATTGGTTCAGCTACGAAATAATTTTATCTATGTCCTAGTTTTATGTTTATTAGACTTGGAAGCATATATATATATATATATATATATTTCATTAAATCTATAGGTGAATAAGGACTAAGAACTAGGAGTAATTAGTATTGGAAAAAAGTTTAAATTGAATATAATTTGATTAAACTAATGAAATAGATAATTTATGGCTACTCATTTTTGAATAATGAAAAAACTTATAACATTTATGTAGATTTCAAATGTCGCATTAAAAAATTTTAAACAAAAAGACAAGCTATATGGAAAAAATATAAGCTACTAGGAATTCTATATTGGAAATTTTAATATGCGAATAGAAAAATTACTATTGTTTTTACAATAAAAAAACAAGACTACTTATATTAAAATTTGATAACTCTTCAACAATACATTTCAACTATTACCTTTTTACAAAATATTTAAAATGCATATTAAAATAAATTGTCAATTATTACCCATATACAAAATATTTAATATATATTAAAATATATTGTGCACTATTGCCTACATACAAAATATTTGAAATATATATGGGAATAAATTATGTCCATACTTGTAAAACAAAATTTTTAGCATCCGAGACTGAGCATTTAAAAGGAAATGCTTCGAGAAATGATAAGAAGTGCAAAAAAGCAATCAAAGCATAGGCTGGATAGTGGAGCCTTTTTCTGGAGCAAGAATAGATATCTTCATTATATTTGCAAGCAATAGTTTACACTCTACCTCAAAATAAACTATTGTTCCTTTGACAATCATTGTTTTCAGCCGATCCTTAGAATTATAAGTTTATGTTCTAATTAAAGCACTAAAGATGTATGGTTTGCAAACAAGGCGTTTAATAACAACAATAGGATTTTTTGTAGACTTGGAGTTGTCCTACAACATGTAGAGGTCTTTTTCTAGAATTTGCAGCAAATTAGTGGTAGCTTCATCAAAAGCAATACACCAAAAGTTGGTTGTATGGTCTTGCAACTTTAACTGTAGAAGATAGTGATAGTTACATTCCTAAATTTCCATCTAGCAACAATCACAAAGCCAAACATCAACATAGGGGCATGATCTGATTAGGATCTAGACTAAATTACGTGTTTGAATGCTTAATTATAATAACTTAATGGAAATACAATTCATGCATACATTATTGAAATTATGCACTAAAAACTTCAGGTGAAAAAAAAAATTGATAGAGAAGAAGAAAAAGTGCAAACGATTTGATAACGGAGTTCGCACAAACGTGACTACATCTCTGGGTCTACTCCAATAGAGTGAGGCTGATCTGATTAATCTCCAAAAAAGAAATTACAATCACACCAATACCATTTCTTCTAGCACTTCAGCAGCATAACAATACTCCGATGTACAAAAATGGCTCAAAGATCTCCACAAGATCCCTCTTTCGTATCACCTGTTTCTCTACTTCATCACTTAACTAAAAACTCTTCCTTCTACCCCTTTTTATACCAAAAATATTCCCAAATTGGTGAAAAACCAATTGATTTGGGAATTTCAACTCAATCCCCATTACATAGTAAATATTTTGAAAAAATCCCCCTTATCAAAACAAATCCCCTAAAAGAACAATTAAATGGTTTCTATGCCCTGTCACATATTACATTCAGGATTTTATTGTTGGGGTTTTTTTAATTTATTTTAAATTCAATTTAATATCTAACTAAATAACTATTTAGTTAGATAATTAGGAATTTCAGATAATTAGGAATTTCGGTCGAAAAGTGGTTATTAAAAACCAATGCCATACATATTATAAGCCAAATCAATGGCATGTTGGTGGCTCGACGAATTTGGAGGTGTGTAGTTAGGAGGTCGAGCCCCTCTGCCATCCATTTTCAATTAAAATCTTGCCTGCTTCATAAGAAAACAAAATGTTCCCCTATTATAAGTGATGTGTATGTGGGTAGTGCAACGGTCGCTGGCTAGTTTGGCGAGCTTGTGGTATCGAGTTCAAGCCCCACGTGAGCCAGTACATCCTTTTGTTAACATATACAACCAACACCGATGATGAGAAGTGAAGACAGGGCCATGTGTCGCACCAGGAGGGTGCCATGTGGCAAGCTCTGATTGGTTGATGTCGCTGACGTGAATGCCAACTATTGCTGATGTAGCCTCCAAAATGATGATGTGCCCCGCCATGTGGCACCCAATGATGTGCCACATGGCCTTTTTTCCATCCAAAGATGACACATGTCAATTTATGATTGGATGATAACATTGACTGTGTTGACTGTACCATGCTGATGTCAGCAAAGTCAACCCATCTTTGACTGCTCATATCTCGAGCATATGACGTCAAATTTTGATGAAATGAACATTTTCAAAATCATCTCGATGAGCTCTTCGACTTGATGTTGCTTTCATCAATTTCTGAGACAATCATTTTTTTCACTTTCTGGACACCCCTATGCCTGTTTGACCAAAAGTTTGACTGGTCGTAGCTTGAGCAAATAGAGTCCTTTTCGCTCCATTCAAGTTGTATTGGAATTAGGACATCGAGCTTTTTCTGATGGTGTTGAAATTTGGAGTATTGGAGATTCTTCATTTTTTTGTGAAAATATCCCTTGGATCAGGCCTCCCCACTAGAGAACTTTTGGACCTCCAAAAGTGGCATTTACTCAAACATCAAGTGAGGACTTGGCATCCCCACTTGTCTTGTATCATCTGTACATCTATATACCTAGTTCACAATCACAATGAAGACTGCAACAACATTGTTGAACATAAACATCACTTTATCACTTCCATAAGCATCTACATCAACTATCGTAGCCACTAACCAATAGAAATTGACTAGAATCAAGCTAAACAATAATGCAGAGATGAAAGAGAATAAATCAACAACATATCGATCTTTCACAACATAACTTTTTTTACCCAAGGGACCATCAATTCTTCCAATCACCATTCCCTCATGATGTACTATGGGTGCATCCTGCGACATTTGACCCTAGTTAGCTACTCCAAGTTCCTGTCTAGAACCACCTGTGCTGAAAGACATAAGAGTTAAATCTTTACTTGCATTAATCATCCCCTTTAATTTCCATGTATTTGTAAAAGAATGATCAGTCTTAATCCTTTGAGAATGTACAATATACTGAATGCCATCTTTAAACAAATGATAATGATTCTTTTCCCTGTAGAAAATAGCTTTCCAATCATATAGATAAGGGCTACCCAAAACTATCCCACAAATATCTAGTGGAACCACATCAAATTGTACTTCATCCACAAAATTACTAGTGATTGTGAATCTCAAAGTGCATTGTCTTGTTACTTGCAATTTATCATTCTCACAAATCCAGCCTAGTGGATAAGGTTTCTTATGCAGTGTAGTTTTCAATCCAAAGTTTCTTACAACATCTTTAGAAATTAACTTGAGAACCACTATCTATGAGTGCATCAATTTTAATGTTCTTAGCAACAACCCTTAAATGAAAAAGCTCATTTCTTTTCTTATCTTTAGAGACATCATTAACTTTAGAAGCAAAAGCACAACTATCAAAGGAAACACTAGAATTATGAGCTTTACCTTTCAAACCCATAACTATTATCTTAGTTTCATCATCAGAATCGGAACCAAGATCCATAACAACATTTGTGGCTTTCTCCTTACCTTTTTTTTTTCTGATTTTTTCTTTGATCCCACTTAGGCTTCAATTCAGGATGTAACTTCCAATAGTGATCATCATCACGACCCTTCCTATCACAATGAGAGCAAGAAAGCTTGTCATCCTTCTTAACTATAGTTGTCTTCTTTACTTTCCCTGTCTCTACAACCTTAGATGATTTCTTTATAGAGTTATCATTATCAAACTTATGAATAAAAGAACCCTTTCCCCTTGACTCTAAATACATGTATAGCTTGGACACAAACTTCATCCAAATTACTAGGATTCAAAACCAAAATGGAATGTCTAAGATATGAGTGAAGACCTCATATGTACTTTAACAAAGTATCCTGGGTGTACAAAGGTACATTTAATGCAATAGCCTTCTTTCTGAATTCATGGGTGTACTCTTCGACAGTTTGACCTTTCCCTTGTTTAAACACTTGCCAATTCATCATTAATTGTTGCATGTGACCTAAGGGACAAAATTTCTTTTTAAGAGCATTAATAAATTCTAACCAAGATAAATTGACTCTACCATGCTGTGAAATTTTTGTTCTAGTCTTACTCTCCCATCAGGTAAGAGCTAAACCTCCCAATCGAAGAGTGGCTAACTGGATCCTGGAAGCATCATCAAAGAAGTTTTGAACTCTACAATAGACTTCTACTTGCTGAATCCAGTCATCTAGTTTTTTAGCATCTAATTCACCACAATACTTAGGTAGTTCAAATTTAACATCCAATTTAATTTGAGGCTTATTTACACCCTTAAAAGGATTAACAGAAAGAGAATTCATAGAAGAAGAAGGAGAAGGAGGAGGAGGAGTGGACAAAGGAGATTTTTGGGGTTCGTCACCACCTCCTGGTTGCTTCTTCTTGCTTTTATTGTCTCCATGATTTTCTTCATGTTTCATGTGTTCTTCCCTTTCCTTGAGTAGCATATCCAATGCAGCTCTCATCTGCTAGAAAGCTCTTTGAAACTCCTGCCCACTGAGTTCCTCAGGTACCTCCATTCCAGACATAGACATCTTTGGAAAATTTCTTCGCTTCTCAATCTTAGGATTATATTCCTCAAGCTTGACTTCGCCCTTCTGAATCCTGGATCTTGTTAGCATTCAAAACCAACTGCAATAATAGTCACCAAAAGCTCTATAACCACTTGGTATGATTAGGATCTAGAATAAATTGCATGTTGGAATGCTTAATTATAATAACTTAATGGAAATACAATTCATGCATACATTATTGAAATTATGCATTAAAAACTTAAGGTGAAAAACAAAATTGAGAGAGAAGAAGAGAAAGTGCAAATGATCTGATAACGAAGTTTGCCACAAACGTGACTACGTCTCTGGGTTCACTCCAATAGAGTGAGGCTGATCCGATTAATCTCCAAAAAAGAAATTACAATTGCACCAAGACCATTTCTTCTAGCACTTCGGCAGCATAACAATACTCTGATGAACAAAAATGGCTCAAAGATCTCCATAAGATCCCTCTTTCGTATCACCTATTTCTCTACTTCATCACTTAACTAGAAACTCTTCCTTCTACCCCTTTTTATACCACAAATATTCCCAGATTGGTGAAAAACCAATTGATTTGGGAATTTCAACTCAATCCCCCTTACATAGTAGATATTTTGAAAAACTCCCCCTTATCAA
This sequence comes from Sequoia sempervirens, assembly GCA_007258455.2. Classification (NCBI taxonomy): domain Eukaryota; kingdom Viridiplantae; phylum Streptophyta; class Pinopsida; order Cupressales; family Cupressaceae; genus Sequoia; species Sequoia sempervirens. The sequence continues at coordinate 350,725,671 of VDFB02193867.1, forward strand.
GACAAATCGCCTAAGAAAACAATTAAATGGTTTCTATGCCTTGTCACATATTACATTCAGGATTTTATTGTTGGGGTTTGTTTTATTTATTTTAAATTCAATTTAATATCTAACTAAATAACTATTTAGTTAGATAATTAGGAATTTTGGTCCAAAAGGGGTTATTAAAAACCAATGCCACACATATTATAAGCTGAATCAATGGCATGCTGGTGGCTCGATGGATTTGGAGGCGGGCAGTTAAGAGGTCGAGCCCCTCTGCCGTCTATTTTCAACTAAAATCTCACCTACTTCATAACAAAAAAAAATGTTCCCCTATTGTAAGTGACCTGTATGTGGGTAGTGCAACGACTACCAACTGATTCGATGAGCTCGTGGTCTCAAATTTGTGCCCCACGCAAGCTAATACATCCTTTTGTTAACATATACAACCGACGTCGACGATGAGAAGTGAAGACAGTGCCACATGTCACACTAGGAGGGTGCCATGTGGCAAGCTCTAATTGGTTGATGTCACTGACATGTATGCCAACTGTTACTGACATAGCCTCCAAAATGATGATGTGTCTTGCCATGTGGCACCCAACAATGTGCCACATGGCCTTTTTTTCCACCCAAAGATGACACGTGTCAATCAGTGATTGGTTGATAACACTGACTGTGTGTTGATTGTACCATGCTGATGTTAGCAAAATCAACCCATTTTGACTGCTCATATCTCGAGCATACGACGTCAGATTTTGACAAAACAAACATTGTTAGAATCATCTCGATGAGCTCTTTGAATTAACACTACTTTTGTCGATTTCTGAGACAATCATTTTTTTCACTTTTTTGACGCCCCTTGTGCCTGTTTGACCAAAATTTTGACTGGCCATAACTTGAGCAAATAGAGTCATTTTCGCTTCGTTCAAGTTGCATTGGAATCAAGACGTTGAGCTATTTCTAATGGTGCTGAAATCTGGAGTATTGGAGATTCTTCAATTTTCCATGAAAATATCCCTCGGATCAGGCATGTGCATTTTCTTTTGCATTTTTTCCCATTAACCAGCAAGGGGCAAGTAGGGAAACAAAAAGACTTGGTTTTTTCAATTTGAATGGTTGCTTTAAAAATGTCTTCAACAATTTCTAGCAAGCGGAGGTAGTTGTTTAAGATAAATGCAATAGTAACTCTATCATTTGAAGGATGCAACTACAAGGTGCAGAAGAAGATGAAGCCATTTGCTCTACTTTAATTGGGCCCTTGGATCTAATAGTTTTTTCCTCAAAAATAGAAGGGTTGATTTCAAGGACTATTCCTATTGATTTGTTGGTAACTTTACCATTAAAGTAGCCTACACAGCCACCCTGCACAATAACTATCACTATATCACTAGAAAGGTGCATTTGCTCCAAGCTATCACCTTTTTCCTACCAACTTGGCCCCCTCAAATGAACATCAATGAAATAAGTAGAGATATCATAGAGTTTGATAGTTCATCAAATTGTTTCAGTTCCATTTTTCCTATGAATAGTTGAAATCTACCCAACATGCACTACAATGCCAACAATATCAACTAAGCTATTATCACTATAGTTGCTAATGTCACTAATTGGCACAAAATATGAGATTTTTCTTGGGATGAAGATCTCATCATCACATCATTTTCTTTTTGATTTTTCATCCAAAAAAATTTCAAGATTACTATTTAATTTATTGAATCTTTTATTGGCTTCCTTGACCAATCCCCTCGATATTAAATAAGTTGACCCCCCCTCAACTCAACCATAATGTAATTCGGTAATATCATCAAAACTGTAAGTAATAGATATTTATGTCCCCTCCATATCTATAATGTCAAAACTAAATAGTTTCCCTACACCTCTTTATTTGTGGAAATGATACATCTCCCTAATATGTGTTGATGCAGGAGCATCCAGTGGTGTGAGGGAAATCTTGCACCACCTAAAAATATTCTTTCCATTTATCTTCCTTTTGTTTTCTTTTTATAGATGTTTTTTCATTTCTGGATACCCTTTTCATCTAATAAGAGTTCCCAACTTTTAGAACTACTTTTCTGCTTTTTTTGCTCAACTGCTATTTTTTCGCATGTGTGAATTTGAAGGTGTGGGAAGACATAAATTTATGGAAAAGTTTAGGGGTATGTGCACGATCATCATGGAAAAAACAGGACCTTAAGTGGCAAAAAATTCAAAAAAAATAGAGTTAGGCAACTTGACGTAAAAATTTGAATAAGTTATCTATATTATTTCAAAAATACGTAAGAATAGAATTTGTAGCAAATTGAATTATGTAGTTTCTAAACTACTAGGTTTTTTTTTTGTTTGTTTTAAAATATCTTTGGTGAGAATTTGAAATTTCAATGCAATATTACTTAAATTTTAGGGAAAAAATAAGAAGTAGGTGTATGTCTGACCACCCTAATCACAATAAAATGATAATATTTTTTTATAAAATTTTAGATATAAGTAGACGACTCATGTTTAAATGTGATGCATATTTTTTGTTATTTTTTTCCAAGTAAATAATTAATTATAATTTTTATTACAAATTTTAAAAAATAAAAAACTTGTATGTCTAACCACCTTAACTTGGTCAAAACTTCATGAAATTCATTTTTTTAATCCTATAGTATATGAAGCATAGAATGTGACACATGTTTTAGATTAAAAATGTGATATCGCTTTGAAAACTATAAATTTTTTTCAATCAACCTATCAATCAGGACTTTAGTTGTAATTCAAATAGAAAATAAATAATAATTATTTATTAAATTTAAAGTAAAGTATAATTTATATTGGTGGAAAGCTGAGAATATCTGTTAAAAACCCTTTTCATTTCATCAATTTTGGGTGAAAAAAAAGTTGTCAAGCCACATACCCTACAAAAACCCATCATATCACCACTTTTTGGCCCATCATGATCCTGCACATACCCTTAGGATGAAAAGATAAGCACTTTGGCGAAAGAATCAGGTCAAGATCATTCACTATTTGAAAGTTATCCAAGTTCCAGTTTCTGCTTTTTCCTTGAAAACCTTCTAATTCCAGTTTGAGGCACTAAATGGTCTCGTATGAGCCTAGAGATCGTCAAAACAAGTAGGGTGGGTTCTTTGTGCATTCTTCACTCTGAGACCTTTCCAATAGTTCAAACGGTTTGAAAAATAGAGTCTCAGATCAAAAGTTATAGCTTTTGGAAGTTGGCCAATTTTTGGAAAACTACCAATTTTTGAATTTCAAATTGTAATTTTTGGCGCCAAACTACCAAAACTCATAACTTGAATATTTTTTTTTTGGCTAAAAACGGAAAAAGGGGCTATTTATGGGCTAGTTTTTTAATTTTTGGGTAGCTTTTTGGGGAAAAGAGTTTGCATGCTGTGAAAGGGAAACTTATGTAATTTCTGTAATTTCTATAATTTTTGTAATTGGCATGTATTGCAGAGCTCGAGGATTTGAGATCCTCTACATGTAATATTTTCCATTCTGAACAATAATAAAATTTCTCTGGTTGTTTGTATCATTTTATGTGTCTCAGGTTTGCTCCCTTGTGAGGTGGTATCAAAGCGGTTTTTCTTGAGTGTGTGGATAGATCACCGATCATGAGACAATTTGCACTAGGACCATGGTTGTGGGTTCAAGATCTTCAGGATTCCTCCAAGAGTGATGCCTGGTAGGTGTGGTGGTGTTAGAGGTGGAAGAGGTGGCAAAAATGCTGGTGGAAGAGATCCATTGGTGGCCGAGGGTTTTAGAGACCTCTAGAGACAAATTAATGCATTGTAGGAACATATGAGAAGAGGGTTAAACCTGAGAAGGAGAGAACAAAGCTAGGATGAAGAAGAGGTGGAAAATTTAGATGTATAAGAGGAATAAGAAGTGATCAATCTAGATTAGATGCAGCTGATAAGAGCCATTTCGAAGATTGGAAAAAGACCCATAATAGAAGTTCTCAATTATTCTGAAATTCTGAACTTAGAAGAGTTGATCGACTGGATCAATGAGCTAGAAGAGTATTTTGAATATGAAAAAGAGAGGACCCAAATTTGGTTAAGTTTGCAAAAACGAAGTTGAAGGGCCATGCCAATATTTGGTGGAAAGAGGTCTAGTTGGAGAGAAATTGAAGAGCAAAAGGAAAGATCAGCAGTTGGGATCACATGGTCGAGAAACTAAAGAAGCAGTTCATACCAGTGGACTACGAGTTAGATTTGTTGAAGAAATTGCAAGGGTTGAAGCAAGGAAGTAAATTTGTGAAAGAATACACAAAATATTTTCACAAGATGATCATTAGAATGGGCCATAAGAGGCCAACAAGGAGAAGGTATCCCTCTATCTTAATGGGTTACAACCGAGCATTCAAGAGGAGCTAAGTCTGGTTAGAATGACCACCATTGAGGATGTGTACCAATTTTCTTTAAAAGTTGAGGATAAGTTAAACAAAAGATTTGACAACAAGCAAAAAGGATGAGGAGGTCAAAGAAAAAAAGGTAGTGGAAGATCTTCTAGGAGCTGAAATGAGGATTAAAGGAAAAATGAGGACGTGGTTACCAGTTGAGGCCAGAAGAATGATAAATTATACCACCCTCATGATCAGACCAATGGTGATAAAAGAGGTAGAGGATGAGGAAGATCTGGGCCAAGACCCCGAAGAGGTGGTTTCAGAGGAACTTTTTTCCATTATGGTGAAGAAGGACATCAAGCCTATGAATGTCCATAACACCAAGGAAGGACATAAAGAAGGTCAGAAGGTCATGGAAGGGTTGCACATGTAGATGAGGAGGCTCAATCTGAGCATTCAGATGATGCTGAAAGGGGAGGAGCCCTAGTGGTTAGAAGAGCCCTGGTGACTGAAGAGAAGGAGCCATAACAGAGGGAGAATCTATTCTGCACAAGGTGCAAGTGTGAAGATAAATGTTGTGATTTTATTATTGATAGTGGAAGCACCGATAATCTGGTGTCAGAAGAGATGGTTACTAAGTTGAAACTAAAAAGTGAAAGGCATCCACATCCATATCAGATTTCCTGGTTGTAAAAAGACCAAACAGTCTTGGTCAATGAGAAGTTCCTAGTGAATTTCAAGATTGTAAGCTATTGTGGTGAGGTACTATGTGATATCATTCTGATGGATGCATGTCACATGTTGTTGGGGAGGTCGTGACAGTTCAATAGGTGAGCTGTACATGATGGCCATGCAAACACTTATTCTCTGATGAAGGATGGAGTCTGTAATAAGTTGAAACCCCTGAATAAGGACGAAGAAAAGGTATGCAACAGTGCTAGAATTTTTCTTGTCGATGGAAAGAAATTTTTAGAAGGCATGAAGCATGAGCGTATGTGTTATGCATTGATTCCTAGAATGGAAAAGGAAGATAGTGAGAAGGTGCCAGTAGAATCTTTTGGACTATTGGATGAGTTTCAACTATTATTTCTAATAATGTACCTGAAGGTTTACTTCCAATGAGGAAGATCATTCATCATATTAACTTGATCCCTAGAGCTAGTTTGCCAAATAAGGCAGGTCACAGAATGACTCCTGTAGAAAATGAGGAGTTGAACAAACAAGTTTAGGAGTTGTTGAGAAAGGATTTGATTCGAGAGAGTCTAAGCCCATGTGCAGTACCTGTAGTATTAGCATTGAAGAAGGATGGGGAGTGGAGAATATGTACAAACTCTTGGGCCATCAACAAGATAACTATCAAGTACATATTTCCCCTGCCAAGGATGGATGACTTGATGGACTATTTGAGTGGAGCATAATACTTCACAAAGATTGATCTAAAGAGCAGATATCACTAGATCCTTATTCTTTAGGGAGATGAATGGAAGATCGCCTTCAAGACCAAAGAGAGCTTATATGAGTGGTTAGTCATTCCCTTTGGGCTAACCAATGCATCGAGCACATTCATGTGGCTTATGAATGATGTATTGAAAGAGTTTTTGGGAAGTTTTGTTATTGTATATCTAGATGATATTTTAATTTTTAGTAAGACTTTGATGAGGATTTAATGCATATTCATAGATCTTTTGAGAAGTTGAGAGAAGAGCAATTGTTGATTAATCTGAAAAAGTGTAGTTTTGTGAAGGAGTTAGTGTACTTGGGGTTTGTTGTCTCGACAGAAGGTCTCAAGATGGACCTAGAGAATCTGAAGGCTATTCTAGAATGACCTACCCCAAGAACTACTACTGAGGTGAGATCTTTCCATGGTTTGTCCAATTTTTACAAAAAGTTCATTAGAAACTTTAGTAGTATTTCTGCACCCTTGACTGAAACAATGAGAGGGGATAGAAAAAGAGTTCAAGTGGAGCACTAGAGCATCAAAGAGTTTTGATATGTTGAAATAGAAGGTGACAAAGCAACTAGTTTTATCCCTCCTAGATTTCAACAAGGTTTTTTAGGTGGATTGTGATGCTAGTGGTTGTGCCATCAGAGTAGTGTTGAGCCAAGAAGGTAAGCCCATTGCCTATTTCAGTGAAAAATTAAATGATGCAAAGAGAAAGTACTTTGTATATGATTAGGAATTTTATGCAATAGTTCAAGCAGTAAAGAAATGGAGAAATTATTTGTTACTGAAAGAATTTCTTTTGTTTACTGATAATCAAGCATTACAATATTTGAATAGTTAAGGAAAATTAAAGCAGAGGCATATAAAATGGGTAGAATTCTTGCAAAGTTATGCCTTTGTTTTAAAGAAAAGGAGTGGGAAGTCGAATAGGGTCTCAAATTACTTAAGTAGGAGGAAACAATTGTTGATAGAGATGTAGATTGAAGTGGTTGATTTCAATGAACTTAATACATTATACCCTGAAGATCCTAATTTTGTAGAGGCTTGGAAAGCTTGCAAGGATCCTATTACACTTGACAAGAAAAAGTGGCTTGATTTCATAATCTAGGATGACATGTTGTTTAAAGGAATCCAATTGTGTATTCTGAGGAGTTCCATGAGGGAGAACCTAATAAAGGAGAAGAATAGTGGATGAATGGTAGAACATTTTGGTCATCATAAGACCATTCCATTATTAGTGAGCATTATTATTGGCCTCAATTATCACACAATGTGAAAAAGTTTGTGCAAAGTTGCAGGGTATGTCAGATGGCTTAACGAGTGAGCTAGAATATTGGGTTGTATCAGCCCTTACCTGTACCAAAGAGGCCATGGGAGGATATAAGTATGGACTTTGTTCTTGGTTTTCCAAGGACACAGAGGGAATGATTCAGTATTTGTGGTAGTTGATAGGTTTCCAAAGATGACACATTTAATCCCATGCCCAAAGACCCATGATGTAGTCCACATTGTTTAATTTTTCTTCAAAGAGGTGGTGAGGCTATATAGTCAACCAAAGAGTATAGTCTTAGATCATGACACAAAATTTGTTGGATACTTTTGGAGGACCTTGTGGAAGAAGTTAAAAATAGAGTTGAAGTTCAGTTTTACACACCATCCACAAACTAATGGGAAGAGTGAGGTTGTGACTAGAAGTCTGGGTAACCTACTGAGATGCTTGGTAGGAGATAAACCCAAGGGTTGGGACTTGATCTTACCTCAAGAAGAATTTTCTTAGAATAGGGTATGTGCAAGATCATCATGGAAAAAATAGGCCCTTAAGTGGCAAAAAAATCACAAAAATTATAGTTAGGCAACTTGATGTAAAAATTTGAATAAGTTATCTATATTATTTCAAAAATATGTAACGACAGAACTTGTGGAAAATTTAATTTAGTTTCTAAACAACTAGGTTTGTTTAAAAAAAATATATATCTATTTGCTGAAATTTTGAAATTTCAATGCAGCAATACTTAAATTTCAGGAAAAAAATAAGTAGGAGTCTTTTTTACCACCCTAACCACAATAAAATGATAATATTTTTGTATAATATTTTAGATATAAGTAGAGGACTCATGTCCTGATGTTATGCATATTTTTTTGTAATTTTTTTCCAAGTAAATAATTAATTATGAATATTTTATTACAACTTTTAAAAAATATAAAAAACTCGTATGTCTGACCACCTTAACTTGGTCAAAACATCATGAAACTCAATTTTTCTTTTCTTAATCTTATATTATGTGAAGCATAGAATGGGACACAAGTTTTGGATTCAAAAAATGCGATATCGTTTCAAAGCTATAGATGTTTTTGAATTAGCCTATCAATCAGGACTTTATTCCTAATTTGAATAGAAAATGAATAATAATTACTTATTAAATTCAAAATAAAGAATAATTTATATTGGTGGAAATATGAGAATATCCTTTAAAAACCCTTTTCGTTTCATCAATTTTGGGTAAAAAAATTCATCAACGACATACCCATCATATTGCCACTTTTTTGCCCATTATGATCCTAGACATACCCAACAATTTTGTCAATAGAAGCACTGGTAGGTCACCATTCTAGATTGTGTATGGAGGCAGTCCTAGGACCACTCCAAAATTGAGGAAGATGGACCAAGAGAAGAAGTCAAGTGTCGAAGCCGAAGAATTTGCAGAGCACATCAAGAATATACATGAGAGGGTAAGAGAACATATTAACAAGATGAATATGCAATATAAGGCTAAGGCAGATCAGAAGAGGAGGTATACGGAGTTTCAGATTGGTGATGAAGTGATTTTCTACTTGAGGAAAGAAAGGATTCTAGTGGGAACCTATAAAAAATTGAAAATGAAGAAGTTTGGTCCCTGTAAAATTTTGAAGAGGCATGATTCAGGGAATGCATTGAGGTAGAGTTTCCAAATGGAGTCAAAATTTCCCCTGTGTTCAATATTTCAGATTTGATAGAATATCATGAAGGTGGCATAGAGGAAGTACCAACAATGGAATAGTGTGGCATTCCAACACCTACTTCAAAGAAGGAGAAGATTGAAGAAATCTTGGATAGCCATGTGGGAAGGAGTATCAAAAACAAGCAGTATGAAGAATATCCAGTGAAGTGGAGAAGAAGGATTGTGGAAGATTCATCCTAGCTGTCTAAGGTAGAGTTTAACCATTTTTGTTTTCCTGAACCATCTGAGACGTGATAGGGTCACTTCTCAAATTATCTTGGGTGTCTGTGTAGGAGCATCCAATGTTGAGAGGGCAATCTTGCATCACCCAAAAATATGTTTTCCATTTACATTCCTTTTGTTTTCTTTTTGTAGATGTTTTTGCATTTCTGGATACCCTTTTCATCTAATAAGAATTCCCAATTTTCAGAACTGCTTTTCTACCTTTTCTGCTCAACTCTTATTTTTAGTAGGTGTGAATTTGAAGGTGTGGGAAGACAAAAATTCATGGGAAGGTTCAAGATGAAAAAATAAGCAATTTGGCGAAAGAATCAGGTCAAGATAATTTACGATCTAAAAGTTATTCATGTTCCATTTTCTTCTTTTTTCCTTGAAAAACCTTTCAAGTCTAGTTTGGGGAAAAGAGTTTGCATGCTGTGAATGCAAAACTTCTATAATTTCTATAATTTATGTAATTTATGTAATTGACATGTATTGCAGAGTTCAAGGATTTGAGATCCTTTGCATGTAATATTTTCCTTTCTAAACAATAATAAAATTTCTCTAGTTGTTTGCATCATTTTCTATGTCTCTGGTTTGCTCCCTTGTCAGTGTTACATGTGTTGGAGTTATGGATAGACATTGAGAGGGGGGGTGAATCAGTGTCTAAACTTTTTCAACTTTGACCAATATTTTTAATTTTGATTTCCTTTTCTTTCAATAATAGAGTAGGATAATCACTTTTGTAAGCACAAAGATATGGCAACATTAACTCAGTCTATTAGATAACTTATGGAAATATGATTTGAGTGAGATATCTTGCATTTGCCAAAACAGTTATGGTTGACATTGATTAACAATCAAAGCATGATGACAGTGCAGGTGCAACTCATAAAACTGTGCAAATGATGATCAACATTATTGACTCACTTAAACAATTGATTTGAATGCAACTTTAAAAACAAGAAAGGTATTGAGACAACAAACACCTTTAGCAAATTATAACTATTCTTGAGTAATGAATCAAATGAGAAATTTTAAGCTTCCTTTTGAATTAGACTCTTCAGCAATGACTTGTGCAAGATATATGAACTAAATATTTGCAGATATGAAGGAACTATAATTCAAAAATGTTCAAACTGATAAAATTATCACAATCAAGAAACATTATGACACTAGAACAAAGAGACCATAAGACAAAGGATTTACCGAGTGGAAAACCCTCTCGGGGTAGAAAAACCACTCTTAAATTTCCTTACTGGCTTAATCTTCAAAAACCACTATTAACAATGCCTTATAGGATAATTTTTGAGCATCAACTCAAGGAGCACCAACCCCTCATTTTGAAAACACCAGTTTCAAGGAGCACCAACCCCTCATTTTGAAACACCAATTTCAAGGAGCACCAACCCCTCAAATTATTTTCAAAACAATAATAACATATCAGAGGATCTCTTTGTTTTCAGTTAAGCTCATAACTCTTTGCTTCATCCACCTAATACCCTAGGAATAATATTATAGAATTACATCCAGTCCCCCTCTTTATAGTTTTTCAACACTGGTTTTTATACAATACTTTTAGTATGTCTATCAAAAGAAAAATCTTCAAAGATTCGTTTATCAGAGGAAACTAAAACTCTCTTGCCATTTTAGGAATGTGTCAGAAAAGTAAATGTCTAAAGGAGTAACACCTATGCAATAGGCTGTCAATAAACTGACAATCATAAATCAAAGTTCCTTTTTGAAACTATTTAGAGAGAACCCAAATGCTCAAACAAATATTTCTAAATACCCAAAAGGCTGAACCTTTAATATCTACGTTGAAACGAGAGATTTCAAATTGTAACTGATAGATTCTCATCAAAACCACAACTTCCCACTAGTTGAGAACCATGGTCTCTCAATTCTCAAAGAATATTCTTCCTTGAACCATTTCATTTCAAATAATGAACACAACAATCATTGATATGAATGAGTCAAAAATAGCTTTTGCATAAACCTGTATGTGCAACAAGAAACACATAAATACCAAAGATTCGATGCCAACCAATGATGTTGGCCTACAACTATATTTAGAAATTCCCATGTCGGCCATAGTGACAAAGTTTGTTAATCATTCATCGAGACATTGATTTAGTCCTGCCGTAGGAAATTAAATCACCAATCATTGTCCTTAGATATCGCTTTCGCGATGACCCATCAAAGTCGGGGAGAAGACATAATGAATACATTATGTCACGCCGAGAGCTTATATGTTATGTTCTTTCCAATCACTGATACATAAGAAAGTTTCTCACCGAGATTCCCTTTTCATTTCATTCACTGTTGCTGTAACCTTTTGATATCGAAAAGACCCTATGCAGATCACATTGTGTTTCACCGAAAGTATCCTTTTACCCCTTATAAGTCACTGTAACATAATGGTTCTCTCACCGATGCATCCTTCTATCTTATGAGGGTTGCTATAACATACCTACATCGGGGAGACCTCTCGTAGAATGCTTGAGTCATACTAAAAGTCACCAACCATCTTGTGTGTCACTGAGAAAAATCAATCTTCATGCCAACAAAGTCAATTTGTGTTCCATCAGTGAGACCCACTACACTTTGCTAAGACTATACTTCGAAGAAAATCTCTCACCGTGAGCCTTTGATAGAAACCCCTTGTGTGATGTCAGTGAGACCAGAGGTCACTCACCAAGACCTCACCCGATACTGCTCAGTTTGGCTGAAGTGTTCTCTCAATGTGTTATTCGGTGAGACTCCTCGCGATAAGTTAGATAAAACCCTTATGTCGGCAAGACCCAACAAAGTCGTTAAGACATCACTCCAAATATCATTAACTCATACCGATGTAAACTTTGTGCACAAGTCGGTAAGACACCATGAAATCGCTGACATTTCATCAAAGCCACAACCTTTTCTGATAAGATCTTTCGATGCACGGTTGGTGAGATAGTATGTCTTCAGTGAGACCACATACCAAATACAACACTCCTACCATTGTGTTCCTTTTCCTTTGGGTAGTGAGACAATGTGTATGTCATGCTAATAGATGCCTGGAGATGGATCCTAATCGTTGTGACATCAAATAAGTCTTTTTGATAGGAAAAATAGACTCATACAAGCAAAAAAACAATATGGATTGGGAAACCATTGACCAACACATGCTGATATGAACTTTCTTGTCACCGAAACAATGTATAAATAAGATAACCTAAGACTGCACAAAGGTCAAACTGAACAGTACCATAAGATATTAAAATTTTGAATGTAAACTGTCCACTGAATGCCAAGACATGTAAACCATATAGACAAAAATGTAACAAGATAAAGCATGAGAAACCAATCTAAAACTTTCAACAAGTAGAATCAACAGAAAGGGATTTTTTCATCAAGAAAAAATCATATGATCACAACTAAGAACCAACAAACTCCCCCTTTGTCCTTGATGGCAAGACACAAATGACTCTCCCCCTTTTTGCCTCAATGAGAAAGGATAGAAGAGAAGAATGTGCAATGGTAGGAAACACAACTGAGAAGCCAACCAAATATGATAAGAACAGGTTGTAAATAGAGCAATAGTGCAACAGACATATTGGAGGAGAGCAGTAAGATTGTAACATGCTGATATCATAACAAAAATAACAATATCTCCTTTTCAAGAATCTCGGTCCATATCATCAATGCCAAAGCAACGGTACCAAAATATTATAAAGTAACAAACCAAATTGATACCTAAAGATTGAAGACCTGTTGCTTGAACATACCACCTTCTTTGTCATGTTCGATCAAGGAACATTCAAGATCACCTACTCCACATTCAATTTGATCAACTTCAATCTAGCAATACTAGAATTTGAGCACAAGTAACCTCAGTCACTTTCAAATCAGATGATTACCTTTGTCAATAATAATAAAAGGTTAAGGAATTTAAACCACAAAGCTTCACCTCCTATCAATGATTGTCAATATCAAAGTCACAAACTCGAACAAGTAGTCATGACATATTGTCATATAACTCCTCAAACAAATATTACTTTTGATCCATGACAATTCTGATGTTATGTTACAATCAAAAAAGTTGTCTCAAATAACACAATCCATACAAATCACCAAACACATTGTCCACCAATTTTGTGCAAACATTATTCATTATGACTTTTACTTCAATGTTCATAGCAATACATGTTATGAAAAATACATTATGAGAGCCAAAATAAGCCATTTCTCTTCCTTCAAAACACTGTCTAGTTCACAGGCTAGACACTAGATTCATCAACACCTTAAGAATTGAGCATCAACCTCACCAAAGAACTATCAATGTACTTCAAACTTGAATTTTAAAATCATATGCAGACCTCCATAATTATTTCAATAAGAATAAACATAATGAAATAGTGGCATTTACAAGCCATTTCTTTACATCTTATACCACCAAAAGCAAATGCAAGATGTCATACCTCATTCTAGACTCCATGGAGTAAAATATATTACCATAATAGCACCCCCCTGAGTCTTTGCTTCTTCTCAAGACCTGGAAAGCAACAATTGTGCAAGGAGTGCACAAGGAGTTTTCTCAGAAGCATCTTTATTGCTCTTCTTGTCATCTTGATTGCTCTTTCTTCTCCACTCCAATGAAGAATTTTTCACTTGTTTGCTTAAAGTACCTGTCTTTCTAATGAATCTGCATTGTTGTACTTTATGTCTAATGTTATTACATTTGAAACAAATGACTTTGTGATTGTTCTGAGAAATAGAAGACTTCCTACAGACATTTCTAGCATTTTTCCCTACATTATTATCACTTGTATTTATTCTATAGTCTCTTCTCAAGTGACCAAAATTGTTACAGTTGTAACACACCACATCCTCATTTCTAGGGATATTAGAATGATTCTTATTTGACCATCTTATGCAATCAATTGCCTTATGACCATAGTCATTACAAACATCACAATATCCTTGGAAAGAATGATTATACCTAAATGAATGATCATGCCAAGGATGTGAAGATCTGAAGACATCTTTCCTTTCTCTATGAATACTTTTAGATTGTCTTCTAGTGTCAATGCTATCCTTTGATGCATAAATATTGTAACCAAGATCAACCTTCATTCTTGGTGTTTGCTTGGCTATAAAATTCTTTTCATCTGAAGTAGTGCACATTGTTTCATGTTTAGATTTTTTTGTAGAGCTTTGTCCAAGCTCATATCCCACTCCTGTAGGATCTTTAGAATGCTTTTTCCTACCCAACATCTCATTCAATATATTAGTACTATGATCAGATTTCTGAATTTTACTAGATTGAGCCTTGATACTTTCAAGCTCTTTTCTTAAAGCAACTACCTCTTCTTCAAGTTTTAGACAAACAATATTTTTAATCTCCAACTCAGAACTCACAACGTCTGCAATCCTCTTATATTCTTCAATTTCAATTTTCTGACTTAAAATCATATCGTCCTTAAGAGTTAGTTCTTTTAACAAGGAATCATTATCTGAACATTTCTTTAAAGAATCAATATCATTTTCTAGTTTATTACAGAATTCATCCTTGTCTTTTAACTTGACTTCCAAACTCTCTTCTTGTTGAAGCCGACTTGTTAAAAATTGGTTTTCTTTTCTAAGCCGCTTAATAGTATCTAAGGCACATAGGAGTTCACCTTCCAAATCAACCTCACTTTCTGGTTCATCATATTCCTATTTAGAGTTAACTTCACCCAAATATTGATCTACTTTTACACAAGTTTCTTGATCATTTAAATATTCATTAGTGATCTCCTTGGACTTCTTTTAAAAACTATGAAAGTTTACACCTTCTTCACTCTTAGATGTTTCACAACTTATTTGAGTATCCAATGATATCTCCTCTTGTAACTCACTATTTTGATTCATTTCAGTTTACTTGTCCCAAACTTCCTTAACACTGCTGTAATGAATGACTTTTGTAATGAGTTTATTTGGCAAGTTATTAAAAATAGCATTTATAGCTCTGGTATTGAATTCAAGTGCTTTATTCTCCTCAAGAGTAGAAGGAGATGTTGTAGATGTAGTACAACCCTTTTCAACTACTGCCCACACTTCAGATCCTAAAGAAAGTATGTTTCCATCTTATTTTTCCATATAATAAAGTTTGTTCCTTCGAACTGAGGAGATCTAGATCTAGGATACTCTACCATTTTAGAGCTACTATTTATGAACTCTTCCTCGTTGTTCCTTATACTAGATTTGGGTTGAACATGATGACTAGCATTTTGCTGATAACACCTTTTTCCCTTATTCCTTCTGTTCTTTCCCATATTAACCAAAGTACTCCATGAAACCAGGAACAATCCTAGGTGGTTTAGACCTATCAGAGGACCCTACGCTCTAATACCAATTGTTGGAGTTATGGACAGACACTGAGAGGGGGGAGGGTGAATCAGTGTCTAAACTTTTTTAACTTCGACCAATATTTTTAATTCTGATTTCCTTTTCTTTCAACAATAGAGTAGTTTAATCACTTTTGAAAGCACAAAGATATGACAACATTAACTTAGTCTATTAGAAAACTTATGAAAATATGATTTGAGTGAGATATCTTGCATTTTCCAAAATAGTTATGGCTGACATTGATTAACAATCAAAGCATGATGACATTGCAGGTGCAACTCATAAGACTGTGCAGATGATGATCAACATTATTGACTCACTTCTTAAACAATTGATTTGAATGCAGCTTTAAAAACAAGAAAGGTATTTAGACAAAAAACACCTTGAGAAAATTATAACTACTCTTGAGCAATGAATCAAATGAGAAATTTTAAGCTTCCTTTTGAATTAGACTCTTCAGCAATGACTTGTGCAAGATATATGAACTAAATATTTGCAGATATGAAGGAACTATCATTCAAAAATGTTCAAACTGATAGAATTATCACAATCAAGAAACATTATGAAACCAAAACAAAGAGACCATAAGACAAAGGATTTACCGAGTGGAAAACCCTCTCGGGGTAGAAAAACCACTCCTAAACTGCCTTACTGGCTTAATCTTCAAAAACCACTATTAACAATGCCTTATAGGATAATTTCTGGGCACCAACTCAAGGAGCACCAACCCCTCATTTTGAAAACACTAGTTTCAAGGAGCACCAACACCTCAGTTTGAAACACCAATTTCAAGGAGCACCAACCCCTCAAATTATTTTTAGAACAATAATAATATATTAGAGGATCTCTCTATTTTCAATTAAGCTCATAACTCTCTACTTCATCTACCTAATACCCTAGGAACAATATTCTAGAATTACATCCAGTTCTCCTCTTTACAGTTTTTCAACACTAGTTTTTATATAATACTTTTAGTATGTCTATCAAAAGAAAAATCTTCAAAGATTCGTTTATCAGAGGAAACTAAAACTCTCTTGCCATTTTAGGAATGTGTCAGAAAATTAAATGTCTGCAGGAGTAACGCCTGTGCAATAGGATGTCAATAAACTAACAATCATAAATAAAAGTTCCTTTTTGAAACTATTCAGAGATAACGCAAATGCTCAAACAAATATTTTTGAATACCCAAAAGGCTGAACCTTTAATATCTGCACTGAAACGAGAGATTTCAAATTGTAACTAATAGGTTCTCATCAAAACCATGACTGTCCGCCAGTTGAGAACCATGGTCTCTCAATTCTCAAAGAATATTCTGCCTTGAACCATTTTAATTTCAAATTATGAACACAACAATCATTGATATGAATGAGTCAAAAATAGCTTTTGCATAAATCTGTATGTGCAACAAGAAATGCATAAATACTAGAGATTCGATGCCAACCAATGATGTCAGCCTGCAACTATATTTAGAAATTCCCATGTCAGCCACAGTGACAGAGTTTGTTAATCATTCACCAAGACATCTAGTTAGTCCTGCCAAAGGTAATTAAATTGTCAGTCATTCCCCTTAGATATTGCTTTCGCCTGACCCATCAAAGTCAGGGAGAAGACATAACAAATACATTATCTCACACTAAGAGCTCATACGTTATGTTCCTTCCAATCGTTGAGACATAAGAAAGTTTCTCACCAAGATCCCCTTTTCATTTCATTCACCGTCGATGTAACCTTTTGATATCGGAAAGACCCTATGCAGATCACACTGTTTTTCATCAAAAGTCTTCTTTTACCCCTTGTAAGTTGCTATAACATAATGGTTCTCTCGCCGATGGATCCTTCTATGTTATGAGGGTCGTTATAACATACTGACATCAGGGAGATGTCTCGTAGAATGCTTGAGTCATACTGAAAGTCACCAACCATCTTGTGTGTTGCTGAGAAAAATCGATCTTCATGATAAAAAAGTCAATTTGTGTTCCATTAGTGAGACCCACTACACTTCACTAAGACCATACTCTGAAGAAAATATCTCTCACTAACGAGCCTTTGATAGAAACCCCTTGTGTGATGTTAGTGAGACTAGAGGTCACTCGCCAATACCTCACCCCGATACCACTCAGTTTGGCTGAAGTGTTCTCTCAATGTGTTGTTTGGTGAGACTCCTCCCGATAATTTAGATAAAACCCTTATGTTGGCAAGACCCAACAAAGTTGTTGAGACATCACTCTGAATATCATTAACTCATCCTGATATAACCTTTGTGCACAAGTCGATAAGACACCATGAAATTGCTATGACATTTCATCGAAGCCACAACCTTTGCTGATAAGACCTTTTAGTGCACAGTCGGTGAGACAATATGTCTTTAGTGCGACGACATATGAAGTACAACACTCCTACCGATATGTTCCTTTTCCTTTGGTCGGTGAGACAATGTGTATGTCATGCCGATAGATTCTTGGAGATGGATCCCGATCGCTGTGACATCAAATAAGTCTTGCCGATAGGAAAAATAGATTCATACAAGCAAAAAAAAAATGGATCGGAAAACCCTTGACCAACACATGCCAATATGAACTTTCTTGTCACCGAAACAATGTATAAATAAGATAACCTGAGACTACACAAAGCTCAAGCTGAACAGTACCATAAGATATTAAAATTATGAATGTAAATTGTCCACTAAATGCCAAGACATGTAAACCATATAGACAAAATTGTACCAAGATAAAGCATGAGAAACCAATCTGAAACTATCAACAAGTAGATTCAACAGAAAGGGATTTTCTCATCAAGGACAAACCATATGATCACAACTGAGAACCAACAACATGCCCTTTCACTATCCAAACATATTGATAAATGTTCAAAGCTTTAATAGGGTTGACCTTTGGAGGTCTATTTTGTTTCTTAGGGGATAACTGCAAACCAAATTTAGGGGTTTGTTTAGAAGGAGAAGGTGAGTCAATTTCCAACATTTTCTCTTCTTGCTACTTTAACAAATACCTAGGGTTCCCAATAATTTGACAATCAGACAAAATCACAACTAAGTTGGATATGATTAAGGCCCTGGAAAAGAAGCATAACAATATGTTGGAAAAAATATATGAGGCACATACAAAAGATAGAAATTTTGTAAAAATATGAAGGAAACAACACAACACACCTTGAATCTTGGACATTCCTATATACATAGTCTTTTAAACATACAAGGGACCCTATTCTCAAGGCACCTATAAACAACATATCATTGCATTTAGAAGAGAGGGTTCCTATTTACAAATGGTGGCCATCAGACATGACAACCTTGAATTGTTCAACCTTCCTTTCATCACCCCCAAATTTTTTTAAGGACAAAAGCTAAAGGACCAAAGAGGGAACACCATCTCTAGCATTGATGGAACATATTGCAAATGAAGTCAAATTTAGTTGCTTCTTTGTAGCCTACAAAAAACAATTGTAATAAAGCAAAATGCACATCATCGCACCAAATGGGGAGAACGAGTAAGCGAAAAAAAGGTTGGAAAGATATATTTTTATGTGTTTTGAAAGATCAATGAATCTCTACTTCCATATCTATATTCTCTACTAGGGCTAGCCATATATGTATACACCTAAAGGCCAATAAAATGACAATAACAAGAAAGGTAAGGAACAATAACAACAAGTTTGCAGCAGGCAAAATGAAAAGGAAAAAAAACCTTACGGAATTAGGGTCTAGAGGTTAGTGGATGGCATCCTTTGGTGAATTAGAGGGACCTATGGGAGGAAACACCAAATCAATTTTTGGGGGCTCTAGAGACCCATCCACAAAGCCTCATTTTGCAGACATAGTTCTCAGACCTTTTAAAGGAAATAAATCTTTCAATTGTTGACTGATTGGCAGCTTTATAGCACAGTAAAAATCAAAGATTAATGTATTGCAACATTTAATGGTAACTGTTAGACAACTTAGAAACATTCACAATCTTTGAGGTTGCCTATATATGTATGCATGGAATTTACAACAATAAGAATGAAAATGCCTAAGTACATATATGGACTAAATTTTTCTTTTTCCTACAGATTTTTAAAAACACATATAACCAAATATATATATCCATATGTATACATGTATATATTTATTTATATATACAACAATATATCTAATTGATAACATATTCAATCCAAACAAAATAAGCAAAGCAAAGATTACAAAATTTTAAAAATAAAAAACAATCCTTATTACAAGAACAATATAATAATCTATCATAGGCAACATCAGATAGATGAGTGGAAAACAATAGATATCATGAAATTTATTGACACTTTAATAGATGAGGGCACAAGAATATCATGAAGCATGTTAATACAAGACAACCAACCTATGTAACAATTTCCTTGTAAATTATAGATTCATAATTTTTTGTGCAATACTTATTGACCAATGACCAACATTTAGGAACACCCTTTGTTGAAGAGACAAGGTCCACATCGTCATTATAAATTTTGAGAAACTCTTCTCAATTTCAACATTTTTTACAATAGTTTGCTATCAAACCAACACCACAATGGCTCTTTCAACAATGGAACCTAATCAATATATTTTCCCACACATTTCATAGTATACTTTCCCATACATATATATATATATATATACATATATGCATATATATATATATACATATATGCATATATATATACATATATGCATATATATATACATATATGCATATATATATATATACATATACATATATATATATATACATATACATATACATATACATATATATATATATATACATATAGATATATATATATATATATATACATATACATATACATATATATATACACATACATATACATATACATATACATATATATATACATATACATATACATATATATATATATATATATACATATACATATACATATATACATATACATATACATATATATATATATATATACACACATACACATATACATGTATATATATACTCTAGATTCAAGCTCCATTATCTAGCACTAAATACTATAAAGAAATAGGAAAATTGTAAAAGAACTATTAAGAAAACACTCAAGAACCACAAAAAAAGAGAGAATATTGAAACCCAACATTAAATAAAGCTTTGAAATAGGAGGAAACAATATCATAAAACATATTCACACAACACAAGCTAACAAATATTGAAGACAAGTAGAGAAATTATACAAGAGGTGTTAGAGTGATTCATTCATTGTTCATGTCTTTCAATTTGTGCTTATTATTCCTTGTTATATTGTTGTATCTTTGTTATTATTCCCATTTTGGAGAGTTTAAATAGATTATCCCTATGTATGGATGGAGAAATTATAGTATTAATTGGAAACAAATATCATAGACAAATAGGGAAACTGTGCAAGAACTGTTACAAAAGCATACATATATATAACACCACAATGGTTGTTTCAACAATGAAACTTAATCAAAGTATGCTTTCCCACCCAAAAACATACATAACTATAACACCACAATGGTTGTTTCAACAATTCAACTTAATCAAAGTATACTTTCCCACCCTACAACATTCAATATTGCATTTACTTCATCCACCCCTAGTGTACAACAACAACAAAATGTATTAACACTCACACCAACAAACACTTACCATTCACCCTTTGTGTATTGAGGTCACCACCTCCACCACCACCAAATATATATATATATATATATATATATATATATGCTTATAAAGAGGATGTTGTAGATTGTCAATGCCTACGCAATTTATTATTGTATTTGCATATATACATTTTCACATTCATTGACTTGCCATGGTTTTGATTTTACCTTGGTACCCACATTCTTTGTAGTCTACTAAAAAATAGAATAATTCTATAAGAGGACCTCCATTATCTGACATTCAGTATTATAGAGAAATGGGGAAATTGTAATAGAACTATTAGTAAAACATACATGCATATATTTATGCATATATACATATATATACACATGTATATATACATACATACATACATGTACATATATATACATATGTATATATATATATATATATACACGTACATGTACATGTACACACACACACACAAACTTAATCGAGAATCCATAGTACATTCCCCGCCACTAAATATTATAGAGAAATTGTAGAAGAGCTATTAGGCGACAAATCCAATTCTAGTTCCTGTTATTTTAGGATTCTCAAAAATAGAAAGGCACACCACATATGCTTTGTTTTTTGTGTTTCCTATTTTATTGGCCTTTAGGTGTATACACATATGACATATGGTAGTAAATGATATAGATGTGGAAGTAGACATGCATTAATCTTTTCGAACACATAAAAATATATTTTTCTTAATCATTCTATTCATTTGCTATAATGATGTGCATTTTCCTTCATTGCAACTGTTTAATGAAAAAAAAAATGTAGATGTGCTTCCAAGTCGAATAAATATAAAACGAGGGTAGCCATAAAATTATATCATACCTAAACCAATCTATATAATAGTTCACCTTTCAATTCAAAATTCAAGACACATTATTTGCCACTAAATATTATAGACAAATACCGAAAGTATAAAAGAGCTATTAGAAAGACATTTACTATGTAACAGCTACCAAACTAATTTCATATATATACACATGTATACATGTGTGTGTGTATATGTGTGTGTGTGTGTATCTATACATGTATATCTACATGTATATGTATACATGTATATATTTATGCATATGTATACATGTATATATATGTCTATATGTTTACATGTATATATATATGTATGTTTTACATGGTTATTTTGCATAAGTGAATAATTTATTGTTAATGCCTTTTGGTCTTTGCTTATTGTTCCTTTCGATAGAAGATTGGAGGGTTATAACACTGTTGTGCTGCAAAGTGTGGGAGAAAGTATATTGATTAAATTTTATTGTCGAAACAACCATTTCAAATTATATTGTACCTGAACCAATCTATATAATAGTTCACTTGTAAATTCAAAATTCAAGCCACATTATTTTCCACTAAATATTATAGAAAAATACCAAAAGTATAAAAGAGCTATTAGAAATACATTTACTATCTAATAGCTACAAAACTAATTTCATATATATACACATGTGTATACATGTGTGTGTGTACATATATGTGTGTGTGTACAAGTATATATGTATGTATATGTATACATGTATAGATATGTCTATATATTTACCTGTGTATATATATATATATATGTATGTGTTTTTTTAATAGTTGTTTTACAATTTCCCTATTTTGTTTATAATATTTAGTGCCAAATAATGTATCTTGAATTTTCCATTCACAAACCAATTGTTACATAGAAATTGCTATTACTAATTGTCTAGATAGTCATAGAATTACAGGTAGAGATGCCTATAGATAAATTTCATCATAAGGTCTAATACCTTTTATACAATTCTCTATTTGTCTTCAATATTTACCAGCAAATGATATAGCTTGAATCTTGTATCAATATGTTTCAAATTTTCTTATCTCTGTATAGGTTCAAAGAAATGGGCAAGGTATTTTTTACATTAAAATATCTAGCATCACATCATATAATTATTGTCATCTAAAGAATGTAGGTATTATCATAAAGAACCAGCTGCCAAGTAAAAACGAGATGACTAAAAACCCACATTAAGAAGAACCTTAAAAGAGGTATAAAAAACACATAGAAACACATGAAATTGAAACCAACACAAAGGTGTAGTCTGGCAACAAACAAAGTATTTGTATAAGATGAGTTGCATAATATCCCATTTACTATTATAGAGAAATAGGGAAATTGTAATAGAACTATTGGAAAAACATACATACATGTATTTGAATATGTTTTATGACATTCTTCCCTCCTATTTCAAAGGTCTATTAATGTTGGGTTTTGATATTCTCTCCTTTTATGTGGTTATTGAGTGTTTTCCAAATAGCTCTTTTACAATTTTCCTACTTCCCTATGGTGGGTGTATCTCCTGCATGAGAAAATCCAATTCACAGATGGAATGACAGAAATCCCACCACAAACTTGAAACACATAGCCATTCGATTGAGGTAGCTTTGGCACTACCTATGATTATTAAGTCTTTTCCTAATAGTTTTTTTACAATTTCCCTATTTTTTCTATAATATTTACTACATATTCCACATGGGGAGCATGCCAGCTCCACCACCACCACCCTAGAGAATTACCAAGGTCCACATCACCACAAAAATAAACCCAACCAAAGACCTATTTGGATATTTTGCATAAATATTTTGTCTTTAATATTTAATTCCAAACAATGTAGCTCCTATGTTAATTGGTATAACGTGAAAGATGCACATAGATAACCAAAACAATAACCCAATAAAAAAAATTACTAACCATAACCATATTTTTTGATGAAAGAAAGAAGATTTAACTACAATTGCTCCTATGGTAAGGGGTATAAAGTTAAATATGCACAACCATAACTACAAACAATAAACAAGGGGCACAAAAATTATTGACCCCGACCATATTTTTTTCATGAAAGAAAGAAGATTTAACTGCAATTTCCCCAAAGCCACATTAAATACACCTCTTAAAGCCAATACATAGCAATAATCTGTGCAAAATCAACACAGCCCCACACACTTCATTGAAAATTTGAGCTACATCACCTAGCACTAAATATTATAAACAAATAGAGAAATTGTAAAAGAGGTATTAGAATAACACTCAATAGCCAGAAAATAGTAACCCTAAGCATATTTTTTTGATGAAAGAAAGAAGATTTAGCTAGAATTTCTCCACTCACAAACAACAATAATCTCTTTGAAGTCTCCAAAATGGGTATAACACCAAAGATAGAAACATATAACAAGAAGACATTAACAATAAATTAATCATCTATGCAAAAAACCCATTTAAAAATTAGTATAACCCCATAAGCTTCATTGAAAATTTGAGCTACATCACCCGACAATAAATATTATACACAAATAGAGATATCATAAAAGAGCTATTAGAATAAAACTAAACAGCCACCAAAATAATTTTATCCCCAATATGTTAATGCTTTCATACAACCCTAAACCCTACATACAGATAACTACAATTGCTCCTATGGCAATGGCTGCAATGCCAAAGATACACACATCTATCCAAAACAATAGAGAAACAACGAAAGAAACAAGATTTAACTAGAATTGCTTCTACGGTAACCAGTATAAAGCCAAACATGCACAACCATACTACAAACAATAAATGACAGCCACAAAAATTATTTACCCCAACCATACTTTTTTGATGAAAGAAAGAAGATTTAACTACAATCTCCCCAAATTCCCACATTAAATAGAGCTCCTAAACCCAACATGTAGCAATAATCTATGCAAAATGAGTACAACCCCACACACTTCATTGAAAATTCGAGCTACATCACTTGGCATTGCAATTTCTCCACCCGCAATGAGCAATAATCTCTTTGAAGTCTCCAAAATGGGTATAATGCCAAAGATAGAAACATATAACAAGAAGAAATTAAGAATAAATTTATCATATATGAAAAACACCCATGTAAAAATTAGTATAACCTCACAAGCTTCATTTAAAATTCAAGCCATGTCACCTAGAACGAAATATTATACACAAATAGAGAAATTGTAAAAGACCTATTAGAATAACACTGACCAACCACCAAATTAATTTTATCTCCAATATGTTAATGCTTTCATACAACCATAAATCCTACACATAGATAACTACAAATTTTCCTATGATAATGGCTGCAACACCAAAGATACACATAGATAACCAAAACAAAAGACCAACAACAAACAAATTACTAACCCTAACCATATATTTTGACCAAAGAAAGAAGATTTAACTGCAATTTCTCCATCCATAGAGAAAGATAGTCACTTTCAAATATCGAAAATGGGTATAATGCCAAAGATACAAATATATAACAAGAACAAATCAATAATAAATTAACCACCTATGCAAACTACCCATGTAAAACGACTTATAGATTCAAGAGAACAACAGTTTTCAATGTGGCATAAAACAGTTTCTAAACAATTTTCTATCAAACCAGCGATGAAGTTGAAGGAAATGATTTTTACAATCGTCTACTATGAAACCAACACCACAATGGTTGTTTCGACAATGCAACTTAACCAAAGTATACTTTCCCACACTACTACATTCAATATTGCATTTACTTCATTTGACCGCATTTACTTCACTTGCCCCCATCATACAACAACGACATAATGCATTAACCCTCACGTGAGTGAATACTTACCATTTACCTTCCACATTTCGAGGAAACCACCTGTACCACTGCCAACCCATGTAATTTCCAAGGTCCACATTACTAGCAAAAAACTTGGTTACCTCCCTACTAGCTGGGACACCCCGAACATTGACAAATCCAACTCACAGCTGGATTGATGAATTTCCTAGTGGAAACTTTAAACAAAATAGCCTATCAACTAATTATTTCTTTTTTTTAATCATCATTTATTGACTTGACATAAATTTATATATATTTATGTATTATATAATAGTATTTAAGAACATTCCTTAATTATTTTAAATCAAATTTTCAAGAATATTCATGCCAAGAGTAGAAACATAATATATGTAGATTTAAATATATTTACATTGATACTCGTGGGGTAATAAATAGCATGCTATATAAAGCGCTCTTTATTTAAACATCACATGTTTCAATAACTAAATAATCAATAGTAATTTTTACACTTCATCCACACCAAAAAGTGATGAATAATTGTCCTATTTTTACTTGCCAAAATTTACCTATGATCATTTAATTAAATGACTTTTACGAATAGTCTATAAAGATGATATAAAAGAATTTTTTCATTAATTTAAATTCTTAGATTTATAGGGGTTCAAATGTCATAGGTATTCCAAAATGGGACAATGTAAGGAGTATTCTTGGAGTATTCTTCTTTGTTGAAGATTCATACAGGGGATATTTTGCATCTCTTCCTAAGGGAAGAAATTTAGTTTGGTGTAAGTGGATGTATCACACCAAATATACAATAGATAGTTCTATTGAAAAGTACAAGGCATGCATTGTTGTAAAGGGGTTTTCTTATATTAAGGCTATTGAAAATTTTGAGAATTTTGCTCCTATCATCAAGATGGATTTCATTCACCTTGCATTTTTTGTAACTCCATCCTAGGGATAGTTAGTTTTTATATGGATGCGAAGAGTTTCTTATGCACAATGATATTCATGAGGAGATATACATGGTGTAGCCTTTAGGTTTTATGTTGGATTCTTCACATGTTTCAATGATTCACCATTCATTATATGGTCTCAAACAAGCACCTCAATATTGGTATGATAAGATGGGTAGATCCTCTGACTTCACATCATATTCTAGTCCCACAATTTATATTCAAAGACATGGATATGATCTTTTGATTCTTGTTTTGTATGTGAATGATTTTATTCTAATAGGGAGTTTCATCTCCATGATCCAAACTATCTAGTGAGCATTGATAAAGTAGTTTGGTATGACTAATCTTTGTCTTCTACATTTCTTCCTTGGTCTTTAGGTTCATTTAACTTCTAAGGGGATCTTCATTTATCTTAGAATTATGCTCTTTATTTACTTCAAATATTCAGCATGACTAATTGTAAGCCCACCCTAACATCATTTCAGTCATTTCTTGTCTTTCCTACTAGACACACTACTCCCATATTTGATGCTACTTTGTATGAGTAGTTGGTTGGTAGTATTTTATATTTGACAAGTAGTCATCTTGATATTTAATTTTTAGTTGGAGCTTTTTCCCATTTATCTTAAAACCCTAATAAGTTTCACTAGAAGGAAACCAACTATATCCAAGAGGTACATCTAGGTACGTCCATTTGGCATTCATTACACATTAGTAGCTTCTTAGATTGTGGGCTTCATTAGATTGGACTAGTTTGGTGATGTTGATGATAAGAAATCTACTTCGAGTATTATGATTTTTATGGATTATGGTCTTGTGAAAACTGGACAACTATTACATTAACATCAATTGATGTTGAGTATTGAAGTGCAGTTTTGGCTAGCCAGGGGATTTGATGGATTTGATGGATTTGATAGATGATTATTTTTGGATTTCTTCCTAATTATCCCACTACTCTTTAGTGTGATAACTAGAATTTCATTTGTAGACACCTTAAGTTCACTTACTGATTTCTTGTAAAATTAAATAAATAAATAATTATTTAAATTAAAATTACTATTATCACTTTGTCCCTCGCATTTCATTTCCCAACAATTATCATTGATATGAGAAATATTAATGGGTTTATCATGCTCAAGTATCCCTCTTGCAGTTAAATTATCCCTTTTCCAAGATTCTATCAAATACCCAATTGAAACTTAAGGGCGACTAACTTTCCCCTTTTCCTCAAAAATGTCTTATGGGTGTTTTTATTCCTCCAAGGACATTTTTGTCCATTTTGGGTTCTAGGTTCCCATTTTGATTTAGGATATTGTCCAAAGGTCCAAATCCATTATGGGTTCCCCTTTCCACTTTTTGCTCAAAAATGTCACGTTGAGGTTTTTAATCCCCCATAGTCATTTTCATCCATTTTAGGTTTCAAATCCCCATTTGGATTTAGGACATTGTCCAAAAGTCCAAATCCATTCTAGATTTCCCTTTCCCCTTTTCCTAAAAAATATCCTATTGGTTTTTTTATTCCCCTAAGGACATTTTGTTCCATTTGTAGTTTCAGCTTCCCATGTAGATTTAGGACATTGTCCAAAAGTCCAAATCCATTCCTAATTCTCCTTTTTCCCTTTCTTCTTAAAAATTTCTAATCAAGTTTTTTTTATTCCCCCAAGGATTTTTTGGTTCATTTCAAGTTTCAAGTTCCCATTTGTATTTAAGACATTGTCCAAAATCGACATGCATTCCTAGTTTCACCTCCCCATTTTTCCTCTGAAATGTCCTATCATGGTTTTGATTTCCCTAAGAATATTTTCTCTCCAAAATGTTTTTTTGAGGTTTTGATTCCCCCAATGAAATTTTTCCTCTAAAATGTCCCATTGAGGTTTTAATTCCCCTAAGGATATTTGTCAAGTTTTTTACTTCCCTTTGGATATTTTCTCCTTTCAAGATTTCAAGTTCCCTTTAGACATTTGGATAAATTCTAGATGTCCAAATCCATTCTACATTCCTCACTCTTGGTGCTCAACAAATTTTCACATTTTGACCTAGAAATTTCCATTAATGTTACAATTACTTACCCAACAACCAAATCTAATTCTTGGAGCTAGAAGAATGATTTTAAATGGATTTTCTACTAGCTACAACTGGAAAAGATGGTGCCCATGCTTTATTTATTTTTTGTAGAGATTTTTTTTTGTCAAGGGGCCATCCCTAATTATGTTTTTGCTATAAATTTTGTGGGTTTTTCATCTTCATTCATGGATTCATCATTGTGGAAGGATGGTTATGATGTTAGTGCCATTATGTTAATATTTTGGCTTGATATTTGGAAGTACACATGTTTGCACCTAATTTGTAGTGGTTTTGGCTAAGGTTTATGACCCAGTCAAATGCCCTATCCATCTATGACCTACAAATGATATAAGGCACTTTTTATCTGGTTCTTCCTTGGATTTTATTTGGAAACCATAAGCTACTTTTGTATTCTTCAACTATGAAATTGGATTTCATGCCTCTATGCTAATAAAATAACTATTTTCTCCTCTTCCAATGCTTTTATCCTATGCATTATTTGATACCTCTAAACATGCACAAGATTTTATCAGTTCTATACGTTGTATGATTGTGCTAACTTGTTGTAAGTGTTGATTCTAGGTAATTTACACCCTTTTTTACCCTTTTAGACTCCAACCTTCATGCTTTCTTATAAAATTTATGAAATAGGGAACTGTGTAAGATTCTTTAATGGTTTTGTTGATATTTTGTGCAATCATAGGAAGAAAGAAACTTATTCAATCTTGTTGCATCACCATTTTTCTAATTTTTAGCATCCTCATCTCCCTTTTCCTTCTATGGTTTGATAGCTTAGGATTAGTGTAGAGTTTTCCACTATTGGGTTGTGTTGATGATGATCTTACTCGCAACAATAGTGCAAATAAAATCTTCACAAGAAAACTATGAAGAACCTATCTTTACTTGAAAGACTAAACCACGGTAACCTAAGGTGTTCATGTTATAGGAAAATCTTGACTTAGCTTAATCCCAAGGCTCTGATAGTCAGATCTTGACCATACTAGGTTCACTCTAGGGTATGATGTGATATTTTTGTTAATATCAATGGGTCTATGGTTATCTCTAATTTCATTAATAACATCTCTGGTTTCATTAAGAATTATGAGCATTAGATATAGGATTTCTAGTTCAATCATAAAATAATCTCATGAAATCAAAAGATTTGCAAAAATATTTCATGAACATCGAACAATTTTGCTATCACCTAAGTAGATTTAGCTTTAAGAATTCAACAATTTCATAAGAAATGAAAGATTTTCAATAAATTTCCATTCATTTATATATTTTTCAAAACATTTTCAAGAATTTAAACATCTAATCTAAAATAAAGTATAAAAATACTGAAAAGTAACATTTCTCCCAGTTATTCTCCATGCATGCCCCAAGAGTTAATCAAATCAAAGCAAACCACTTTATACTTCACCAAATTGATTCATAGCTACATACAAAATATTGTGAGCTTTTAAAGAAGGGGGTTTTAGTTTGGAGACTGAGTAGGTTTTGTATGCACCCTTAAAAAACACAACATACAGTCTTATTCAGCTAAACTAACAAAACAAACTATAAAAATTCATGAGATAGGTAGCTATGAAATTGGCTCTTATATTGATTAAATTCTATGTGCATACAAATCTTTATTCTAGAATGATTCATAAAATAGGAAAATAGAAAAAAACTTAAAGAAGTTTTGGTTCTTTTGATGTCCACAAATTATGAACTTTACTTAAAAAGAAGTATCCCCTGGCCTTTTATAGAAGTAAGACATAGGTTGGATATGACAAATACATGAGAGGAAATCCAAGGGATGAATCATATCAAGACACGTGGAGGGTATGTGTAGGATCATGATGAGCCAAAAAGTGGTGATACGTAAGTGATGTGATGGCCCATGTGGCTGACAACTTTTTTTTACCCAAAATTGATGAAACGAAAAAGGTTTTTAAAGGAGACTCTCAACTTTCCACCAATATAAATTATGCTTTACTTTGAACTTAATAAATAATTATTATTCATTTTCTATTTGAATTACAATTAAAGTCTTGATTGATAGGTTGATTGAAAAAACATCTATAGCTTTCAAGTGATATCACATTTTTTGAATTTGAAACATGTGTCACATTCTATGCTTCACATACTATAGGATTAAAAAAAATAAAATTGAATTTCATGAAGTTTTAACCAAGTAATAAAAATTACAAAAAAATATGCATCACATCAGGATAGGAGTCCTCTACTTATATCTAAAATCTTATAAAAAATTATTATCATTTTATTGTGGTTAGGGTGGTCAGACAAAGACCTACTTCTTATTTTTTCCTTGAAATTTAAGTAATACTACATTGAAATTTCAAAATTTCACCAAATTGATTTTTTTTTTTTAAATAAAGCTAGTAGTTTAGAAACTACATTCAATTTTCTATAAATTACACTCTCATATATTTTTGAAATAATATAGATAACTTATTCAATTTTTTAATGTCAAGTTGCTTAACTCTGAGTTTTTTGAAATTTTCACCACTGAAGGGCCTATTTTTTTCCATTATGATCATACACATACCCTAGAATATGGTGACTGATAAGAAAATTGCAAAAGAATTCAATGAAGGTCAACCACCATCTATACGTTGAAGCACTTCAGGTTTTTCATATTATTATCGTTAGGAAAATATCTTGAATTAGGGTAGTGTGTAGAAACTTTCCCATATATTCAGAATGATTAAGTCATCATCCTATTTCTACATTTTTTTTACCTCGGGCTTTCTACTCTCAAGAGTGAGCTTCCTCAGAGGTTGGCATTTTTTGTCACCATATGTGAAATACAAGGATCCCTGGTATTTCGATGGACACAAACCCCTTTGTATATAGTATCCTTGAATATGTAACCCGATCTAGATATGATTCTATCCATGATTCAAATTTTTTTGACCGTCCATACCTGAACTCTACATCACAATTTGCTTCTCCTACAATCAGAAATCCCATCTATTAAATCCCTTTTAAAAGACACATTTATAAAAGTCTCATGTAAATAAAACCATTATTAAATCATTATCATACAAATTTCTCATAAATAACATGCTTTCCAAAAGTCACAAATTCTTGCATAGTTATCTTTTATATACTAGGTTATCAGACTATCAGACTTCTTGGATAACCTTAATATTTTAGAACTTTACTTTGCATTGTTACCTTGCACTCGGTACCTGGTATTCAAATTTACCCATGAATTTCCCTAGACTTCAGTTTTACTAGAATTTCCATCTTTACTGGACCTTGACTATCGAACCATAACACTTCATGCAATATTTGCATTATCATGCCTTTCTAACATTCTTGGTTCTCATTATACAGTACCCATAACACTACATTATGAAGTACTCTTTTTTTAAATATTTCTCTTTACTCTTCACTTCCAAAGATCTTTTCAACTAGCCAACACCTACCATAAGTGTTAGTTTTCACTTGGCTCCCCAAGTCTTACAATCTTGGAGTGTGTTGTGAGACCACACAACAGGTTGGACCAGTCTTGTTTCATCTAGTTTTGAGAGGAAGTTGGCCTTCTCCAAAGATATTGTTCCTCAATTGGAAGCCCGACAGCTTTAGGTAGTTCCCATTGCAGCATTGGAATGATGAGCTTATGTTCAACAACATGTAATTTTATGTGACAATAATTACCTTTCACAATTAACCATTCTTCATCTAAGTTAATTAATTAAATCAATTTAATCACTTAACCTCATATTATATTTTTGTCCAATTTAATAATCCACATTCCTTACTAGAAGAAAAAATTTCCAATTCCTCCAACTAATTGATTAATTAATACTTTCTTAATTAA
Organism: Sequoia sempervirens; assembly: GCA_007258455.2. Taxonomy (NCBI): domain Eukaryota; kingdom Viridiplantae; phylum Streptophyta; class Pinopsida; order Cupressales; family Cupressaceae; genus Sequoia; species Sequoia sempervirens. The sequence continues at coordinate 350,758,112 of VDFB02193867.1, forward strand.
TAATTTTGGTCAACTAATTCCTTTTAACATTTACTTCAACTTTAAACTCTTTACTAGTAGATAAAATATATTGAATTTTTAATCTCTACTATCAAATTTAAAATCAAATCAAATCCTCACCCTCCAATCTCTCATATGAAATAGGAGACACATGTCCCTTGTTCACTTCTCTGTGAGAACACTTGCTTTAACCCGATCTCACCTTGTATCCTCTTGGGACACTTATCAAAATGCTAAATACTTTGATCATTCAATCCATATTGGCCCTTGATCCATATTCTAATATTATCCCTCTATTCATTTTTGGAAAGGTTAGTTAAGAAAGGATTTTCCTCCTCATTTCATCAACCATCATTTGCATGACACTGTCATGTTGTTACAACTAGTAACATCCAAGCAATATCATCCATATACAATTAGTATTTTGTATCATTAGATCACATCCACATAATAGTAGAGGTATAATTCTTTAGTTTTATTTTTAGCATTCTTTATTTTATCTCCATTATTATTCTATTTGAGTGTTTCTTCCGTTTGAAATTTTTGATTTCATTGTTTAAATTTGACTCCTTTTTGTAGCTAAACTATGAATCGACATGTTTATAACACTTGGTATGACCTTTTTCCCAACACTAATCATATTTTTGGAATTTCTTTTGTTTTTTTATAATTTTATTTATATTCCCAAATGTTTTAGGTCCCTCAAAATTTCTAAATTCTTTGTTGCAGAATTTATGTTTGAAGTTCAATACCAACTTGTAACACATGCAATATGCAAAGTAGTGTTGTAGCTTGATAAGATTTATTTTCATTGATGTCAAAAGTATGTTTATGATTCTATATACTTCAGAGATTGCTAAGTGGGTAAAAGTACAAATTTGTGTCACAAATTCAACAAAATTATCAACACAAGTGAATTTTAGTATTTATAACTAAAAAACATTTTTTGGGTATGTGCAGGATCATCATGGAAAAAGTAGGCCCTTAAGTGGTAAAAAAATCAGAGAAATCAGAGTTAGGCAATTTGATGTAAAAATTTGAATAAGTTATCTATATTATTTAAAAAATATGTAAGAATATAATTTGTACAAAATTGAATTTAGTTTCTAAAGTACTAGGTTTGTTAAAAATATATATATATATATATATTTGGTGAAATTTTGAAATTTCAATGCAGTAGTACTTAAATTTCATGGAAAAATAAGTAGGTGTCTGTCTGACCACCCTAACCACAATAAAATGATAATATTTTTTTATAATATCTTAGACATAAGTAGAGGACTCATGTCCTGATGTGATGCATATTTTTTGTAATTTTTTTCCAAGTAAATAATTAATTATGATTTTTTTATTACAACTTTTAAAAAATATAAAAAAATTGTATGTCTGACCACCTTAACTTGGTCAAAACTTCATAAAATTCAAATTTTATTTTTTTAATCTTATAGTATGCAAAGCATGGAATGTGACGCATGTTTTGGATTCAAAAAATGTGATACCGTTTGAAAGCTATAGATGTTTTTCAATCAGTCTATCAATCAAAACATTAGTCATAATTTGAATAGAAAATGAATAATAATTACTTATTAAATTCAAAGTAAAGCCTAATTTATATTAGTGGAAAGCTGAGAATATCCTTTAAAAATGCTATTCATTTCATCAATTTTGGGTAAAAAAATGTCGTTATCCACATACCCATCATATTGCCACTTTTTGGCCCATCATGATCCTGCACATACCCTTTTGTCAAACATATAATCTAGTACAATTCATTCTAGATAAGTTAAATATGTTCACAACTTTTCCAACTAAAATTGTTGGCTAAATGTATATGTATCACCACTTTGAGGCCAATTTACTAAAAAAATGAAATTATTTGAAAATTTAATGTTTCAACAACTCCTACTCATATAAATAACATTTTCCTAAAAAATGTAAAAAATACCCTTTTGTAGATCCATAAGTTTAGTTTTCAAATATATATTTATTTTAATAGTCAAATTATTATTTATATTTTATTTATATTTTTTACTTAAAGTAGGTTACTAGCACAAAAATATTAGGTTGATTACCATGTCAAGAAAAATGCTAAAACTTATTAATTTTTTTTTAAAATATGATGCCCTAGATAAAAGAATCTGGATTAAGATTCTATAATTTTTTTTCTATTTTAGATAAATATTTTATATTAAAGTTGATGCCTAGTGGAAATAATCATGTTTTAATACACACACATTTAAATATTTATCTAAAAATATTTTTTTTATTAAAAGTGTAAGAAATTATTTTCACCCTAAAATTTCAAGTTATAAATATACACAAAAAATTTGAAGGGAAATTTTTTTTTTTACTATATAAAGCTTGACATCTCATGTAACATTAAATTTTAGCATTTTATCAGCAACTAAATTATAGTGTTAATTTATAAAAAACTATATTCAAATAATTTAAATTTAATTTTGTAAAAAAATACAAACATAAAATATACTAAAAAAAATACATTTTATTAGTTTACATCATTTCAAAATTCAAAACATATATGCCACTTTTTAGTGATTCAAGTTTAAAAGTTTGATCAATGTTGGCTATTTCCTTTATAAAAGTGTGACATAGCTTTGTACTTTCACCCAAGTGTGTATCTAGAGATATATAATGATACAAGTTAGCGTTGCATTTTTGTGGAAGATATGTTGTTAGTGGTTGTTTATGTATGATGTGGAGGTGTGTACACATGTCTTGATGTGTTTTCAACATGAATATAATGACATCTTGCCAATTTGGTGTACCACACTTAGAGAAAAGTTGTAGATGTTCTATCTAAGGAATTCACAGTGTATACTCTAAGATAGATCCACAATATTTTTGTATGCATCCTTTTGCAGAAGAAGATTTTATCTTGTGGTTTTAGAAGTTAAGTTCATGGAGTTATGAAGGTGTTATATCCAAGGTTTCATGTCAGTGGACCTTCTACAGTGAAAGTTACAAGTGATATAGTTCTAGTATGTGCTATGATAGTGTAAAGTTCTTATTAAGGCTTGTTGGAATGCTTTGAATTCCTCTAAATGTAAATTTTTGGCCAAGTAGTTTTGAGGACATACTTAGCAATGTCCAATTCATGTTATATTGAATGTGCAAGTATTCTAGCACTACACAAGCTTAGTTTTCAAGTGAAAGAGTGATATAGTTGGTTTTGGTTGCCTAATATTCTATAGAACATATGTTTGGATACTTGTGCCAATAGAAGATTGTGAAGATTAGTTGTATGAGTTTTTGTAGAAACTCCACATGTCTCATAATTGTGTAAGGTATGAAGTGCATGTATACATTTCTTATTTTCTAGTACCACACAATTGTTTCAAGTCTTTTTGTGAAGTTATGTTGTTGCTAAGAAAACTAAGGTACATTAATGATGTGTGCCTCAAGTTCAAGTGTGATCGTAGTTAATGAACTAATTGTAGATGTTGAATGAGTGATTCCAACTCATTTGGGAGAAATGTAAATAATTATTTATCATTTTTTTATACCTTCGATGAAGATATAAGCCAATGTGCTATAAGTTTCATATTTACTTATTTATGGCCAGCATAATTTGTATTTTGCAAGTTTTTAGATGATATATATATATATATATATAGAAAATAAAACATGAAAACAACATGATGGAAGTGTGCATAGATGTATGATTGCATGAGAAAAGCATGGCAAGATCCACTACAAGCCTAACAAGTAGAATTATTGACTATTAATGCTTGAAGCCATAAAATCGGTCATATTTTAGTTGTTCATTTTTCAATTAGGGAGTAGTAGCTTCCTTGGGTTTTAACCCCTACAAAAAAATTGTATAAATAGGGATTAATAGCTTCCTTTGCTTGTATCCCTAAATTAAAGTTGCAAAATTTTATTTACTTGTGAGGCTTGATTAGGATAGTAGCTCCTAGCAACATTTTCCATAACTTGGTTTTTCACCTATGGGGCTTTCCACATAAATTCAGTGTCATCTATGTTCTTATGTGTGCACTTATCTTCTTTCTTATTTTGATTAAGTAGTTGAATGCATAAATTGCTTTATTAGTCATTAAAGTTTGTATTGAAATTTGAATTATACATATTCATCCCCCTCTCACGATTTTGGTATGTTAAAAAATTGGCATTAGAGAAGGTTCTTTGATACAAGCCTAACAGCTAAGGTAGATCATGTCTTTGGAACACATGGGGAACGATGTAGTGCTCAAGAAGAGGATCTCTCTATAAGAAAAGAGCATACTCCATGAGGAGGTTGATGAATTTGAATTTGAATGCAATAAAGAAGATTGTCCAATAGATTATGAAGGGGAACTCATTTATGCTCTGAATGATCTAGATGAAGAAAGACAAAAGAATGATGAACTTTAGTACAAACTTGAAAATAAGAAAAAACAATTGGCAAGTTGAAAGTTTAAGTTGAAGAAGGTAAAAGAATTACAGATTGCTTGAATTCCAAGATCAATGACAAATCTATTGAATGCTCCAATCTTGAAGAATATATTTTCTCCCCGAGGAAATAATTGGATAAATAAAGAGAAGAAATTGAAAAGGGTCTAAAGATAAAGGGAGGTTTTGAAATTCTTGATGAATTAATCAACTCGCAAAGGGAATCAAAAGAAAAATATGGTCTTGGTTTTGAAAAAGGAAATTTTCCAATAACTAGTCCATTTGCAGACCTATACGCTAGTTTTAAGGTAGAAGGAAAGTCTAAAATAAAGGAGGAGAAAGCCTGCACTGAAGAACCTAAGAAGATACCCTCCAAATATTCAATCAAATAAAGATAGCATGAAAAAATAAGTTGTATTTATCCTAGTTTGGGGACAAAGAAGATCCAAAGGTCCTCTACCTACTAGTCAACATGCCCCTACTAGATTCTCTCAATATTTTCAAGGTTATTTTCATTATTGTAATAAATTTTGGCATAAGGCTATTAATTGTAGATCTAGAGAAAGAAGAAATGACTACATGGGTAGAAAACCATTTTTTCCTCCAAGATATTATGTTATTTCTTTTCATGGATATTGCCATGATTGTAATAATTCTGGTCATAAGGTTATAGAGTGCAGAACTAAAGTTAGGAGATCTTCACATAATATTATTTTCTACCAATGCGATAAGATTTGGCATAAAGAAAATATTTGTAGATGTGGTTTTGTGAAAACACCTATTCATAATAGAAAGAAGTAAGAAACATTAATTCAACAAAAGAAGGGAAATGAAAATTTTTTGAAAGAGAAGCAAGGATGATACCATGCTTATGCATTTTGCACAAGATCTTGTGAAAATTTGAGAGAGAGCATTATCTCAGGGGGAGGTATCATTTGCAAATATTTTAGTCTAGTAAAAAGGATAAAATGCTAAATATTTCAGCATGAAAGATGAATTGGATCAATTCCTTTGGTGAGTACGTCTACTAAGCAAGAACTAACCTTTTGATGAAGGTTATGGATTAAAGTAATGATGTGTAGAGGTGTGTTGAGAATATTTGTATCCTTGTGATGATAGAGAATTCTAGTAGAAGTTTTACCTAACAAGTACAAATACATTAATGGAAAAAAGTTAGGGAAAATAAAAGGATTTTTATGTGTTATTTGAATGATTTGATCTAATTTGCAATCAAAAGTAATCATGGTTGGAAGAAAAGAATAGTGATTAGGTTTTAAAGCTATCTTTGAGCTCCTATAAAACCCTAGAAATGGTGTTTGAAGATTTCAACGGGAATATCAATGATGACATGATAGTTGGTTGATGTTGTGGAGAAACCCATACCAAAGTACAAAAAACTCCTTTCAAGGTAATGGAGGCTGATAAAGAGAGTGCATTGTAAAAATTTCTTACAGATGTGGTGTACTCTGAAGATGTAAGAATCTACATCCATGCCTCACTAAATGGAATTGATCATCATATTTTTAAGTGGTCTTACATGAAACCTTGGGTGAGAATGGTGTGCACAAAATTTAATATGCAAATGTGGCAGCAAAAGGGTTAGTCATCTGGAAATATTTTCTAAACTTTTGTGATTGAAAGGAATGGGTAAGAATTATTCTAAGACAAATTCATGAAGAATTAATTTGGTTAGATAAGCCCTACATGAATATAAAAGAAATAATTAGTGCATTTACTAGTCTTTGCATCTTCATACCAGTCCCAATTTTGAAATCTATCAAGAATGAGAGGGTTATTGATCTTATCAAATACAAATCTAATAAAAGAACCCAAACTATGAAGGATATCATTGATCTCAGGGTTCACTATGCTACTATTAGGATTGCATATAAAATTTACTTCAAAAACTGAGAAGGCTATGCAACCACCATCACAATTCATACTACTTATCAAATGATGAAGGAAGGAGATGATTTTGATCTCTACGAAAATTTGACAAAGTAGCTAATGGAGAATTTAAAGAGAACAATAGAAACTAGTTGAAATTTTAGGTTTGTTTCACTGATAATTTTCTTGGCATTCTTTTTCTTGAATGAATTTTCTGGTTTTAGAGGAAAAATATGAGTAAAGTTTTCTCTGGTAGTAGTACAAATAAAGAAACAATATATAAAAAGGATTTCTAGATAAGAAAGCATACATTGCTCTCTACTAAGGATTCCTTAAGAATCTATAAGCATAGATGTTGAGTAGAGAAAGGATTTTATTTGATTTGTTCTAAAAGTAAAGGAAATAGGTAACTTTCATGGTGGACAAGGATCACTATTATATGGAAGCTACGGATCCAAAACCTCATGGATTCCTACTTTTCCTTATGAGGTTGCACCTAAATATCTCTAAGGATATGTGGTTATCCTAGTGATAAAGATAAAAGATGCAACTAATGAGAGATTTGGCACATATGAAGATATAATGGGTAAGTTTTCTAAGAAGCATGTAGAGAAGTATGTGGAAAAAAATAGATATGAGTTTCAAAATAAATGGGGTCTTCCTCCAAAGTCTACATTTGGTATCCCTACAAAAAATTCTAAAGAAAAAATTGTTCCTCTGGAAGCCAAGCAAGGGCCAAGAAGGCCTAGTAGATACACTCCTATTGTTGCATCTACTTGCAGCCCTCCAGATCTACATAGTCAATTTGTGCAAGAAGAAAATCTACTTTAGAAACTCCTCTTCAAAAGGACACTAAGGTTTTGCACACTAGGCCTAAGTAGAAGGAAAAAGGGAAGAAGAAAAATGAGGAAGAACTTGAAGAGGAGGAAGAAGTTGGAGATGGAGATACCTCCAAACTGGAAAAGAAAGGGAAGAAGATAGAAGGGGAGGAAAAAGAAAAAACTCCTCCAATTTTATATGACCCCCTTGATTTTGAAGCTATCTTGAATTGAATCGTTAGCCATGGTTTGTTAAATGAAACTATAGAGCTCCATATAGAAGTCACTCCAAAAGATCAGAAGATAATTGAAAAGGATATCATTGAGTTTATGCTCAATAAAAATATATCTTTCAATGAAATCATTGAAAAGTCTCTAGAAATCCTAGTTGAGGCTTTGAGACAGAGAAGATAGAATGCAATCAAGATAGATGATGAACTGAGATAATAGGAAATAAAAAAGGTTGGGTCATTTTTCTCCCATGTAGAAAAGGACAAGATAGTCAGGAAGATATCCAAGGAGTGTTAAAATGAACAAGACAACTAAGAGGGGGGTGAATTAGTTGTAGAAAATTAAACCTTCAAACCCATCAACATTAATCAGATCCACAAGCATTCATTAAACCCTTACTCTATTAGTTTAATTAAACATGAAACGTAGATAGAAGAAACTAAAATCACAACACCATACACAAGATAACACTATATTTACATGTAAAACCTAATGAGGGAAAAAACATCAAGTGAGGATTAGCTCATAATATAAGTAATAGCAAAACCATTACAAAAGGGCTTACTGCTAGAATAGGACCCACTATCCAAAAGGTTCACAGCTATGGTTCAATACCACAAAAGGAATACAAGAAGATAGAAGAATAATGTTACATAGAGAACACTTCTCAATGCAACAAGGATTCCACCATAATTTCTCGCACACTTTCATAGTCTCACATGAAATACTTTAGATGCCTGAATATCAATACCTTTAGGAACACTAACATGAACTTCACATTGCTCTTCTCAAATTCAAATCACCTACATCACTCACATCAATCTCACTTCTATCTTACTTCTCACTCTTTCCCATCTCTCACTTGCATCAACACCATACATATTTATATCAAGATCTACCTAAAAATATTTCTCCAATGTCAAGAGCTAGCCATTATACACACAATTTCACAATAGACTAGCACCTAAACATTCCTACGGAAGATAGGAATAAAAGGTGACCTACATAAATCCTTAATTAGAACCTAAAAAGATCCAACACACTTCAACACACTTTTGTAGGCCTCACATGTAGTGTCAAACACAAGGTTGGCCAACACCCATGCAAAACACCATAATAACTAAGTGCATGCTTTCTTAAAACAATCCAAAAGGCCAAAATTTCCAAAAAAAATAATTCACTTTAAATCAATCCAAAATAATCCATGAAGTACTTAAGATTCATCAAACACTTAATCCAAGATCGTATCAACAAATACTTCAACTCAGAACAACTGATAACCCTTATTTTCATACTGATCAATGGAACCCACTTTGTACTACAAAAAATCAAGTAAAAACTTGAATACAAAAAGATAAAATCATTATAATCAACTTCCCAAATCCACACAACCTGAAGCAAAATATTGGAGAAATGTGGAGCAAATACATTTCTTCCAAGGCATAGAAAATGTCACTGAATAACTAATTCACACATTGGTGAAAATATCACATAATATACAATCATCCAAAAACCAAAATTTTAAATATAGTAGCCTCTAACAACGTTGAATAACCTATAAGACCCACACAGGCATAGCATCAACATAGAAAGAATGTGGAGCACACTATGAACACTTACACAACATATAGTTTACTATGTTTATTCAATTTTCTCAAAAGCACTTGGAAACCAAGCACCAAAGACACCATCTCAACTCATTACTTCATTCCAACTCATCTTCAGACTCTAAAATAACAAGAATAGCTCTATGTAATCACAACACTTCCTCAAGGTCTCAACTACACATGCACAACCTGTTTTCCTCTATTTCACAATTTTCTCAATATTCTCAACATCTTCATCCCATAGTTGACATCAATGACAACATGAGTCAATGGAATTTCTGTTGACATCGATGACAACACTGTCATTATTAAAACAATCTCCCCCTTTGTCATTGATTGAAACACAAGTTGTGAATGCCACAAAAGACCACACAACAGTTCTGAACACTCTCTCTTGATACCTTACATGATTCTCTCTCTCTCCTTGAGTAGATAAGCTCTTTTTCACATGGTTCTCTCTCCCCCTTTGACATCAATGGAAAATGATTAAAAAAAATTCCTTTTTCTCCTTCTTTGACATTAAACCAAAAAATACCTACTCTAAATACTCCCCTTAGGAGTAGACCCAATTAAATCAGCAATTCAATGATAACAAATGACACTACCTACTCCCCTTGAGAGGTAGCCACCAACATCAGTCTAAAAGAGAGATAGATCCATAGATCCACTAGACTAGTGTATCTCCATAAGCATCTAGTTCAAGAAAGGAGGGGCAATAACCCCCAACTTCTCTTGAAGATACTCAAAAGTATCCTTAGGAAGAGCCTTAGTAAATATATCAACAATCTGATCCTTTGTAGGATCATACTCAAACTTTACTTCATTCTCCATAACCTTCTCTCTCAAAAGTGATACATAATAGATATATGCTTTTTCCTTGAATGTAGATCATTGGATTCTTTGAAATGTTAATTGCCTTGTATTATCATAGAAGACAAATATAGGTTTGTCATATACAATTTTGATATCCTTCAATGTCTATCTCATCCATAATACCCAGGTGCACAACATGATGTTGTAACAATATACTTAACCTCTGTAGTGGATAATGAAATTGAATCCTATTTCTTACTCAGCCATGACACCAATCTACATCCAAGAAAGATGCACCACCTCTTGTACCTTTCATATCATCAACACAACCAACCCAAACTACATTTGTATAAGCACTTAATATGAAATCAATATCCTGAGGATACCACAAGCAATAATTTGGTGTGCCTCTTAAATATATGAATATCCTCTTCACTATTGCAACATGTGTTTCTTTAGGATCTTCTTGAAATATAGCCACAAAACAAATTGCATGCATAATATCTAGTCTATTAGTAGTCAAATACAATAGTCCACCAATCATAGATCTATACTTGCTCTGATCAGCCTTAGGTGAATCACCATCTTTACTCAATTTACAACCAATCACCATAGAAGTACATACGAGTTTGGATTCATCCATTCCAATTTTTTGAAATAGGTTGGCATGGACTTATAATATCTCCCACATAACTTTGCAACACTTATTTAGCATTCACATATCTTCACATCTAATAGGTTGACACCATAGAAGACCTAATACTGCCCATATTCAGACATGTGTACCTTAAAACATCATGCCAACTAGAATTCATACTCTATTGACATCTATCAATATCTCGTTAAATTCATAAAGCAAAAAACCTTTCCATGGAGAAGTGTAGAATCTCCTCCTCATATGCACTATATAGGAAATGACTATAATTTGTTAGGCCAAACTTTTGTTATCCATAAATTTCAGACCAAAATACAAAACAAGATGGAATTTTACAATTTGATGCTTCTACCAACTAAAAATATTATGCTAAAATCATAGAGTGAAATGTTCATTTGTGGACCAATGCAAACCCAAAAGTTGGATGCTCTATTACACAAAATTACTAGAATTGACAATTAGTCAATTTTCATCATAATCAGCTTTACCAAATCAAACTATCTTGCAAAAATTGTCTTCCAGAAACATTCCAAAGTATGTTAGAACCAACAAAAATTATCTGAAGCAAAGTCTTCACACCAAGATGCAATGTTGATATCAATGACAACTCTATAACAAATAATAGTATACCTTGTGCTTATCCTACATGCGCATGTTGCCGACAACAAAATCAATGAAAAAATTATCACTCTTCCAACAATCTCCCTCTTTTTCATTGATGGAAATGGGTCAAAACATCTCCAAAATATCTCAAAAACATTATCCCCTATTGACATCAAGGGAAAAGGGTGTCTACATCAACTATTCTAATATATCAGATCTCCCGATAAGAAATATATGCATATGTAAAAGTTGAAATATTGAATTGACTTCCCCTAAGTCATGTATTGAAGAAAAATCAAAACAATGTACAAGAAACTACTCTATATACTATGCATATGTACAAAGAATATGAAATTGAAAAAACTTAAAATGCATAAAGAGTAAGAAATTTTTTGAATTGAAAGAGGTTGACTATTGTAACTTTTGTATATTGATCCACCATGCTTATTTTCCTTCTTCCCATGCCTTCTTGGCTACCCCAATTAATTTGCATTAAGTTTCAAACTCCATTAGTAACTCTTCTCCTTCTTACTGCATGTTAGGTACATGATTCATCTGTTTAGCTCTGGTAATACTCAAAAGGGATCTTGAAACAAGTATGAATTTGGGATTATCCAAGTCCCTTATCTCTCAAAACTTTAAAATGATATGCTCCTTTTGAGCTTGTAGATGAAATAATTTCTTATGAAAATCTTCTATAACATTCCTTGTGTCTCTAGCCAGGTCAAGTGCAAGATCATAGGAACTGGAGGAAATGTTGATTTGGGACTCAATGGAGTCCATCTCCTTCCTAATGCCATGTGTGGCTTCGGACCACTTCATACCATATTGATATAGAGCCTTTGACTAATCTACACACCATTGTGCATCCTTTTGATTCTCTTGAAACCTTTTACGTGCAAGAACATATTTTTCAATGATTTCTAACATATTTTTATCATTTATCTTACTTTCAACTTCTTTCTCCACTTCACTTCTAAGAACGAAGGCATACTCTTTAGAAGAATCAATTAATAGATTTAAATTTTCCATACCAGAAAGTGAACTATATATGTTTGCATTGGGTATGGCCTCTTGCAATTCCTTCACTACTTCTTCCATCATCTCTCCACTCTTTTGATGTGTTTCTATGATATCCTTCTAGGAAGATGCATGAAATACATCTCCCAACTGTAGCTTGTGGAGGGGTAAAATCATGTCCAGATCTACATTTCCCTATTGCATTAGGAGTTGTGTCAATTGTGATGACACAACCGGCTAAAAGTTGAGTTGCATACTTAGTAGATTCTTCAAGGAATCTTTGGAGGAATTGGAGGATTCAATAGAATTCTTTGTAATTTCCGTATATTTTCCCTTCAAGTCCTCTTCCCCATTTTGTTTTAAGTTTACTAGATTTTCTTCTTCTATTTTGCATCCAGATGCATCTTAATTCTTATCCTCATCATTCTTCTCATTATTTTCTTTTTTATCCTCCTTCTCTGCATCAACATTCTCTTCATCTCCATCCTTACTTACATTCTCTTCTTTTGCAAGGTTCTTTGTGTTAACCAAAGGAGTAACATTTTATTTTGTTACCAAAGGACGAGTGGATGTATCTTCTTTTTCTACTTCCTCATCGGTGACTTCTCTTTTTCAACATTCTTCTCAACTTTTTAATCTTCCTTTGATAATTCTTCCATTTTTGGAGGGAAATTATGGTAAATATACTCTTCATATATTGCATGCTCATGTTGAGCATCAATGTCCTGAGCTTCTTCTCCTATAGTGACTTCTAGAGTAGTATCCTCTAAAATCATACCATATTTTTGTGCAATGTAAAATTTTTTATCAACTATCTCCTTTTGTGGCTTCATAAATTCATTCTTGTCTCTACCCATAAGGGTAGTTACCCTTTTATTCACTCTAAATTTTGTGGTGTATAGCTCAGCCAATGTGGCTCTATTTTCCTCAAAAATAGAAGCACCGAATTTCGCCAATGTATATTCCTTTATCTTTCCTTCTTGAATTATTTCTTGTCTTCTCTTCACCAATGCATTCTAAAGCTCCGTAGGAATTTGATTTTCAATGTTTTTCATATCAAGTTTTAAAATAATGATGTGATTAATTATAGCCTCAACAATGGTGGCCTTAAACACCTCATTTGCTTCATTATATAGGGATGTAGCCTCCCCTAACATCTCATATTGCAAAATATTATTGAATAATGCTTCTAATTTCATGGGAGAGTGAAGTCTTACTCATACTTATTTTTTAGAGACACCTTCTTAGTTTCTTATTTCTTCTTCTCCCTCATGTGAACTACAAATTTATTCTATCCTTCCTCTATCTCTTCTTCATTTTCTATGTCAATGATGTCAAATATTCTTCTTTTAACACTTCACCTTGTGAATTTGCACTTTTCCTTTTATAGAACAAATGTGGTCCTTCTTCCTCCAATTCTTCTTCTTCTTGTACATTCACACTTGTATTCTTTTCTCTTAGTACCTTTTTCTTCAATATTTTCTTGGAAGGGGCTACACGTGTTGTTACTATAGTGGTTTTCTTCTTCTCATCTCTTGTATTTTTCACAATTGGAGAGGGTTTCTCCTTTATCGAAGGAATAACAATTTTTTTCTTCTTTTTCTCCAATAGAGGAAATTATCCTGGTGTTGGTGTAGTCTAGCTTGTTTCTACTCTCTTTTTATTTTTTAGAGACACCTTCTTAGTGTCTTCTTTCTTCTTATCCCTCATGTGAACTACAAATTTATTTTGTTCTTCCTCTATCCCTTCTTCATTGTCTATGTCATCGATGTAAAATATTCTTCATTTAACATTTCACCTTGCGAAGTTGCATTTTTCCTTTTGTGGACCAATTGTGGTCCTTCTTCCTCTTCTTCTTCTTGTAAATTTGCACTTGTATTTCTTTTCTCTTAATATATTTTTGTTCAATATTTTCTTGGAAGGGGCTACATGTGTTGTTACTATAGCAATTTTCCTCTTCTCATCTCTTGTATTTTGCATGACTAGAGAGGGTTTCTCCTTTACTAGAGGAATAACAATTGTTTTCTTCTTTTTCTTCAATAGAGGAAATTATCCCTGTGAAATTTTAGATAGTAGGAGGGGTGATAGTTTTCCTACCAAATCTTCTTATGCTTCCTAAACCTCCTATAACACTTGATTATCCCTTAGCCTATTCTCTTTCCTACTCCACTTGTTCTATTGAAATGTCCATTTCCTCTGCATACTTGTCAACAATCTTTTCAACCTTCTTCTTTATATGAGATTTTCTCTATTCCATATGTACCTCCATAGACTTTTCTTCATAGGTGTCATGCCTTGCTTAGGTGGCATCTTTTGGACTTTCCAATAAAATTTAATCCAAACCAATAATTTCTTGTTCATTGATTTCATATCCCAAGGCTAGGATCCACTCTTTCTTTGGTTCTACTACTTATATCATACACTCATCTATTGATACTAGGAATGTTATGTCATTTTGATATTTTCTACTAGTTTCCTAGGAATTCTATCTCTTTCATGCACCATCTTTTGGAAAACTACAAATAAAGCAACAAGGGCATCATATTGTACCTTTTCATCACCAAGAATTCTCATAAAGTCTACAATTTGATGAGTTATTAGTATTCCTTGGAGCTATTTCACACTTTTAGTTTTGAGAGGTTCCTTAGGAAATAAAAAAGTAGACATACAACTAGGGTTCCATACTTAAATGCATACTTATCCTTGGTTTTCTTCAAGTTATCCATCACTTTTTCCCTTAATAGTTCACAAATATCATAATCCATTCCTTTTTCAATCATTTCATATGCCACATTGATTGCAGTAGTAGATACAAAGTTTTCTCTCTTTTTTTGAAGTAGATTTTATAACCAGTCATCATTACTACATATCTTACAACTGGATTCCTAATGGAAATTATAGCTAGATCTCTCTTATCATATGTTTCACTTGTGAGTTCCATGACAACCTCACTCTTGATCAATTTCAATACAGGAATTGGTCAGATGGAGCATAGATCTGTAACTTCTCTGATCACCTCCTTTATTATCATTCCAAGCATGCCAGTCGAGAAAAACTTATCGTGAATTCTTCTTAGTGTAATCCTAATGCATTTATAATCAAATAAAAAATTTAGAAACCATTACCATGCATCCAGTTTCTTCACGACTAGGTTTTGGTATTTTGGTTTTAGAGAAAAAATTTCTCTAGTAAGTTCACTCCCAAATATCTCCTAGCTTACTATGATCATATTCTTCCATGTTACCATGAATGTAAATCATTATATCCTCTATTGGAAAAACCCCATATGGAACATTTAAAAATATGCCTAACAGGTCAACTTTTATGGACTTTGTAAGGGGGTGATCCCATAATAGTGGTTTACAATTTTTGGCCAAACTAGACACTAAAATAATTTTTTTTAACCAAATCTTCACTTTCGGGCACCTATAGCGCTAAACCTTGAGAAATTTGAAGATGACGCAAACTAGAGTGTCATGAAATTTTTTATATAGATTCTAAATATATTTTTTTCAAAAATTTTGGAATCAAATTGCACTTCCTTTTCCATCTCCCTCGAAAACTAGTTTTTTTCATAAAACAACATTTTAAAAAAGTGATGCTCACCATATAACGCATAACTTTTTTTCCATGAAGGATAAAATTATAATTCTTTCAAATTTAGATTTGTAACTCTGATATCTAGTGCTTCCACTTGGTTAGATATTTTTTAATTGAATATTTTTTCTT
The DNA here is from genome assembly GCA_007258455.2 of Sequoia sempervirens. Classification (NCBI taxonomy): domain Eukaryota; kingdom Viridiplantae; phylum Streptophyta; class Pinopsida; order Cupressales; family Cupressaceae; genus Sequoia; species Sequoia sempervirens. Next base: position 350,773,885 of record VDFB02193867.1, read on the forward strand.
TAATCAAGTTTTAAATTTAAACCAATTATAATTCAGACATAGCGCGACCGTATAATGCGTAACATTTTTTGTATGTATCAAAATTCAATTTTTTTTTCTTTTTTTGATCAAGGACTTCAATATCTAGTGCACTAATATATTTTTTCTTTTTTTTAATAATCTACAATTTTTCCACATGTGCAAAACAAAGAGCTTGATTTTCGGTGAAAAACCTACATTCATGAGAAATAAAAAATAAATATAATAATTAAATTAAATTTATTTAAAATTATACTTTTTGGGAAGCTTATAATAAGGAATACATACTTAAAAAATAAATAAATAAATGAATTCATTTGATTCCCCAAAAGGTAAATCAAAAGTGGTTTTTTATCAACATTTTGATAGGTGTAAAGGAGACTCCGTTATAGGTATGGTTTAAAACTAGCGGGCTTCTATCCAAGGGGGTTTGATTTAAGGTATTTTGATCAAAACCTCTTCAATTGGAATTCTTCAAATGGAACCTTTTAAGGATTAAAACATTATATTTTCTAAAAATATGTGATTTCAACAAAAATCAGTTCCTCCTAGAAATTGTAAACTGACTTTGTGGGATCACCCAGTATTTCTTGAATCTAGGTTGTTTCTTCTCAATAACCTCTATTACCCTTCATGTAGCCATTGAAAATGAATTCAAATCACTTTCAAACAAGGTTCAAGTTGTAAAAATAGGACAAAATAGAGATTGCTTATACCTTTTCTTTTGCTTGCCAAACAATGGTTTGAATGCACCAAATCTCAAATCGCCTTGATTACACCAAATTCTTTCTTCACTTCTCTTCTCCTTTTCAACTTATTTTTTAAATTAATTTTCCTAAGTGAAATCACCTTATAACCCTTCAAATCTAACCTAATTTTGTATTGAATTCTTCAAACAATAAAGTTGGAAAACTTTTCACTGTGTGCATAATCAATTTTGGATGTTGTGAAAACTTCCACATTATCATATTTTCTTCTGCAATCTTCACCAATGGGTATGTGCAGGATCATCATGGAAAAAACAAGCCATTAAGTGGCAAAAAATTCAAAAAAATTAGAGTTATGTAGCTTGACGTAAAAATTTGAATAAGTTATCTATATTATTTCAAAAATATGTCAGAATATAATTTGTAGAAAATTGAATGTAGTTTCTAAACTACTTGGTTTATTTTTAAAAAAGAAAAATCTATTTGGTGAAAATTTGAAATTTCAATGCATAGTACCTAAATTTCAGGGAAAAAAATAAGACGTGGGTATCACCACCCTAACCACAATAAAATGATAATAATTTTTTATAAGATTTTAGATATAAGTAGAGGGCTCATGTCTCGATGTGATGCATATTTTTTGTAATTTTTTTCCAAGTAAAAAATTAATTATGATTTTTTTATTACAACTTTTAAAAAATATAAAAAACTCATTTGTTTGACCACCTTAACTTGGTCAAAATTTCATGAAATTCAAGCTTTTATTTTTTAGTCCTATAGTATGTGAAACATATAATGTGGTACATATTTTGGATTTAAAAAATGTGATACCATTTGAAAGCTATAAAAAAATTTCAATCAGCCTATCAATCAGGACTTTAGTCGTAATTCAAATAGAAAATGAATAATAATTATTTATTAAATTCAAAGTAAAGCATAATTTATATTGGTGGAAAACTGAGAATCTCCTTTAAAAACCCCTTTTTTTTCATCAATTTTGGGTAAAAAAAGTTGTCAACCACAATGGCCATCATATCACTTACATATCACCACTTTTTGGCCCATCATGATCTTGCACATACCCTAATATATCAAGCATGTCAATATACATCACATATCTTTGTGTTGAGGAATCCACACCATTTTCTTTGGTAGGGGATAAAAGATATTCAGTAAAGCTCCCCATGAGCCAAATATCTCAACTCAATTTCTAGAGGAAACATCTATATTGGATGATGTTATAGATTAATCCTTAACCTTTGTCTCTTCCTTGTTTCTCCAAATCTTATCCATCTCCTTCTTTATTTTTGTAGGATCCATCTTTTGTATTAGTTCATTCTTCTTTATTGGATTATCCTTCCTCATATTTTTACTCTTGCAAAAAATAGAAATGCATCCAAGCCTATTATAGTTATAGCATATAACATTCTTTTGACCATTATTATTTTCATTGATTAGCTTTATGCCTAAATCCACATCATGCATAACAATAGCCTTTGAAAGATGTAACTATTCTACCATTTTTATAGCCATTCATCATTTGAATTTTACACACACTAGTTCCATGACAAAATTTCTTGCATGTAAAACATTGACTGGTCATAAAAAGGTGGAACATCTTGACTAATTTTGCTTGTACATTCCATTTCTTTATGTCTAAATTTATTGCAAGAATAATTGAAACCATTAAAGGATGGGTACCTTTGTGCATTTGGTTGTCTGACTAGTGGTCTTCTAGCTTCATTCCTTTGGTTCTAGACCTACTTGCCATTTTTTTTCTTATCTTCAACATTTTATGTCTAATTTGATTTTGAATTTTTACCATTTTCAAATCCTTAACCTTCTTTATCTTTAGAGCCTTTTTGATTTGCAATCATTTCATCAAGCTTTATAGAACTCATCTTGAATTTGGCTTGATGAATCCTTTCCTTTTCCAAACCTGATCTCATATTCACAACTTCTTGTTCAATCTTTGTGCATTCCTTATATTTGATTTTCATCATTACATTTAGACATTCTTTAATTATTTTATTTTCTTCAACTTGCACCTTTAGATCGGTGATGGTTTTATTTGCTTGGTCTAATTGTTTAGTTAATTCCTTATGCCTTTCTCTAAACTTCTTGATTTGGTCTCTCAATTTTCTAATGCATTCCTTTGGTTCTTTTACATTTTTCTTTTAAATATTTGTTGTCATCTTCATTCCTTTCAAGATCTTTAAGAGAGACTTTGAGTTCTCCATCATTTTCAAGCCTAAAATATTCTTCTATGAATACAACAATAGGAATCTCTTCTAGAGGAAAGGGTAATCTTCTAACAACCATGTGTTCAAACTCCAAAATCTTCCCCAAATGGTTAAGCTCCTTCCATGGAACCAAGATTTGATACCAATTGTTGAACACCTAGAATAATGAGAGTGGGAGGGCTATGAATCAATATTCTTTTACACCATTTAAACATTTAAACATTCCACCTACTTAGAAGATTCAATTACAGTCATGAAAGAAAGCATGAAACATTCAACAACATCACATAACACATGAACACCAAGAGTTTTACATGGAAAACCCAAAATGGAAAAACCATAGTGAGGATTAGCTCACAATATATTATAACCAGTTATAGCATATTTATAGAAGTGCTCACTGCAAGTAGACTCACTATCCAAGTGGACTCACTTCCCATTTAGAGAAAAAGATAGAAGATGGTTTGTGGCTCATAGCTTTAATTGAACTATTACAATTTCATCTATCATATGCATGAAATAAATTTCTAATGAAGCTCAATTAACTAACCTTACACACTTCATCTGATTTTGATCTAAAATCCTACTTTCCTTTGTATTTGCATCACCTTAATATTCTATTCAACATTCATAACTTAAATTCATACTACTCCAATAATATTCACTCAATTCACATCACTTACATGTCTCTCATTCATCAAAATACCAAAAATGATCTAGCATATATATTTCCTTCAAGCATAACATCAACTAGGTCAGCCAAATTAGATGTAACATACAAAATATACAATATATGACTTGTTGTCTCAAATCCTCCCACACATGCTTTGCACCAAGATTCAATCCTTAAAAAAATTGAAATAGGTCAACATGGACCTATAATAACTCCCACATAAGTTTGCAACACTTATTTAATCTTCATATATATCTTCACATTTATTAGGTTAACACTATAGAAGACCTAATACAAAAATACTTCAACTATATACCCATATTCGAACATGTGTACATCAAAACATCATGCCAACTAAAATTCATACTCTATTCACATCTATCAATACCTCCTTAAATCTGCAAAGTCAAAAACCTATCCATGAAGAAGTGTGGAGTCTCCTACTCATATGCACACTATACAAGAAATAACTATAATTTGCCAGGTCCTAGTTATGTTATCCATAACTTTCAAACTAAAAGCATTTAAACAAGATGGAATTTTACAATTTGATGCTTCTGCCAACTAGAAATATTATGCTAGAACCACAAAGAGAAATTTCCATTCATGGACTAGTGCAAACACAAAAATTAGATGCTCTATTACATAAAATTATCAGAATTAACAGTTAGTCAATTTTCATCATAATCAACTTTACGGGATCAAGCCATCTCACAAAAAATGTCTTCCAAAAAATTCCAAAGCATGCTAGAACCAACCAAAATGATCTGCACCAAATTCTTCACACCAAGATGCAATATTGACATCAATGACAACACTAAAACATATAATAGTATATTGTGTGCTTAGCATACATGCTCATGTTGTCAACAACAACATCAATGACAAACTTCTCATTCTTCCAACATCCCTTGTATTTATAAACCTTAAGAGTTACAAAGATTTGAGGAAAGGGAACCATAGTTGTGTTATGATTGAATACAAGTAGACCTCTTAAAAATTTATATTATTTCTTATTTGTTCTTACTTTTAATCTCTTTAGGGCCAATTTAATCTCTTTCTACTTATTGATGGGGTGTATTAACTACATATCTTTATTGATTAACAAAATGACCCAAGGGACTAACATATTTCCCATGAGGATATGAACTATAAAGAGGGTGATTGGGAGTTTTTTTTAATGGGTTGGATGGAGGATTGAAGGAGAATGAACTAATACAAGAGGATTTTTTTGGTTCGATGGAATGACATGTATGTAGGGTGGGGATATGTAAGACATATGTGAAAAATTGGTGGATGTTAGTAGGATGTACAAAAATTAGGGGATATAAGAAGATTATGGGACATCAAGAGGTTGTTTTTGATGGATTTATGTAGAAGAGGATGGTGGGATATAAAATGGTTGTGATCATTGAGGGATGCAAGATGCAGACACTTAAGGAATGTAAGATGAGGATGTTTTAGAGATATAGGTGGAAGGATGCTAAGAGATATTTGAAATGTAGGAGTTAGAAAATTATTGAAACCTAATGTCAAGGAATGAGTGATGGATAATGTAGCTTTATTATTGTATCTACCTAAAAGTTTGACTAATATGTATTGTTCCCTAGAAGAGGATATTCAGGTTGGGAAAGTTTACCACCCCATGGATTTTTGAAGAGTGATTTAGGAAATTATTGTCTAACTATGTTATCTAGCTTATACATATTAGTTTCATATGGGAGTTTAGCACCTATATTAATTAATTATTCTAGGATAAAATCCTCTTTGTAGTCAATATATCATTCCAATAAGTCCCTAATATTTGAATTACTTATCAAATATTTTAATAATAGGGAGTATTATGTTTGGGACATCATTTTAGACTCAATAAGTTTTCCAAGTTGGGTGGTTGGATTGGAGGTTTCACCACCTTTGAGTATATGGTAATGAGAATTTCCATATCCCAACATATTTATAGTCCATGTGTCTTTGTTCTTGCAAACAAGTAATGGGCATGGAGGTGGTTTGTATGAGTTGGTACATACCTAATTATGTGCTTGAAGTTGTTCCTTCTAAGTTTAAAGTTACAAAATTTTAAATTATTTTGATACACATTAGATGGGTGGTTGATAGTATTCCTCATAACTACAATAAGTATCATGTGTTAAACTTTTTTGATAGATTTCTTACATGAGATTTATGAATTTCTCAAGAAAGGGATGATATCGATACAGACTATACCTCTAGATAAATGTACAATAGTTCAACTAAGGGATTACTAACTGGGGATAGGTTAAGATCTGACAAAGTAATGAGATGAATTGTTTGATTGGGGATTTATGATCTTAAAAAGGTATTTGGGTTGTATTTATGGTGATAGATGGCTTATGTTTACCAAAATACTTATATAAAGAGGATTATATTTTATATGAGTTGATGGTGGTCAATATCATGAAAATGATTTCTTAGTGTTGAATATGGAGAATATTTTTCATTTTTAGACTTAGGAATGAGGAAATAATAGCTACCATATGGAACTAATTATTTTCTCTTTATAGTTATTATGGTCCCACATTCTCTTTAGCATAAAGTACATTCACTTAAAGGGGCACATAACCACTTTGATGTGAATTCACTATGCAATAGTCTAGATTTTCTGAAATGATCATGGTTTCACTTGACTAGAAGTAGACCCAATATTTTAATGGTGAGATGGACTTGAACTCAGGGAAGTGTATTTTCCTATGGATAGGGTGTATTCACTTGATAAAATATAGATTCACATAAGTGGAACTAAACTATGAGGGAAAAAATTGAATTGAAGTGAAATCATCCAAATATAGAATGGATTCACCTAGTACAAGATAGGTTCGCTAGATATCAAGGTGGGTTCACCTAACTAGAAATTGGAATAAGATGAGTGAATAATAAATCAAATAACATTTTCCTAGATATAGACTAGATTCACCTTATTAAAAGAGGATTTACCAAATATTAGGATGGATTCACCTTAAAAACTTGGATAAACAAATTGGACTATGGATTTGAGAAAGGATAATTTTCCTAAGGGACGATGCATTCACCCAACCAATATGAATATTCAACTAACTAATTGGATAGGATCAATTACGAAAGAAATAAAGATGAAAATTTAAAAATAAGATAGTTAATTCATACTAGATAGATGGAAGATATTTAGAGGTATATCACAAGAAGACACACTAGGAATGTGCATAAGCACTAGAATTATTCAAGATTGAAAAATAGTGTAGGCTCATAACACAAGTGCTAATACCATCTTCTAGATGTTGGATAGGTAGGGAAAATTGTATATATGAGAATTCCCTTATTGAGGAGGCATATAATCTTCATCCTATTGAATCATATCTCAACAACCAACTTAGGTACATCATGAGTAACTTCAAGGTATGATAGACATCCCTTGTACCACACTAATTAATGGATACAAGATTCTTATGATAGGCTTATATAAGGAAATTTAATAAACCCTCTAAATATTAGGAGGGTACATGAGGAACATCTATGAACACTAGCTCGTCACAAGTGTGGGTTAGAAATATTAGCTCAACCCTTCAAACCAACCCTACACTTCTAACTTGGTATCACCCAAACATCAAAGCTTCACTAAACGTGAAATGACTACATTGAGATACAATTTTTATTCTCCCTCATTTCCATACCCTACCAATTCACTTGGTTGAGGTCATCCCTTGTGGTGATGAAATCCCTAAGAATTCCTTATAAAGAGAATGACATGCTAGATTTATTTGATCTCCAAGCTAGCACAAAGTGTAATGAAAAAGTGAACATGTAGCTAGAACTCTTAGGATATACATAACAAGACTTAGGTCAATCCATGATTTTTGAGCCCCAATCTCACCAAAAGGTGTAAGTGGGGAGCTTACATCAATGGAGGATGCCAAGTACAATAAAAAAAGTTAATTAAACCTTTACTAAATTTACACATGCTCCTAGATAAGTGAATTTATTTTTCTTGGGACCTATACGAAATATCATTAGGAGTTTTCGTTTGACTAGTCTTTGACTAATGCAGGCTACAAGAAGATTATTATTATTATAATCACAGGAAAGAAATGTTAGAGAATTATTTTTGTAATATGAAAGACTTTGACTGAATGGACTAGGATTAAAAAGAATTGTGTACCTCACACATTCACCTAAGAATAGGGTAAAGTCACCTCAATAATCACATATACATCTTTCCCCTAATATGACATATTCTCTTAAACACAAATCATGTTTTCCTTAGAATTTATAGATTCATCTTAGCACGTCTACAAAATTTCCTTCATTACACTTTCCTACAAAGGATTAGATTCACCTTATTTCAGGTTGGATTCACTTCAATACTCCAATAGGAATCTCTTCAATGCATTGACTTGGTTGAGGTTAGGTTCATCAATATGGGAGGTGCATTTTCCTACTGTTCTTTTCTTTTATTTTCTATGACTAAGGAAATCTAGACTATGGATTCACCTTTGTATGAGTGAGGATATCCAAATTGTAAATTCACCTTTTGTAGTCACTTTTGTCTATTTATAAAATGAATTCACCAAAACTAAAAAAAAATCACCTTTTTGGACTTGCATGATGTGAAAAACAACAAAAAACAAAATTTTATTAGTACAACCCATGATGTGGGTCCCACTGAGCATCTTAATAATGTGTGCTAGAAAATATGCTCAATGCAAATGGGAATTTCAATAAAAACAAAAGAACATAATCAAATAAACACTCATGATTGGGAAAAGAAGATTAAACAACATAGAATTTAACCAATTTATCTTAGAATTGTGAAACAAGCACAAAACAACAAGCCACAGGATCAAACACAAACAAATACACCTTCCATGCAAGAGATCTGCAAAACAAATGTGCAATTATCTTCAACAAGAAAAAGCTACAGAAGAGAGAAAACTTTCAAGAAGATATGAAAGCTATAGATATTCTCCCATTCATAATTACAATGAGATCAATCCTTATGAAAGGAGATCAAGAAACCCTAAAAGAGAAACTCTAGTGTGCACACTTAATAATTAATAATTAATTAATTATTAATGTGCCTAAGTTTAGCTTAAGTAACTAAAGTGATAAGTGACTTAATTAATTAACCAATATGATTAAATTAATTAAGTAAAACAACTTATTACTCTAACACCCCCCCTTAAGATGAACTTAGGAAGTAGCTAAAACACTAAGAAAAAGATGCATAAAAGCAAAGATGGGTCCCGGCAAACAAGGCCAAGTAAGGTACTCATGTACAAACAGAACATCTCTATAAAGAGGAGAAATAGAGAAAACCTCGTGGGAACAAAAATCTACTCCAAAAAGAGGTCAAAGGAGATTGAAGGACTGAAAAGCCTGCAAATCAAGGAAATGTCCTGAAAAAGAAGAACATGTAGAACATCACAGAAGCATGAAGAAGCTATAAACTCTGTCAAAAGATGACTGCTACAGTGCCGAAGAACCTCCTCTGAAGATATGATGATCAGGATCAAGAAGACAACAATCTGCATGAGTGCCCCCAACGAAACTACTCGAATCAGATGGAAAACAAAGGCAAACACCTAGAACTCGAAGATATAGATGGTAAAGGTACTAAAATTTTGAAGAACTGGTCATGAAAAAGTGGAAGGTCACCTCCAAAAAATAGGAATGTAAGAGTGTCCATATGGTAAGTGATCCATCTCACCGAAATGCATGGGTAACCAGCCACTGCATCCGCCTAGTACATAGGAACAAATACTGTATACATAGCTCACTCCATCGAAACCAAGGAAGCATTAACACCAACAGTAGAAACTCCCCCATAATGCTGAAAAGGGAGAGGCGTGATAGGTACACTGAAAATGAATGCCAAAAAGTAGTGCATAAAGAGGAACCAAGAGCATCTGAAGGGCACAAGAAAGTACAAGCTGATAGAAAGGATGTGAAACCAAAATTCACATACGCATGAGAAAGGTATGAAGGCAAACAAGGGAAAAAATCAACCCCCATGGCACTTTATATCATAGTGCAAGTACAATAAGGCACAAAGTGATGTGCAAGAAACCCAATACTACACATACAATGCTAAGGCACTTTATCTCAGTGCGTTTACAAAAGAGAAATACATGCAAAGTGAGCCCATAATGTCTACAATGTCCAAATAGGACAACATGCCTAAAAAAAGGGATTTCTGAAAAATAACAGAAATAAAATATAGAAACCACCTACACCACTGTGAAGAGCTCGGAAATAGCTTTCTGATGATATTTTGTTTGTCCATTTTCGACACCGTATGCAAAAGTTATGCCGAAAATACTGAAGACAACACTAGAAAAGAAGATCTGACTTTAACTGAAAATAACAGGAACCTGAGAAAAAATCTCCAAAAAATACCTGCACCACTAGAAAGTACTTGGAGTCCTCTTTCCGATGATATTTTGTTTGCTCGATTTTGACACCGTGGGCGAAAGTTATGACCTCCAAAAGAAAACACCTCCAAATTGACAAAAAACACAGTCATGACATTAAATTTGACACCCAAACGGCCGTCACAACAAAACTATGGGGTTGAATTTGATGGCCAAACGACCATCACTGCAAATGCACAATTCGGCTTATTTGACAGAAAATTGTTTTTTATATAAGAAAAACAATAAAAAAAATTTACCTATAATAATTTTTTTTTATTTCAAAAAAAAATTAATAAAAAAAATTGCATGGCGAAGGTTTTAAGCTGCCGCTGGTGACTTTGAAGGTCACCACCGATGGCTTCAAAGCAGCCGACTGACAGCTTTAATGGGCCCGCAGGGCTTGCCGTAGCAGGTACCCTGCGGGTATCATTAATAAATGGTGCCCAACAAACAAAAAAATTTGCCTCCCAAAAAAAATACTTTTTGTAGCTTTTCAAAAAAGCTTTGAAATATATATTTTTTAAATGTTTTTTTTAAAAAAAAAATCAAAGAGGAAATAAATATTTGATGAATTTTTTTTAATACCTCGGTTCGCGTGCAAACAGCTGAAGAGGGCCGTACAGGAATTTTTTTTTACTTCAGAAATCAATTGCTCAGATTTTGACAATTTTATAGTCAATCTTAGGGTTTTTGGCCGTTATGGACGCAATGGCGATGTCCGTTTGGGCTGAAAATACTCCGAAAATTCAAGCACCCCCTGAATCTGACAAAAAAAACCTTTTTCTTCAAACTTTCACAGATCTAACAAATGAAAGCCAAATTTGACAAAACAAAGGTCGATCTGGACTATTCCGGTAGCTCTAGATTCAATGGAGAGGTCTGATTTACGCCAAAATGCTTCTATAAGCTTCCTCTTCCAAAATTTGCAAAGAAAGCAAAGGGGATTCAGATCTGAAGTCTGCAACCCTTGTTAAGAAGAAAACCTCATAAATCGAGAAGGGGTTCGCTAAATCCACGCTCTGATACCATGTTAGAATTGTTAAACAAGCACAAAACCACAAGCCACAGGATCAAACACAAAAAAATACACCTTCCACGCAAGAGATCTGCAAAACAAATGTGCAATTATCTTCAACAAGAAAAAGCTATAGAAGAGAGAAAACTTTCAAGAAGATATGAAAGCTATAGATATTCTCCCGTTCATAATTACATTTAGATCAATCCTTATGAAAGGAGATCAAGAAACCCTAAAAGGAAAACCCTAGTGTGCACACTTAATAATTAATAATTAATTAATTATTAATGTGCCTAAGTTTAGCTTAAGTAACTAAAGTGATAAGTGACTTAATTAATTAACCAATATGATTAAATTAATTACGTAAAACAACTTATTACTCTAACAATTTATACTATTTCAAACCTCTTGGTATGATGATGTGTGCCCGTGGTGTTTGATTTTATGTATTGCAATGTGTGATCACATATAGATTTTGTTATCATAACAACTCCCCAATCATAGATGTTTGGTATTATTTAAAAAATTCCAAGCATTGGATATAAATGTTGGGGGTACAAATGCATGGATGGTCAAGATTAAAATATGAAGATCAAGCACTAGGAGTGGATGAGATGCCTCAAAGCATGAGATGATGCTAAGTGTCACATGGAGGGTGAATGCGAAGGAGATTTTATCTTTGGAGTGTAGAGAAGATCATGCTGTAAAGGAAAGTATTATCCTCACACTCCAAAGACATGTGGGTGAAGGAGAATAAAGGAATTTAGCATTCCTTTTGAGTACTTTTAAATGGAAACCCTTATTGGGGTTCTTTCAAAAAGGAGAAAATACTTATGAAGGGTACTTGCTGGGTGGGGAATTTAAGGGAAGAGATTTCATCTCCCTTAATCATGGATAAAGGAGTGTGTATAGGATTAGCATAGATTATTTGGGGATTATGATTACAATTATAACAAGTGGGAGAATTAGGAGAAAATATAGTTAATTATTTTATTTCACTTTTTTGGGGGCAAATGAGGATAAATGAAGCTAAATTAAATAAATAGCAATATTTATTTAATTTAGTGGAAGAGGATGGTAAGGTAAGAGGTGATAGGTAATTAAAATAAATAAATTACTTTCATCTAGGACATAAGATGATAGAAGAAAATAGGAAATAATAATTAAATAATAAAATATTATGTAAATAAGTAGGTGATGGAAATTGATGAAATGGGAATAAGTTTATCAAATGTAAATGGTCAATTTTAGGTGTATATAATTTCTATCAATCATTTTGCATCATAATATCAGTTATAAAAGAAAAATGATATTTTTGTAGAATTTTGTTTCACACAAAATGGATACTTATCTTAATTTTGATTTAAATTAAAACAAACAAGTTAACCACAACATGTTAAATTATATTCTTGATTGAATAACATGTGATCATTAAGATTTTTAAAGGAATGTAAAGATTTCAAAGAAAAAGAAAAAAAATCAATAAAATATATTTTAACATATCATAAAAATGTTATTATTCTTATATATAACATGTATAAGAAATTGAATTATCTTTTATTAAAAAATATTAAACAACATCCAACAAAATATATAATACAAAAATTATTTATGCAAGTCAAAATCAAAATTTTATTCAAAACAAAAAAATACAATATTACCCTCATATAACTTAATACTTCCAATACAAATAGCTACTGATAATCACATAAAAGACACGCATTCTTCACACCTCCCATGAATGCAAGTTCTAGTTAATAATAAGAATACCTGGCAATGGACTGCCTCCAGCATTTTAAAAAGATTGGTTAGTTTTGTATGGTAGTGCATCTACAATGGATTTAATCCATAGAGGTTGAAGTATTTACTGCGCAGATTCCATTGCCATATGAGATTGTTTAAGTTCGTCCTTTGACAGCGAGAGGGAAGTCCGAGGTCCAGCAAACGTATCTAACACGTTATCGACATTATTTCAGAGCCCACTGATGGGAGTGGAATTTGGACGGTTCTGTTAATAATGAAAATGAAGTGACCCACTCAGAGTAAATGCTGAAATTGTCAAAATCAGTGACAGCTATAGTTTAGGTAGACGTGAAGAAAAATCAAATCCGGATTGAATGATATGAAAAGTCCTGGGCTCCATCCTACCATCACAGCCGTGTTTCAATTGGATTTTGCTAGAGGAAAAATCAAAGCGTAAGAGGGGAAAAATCATCACTAACTTTTCTTCAATACTGTTCAATGAAAATGGTCTTTCAATAGAAATTTAGCAGCAACTCACTTTCAACAATTTAAAATAAATCTCAGTCCATCTAGACAAAAATGCACACACCAGCATTTGCTATATATCCTTTAATCACAACCACATTTAGATTGAATTGAAATTTGATAATACTTGGCTTCTAAGAGATGAGCTTACTAAATCTTATGGCATATTTATATTGAAATAAAATTTGAAACTACTTAATTTGAAGAGGTTAAATAAATTAAGTTTGAATACAATAATAAGAAGATTTAGCATTAATATTCATTATATAAAATTTATTTTATGAAAATGGAGAATCAATCTAAATTAAATAAAAATTTATAGGGGTTTCTATGAAATTAATGATTGCAGATCTTCACTAAGTACTGTAAGCTCTTCTCTATGTTTTCAATCCACTTTTCCTCTTGATATAACAAGGAATAATTTATTTTAATATATTTAAAAAAATAAAAACATATGTTTCTAAAATCTAGGTCTAAATTGTACATTTTTTTAGGATAGTATCTTTCAAATAGTAAGAAAGGCTTTATAAATGTAAAGATGCATTTTATGATGACACCAAGAGGTGGACTGTAATAGTATAAATGCTAAAAAACTCTTACTTTTTACCTTAAATTTGATAGATATTTATATGTCAAAAACATACTATTTTAAAAATAAGTAGCATATAAAACAAAGATACATAAAAGAACCAAAGGAAAGGCCTAGAAATTTTTTACAAAGTATATGACTAAAGAAAATATTTTGATTTGTTAATTTCGGATATTTCTTTATTTGTTAATTAGACTGAAAATTTCAATGGGCACAAGTTGATTGAAGAAATAACTTCACAATAATTAAATAATTAATCAAACTAAAAAATATAGAAGAAAATGCAAACAATATATATAATAAAATCTGTATGTTCACATGTACGATAGATAAAATTATTCTAAATAAAATAAAATAACTCTTAAGTAAATAAAGTGGCTTCAGAATTATATCTCTAGTCAATTTATATAAGTTTTAGTAGTATATCTTTATTTAATGCAATATGCACATACATTTTATTTTTTATATATCTAATTGTTTAGTAATGAAGTTGTGTACTCCTTTGTCCCTAGTATCTCAAAGAATTAAAACCATAGTGTTATTTAGGTAAAAGAACACATAAAAAATATTTCTATGCTTAATTGCACCTCTATTCGTGCCTAACAAACATTGCAAACCTTGTAAATTATCATAATCTTATAGTTATGTTTTACATGTGGCTATAGTTTTTGGTGGAGACTATCATACATATTGGATGAAGCCATGCTCTATATGTATGCATATGCCTCTAACATGTTAAGCCTTCCAAATACAACAACCATAGGTTTGGTTGACCCTCATGCTTCCCTCTTGTTATCAAATAAGATGAACTTCAACAATCCCAAATGCCAACAAAAGCTAGCCAATATAAAATGTGGCATCAATGCATAATATTTTTAACTCCATCAAGTAAATTCATTGTAGATGCACTATGAGAGAGGGCCCATTGTGGAGCAGGGTCCAATAGTGGGGATAGAAGTAGTCCTTAGTGGGCCCCATAGTGGAGCACCTTAATATCCAATTGCAAAACACTTTTTATCCATAAAGTACATAAACAGACAAATCATGTGATGCCACATTAGCGCACCAATAAAACATGACTTAGTGCACCACTATTGGTCTCACATTTTTTGGGGGGCTTTTTGGATACCTCAACAAAAAGCATGTTGATGTGGCATCATATTTGATGATGTAGCCTTAAAACGAAATATAGAAGCATGTGAGTTGTCAAATAAACTATTGTACAAAATTGGAAGTGATTTGAAATTTTCACATAGGATTTTGAAAAATGTGAAGTTAGGGTGCTCCACTATGAGCTCCTCTCCCTTAGCATAGGAAAATGACCCTTATTTTATATTATACGCAACCCATTGCAAGGTATTGTAGCATGTATATTCATGTAATATATTAATAATAAGTATTCAAATTTATGATAATAAATATTAATATATTAATATAAAAAATTAGGTCAATATAAAAATTATAATAATTTTAAAAATTATAATTATAGTTAATATGAATATAATTTAATTAATATAGTTTATGTTATATTATGAAAAGAAAGTATTATGTTCAATATTATTATTAGAATAATAGATGTCTTTAAGATAAATCTCAAGTTCAATCTTTTCATTCGTTTTAAATTTTAAGAACAAAAAATATTAAGTATTAGGGCATTTCTAGTCAAGTTCCTCAATATCTTAAACTTATTGTGTTTTACTTTCATTTCAATATGCACTTGTGGAAATTTATCTCTCCATTTGCAGAATTGATAACTTAACAAAGAGTCATATCAATGAACTAGAAGTGAATCTATAAATGTATCATATGTCTCTCACCTCATTGTAATTATTCTAGAAGTGGGGTTGTGTATAAAGAAACTATTTAGGAACTTGGTAAGGAAGGATTCACTCTCCTTTGGTAAATGCTTTTAGTGGACTAATTTAAAAACTAGGAGCAATAATTGAAGACAATAGGAAAGCGTACGATGTGCCTAGAATAATAGTATAGGATAATGAATGATGTCATGACTATCCTAAATAATCTCAATGAATTATAATTTTTCCTCAAATACACCATTCTAAGATGGAATTAGAAATAATTTACATTTTAATAAAATTATGATGTATAAGAAAGGAAAATGTTTGTCCAAATAAATAAAGTTGAATATTAAGTTTTGTCTTCATAAACATGTATGCAAAAATGGATTGTGTATAATTCATACCAATAAATCTAAACAAGTGTAGTGAATGGTTAGATATAGATTCAAATTTTGATCTTGGGTTGAGTTATGATAGCGAGATGGTGGTCTAAATTTATTTTCTAGCCCCCAAATAAAATACACCATGTTACATGATCTAGTCAATATGTAAGAACAACCTAACCATTGTGGGTCAAAAATATAATATATAAGCGAATGGGTATATACAATTTTTACGATAATATATAACAATAGAAAATATTAATTTAAATTCAATGTATAAAATAACATGCTTGTGGTTTCTTAAAAGGAACATCCAAAAGGGTTTATTAAGTTTAAATTCGATGGTTATTGTGTAGCAATCTTGGTTTATATGTAATTATACCCCTCTCAACACATGAATAATACATATACATATTATAGAGTTTAAATTTTTTAACCCCTATCAACTAACAACATGTCTACAACCTTGACATAAAGCATGATGTAATTTTTAGTAATAATTCTTGCCCACATCTCTTTATTATATATGCTACCAAAATCACAATGATTATACAAATCCACTTGCAGACAAAAGTTTTATATCCCTATATTTAAATAAATTTTCCTTAACAGCTATAGACACCTAAAATGTGACCTTACCCATCTACACCACATTTTATCCTATCCTAATCCATTAATTAATTAATAATATTTATTTATTTATTTAATTTCCCCATTACCCTTATCCACCACCTTTAATTAAATAAATTTACATTTATTTAATTATAGTGACCCCTTTTCTTATATTCCTTTAAAATCCCCTAACCTCTATTTATGAAAATGAAGAATCTAAATTAATATTTATAAAAAAAATAGCATTAATATTCATTATATAAAATGTATTTTATGAAAATGGAGAATCTAAATTATAAAAAAGTTATAGGAGTTTTCATTCTATGAAATTAATGATGGCATATCTTCACTCGGTACTCTAAGATCTTGTCTATGTTTTTAGTCTTTCTTTCTTTTTTCGCTGATTTGATAAGGAAGAAGTTATTTTAATATATTTAATGAAATAAAAACTTATGTTTCAAAAATTTAAGTCTAAATTGGGAATTTTTAATGATGGTAGGGGTGGAGTGTAATGATGTGAGTGCTAAAAAACCTCTTACTTTTTACCTTAAATTTGATAGACATTTACATATCAAAACCATAATATTTTTAAAATAAATAGCATATAAAACAATGTTATAAAAGAGTGAAAGGAAAGGCTTACAAAGATTTTTTAAAGTATATGACCAAAAAAAATATTTTGATTTGTTTATTTGAGATAATTCTTTATTTGTTAATTATAGTGAAAATTTCAATGGGCACAACTTAATTGAAGAAATAACTTTAAATAATTAAATAATTAATAAAACTAAAAATATAGAAGGAAACAAAAACAATATATACAATAAAATATGTGTGTCTACATATATGATAGATAAAATTATTCTAAATAAAGCAAAATAATTCTTAAGTAAACAAAGTAGCTTCAAAATGATATATTTGATCATTTTATATAAATTTTGGTAGTTTATCTTTTTTTAATGCTATATGTACATAGGTTTTACTATTTATATATCTAATTATTTTGTAATGAAGTTATCTACTTTGTTGTCCCTAGTATATCTAAAAAAATTAAAACCATAATCTTATTTAGGTGAAATCACACATGGAAATACTTCTATCCTTAAGTGCACCTCCATTCACCTAAGAAACATTTCAAACCTTATAAATTATCATAATCTTATAGCTATTGTTTACATGTGGCTATTGTTTTTGGTGGAGACTATCCAACATCTTGGATGAGGCCATGCTATGTATGTATCTGTATGCATCTAACTATTGAATGTATCAAACAGCTGAGAGGGAATTAGTTGTATATTAAATCATCAAAACCCTAATTAACATTCATATTTGTATTAGTCCATAAACCCTTAACAACCATTAAACCCTTATTATGGATTAGAAAAATGTAAACATGAGAAACAATAATGCAAATACATCCAAACACATGAGAACACTAGATTTACATGGGAAACCAAAGAAGGGAAAAAACACGATAAGGATTTAATGAGGGCCACACCACCCAAACTCACAAAATGAAATTATAGATTCAAAATTACATGCTACATCCTCATGGGCTTGATTCATTACAACAAAATCAACTCTGAAAAAGAAATATATTATTTGAAGCCACAATCTATACTAATAGAGCCACCTTCTACAACCCCCTCATATCCCTTTTTATTTTACCCAATAATCACCCTAGAATGGTCTAGAAAGTGTAACTTTCCCCTTTTTTTTTCCACCAAAAGTCCCCCCGTTTGATTTCTGGCCTAGGAAGAAATTTTAATGAAATTCACTTTTTAGAGGGGAAACTTTGTGGGGCCATAACTTTTGATCCAAAGTGTTCAATTTTCTATTATTGCACAATATTGAAAATATCTCAAAGAGATTTACAATGCATGGACCACCATAGGTCAATTTATCCACTTTTCAAGCTATTTCAATGCATGGACCACCATAGGTCAATTTGTCCACTTTTCAAGCTATTTTGTATCTAGAACTTCTGGATACAAAATCTTGAGTTCATTGAACCCAACAACCTCTATATTCATCTCTATCACAAAATTTTTTCTTATACTTAAGGCATCTACAACTTTGATTGACTTCCACTCTTGTGCTTCAAAACAAAAGTATAACTCTACAAAAAATCAACCAATTTTAAGTTCCTTTGATTTAACTCTCCTTGACTATTGAGATACTGTAAAGCCTAGTGATCAATCTATAAAAAAAATTCTTTTGGCAACAAATAGTGTTTCCATTTCTTCAACTATAGCATAAGACTCTTGATCATAGACAAAATATTTCTTCTTAGCATCATTCAACTTCTCACTAAAATAGGCAATAGGCTTACCTTCTTGACTTAGAAAAGTTCTTATGGCAATATCACTAGCATCACAATCTACCTAGAAGACCTTATTGAAATCTGGAAGTGCCAAAACATATTTCTCTATAAATTTCTTCATCAACATATCAAAAATTTTGGCTGCTCCTGTTGTCCACTTAAACTCTTTTCTATCCCCTCTCATTACTTCAATTAGAGGTGCACAAATACTACTAATTTTTTTAATAAAATTTCTATAAAAACTTGGTAGACCATGAAATGATCTTAACTCTATAACACTCCTTAGGGTAGGCCATTCAATGATAGCTCTCACCTTCTCTAGGTCTATTTTAAGACCCTCTGATGAGACAAAAAATCCAAGATACACCAACTCTCTCTTCATAAAACTACATTTCTTCAAATTAATCAACAACTCATCCTCCCTTAGCTTCTCAAAAACTCTTAGGATATGGATCAAGTGCTGCTCTAATGTCTTATTGAAAATAAAAATATCATGCAAATAAACAATAAAAAATTTCCTAAAATTTATTTCAATACCTCATTCATAAGCTGCATAAATGTGCTCAGTGTATTGGTTAGCCCAAAAGGAATGAATAACCACATGTACAAGCCCTCCTTGGTTTTAAAGGTTGTCTTCCATTCATCTACTTCTCTAATTTGTATCTAGTGATATTCACTCTTTAAATTTATCTTCGTGAAGTACTTAGTTCCACTCAAACAATCCATAATGTCATCGATTCTCTACAAGGGAAATCTATATTTGATGGTGATCTTATTGATGGCTCTAGAATTTGTACACATTCTACAATTCCCCATAATTATTTGGTGCTAGTACTATAGGTACTGCTCATTGAATCAAACTCTTTGATCAATGCTTCCATAACAACTCTTGCACTTGTTTGTTCAACTCTTCACTCTTTGCTACTCATATGATGAGCTTAATTATTTGATAAACTAGCTCTAGGAATCAGGTCCATCTAATGACTAATATTTCTTACTAGAGGCAAACCTTCGGGCACATTATCAAAAATAATAGCTTGGAACTCATTCAACAAATTTGAAACCTCTACAAGTACTCCATTAATGTTTTCTTTATCAACTCTAGGAATCAATGCAAAACACCTATGATCATGCCTCATACCTTCTAGGAACTTTCTTCCATCAACCAAACAAAATATTAAATTACTGCATACATTTTCCTCTACCTCTTTCAAGGGCTTCAACTTATGACAAACTCCATCTTTGGTCAAAGAATAGGTGTTAGCATTTCCATCATGTACTACTCGCAGATCAAACTACCACAGCCTTCCTAACAACATATGACAAACATCCATAGGAATAATATCACACAATACCTCATTATGGTAATTTCTAATCTTGAACTTTACTAGACATTGTTCATTTACCAAAGCTTTATGGTCCATCTACAACCAAGCAATCCAATATGGATTCATATGCCTTCTTCTCTCCAAGTGTAACTTGCTAAACATCTCTTCTAAAACAAGGTTCATAGTTCTAGCTCCATCAATAATAGCATTGCAATCTTTACCTTTGATGAGCTCAATTTATGGTTCAAATAGAGTTTATTATCCATTTATTGTATTTGTCATAGAATTTGATACTTGGATGATGGCATTTTTATGATATTTCTTCAAAACCATAGACATTGGTCATAAGCTAATTTATGTAAATCTTTAATGAAATTGACATGTTATATGGACTATCTATGTTAATTATACATGTGGATTAATGAATATTTCTTTAAGATAGTTACAAATATGAAATCATTGTGTGTACTAATATTTTCATGCAGATATAAATGAGGCCACTAAATTGAGGAAGATTCTATCAGCTAGTCATTTTCCATAATGGTTAAGAAGGAAATAATTCAAAGTTCAATGTAGGGAAGACTCTCAATAGTGGGAGATTATTCATCCAAATCAAAATTGTA
This sequence comes from Sequoia sempervirens, assembly GCA_007258455.2. Lineage (NCBI taxonomy): Eukaryota > Viridiplantae > Streptophyta > Pinopsida > Cupressales > Cupressaceae > Sequoia > Sequoia sempervirens. Next base: position 350,794,888 of record VDFB02193867.1, read on the forward strand.
ACCACCTTGTAAATGGTCTTAATTGTTGTTGAGAAAATATAGGCATTCCTATTGTGCTAAATCTGCATTGAGGAAAACATTCTTGACCAAATTCTGCACATGAGTAGCTACCTCCCCACTTTCTATGCTTTCCCTAAAATGGTGTCCTCCTAATTTTTTGGAGTTGACCACCTTGCTAGGTCATTAGTTAGTAGCTTTTCCTCCTATAAATAAGAGTCAAATGTTCCTTCTCAAGAGGTTGCATAATCTGATGATGTACTTGATTTCTTAGTTTTTCAGTAATACAGTTATGTTGCTCTATTGTACTCATGTTTTCCACTGAATAAAATTAAGTTATAAGTTCGTGCATCTCCTTTGTTGATGCATTTGTTGATCTAACCAGATCTAAAGATTCCTCTAAAGACCAAAATATGAATGAGAACCTCTTTGCTTTGGAAGTTTATCAAACAAGCATGGGTGATGCACATAGAAACAGGCCTAACAAACTAGCTTTTCCTTTCCCCATTTCTCATGAGATGAATTTTACAACCTCAAAAATATCCCTACTTCAGTCCTTCCTAAGTTCTATGGACTTGTTATAGAAGATCTTGATACATTCTTGTTCGATTTTGATATACTCTACAGGAGTTATGACTATACCACTGATGCCCATAGGCTTAAGCTATTTCCTACCACTTTGAAAGAAGCTACACTAAGATTGTTCATGAGCCTAGGAATAAATACTATGGAGACTTGGGAGGACATGAAGACAAATTTCCTTGAGTAGTACAAAGAATATTGCAGCGACAGTGACATGAGAGGATATGACATTTTTAAAATGCAAAAAAAGGAAGATGAGAGCCTGTAGGACTATATTTCAAGGTTTTTGTCTTTCCTAGAAAAATATCCACACCATACACTCAATGAAGAATCACAAAAAATGATTTTCCTAGGAGAAATTAATGAGAACTACATTGATTCCTTCGACCTGATGGCAAGGGGAGATATCACCCAAGTTCCTTGGGAGGATATCAAGAGGATATGTCAGAACTATTCTAGGGTAGCTTCAAAAAAAGGGGGAGCTTACCAATCCTCTATGGGTAAGTCATCTACCATTGGATTTTCAAGGATGGAAATTACTCACTTGCTGGCAGACTTCAAGCAAGATATCATAAACAATCTGGCTATCTAGTTGGATACACTTCAGGCCAAGAAGAAACAAGAGAAGGCGGAGGCAATATTGGAAAAATATTTCCATCATTGTAGGAAAAAGAAGAAAGACTATAGATACAAGATGGTAGCTAATATTGATAGTAAGAAAATTCCACCTGAATTCAAGCCAATCCATGGGCTCCAAGATAAGGTATGCCACCAGACCCACTATCTTTTGTTGGGCCATATTTTAATTCTTATTCATCTAGTAACCAATAGAAACCTCCATATCCATCCAATTATGAAGGATATCCACCATAGCCTTGGAATAACCCTCCAAATTTGTGGCCCAATCATCACAACTCTCCACCCTAATGGCAACAACCTCAGGGGAATTGGCAATAGTTTCAAGGAAATATGTAGCCACCTCTAGGAAACTAGCAAGAAACATCTCAATGGAGGGGAGGACAGCAATGGCCAAACTAGACAACCAATTACATGCAACCACCTTCTCAGCCCCAACAACTTGCTATAATGCCTCCTCCTACTAAGTCAAGCTCAAATGCACCTAAACCTACTCAGCTACCAACTCATCCCACACCTAACCCAAATAACAAACCACAACAACAACGGATATACTCTGGTGATCCAAATAAATTCCCTGCATATGTTGTGAGTGTAAGTGACATCCACTTGAGTTCAAGAACTACTTTACCAACTCCTTCCACACCCATTATCACTGAGCTTCCTATGGAAGAAGATGAACCTCTAAATGACCCCATTTAGACAAGTGCACCTAAAAATCATGAACCAACCCTAGTCAAGCAGATCGAATAAGAACCACCATTTCCTTAGAGATAGGAAGTTGTTAAGCAAAAGGAAGAAAAGGAGGACACAACCTTTGAAATTTTAGATTAGTTGAAGCATATATTTGTCTGGATACCTCTATTTCAAGCCATAAAAGGTGTTCCCATACATGGAAAAACAATCAAGGAAGCATGGCTTAAGAAGCTAGGTAGGAAAAAGAAAGACCCCATTATGGTTCATGTGGTGGGACAATTGGCTGACATCATGCTTGGGAAAGTGATTGTCCCCAAGTACAATGACCCAGGTAGTCCTATGGTAGGAATTGTTATAAATGGGATCCAAATAAAGAATGCTCTGATTGATTTGGGAGCAACAATAAATGTAATGACTAAGGACATCCTACAACAACTAAATGTTATAAAAATGAAACCTACTCCTATAGTCCTACAGCTTGCTGATAGTTCTAATGTTAAGTCTAATGGTATTGTAGAGGACCCTATGGTAACTCTAGACTCTTGGGAGTAGCTAGTAGATTTCATGATCCTTTCTCCTATAGCTACACTAAGCGTGTATCCCATTATTCTTGGAAGGCCATGGTTAGCAACAATTGATGTTTATACTGGATGTTGGATAGGATACATGACCATTTCTTATGGAAAGAGCACCAAAAATCTTGTTCTCTACCCTCCTACTCAGCCATCCCATGATGACAATAATCTCGTATGCCCACATGTTGGTGAAGGGGTCAAGGAAGTTAATTCTGTCACATTTCTTATGATGTTAGGAAGGAGTTCTTTCATGCAACTTCAAGATGAAGATGAAGTATTCCTTACATAATTCAAAACCATGTGAAGTAGAGGAAGCAGCATCCTCCCATGCATTTGGTTTTGGTGATCCAGTGAAGGCACTTCTACCTATTCTTCCTGCAACCACTCTTCTTGTAGCCAAACTTCCTATAGCAATAGATATGTACCATAAATTGCTTCCACATGAACTCAAGGTACCAAGCATTAATGAAGTAGATATGATAGAGTTAACTATGCAAGTGTAGGTGTCAAAAGGAATTTTTTTAAATATTAACTATAAATTGAGTGAAGAACAACAGTTATCATTGGAAAACTTACTAAGGACCCACCAGCATGCATTTGCATGGGACTATCATGATATGAATTGGTTGGACCCTAAGCTTTGAAATCATAGGATATACGTAAGAGATGATTGTATACTAGTGAGGAAACCACAAAGAAGAATTAACCCTGCATTGAGAGAAATTGTAAAAGTAGAACTACAAAAATTGCTAGATGTAGGATTTATCTACCCCATTTTAGATAGCTAGTGGGTGTATCCATTGCTTATTGGGCCCAAAAAGGGAGGGAAGTGGTGAGTTTGCATTGATTATAGGGAACTCAATGCTACCACCAAAAAGGACCATTTTCCCTACATTTCATAGATCATGTTTTGGACTCAATTGCAAGAAAGTAGTACTTTTCTTTTCTAGATGGATTAAGTGGCTATAACCATATCCAAATTGCACCTGAGGAACAGAGGAAGACAACCATTACCTATCCATGGGGGACCTATGCCTACTTAGTGCTTCCATTTGACTTATGCAATACATGTACAACTTTTCATAGGGAAGCCATTATCATATTTTCAAACATCTCTCTTGAATGCATGGAAATTCATATGGATGACTTTACTACCTATGGTGTTGATTTCATTGAAGCATTGGAAAATTTCAAGAGAGTCCTACAGAGATGTGAACACCACAATATTTCTTTAAACAGGGAAAAGTGTTTGATGATGATGTAGGAAAGTGTAGTACTTGGCCACTACATCTGGGTATGTGTAGGATCATCATGGAAAAATAGGCCCTTAAGTGGCAAAAAAATCAGAAAAATCTATATTAGGAAACTTGACATAGAAATTTGAATAAGTTATCTATATTATTTCAAAAATATGTAAAAATAGAATCTATAGAAAAATGAATGTAGTTTCTAAACTACTAGGTTTATTTAAAAATATATAAAATCTATTTGGTGAAAATTTGAAACTTCAATGTAGTAGTACTTAAATTTCAGGGAAAAATAAGAAGTAGGTGTACGTCTGACCACTAACCATAATAAAATGATAATATTTTTTTATAATATTTTATATATAAGTAGAGGACTCATGTCCTGATGTGATGTATATTTTTTTGTAATTTTTTTCCAAGTAAATAATTAATTATGTATTTTTTTATTACAACTTTTAAAAAATATGAAAACTCATATGTCTGACCACTTTAACTTGGTCAAAACTTCATGAATTTATTTTTTATTTTTTTAATCCTATAGTATGTGAAGCATAGAATGTGACACATGTTTTAGATTCAACAAATGTGATACCATTTGAAAGTTATAGATGTTTTTCAGCCAGCCTATTGATCAAGACTTTAGTCGTAATTCTAATAGAAAATAAATAATAATTATTTATTAAATTCAAATTAAAGCATAATTTATATTGGTGGAAATTTGGGAATCTCCTCTAAAAAACCTTTTTGTTTCATCAATTTTGGGTAAAAAACAAGTTGTCAGCCACATACCCTACAAATACCCATAATATTGCCACTTTTTGGCCCATCATGATCCTGCACATACCCATCTCTCACAAAGGAATTCAAGTAGATCCTAAAAAGATTGAGGTGATCACTAATATACCTATACATGCAAAGCAAAAATATGTTAGGAGTTTCTTAGGACATGCAGGCCATTATAGGGAGTTCATCAAAGACTTCAACAAAATGGTAGCACTATTGTACAGTCTCCTAACCAAAAATGCTAAATTTTAATGGATAGAAGATTGTAACAAGGAATTTTCTAAATTGAAAGCAACTTTAACTCATGCTCCTGTACTTAAAGGACCCAATTGGGAGCTTCCTTTTCACATTCATATAGATGCATCAAACTATGCTATAGGAGCAGTCTTTGGATAGAAAGGAGCCATTGAAAATGTCATTTATTTTGTCAACAAAAATCTACAGGGAGCTGAATTCAACTATACAGTGACAAAAAAAGAAATGTTGGCAATGATCTATGCCCTCAACAAATTCATTCACTACATAATAGGCTATTAGATCTTTGTGCAAATTGATCATGCAGCTATTAGACCTCATGAATAAACCCCTAATATCAAGTAGGCTAGCAAGATGGTTATTGTTGATATAGTAGTTTGACATAACCATTGTGGATAAACTAGGGAAGGTCAATTTTGTTATAGACTTTGTTTCAAGGATAACTACATTAGAGCACAATCAAGTCATAGATGACTCTTTCCCTGATGAGCATTTATTCTCCATTAGTGTACAAATACCCAGGTATGCTGACATACCTAATTATCTTGTCACAGGCAGAGTTTCTCCTCACTTCTCTCTAAAGGAGAGAAGGGTTCTCATTGAAAAATATTTTCCTTTTTCATGGATTGTTGGATGTTTGTTCTATACTGGAGCAGACCATGTCATGAGGAGATATGTAAAGGAATATGAGACATATGATATTTTGCATGCATGTCATAATGAACCTTATGGAGGAAATTTTGCAATCAAGAGGACAACAATGAAGATTTTGAACACATGATATTATTGGCCCACAATCCACAAGGATGTAGGAAAATTTACAAGAAAATGTGATAGATGCTAGAGGATGGGCTGACCAACCAAATTTGATGAGATGCCACTTTACCCTCATGTAGTAATCACTCCATTTGATAAGTGGGGATTGGATTTTGTAGGACCCATTGAACCTCCATCAAAAGGTAAGTCTTATATCCTGGTATGCATTGATTATGTAACCAAGTGGGTAGAAGTTAAAGCAATGAAGCATGCAAGAGATAATAAGGTTATAAATTTTCTTTATAAGAAAATTTTCACACGGTATAAGAAAGACTTCCACTCTTGTGCTTCAAAACAAGAGATATGTAGCTTGTTCTAATAAAGACTTCCACTTTTATGGGAGTCAACTTCTTCATCCATCCACCCATCTTCCCATCCATCTCCACCTTTCTCTCTCTTCCATCACTTCACTTCATTCCACTTCACCTCATTCCACTCCATTTTCATTAATTGATCAACTAATTTCTTAAAAGGTGGCTGATACTTTCTCCATAATCTTTGCAACAAATCTTCCAATAATTCAAGTACGTGCACATTAATTTGTTATATCTTAATTTTATTTAAGTACATTCATTTAATTTCTATACATTAATATGGATGTTCACCATAGCATGGAATTATTCCCTATCCTTGTCAAGTCATCATTACCACCTCACATGTGAGGACACATGGTCAAATTTAGCTTGGGGGGGAAGGTGTGAATACATGCCCACGTGTCATTCCATGTTGGTTTATGTTAGCAAATTCTAAATTGAGTCGATTTGAATTTTGAGTGAGATGATGACTTGCATGTGTGAGGTGACACCAACTGCTACCATTTTTTTCCATCATAACCTTTAGTTATTACTCATTTATTGCCTTATTGCTCTATCATAATCTTAAGCCAAAAAGGAAAATTCAGATGAAACTAACATTGGAAATTTAGTGGCGTTGAAAATTTATCAGCATTGCAGGAAGGAGAAGTTTAGCTTTTAGATGAAGATTGAAGGAAGAGAAACTTTGCAGAGTGATTGTTTGACTGTAGAAAGTCAAACAACGGGAGGTGGGTTAATTCAAAATGAACCCACAGTTCATGATGTACTACTATAGGATGTACCTTGCCAGGTTGAGTTCAAAAATTGTAGATGGTTAGATTATTTCCTGAAGCTGAATGGTTTTAATGAGGACATTGCATTGGAATTTTCCTAGAAATTATTTGAAGGAAAGGACATGATAAAAGGATTGAAGGTCATAGCTACTGAAGATAGGATTGCAAAAGTTACAAGATTGTCTGTCAACAATGAACATTACCCTGCTACCAAAGATTCCAGGTCAGCTAGGGTTGAATTTATAGAACTTGTTGACCCTACATTGAGTTTGGACAAATAAGGTGTGAAAAGAACCTCTCTGCCCAAGCCATGGAAGAAATTAGTTGTTTATGTTATAAAGTACATCACCTTGAAGGTCTCCAGTCGAGCCTACATTTTTTGCACTTCAAACTCCTAAATCACATGAGGCATGGGAGAAAAATGAATGTGTCAAACATGTTATACCACCTTTTTTCAATCATGGTGGCTGAGACCCAAAAAAGTAGGGATAATTATGTTTCCCACCATTTTCTGATCAAATTATTAGTTGAGAAGTCTCTGCATGATGTGTCTGAAATGACTTGGGAAGAATTCATAAATATTGATCAAATTAGACTAGAGAATTTGTGACCTAGGTTTTTGCCTCAACCTCATAATTCTAGTAGGAGATTGAGCATGTTTGAAGCCACTCCTGGTGCCTTAACCTTTGGTGGAGGCCCTAGTGTAAACCCTCCTATAGCTGAAAAAACCATAGAGATTAGTTCTTTTGAGACAGGCCATTTAGACAAAGAAATTTTCTCTTTAGATTCTGATGATGATGTTTCTCTTGGCATCCTAATGAGAACTAGTGTATAGAAGAAAGAACAAAAATAAGAAAGGGAAATGATAAAAATAAAACAATAGAAAAAGAACTACCAAGCTCTAAGAAATGGAACGCTAACACTGTTCTTCCTACAACCAAAGAAAAACATGAGATCCCTCCTAGAAATCAAGACCACCTAAGCTAGCCTTTGGTGTGTCTCCATAGTACAACCGCAAGCCTAGGGAAACATCACAGAAGAATGCAGAAATTCCAATGGGGCAGGTGAATGTTGAGGAGAAGGACATATTTGAGGAAGTAGCAAACATAACGTTGTCAGATCTTGTTAACATCGTAGAAAAAGTTGAGAATCAAGAGTATGAGTAAAATTAGGAGCTCTTGCAACAAGAGTAGAAGTAAGAGTTGCTATAGCAAGAGCAAGAACAAGAGGCTCTGAAGCCAGTACTGGGAGAACAATCAGAACCCCTACAACCAGAATTGGTTGAACATTCAGAATCCCTACAACTGGTACCATATGAAGAGCAAGCATCTATGCCAAGAAAAATGTTGGTAGGAATACATAAGCCCGCTAATTTCTCAATACACAGGATAGCCATGAACTTATGGAAAGAGATGCAAATGAGGGAGGAGGAATGGAAAGAGGAGAAATGCAGGCTAAAGAAGGAAATTTAAAAGAGAGATGAAGAGATTGAAGATAAGAACGGGGAAATTACTGCTTTAAAGAAAAAGGTGGACAATATAGTAGCCTTAGTACCTCAGATATTAGAATGCAGGACTCCTCCAAGGTTTTATGCTCTATATTTGAAGGAGAAGCATCTTTCTTTTAATCTAGCAAGGATTGTTTTAGGTTTGAATCCTTCCATTGAGATTCCTCTTGAATTTTTCAATGCTTATCAGATTTCTCCTAAAATGAAGAATTTGTTGTGTAAATTCTATTTGCATAGTTAAGCTATGACCCAAGACCATAATTGGCACTGTTGTATGTTGGGGATGTCTAATTAAGAGAAATAATGTCCTGGATACAAAATGAAATTAGTTGGGGATAACAATTCAGGGCTTATAGGAAAATAAAATCAAACATTTTGATATCCATTAGGACTGAATCTAGAAATTTGAGAGACATTTTCATGGATTGGTATATAATTCTTTACAGACTAAGCTATGGCAATAGGATCCTATTTGAGAGAGAAGAAATTTATAGGGAATATGAGGAGGTAGCAAAAAAAACAGGAATATGTGAAGGGATACATGTCTCAAAGGTGGAACAACCTAACTAATGAGTTAAATCAAGCTGAGCCTCACTCTGTGCAGAATTATGCTGCAACACTTAAGAGAGTTGACAAATATATACATATTGGAAGGACAAAGGGACAATTTTGGCTTCCACTCACTTTTCAGCCACCTATCATATTGTGGCCTATGCCAAATTTTAGCTATTACCAGTATGACATAGTTGCAGAGAGATAGAGATGGAGCATATTGGATAGACAACAAGGGTTCTATTGGGACCCTAATTTACGCACAAGAACTAATGTAGGAGTTTCAAATTTCAGGGCATTGACTAAGCAAAAGAATAACCCTTCCTCGACTATAGGACTAGCAAAACCTTAGGTTGGGGGGAGTGATGACACTACAACAAATCCTTGTGATTTGCTCCATTTTTTGCCTCCACCCACTATTTTAATGTATTTTTTGGCAATTTTTTGAAAATGTTGGCGCCATTTATTGGGATGGTGTAATTTTTGGAATTTATTGCATCAATCAGTACAAGTCAGTGCTAATTTAGGTGCTATGTAGTACTTAAAATAATTTTAGCACCGATATTAGCTTCAAGTGTAGCACCATCATGAGTGTTTCCTTTAGCTTTGAGTTTAGCTTCGAGTTTACTACTGCATTTAGCTCTGAATTTAGCTTTGGGTTTAGCGTCAGTTTAGACACCCCTATGTCAAAGAGAGTTATTTATATGTCTCATCAATGATGAAAAATAGTGAATTGTCAACAAGAAGTAATGTCGATGAGACATTGAGATATCGGTAAGATAGATAAGATTGTCTCATCAACACTCTTCAAGTAATGATCAAAAGCATACATTGTTATACCACTGGGAAGGTGAGCAACATATGTGGCAGAGCGGTATACACCACAACCCCACAGGAAGAAACCTTGAGCAAGGCGGTAGTATAGTAAATAGCAGGAGGGAAGGGAAAAACACTACTATACCATAGTGATAATCACAAGTCTCTCCAACATGGTAGAGTTACATCGATATATAAAGAAATACCACTGAAGGAAAATATCGATGAGATAATAGCATATTGGCAAGAGATATTAACTTGTCTCATCAACACTGGAAACCAACATCATAGGAGCATAATATTTAATGTCGATGAGACATTGAAATATTGGTAAGATAAATAAGATTGTCTCATCAACACTCTTCAAGTAATGATCAAAAGCGTACACCGCTATACTGTCGGTAAATTGAGCAACATATGCGGTAGAGAAGTATACACTGCAACCCCATAATAAGAAGCCTTGATCAAGGTGGTAGTGTGGTAATCATGGCATCATTACAATAAGAGATGGTGGTAGTATTGTAATCATGGAATCATTACAATTTACAGCAATAAATGTAGAAAATCACATCATTTTCCAAAATTAAATGCTATTAAATTATTAAGAGTTGCCAAACATATATGACTAAATACCATGCCATCCAAAGATAAGTGCTTTTTCCCAATATCACACTCAATTGCAATGCACTAGTGTGGGAGGAGCTAAGGATATGAGAAGAAGAAGTCCTACAAGCATGAAGAAGTCTTGTAAGTGCATGAAAATTGTCTAAAAGAGCTATGTTAATATAAAAAATCTTTCAAGGTTTTGTCATCTAAAGCCATAGTAGAGAAAATTGAAACATGCCTCCTAAAAGAAAACAATCAAAAGTAAAATAAAGTCCACCTAAAATGAAAGATGAAGAACCTAAAGTAGAGAAGAAAGCACTCCATCCTAAAACAAAACAATCACAAGTAAAAGAAAGTCACCCTAAAATTAAAGATGAAGAACCTAAAGTAAAGAAGATACCACTCCATCAGTCCATATTAGATATACTTCCAGGGTCTAATAAAGAGGATAATAAGAAGTTTCTCATGGACATTGCACAAAGTTGTATGGATGCCTTCATTTCCAAATTTGGATGGGACCTATTTTGGTATTTTTATAGTAAGAGAAATGAGAAGATTCTAGTGTCAAATGCTTCGATGTTGGATATAGCAAGGTTTATTGTCCCAAATGTGCTTATTGATGTAGAATTTATCAAACTACTAGCCAAACACTCTCACCCATCCACCAAAATAGTAAGGTTTCTAAACAACATGGTATTGGTAGAAGTAACCAGAAAAGCCATCATTGAGTGTTTTGGATTAAACAAGTAGGCTCTAACCAAGATAAACCTACAAAAAAGTGAGGAGGATTATGCTAGGTTAAGAAAGACCTATAGAAGTGATGAGGTGCCCCTATATATGAAAAGATACATTGGTAACAAAACATTCCCCATCTCTAGTCCCAATTGCTGAACCATTTAATGTGAGAAATTTTTAGTATTAGTTTGTGAATACATATTTAGCTCTTTGCCAAGTGTTGGGGATAGATTATCAAGATAAAATGCCAATAGGCCTAATGGTGATGGCCATGAGAATTCAAAACCCTAAAACTAATATTGAATATGACTTTGCTTCATACCTTGGGAAGGTGTTAGATGATGAATTCTTCCAAGTTATAGAGGATAGAGCGCCGATTACATTCAAAAAGTATTCCCTATTGTGTTATTTGATATTGTGCTAGAATAGGGACCCATCAACTAAAAGAATGGATTTGGATACAATATATGAGCAAGGGAATCCCACACCTATCCAGAAATGGTGTATTTGGGACAGTTGGTGCAAGAATTCTAGCTTTGTTGTATTCTACAAAGACTTTGTACACATAATCCTTCAATTTATTGGGTATGCAATACCAAGATTGTCAACCAAATGTTACAACTACTGATACCTTTGGCTTTAAGACTAGAGCAGGGTCATACACACAATTTTGGAGATTTGATCTTCCTCTTGGAAGTAACAATAATAAGAGTTTATGGATGCCTTGTTTCTCCACGCATACTGCCAAAATTTGTGCCCCTCAGATTATCATTTCTTGAATTTATGTGGAAAATGATGTGGATGGAGAAAGATGTAATGCACAAGTAGAAGAAAGGTACTTTACTGCCAAACCAAACCAAGTGTGAAGATTGGACTATAGGCTCAAACACACTAGAGGAGTTATAGTATTATTTGAAGACAAGATATCCAATGAAATTTGGAAAAGAAAGATCCTTTGACCCTAAAAATTATATGAAAAACATAAGGCACAATCTTCTTACCAAAATGATAGTGCCACACCAAGTGGATTTTGAAGATGTCATAAGGAACTGCATTACTTATAATGATGTATTGAGTAGAAGGAGAAAATGGGAATATATGAAAAAGGTTGAAGAAAGGATGAAGTGAAGGTCAAAGGATTTCATAGGATACTTTGTTGAGGAAAAGGACCCCATCAAGAGGATAGACTTGATAATTGGTAGATTTGAAGACTTGTACAGAAAGAAGGAAGCATATCTCAAAGAACATGATAGTGGTGCAAGTGCAAAGCATACCCCATGTGAAACCTCTGAGCCTCCCATGGAGTAGTTACCTCCCAAAAGATAGAAGACATGAAGCATTGAATAGTTAGTATCTTATGAGGATACTGAAGAGGTGGGTGATATTGAGGAAGTGGCTACAGTACTACAATCATTGAAATGTGATATTGAATTTGATTAACCCATCTTTGAGACTAGTGCCCATAAACATGAGGAAAGGATGGGTGATGTAGAAAAAAAAGTATAGAGGTACATGAAGATGAAAGGGAAATTTACATCCAAGAGATTCATAGAAGATGATGAATTCATTAAGACTCATAAGTTTAATTATTTCTAGATGAAGGTGAAGATAAACAAATTTGAAGAGAGGATGGAATCAGCTGAAGCAAGAATTGAAGAATAGAAGAAAAATGGAATGTTAGCACAGACATTTGAAGAATTAAGAGCTGACAACATTGATATTAGCCCCCAGAAGGCTAGAGAAATGGTCTTGAAGAGCAATATGCTCATTTTCCCTGGCTTGGAGTTAAAGAATTTTTTTTGCTTGATCAAGTGCAAGCTCAGGAAGATCCAATGCTAGTTGCATAATTTGACTCCAATGAAGGTGTGAGTGGAACTGGGTAAAACAAAAAGATTGAAACCTTGGCCATATGGATCAAACAAAAAAATACACAAAATCCAAAATTATTAGATGTAATTCAAGGGATGAAAGGGGTAGTGATGGTAAGGACAATACAAGATACCACCCCTTTGGAGGCAACCACAATGACCATGCATTCAACCATGTTCACTTGAGCAACTGTTAAGGGATTAAAATACAGATTGAAGGAGTATGAAAAGGAAAAAAGGTTCCTAAATGATGAAGTTAATAAACTATTCATGGAGAATGTCAAATTGAAAGAACAATTAAGAGGAGCAGGACCCTCACAAAGCAAGGAGATGGTGTTATACATGCCTCCTATTTCTCCAATGGGTATTGTGAAGAAAATTTATGTAGAATACATAAAAACTCCAAAGAAGGAAGTGGATGATTTAAAGAAGGCTAGCAATCAAACCTAGGATGAAGTGAAAATACAAATTTTTGAAGTTATGGAAAAGATTCTTGAGCATAGGATAAAATCAGTTATGGATAAACTGGAGAATGTGAATCGTAGTTATAAAGTACTTTAGCAGGCAATGTATCAAATAAAGACACATATTCTTGTATCAGATCCTTTTTTAAAAAGGTGGTAGCCTATTCACCACACTTTGGCTAAGTTATGCAAAGCTCTACAAAGAAGTCTTGATGCACCCACAATATTAAAGCCAACTAAACAAATTGTGAAGATGATTATTGATAAATTCTAGTATGTACAAGGGTTTGATAAAAATATTTTAACACGAATGGATTTATTCCATACTTGAATATAGTTGTATATCCCTAAAATTGTGAGAGATGGTGATCAGTAGGACTTGGATAAGTGGAAGAAAGAATTAAGTTAGGTTTTCATAAGAGTGTAACTCATATATAGGAGGATGATGATACCGGTCTTCCCAGGCTAGATCAGATCATGGATGTGTTGTTTATTCTTGATGTAGGATACCTAAAGTTTGTCAATAATACAAAGGCATTACTATATAGTCAATGGTAAATTCATCTTGCAAACATGCAAAAGATCCAAAAATATAAGTGCCCATTAGATTTTATGGTGTATTAGTGGGAGGAAAAGTATTTGGTTTCATGAGGAAGAATTTTCTAGATCAATGATCATGAGACTTCTATGTTGAATAATGGAACCATATGTCAAAATGTCTTAAGTCTTGTTATTTCCTTAATCATACTATTTAAATAGTTGTTGGTTTTACAAGAATAGGACACTAAGGCAAGAGCATTTGGACATTCATCATGGAGAGGAAGACTTTGCTAGATCAATGATCATGGGTCTTCTACATTGAATAATGGAACCATATGTCAAATTGTCTTAAGTCTTGTTATTTCCTTAATTATACTAATTAAATAGTTGTTAGTAAAAGAAGTAGTTATGAAAGGTAGTTTCTTTTTGTAAGAGGCATGTAGCTTGTTGCTTCCTATATAAATAGGAAACCAAGGTCTAGTTTTAAATTATTATCATCATATATCATTTCCATTTTGAAGACTTATGTTATTCATAGATGTCAATTGAAGCAATATAATGGAGAACATCTTATTATTAAAGATTCTCCATGACTATGTTATCATTATGTATTTTTTTTATGTTTTCCATACTTATTTATTCTTATATTTGAATGAATATCAATTATTGAGCCTCAATACTTTGCTTATGTGAATGAATATGCTGATATAGTAAAGCATTTATTGTGGATTTTGGTAGAGCTACTAAATTTTTTGAAATGTTGAGCTTATTTTTCCTTGTTACATGTTCAACATAAAAATGGAAACTATTTAAAAATAATAAAGTTAACAAAGTTGCTTATTTAAATAATTGTGAGTTATGTGTATTAATATTTTATTAACTTTTGTGTCTTCATGAACATATGTTGATACAAAATGAATGGAAGAAGCATCCAAGTAATCCTATTTTTTTCTACCAACAATTCATACAAAAGATTGAACAATTTAAGGATATTGCAATAGGTAATTAAGGATATGATGATGATGATATATTCTTGTACTTGTATATTCTATGAAACATTCTTTATTTTATATGAAATAGTCTATATATTCTTGTACTTGTAAATATTCTTTTACTATTATGTCTATTAAATAAAATAGAGTTTGAATAAAATATGCTTCACCCTTTTTTGTAAGTGAGTATGTGAATTATTGTTTAAGAAAAAATCTTATAGTGTTTACATTTTTAGTTTACTAGTTTCAAATCTTCATTTTCTATGTATATAAAATTGTATGTGCTCTTTATCTCAAATGACATTAAACAATAATGTCATCAAAATCAGGGTTTTCAATTTCAGCACCATCATTGTCCACACTTTTCATATCTTGTTCACTTTTAAGTACAATCATCAAAATTTTATTTTTATTTCTTGTCCCAGTTAATCTTGATTCTTTTCAGCACACCATGGTAGGCTGCATGTTAAATTTCAAACATTTTCTTTGCATATTTTGGTATATATTATTTTCTCAGTGCATCATTATGTAACAACAAATTCACTTCTAAGATATATAGTAAAAATAAATTAAAGAACCTATTTTCTTTGTCAAGGGAAATGTATGGTGAATACCCTATGTCTTTTAGATAAGTGTGCAAGAGAAATAAGACATAATTGATTGAATTTTATTTTCTACTATACAATTTTTTATGTTCTTTTTACTTTTTGCATGTGGATTACCCTAAAAAAGAGACTACTTATCTTTTCTTAAATGAAGCCTTTACATTTCCTATCTACCATTTTATACAACAATTTCTATAAAACACAATTTTGACAACATAGTCTATTAAACATCAGTCCATGCTCATTTATTATTCTTTGGTTTTCTGCCCTTAAGAACATCCTTAGGGAGACCTTGTTCTTCCCTCTTCTTTGGTACAAGAGTGCATTTTAAGAAGGGGTAATCAATCAATAACTCATCCCCAATGGAAAGGTCCATAATATCCACAACCATTATCAATCTATTAACCTCTCTTTCCATATCTCTATCTTTATCATTTATAACCTCAACAAATTGACAATTCGTTCTTACAATAGGGTCCCTTCATTTACTACTATTTATAAATCCTGCAATATTTTTGTGTGTATGCACATTCATCTATATACATAAGATGAACTCTATTCATTTCTTTTCCACTTTCCAATTGGAGATGATGTGTATACATATTCAAATTTAGACCATCTACTAACATGCTAGGCTTATATTTTGCTAGCTTTCTCCATTCACCACTATAATATGATGGACCATAATATGGCATTAATCTCCTAGTGGTTTGCTCTAAATTTTTTCTATTTTTGGATCCAACATGAACATTTTAGACAATAAAGAGGCCTATATTTTCTCCATGAATATTGGAGGGTCGTATCTTGTAGCGTATCCCCAAAATTGAAACACCTCGTACACTCTAGGTAGTTGTTGATCACTACGAAAAGCACAATATAGTTGATGATCAAATGTCTCTTTGTAAATTGATCTCAAACTCTGGGGAAATTCATCACCTCCATCACATTCATTCTCATAGGGCATGTAGTCCACCTTTCCCCTATCTTTAAGAAAATTATGCATCTTCACACTGGTTCTTGTTCTGTTACTTGTTTTCATCAATTCCTCATCTCTCAAACTGGTATATTGGCACAAATTTTTGTTATATGTATCATGTGATAAATGATCATTTCCCTCTAGGATAGAAGTTGGTGATCCAGGAAACTTTAAACCAAGAACTTTATTCTTCAAGTATCCATTAAGAAAAAAATTGTTATTTAAATAATATAAAACAATGTTTAAACGAAGTATACATGTTATTTATATCAAATTGGAAAATTCCTCACCACAATTCCTAATGTTTTGAATCGATTGTAGGAGACATACTACCGATTGGAAGCTCATCATAAATGTAATGTCTTTGTACAATCACTCATTTGAATTATTTATTTCCACAGCATACAAAACATCCACAAACAACAATTTTCTCAAAGTATTCATCCTATATAATATAGTCCTAACCTACCTGTTCTTTAGTGCAATCATTTTTTTTGTTTGTATTATCCATTGTCATATCCTCTTCCACCCACTATTGCCTATGTGATTTAATAGTTTTAGGTCAATTCCCATGTACATATCTTGTTCTTTTGCTAGTTGAATGCTTAGGCTTTGCATTTTCTCCAATACCCATCTAAAATAATTAGCATGCATCAATTTATGTCAAGATTGGAGAATACATTATAAATTTCAATAATACTGTGAAAAAATATGGACATATCAAAAAATTCCATCAAATAATTTTTTCCTAAGTTAAGTCAAAATTTGAGTACTTGGGGTCCCGCTTCATCCATTGTGTCCTCATTATATGACACAATCCATTGCCATGGCCTTGTCTCACCCCTATAATACATAACATAGTAAATAATGTTTAGTACACCAATTATATCATTTCAATGAATATGATATCCAACACAAAACCTCACTTTAGTCATATATTTAAATATTGATATCATGTTTTGGCTATCCTAATTTTTAAACTTTTCCCTTGATCATAGAATCACATTTAATCACCATTCATGTGCATTTTAAACCAATAAGTTTGACCTTAGAGGCCTCATAGACAAAAACATGACTTTATATCCTCTACATTCTAAAATTTGTAAATTCATAAACACCTTCCTTCTTTGGTTGAGGTTGCTTTCTCTTCTTACCTCTATTGTATTTGCAGATTATGTTGTCTCATCTATTTCCACCCACTTCCTTTCTCTTCTTACCTCTATTGTATTTGTAGATTTCACTGTCTCATCTATTTCCACCTACTTTCCTCTCAGTGCTTTAGTATTTTTACACCATCCAGATACTCTCTCCATGGCCTCCTGTGTGAATAAAAATGCTACCACAAATGCTTTCACCACACTACTGCCGAGAAGGAAAAATAAACTTGTGGGACTGCAGTAACACCACTCTATCGCACCGAGTTGATGAAGGAGCCATGGGATAGTGTTGGTCACCACACTACCACACGCCAATGGTAGAAGACTTATGGGATTGTGGGAGTCACTATAACACCACCAAGAATATAAGTAATACTTGTGTGCCACAATAGAATTTTTCACCATACTACCACCGAGAAGGATGAAGCACCTTGCTAGACCATGGTAAAAACCGCTCTACCACACCAAGTTGATGAAGGAACCACGAGATGACGGTGACACACAACAATGAAAGTAGTCACTATACAACAATGATAGGAGCTAAATTAGGTGCACTTGACACCACCTTATATGTCCCAAACAAATTAAATTAATGGCCAAAATTCAATGCTAAAGTTGGCATTAACTAATGCCGAATAAAACGTCAACTAATGAATCAAAATAAAAAATTTAAAAATTTCCCATGGGAAGGAAGAAATCAAACGAAAAAAATGGAAAAACATCACATGAAGGAAGAGTGCAGGGCACTACTAGCAACTAATGAGAAATTCGATTTAGTTTGCAACACTATAGGTAAGGTTAAAAAAAAATTATCTTGCTTGAATTTGTGATTTTTTACTACTCTTTGTATTGTATTTTAATTCGTGATTGTTTACTAGTTTATTCCCTAACTAGTCCAAGAAACCTCTAAATTGTCCTATCATTATAAATTGTAAAACCTTTGAGAAGCCCCAAAAAAAAAATTACCCTACCCATTTGAGCTTGGATGCGTCAACTAATGAATCAAATTAGAAAATTAAAAAATTTCTTGCATTAAGGAAAAAATTAGACTACAAAAAAGGGGAAAATGTCACACGAAGGAAGAGAGTAGGGCACTACCTACAACTGATGAGAAATTAAATTTAGTTTGTGACACCATAGGTAAGGTTACAAAAAAAAATTCTTCCTTGAATTCGTGATTGTTTAATACTCTTTGTATTGCATTTGAATTCTTGATTGTTTAATGGTTCATGGCCTAACTAGTCCAGGTAACCTCTAAATTGCCCCATCATTATAAAATTGTAAAACCTTTGAGAAACCAACAAAAAAAATTACCTCTAAATATTATAGCATGAAGCAAGGATTCCTTCGTATTCTTTCCCCAACCTAGATATCAAGGAAATAGTGAACTACTTGGCAAGTCTAGGAATTGGGTTGGTCACTGCTGAGCAACTGCTAAAAATAAATGCAGAAACCACTTGTTGTTTCCCAACTGTGCCACAGTCACCGATGCCATGAAATATTCATGTAAGACTACATTATGAAAAAAAATTCATGATAAGGTTATCAACACTAAGGAAACCGAGCAAACATTTTTCCCTAGGTTATCAACACTAAGCAAACCCAATGAACATATTTTCCCACAAAAAAAAACATTCATACCACAAAATAGATGAAAAATTTCATACCTGATAGTGTGTACTCTATTTGCCTCCATAGACTAAATGAAAATAATTTTCCCTAGGTCACCTCAAAAATGTCAACCAATGGAGGGAAACGAGCATTGTTAGCAAACTTTGGCTACAATGAGGTAATTCATTGTCAATTTATAGATTTATAAATGTTTCCATTGTTTCTTTGAATTTTAATTTTAATTTTTTTATTTCTAAATTTTAGTTAGTTAGGGTAGTTTTCTTTCATAGGGTTTTTTTTTGCTTCTTGGTTTGTTCTTGGAATTAATGAAATCAATTTAATTTAAAAAACATGAGAGTGAATTAAAATTCTTAAAAAATTACAATGAAAAATGGAAAAGATAAACCCATGCAAAGTAAATACATGCTTAATGTATGGAAGAGAAAAAAAAATCATTATACTTCATATCTATATGGAAATACAAAATATCGTGTCATAAAAAGAGAAAAAGAGAAAAAAGGAGTTGAGCTAAGGGCATCAGTGTTGGCCAGTCAGTCAATTTTGGATGTTTCATCCATGAGAACTGCAGGATAAACTAATCATTACACCAAGATAGAGAGATGATTTGACAAAGACCTTTTGGCTTCTTAAAGAAATTGTTGAAGTCTGGTTAGAGCATCTTGTTGGAATTCTCCATGATGTTGAAGATGTTGAGAAATAATGTTTTGTTATAGATTGGTCACCCTCTTTTACTTTGTTGGGTTTATTTTAAAGTACTTGCACAAAAATAGATTATGTTGTATTCAACTAGAAGAAGTTCTTTCCAGTTCTCAAGGAAAGATATAAGGTGTTCCAAGTGAAGAATGTCATCTTCACTTAATTTTTGTTTCTTAAAAGTTTTGGATTGTTGGAAGTTTTTGAACTTTTTGGAAATCTTTTGAAATTTTGATGTCACCATGTTTCACATTTTTTTTGGTTCCCTTTTCCATTGATGTCAAATAGGGAGAGTGTTAGTGGGAGAGTGTTGGAGATAGTGGAGAAATTTGTTAGGAGAAAAGGAGAAGTTTTGTTCACATGTTGTCATCTATGACAAAGAGGGAGTTGTTGGAAAGTTATCTATATGTTGTCATTAATGTCACCATATTGGTAGATTGGTCTAATACTCTAAACTGTTGCATACAACTGACTTATCTTCTCTGGTGGTAGATTTGGTATTTCTGGTACTACTCTGGTATTCTACTTTGCATTTCTCCATAGTTGCAAGGTTCTATTTGTGGTTTTAAGAAATCACTTATGGATGATAAAGGCATGCATGACCAAAATATTTCATGCTCTAGTGTTCGTATGATGAAGTGACATTATTATGTTGGTTGCATTGAAGGCTATTCCTCACTAACTTGTTAAGTTAATTCTAACATGATATGAAAACTTATGTGCAAACTATTTCTTGGATCGAGTCGACATAATGTAGCATGCTAAAGGTTAAGTTTCTTTTTGGAAATATTTTGTGATCTATTTGGAGCCGACAATTGATACCTTTTATAAATGAATATTGCATCTAATTAGGCTAACCTAATTGATTCTTGCAATGGAGATTAGATATAAATATATAGAAAACTATTCTTGAAGGAGTATTGAATTGAATGAAAGAAATGAATGATGTGTGTGATGAGCAGGAAGGTAGTAGAGAAGAGATAGAAGATCTAGTAAGTGAGAAATGAATGTAAAGGTCTAATCAGTATGGAAACAATTGATGTGAAAGTGAGTGAAGAATGAAAGGTGTAAAGTCAAAATACTAAGCATCACCGAAACTATTTAGCACAAGATAGATGCATTCTTTTCAGTTCATTTTTGGCTGTATGGATTTTTTTTTTTGTATAATCCTTTGTAGGTGGTGGCCCTCTTTGTTGGACAGTGAGTCCTTTTTGTAAGCAGTGAGCCTTTGTACTTGGACATTGAGTCCTTTCTTTTGGTAGTGAACCTATTTTAAAAAGACTATATAGTGTGAGTTAACCCTCACCATGGTTTTTCCCTTATTGGGTTTTGGTATGTGTAGGATCATCATGGAAAAAATACGCCCTTAAGTGGCAAAAAATTTAGAAAAATTAGAGTTAGGAAACTTAACGTAAAAATTTGAATAAGTTATCTATATTATTTCAAAAATATTTAAGAATAGAATCTGTAGAAAATTGAACGTAGTTTCTAAACTACTAGGTTTATTTAAAAAAAAAAAAATCTATTTGGTGAAAATTTGAAATTTCAATGCAGTAGTACTTATATTTCAGGGAAAAAATAAGTAGGTGTATGTCTGACCACCCTAACCACAATAAAATGATAATATTTTTTTATAAGATTTTAGATATAAGTGGAGGACTCATGTCCAAATGTGATGCATATTTTTTTGTAATTTTTTTCTAAGTGAATAATTAATTATGATTTTTTATTACAACTTTTAAAAAATATAAAAACTTGTATGTCTAACCACCTTAACTTGGACAAAACTTCATGAAATTTAATTTTTATTTATTTAATCCTATAGTATGTGAAACATAGAATGTGACACATGTTTCATATTCAAAAAATGTGATACCATTTGAAAGCTATAAATGTTTTTCAAACAGCCTATCGATCAGGACTTTAGTCGTAATTCAAATAGAAAATGAATAATAATTATTTATTAAATTCACAGTAAAGCATAATTTATATTGGTGGAAAGCTGAGAATCTCCTTTAAAAACCCTTTTCATTTCATCAATTTTGGGTTAAAAAAAAGTCATCAACCACATACCCTACATATACCCATAATATCACCACTTTTTGGCCCATCATGATCCTACACATACTCGTTTTCTATGTAAAAATATGGTTTTCATTGTGTTGATTTACTTTCTGTTATTTTCGTTTCATGCTCATAATTAATAAAAAAATAGTGTGGTCGAAGAATTGATAAGGGATAAATTTTTGAGTTTGAATTTGTGTGACAACTGATTCACCCCCCCTCTCAATTGTCCTATGCCTATTTAACAAAGACAACATTTTGAGAAAGAAGGGAAAAGAAAATCTTCAAAAAATTAATAGTAATATTCATTGATAGTCTATGTTTAATTTAGTTTATGACAAGACTGATAGAGGCCACATAGTATGAAAAAGCTCACATCTGAAAAGGAAAAGACACTTGATAAAGTTTGGAGGAATACCACTAAATTATCATCAATTGTAGGCTACTCTTGGGAAGAAAATGGAAAATTTGTGTAAAGAAGGTCATTCAAATACAAAAACTATGGGAAAAGGAGAGGACAGTGGACTAAATTGATAATGTTTGGTTAGTCTAAAAGTAGTTCTATGACAATTGAAGTGAAAGTTTCAAAGGTTGTGCATAAAAATGTTATAGATCTTAGTTAGTTATTTTCATGTTTAATTTCTCTATCTATATGTGATAGTATTATAGTTTCGGTCTCCATGCTATGTAATGACAATGATATGTTTTCAATTGCAAAGTAATATTTTGGTTGTAGTAGTTTATAATTAATGTTTGCAATAGCAATAAGTTATAGTAATCATGATAGTCACTCTTGCTTGATAGTGGATAATATGTGTTACAATGAATAATGGTCTTATTTTCCTAATGTCAAGATGTTGCATTGGTCTTTATAGTGAAAAAGTAATCAAATATCAAGACATAGTTTGCAATTGTAAACACTTCTTATTTTAAATAGGTGCCAACAAAACCTTATATATTCATCTGCTCATTTTCAAAAGATGCATAATAGTGGAAAACCCTTTAACTTCCTCGCATGTCAAAGTAAAACCATTTGAAGTAACCGTTCTCAAATTTGAATGAGAAATTTTGATTTGAGAGGCCTAACAATTCATTTTAAACAATAACCTTTGATCTTCAAGGTCAACTTGCTCAATCGATTTGAAGGTATGAAAGGGTCGATTAATGAATGAAAATAATCCTCTTAAAAAATTACTAAAGTTAACTTGAACCAACAATGTCAGGTCACTAAGTAAATATATCAAAAAGTGAATTGCTTTTTAAATGTTTTCCAAAAGACTTAAACCCTAAATATTAGGGTTTTATGAAAAGCTTAAATGACAAACTTTTCTTATATCTAAAGACTTCACTTTTGCATCAATTTCAAACCCACACCATGAACTAAACAATAAACAAGCAATGTGCAACAATACTATGAAGCATCAAACTTGTACCATTAGACCATGAATACAATTGTAGCAACACTTTTGCACTAAGCACCATAAGATGATCAATCAATATCCTTTGTTATGAAGAAATGAAGCATTATTCAAGTATACCCTATCTTTCCATGATAAAAAATTGTCCTTACCAACCTTTATCATGTTCTAAAAAATACATTTATTGCTTTGATGTTTTGATGTGAATGTTGAATCCCATCCATTCAAGGAATGATGAATCCCATTGATCTACCTTGAAAAAATGTGAGAAACCTTGAAGCAAGCATGACCAAGAGAAAATGAACTCTCCTTTGGAAATAAACAAGCATCAACACCAAACAAATCTATTAGCCTTTGATATTGCTGAAAAAATCCATTCAACAAACTCCTCCTTTGGCATTGATGTCAACTTCTCCTCCTGTGATGATGAATTAAAGTCCACCTCATGACAATTTTTCCCCCTTTGACAACAATGGCGAAGGGATTCACTATTTTCAAGTCACTCCCCCTACAAAATAGATAAACCTTCTAATCAAGATAACATTCACTACACTTGAAAATAATCAAACCACTCCTCCTTGGAATGATAAACTTTGATAGTCAACACTAACCGCTCAGTGACTACTATCATAAACTGCAATAATGATTATAGCCACTAATCCCTTTGAACGAAATCAATGTAAAACACTAATAAAGAATAACTGTGAAAATTGTAGCATATCATAGCAGTTGAATGAAATAGAAAGTCACTTCTTTTGAACCAGCATAACATATTTCATTTTGAATAAAAAACAACACTCTAATCATTACCTTTGTATTTGGAAAGAAATAATTTCCAACATTGCAATGAGTCTCCATCATGAGTTACATACTTACCATTCACATTTTTCAAGAACAAGTATTCCAAACAAGCACAATTGAGATCCATTTTCCTCCAAAGAACACTGCTAGCAAAAATTGTCTTCAAGAGTACACTTGGCATTTTTTAGCATCACTGTTAATTCTTAAAACTACCATAGTCTTAAGGCATACCAAACAATAACATAAGGTTATACTCTAAATGAATAACACTGTATAATGTCTCTCATCCACTTCATTATATATTGTCATCTAAAGTATTGTCAAGAACTACATGACTCTAAACATGTCATTGCCATTATAATTCATACTCTTATTAATCACTAAGAATTCAAGAATACCATTGTATTTTTCTATTGCAAAGGAAAAGGTTAAAATATTGACCACCACTATTTCACCACATCAACACCCTGCACATGTATGTCATAATGATATAGCCAATAGTCAAAGATATGTCAATTATCAAATATCAAGACCATTGTCATAGAGAAATGAATTGTATTAGACATAGTCAAGTTTCATGATTGTCACTATTTCACTATGCTTTGAAAGATCATATTTATCTACTCCATTTAATGGAAATTGTTCTTCATTGACTAAAACATTGCAAAAACACAAGAGAAGCATCAATCCCACTATTTGTGTGTTGATCTTAGTTCATAAACACTACACAATGATTCTAGATTGCTTTGTGTTCCTACTCCTAACACCATACCTCTACAAAAAGATGCAAACAAGACACACCATCACTATACAACATTATAGTTATATTGTTTATGTTCATTTGCAAGACACTATTCCCATTTTTGAACTATTCTCATGTTTAAGTCAAGTTCATTTTCTTTGAATCCCTTAAATTCCTAAACATAGAGAATGATGTGTACACCCTAACTAAAATTATTGAACCTTGTCTTCACACACCCTTGCTGAGACTATTCTTCCATGTTGAAAAAAGTGTAAAGGTTTTTTATCACATATCATATTTTCCTCAAAAATATACATTTTGATATTGAGTGTTGTAATAAGAAACTTTCTAGACTGGCTAATCGTACTTGAATATAAATGAAAACTTATTATAGAAAACAAACAACAAACACTCCCCCTATGGTTAGTTCCTTTCGCAAATGAAAATTCATGTACAAACACTAAACCATCATGAGATAATCTACTCCTTGAATATTGAATTAGAGAAGATTATAAATCATTTGCAAGCTAATAAGAACATTACTACCACTGTGATTTTTGAGATAAGAGTATTTTCATCCCACAATGCCATTGAAGGAAGAAAACATTGCAAGTTACTATCAATACACTACCTTATTCAACAAACTACAACCAATATCCCCTTGCATTTCTTCTAGAATCACACTATTGTGAGAGAGCATACAGTCCAAAAGTGACTAATCATTTATGTAAAACCTTTTAAAAAACCTCAATGATTAATAACAATAAAAAAATATAGAGCATGTATCAATGACCAAGAACATCTGCAAACATTGACTTTGTTCACTATCATGTACCATTGACTGAGAGCAACAAACACCCATACTCCACTGTCATCTTTTACTTTCATTGTAGAAGAACTGCTACAACAAGAAACCACCATCATCATCAATTTAGAAACACCTCAATGAGCATTTCAAATCCCTACCAAGCTCACTATCAATCACTGAACTCATAGAGCATTAGATAATTGTCCAAGAAATAGAACACAAACACTAAATAGAATATTACTCAAGAAAAGCATGTCAAACAAAGTGAAGACCACTTTCACTATAAGCAAGAAGACTTCCTCAAAGCACTATCAAGCACCACAACTATACAAGATCCAAAATGAAGGACAAATATCAAGCATAGAAAAGTTACTATCAAGCCGCTATGTCACAAGACTATCATCAAATTATCAAGTCAAGTTCTCAAACTCAAACCACTATTTTCCATCACCTGTAAAACTCATGACATTTTCCTATTAGTTTACGTTAATGATAGATACAACATTAATAAGAAAAAAATCAATGATTTCATCAAATAAAGAATCACTGTCAAGTTGTGACTAAGAAACATCTACTGTCTTGTGAGCAAGATAGTCAATGAGTAGCATTGATAAAAAAAATTACTCAAATCCCATGAGTATACTAATACAACACCACTTGCAAATATATACCCAGCTTGGGCAAGGACAAAGAGAACTTGCAAAAAAAACATCATGAAATTATCAAAGATTCTTTAGACACCATCATTGCATCTATCACTATGATGTAATGCAAAGAACCCTCTTACTGCCTTTCAAAGTATTAAAGCGCTATCAACTTAGAAAGCAAGGATCAAGTAAAGATAAACATGACCATTGTCATCTTAGACTACTCAAACAATCATTGGAAAAGACAATATCAGAGGAACATTATTAGAATCAAGACAATGAGAGCAGGTAACTGACTTTCCATGAATTCATTGGCTTTTCTATCGACAACCTTTACAACCTCTTGGTTACTATCTAAAGGGTTGAATAATAAAACTATAAACATATCCCCCTCACCTTATGCTTCCTTTTATACACTAATATATGTCACTTGTGCAATATGCAAAAGATTTTATTCTTCTTTTTATTTTTGTTGTTTCCTTCTCCAAACCTTTATAGTGCATTTTCTCTTGAGATGATTAACTAGTTTCTTTAGATCACTCCTACAATATTGTGCAATATTTCCAAACATATGATAGATCTATAGAATTTTACCTTTATTATTCTATTTAACCATTCATAAGGACTCTTATTCCAATCAACTTTCCTTGCATTCATTCAACACTCTCTTGCTCTATGAAAAAATTCATAACATGAATAAAAATAACCATGAAAGGAATTTTCGAACATGAATCTTTGATGTTGTTCTGGTTGGAGAGATATTTTGAACATTTTGATGTTGGCTTGTGTAGGAGTACTTTCTTTTGTCTTCTTATCTTTAGCCTTAGGAGCAACAAAATGATAGTCTAGATCTATTTTCTTCCTTAGAGTTTTTCTAATCTTAGAATTATTCCCTTCTTCAAAACCTAACCTAGTAGTATCCTTATGATGCTCTTTCTTTCTCAACATTTCATATAAACATTCAATACTTTTCCAAATTCAAGTTCCATGTGTAACTTGGAAGAATCTTTTCCTAATTCATTTCTCAAAGAAACTATCTCTGATTCATACTTTTCACAATCAACTTCTTTTTCCTTAAGCTAATTATTGACTTCTTCTATTTTCTTGACTTCTACAATTTGAACCTTCAAATATATTATTAGTTTTTCTACATCTTGAAGGTTTGAAAGTGTTTTAGTCTTGGACACCTTTTCTTCATGGAGCTACAACTTTAACCTTTGATTCTCCAATCTAAGTTTCTTAATCTCTTCCAGGGCACAAATAAGCTCATCTTCAATATTAATTTCACAGTCATCTTCATCATATTTTTGTTCAAAGTCACTCACAAAGTGATCATTTTTGTTAATATTCCCAAATATAACACCATCTTCTAACCTTGTATACTTTTTAGTTTGTATGTCATTTCTCTTAACTGCTTCTTCATCAACCTTTGTACTTGCTTTAGTTTGTGATTGTTGTTTAGTATTTTATTGGGTATTTATTTTCTCTTTGTTTCTTTTGCTTTTTTCCATTGTACTCAACTACCATGATCAACCCAAGTTGATTATCCTTTTTCAAGAAACCTACTAGACTCTTATACCACTTTTTGGAGTATAGAACCACTGAGAGTGGGGGTGAATCATTAGTCTAATAAAACCAATTTCAAAACTCACCACACCTGATTACATAAAGTATCTAGGTGGTGTATGCTATTAAAATCACAAAGATGTGCAAATAAGAATACCAAATTTAAATCAGGAATGATTAGCCATGAAAAAAGAAAAACATCATCAAGAAGAATCAAGTCACAAGATTTATGAGTGGAAAAACCCTAAAACAGTGAAAAAACCACTCTGAACAATTACTTTATTAAGCCACACAGTTGCAAAAAACTTGCTATTTACAAATTGTATGCCTCACTGGCAATACAACAAGCCTCACTGGCTAATAGTCAAGCCTCACTAGCAATCATTCAAGCCTCACTGGAACTTTACTCAAGCCTCACTAGAAAATAATGACCCTTACTGGCTACAATATACCTCAATGGAAATTTGCAATCCTCACTAGCTGATTCTATTGCCTCATTGGAAAAACTCCATGTCACATTGAGAATTTTCAAAAGGAAAAATAATAGTATACAAAGGGTTACCATGTTTCACTTCAAATCACTTTCACAGATATAAATTCATACAATCTTCAATAACAATCTTCAAGTACTGATCTAAAAGTTTGTCAATTTGAAATAATACTCTCTCCATCAATGATCTTTATATTTTGATCAAGAAAGCACAATCTACCTATCATCATCTTGAATAACTGAAACATTCAATTACCCTACCTAGTTCATGATAGATCCATCATCTTGGATACCTTGCTTTGTTCTATTACAATCATCTTTTCTTGACATACTTCAATCAAGAAAATTCATCTCATAATCACAAAGCTCATTCCATCTTCAAACTATAGCTCCTCTCATTCTGAATGTAGAGAACCTTTCAAACACTTTGTAGAATTCAAATTTCAATTGGAAATCACACAAACAAACTTTGGAAGTCATATTATACTATACAAAATAAAACTTCATTAATAGTCCCAATCATACTGTGCAATTTTTCTCTCTCCAATCAAATCATAGTTTTGTTGAAAGCATAGCTGACTACATAAACCACAACAATATAATTACCTTGTATATCTCTATTGTTCATATCTTCTTATTACTCAGGTAGCAAAACATGATATCACAGTCTTCAATACTACTTCACACATCCCTTAGCACAATCTTCTTCTTCCATCATTGCCAAAAACTAGTTTACAAGATTGTTCATCATTGAATATCAAGAGACATAGTTTGCAATTGGAAATGCTTTTGATTTTGAATATGCACCAACAAAACCTTCTATATTCGTTTGATCATTTGCAAAAGATGGATAAAATCATAAAACCTTTTAACTTCCATTCCTATCAAAGTAAAACCATTTGAAGTAATCGTTAAAGTAAAACCATTTGAAGTAATCGTTCTTATATTTGAATCAGAACCGTTGATTTGAGAGACCTGCTAATTGACTTTTTTAAAATAGCCTTTGATCTCCAAGGTAAACTTGCCTAACCGGTTTCAAGATATGAGAGGGTTGGTTAATGAATGGTAGTAATCCTCTTAAAACCTTACTAAAGTTAACTTGAACCAGCAGTATTAGGTCACTAAGAAAATATATCAAAAAGTATTTTTTTTTAAAAAGTTTTTCAAAAGACTTAAACCCTAAATCTTAGGGTTTTAGGAAAAGCTTAAATGACAAAATTTTCTTATATCCAAAGACTTCATTTTGCATCAATTTCAAACCCACTCCATGAATTGAATAATAAACAAGCAATGTGCAACAAACAATGAAGCATCAAACTTGTACCATAAGATGATCAATCAATATCCTTTGTTATTAAGAAATGAAACATTATTGAACCATACCCTTTCTTTGCATGACGAACAAGTTTCCTTACCAACCTTTATCATGTTCTAGCAAATACCTTTAGTGCTTTGATTTTTTGATGTGAATGATGAATCCCATTGATCTACCTTGAAGCAAGCATGACCAAGAGCAACTAAAATCTCCTTTGGAAATCAACAAGCATCAACACCAAAGAAATCTATTACCCTTTGATATCAATGACAAACTCAATTCAACATCTACATCTCTAAAACCATTAATGTGAAATCAGTATCCTTAGGATACCATATGCAATAATCCAGAGTGCCTCTTAAATATCTAAATATCTTTCTTCACTATTGCAAAATGTGTTTCTTTAGGATCTTCTTAAAATCTAGCCGCAAGAAAAAATGCATGCATGATATCCAATCTAGTAGAAGTTATATCTATAATAGTCCACCAATCATAGATTTATATTTTCTCTTATCAGCCCTAGGTGAATCATCATCTTTTCTCAATTTTAAACCAGTCACCATAGGAGTGCATATCAGTTTCAAGTCTTCCATTCCAAAATTCTTCAACATCTCTTTGACATACTTTGATTGTGAAATAAAAATTCCTTTATCTATTTGATTGATTTATAGCCCAAGGAAGAAATTCATCTCCCCAAACATTGACATCTCAAACTCTTTCTGCATCTCTTCTTCAAATTTCTTACATAAAGCTTCATTGCACCCAAAGATAATGTCATCTACATACATAACCACTATCAATATTTTATCTTCCTCAATTTTTAAGTACTAATTACTATTTGTGGTTCCTTTATTGAATCCTTGCTATATCAAATATTTGTCCAATCTTGTATACCAAGCTCTAAGAGCTTGCTTCAATCCACATAATTCCTATTTCAATCTACAAACCATATCTAGTTGATTTAATAAAAGAAATCCTTCTAGTTGTTCCATGTAAACCTCTTCTTCCAATTCACCATTCAGAAAAGTAGACTTCACATCCATTTGATAAAATTTAAAGTCCTTGTATGTTGCAAATGCCAAAAACATTTTGATTGCTTCCATCCTAGCCACTAGAGAAAATTTTTCCTCAAATTCTATTCCTTCCACTTGTGAGTAATCTTTACACACAAGTCTTTCTTTATTTCTTACTACTTCTCCATTCTCATTCAGTTTGTTTCTAAATACACACTTAGTTCCATTTATGTTCTTGTTTTCTAGTCTAGGAACTAATTTCCAAGTTTGATTTTTCCCAATCGACATAAGTTCTTCTTCCATTCCCTTCATCCAATGTTCATCTTTGCATGCTTCACTAAATATTTTAGATTCAACTTTAGAAAGTAAGCACAGATTTACCTTAGCTTCAACAAATCTACTTCTTATCAATACTCCTTTCCTCTTGTCTCCAATGATCTATTCTTTGGAATCATTATTTTGCACATGCTTAGGGGTCTTAGGGGTCTTCTCCAAAGCCTCTTCTTCTTCATTCTACACTTCTTTTTCTTCAACTACGTATGTATAGGATCATGATGGGCCAAAAAGTGGCGATATGTAAGTGATATGATGGCCCATGTGGCTAACGACTTTTTTTTCACCCAAAATTCATGAAACGAAAAGGGTTTTTATAGGAGACTCTTAGCTTTCCATCAATATAAATTATTCTTTAATTTGAATTTAATAAATAATTATTATTCATTTTCTATTTGAATTATGACTAAAGTCCTAACTAATAAGCTGATTGAAAAACATCTATAGCTTTCAAACGGTATCACGTTTTTTGAATCCAAAACATGCGTCACATTCTATGCTTCACATACTATATGATTAAAAAAAAAAAATGAATTTCATGAATTTTAGACTGAGTTAAGGTGGTCAAACATATGAGTTTTTATATTTTTTAAAAGTTGTAATAAAAATCATAATTAATTATTTACTTGGAAAAAAATTACAAAAAAATATGTATCACATCAAGATATGAGTCCTCTACTTATATCTAAAATCTTATAAAAAAAATTTATCATTCTATTGTGGTTAGGGTGGTCAGATAGACACCTACTTATTTTCTCCCTAAATTTTAAGTACTACTACATTGAAATTTTAAATTTTCACTAAATAGATGTTTTTTAAAAAATAAACCTAGTAGTTTAGAAACTAAATTCTTACATATTTTTGAAATAATATAGATAACTTATTCAAATTTTTACATCAAGTTACTTAACTTTGATTTTTTTGAATTTTTTTCTGCCTAAGGGCCTTCTTTTTCCATGATGATCCTGCACATACTCAACTTCTTCTTCTTCTTCTTCTTCTTCTTCTTCTTCTTCTTCTTCTTCTTGTTTGTAATTAGGTTCATCTAATACATATCCATCTACTACAATTGAATTCTACAAATTTTCATCAACCTTAAAATTTGCACTTTCAAAAATATTTCTCAACCTTTTGTTGTAACATTTGTAAGCTTTTCTTTAGTATAATATACAAGGAAGATACCTTCATCATACCCCGCATCAAACTTTGCTAAGTTTTCTTCATCTCTTTTGATATAACACTTGCTTCTAAATACTCTAAAGTACTTGATAGTAGGCATAATTCCATACCATAACTGATAGGGAGTCTTTGTGCTATTAGCTTTAGCTTGAACTCTTTTAAGTATGTAAATAGAAGTATGAATTCTTCTCAATAGTACAGTTTCAATATATTTTCTTCTTTAATAATAGTTATAGCAGCTTCTTGAATAGTCCATTCTTTTCTCTCAACCACTCCATTTTGTTGAGGAGTTCTAGGAGCAGACAAGTTCCTCTATTACATGAACTTCACAAAGCTTGTTAAAATCATTGGAGGTGATTTCTCCACCTTTGTTAGACCTCAAAATTTTAATTTTTATATCCATCTCATTTTCAACCATAGCTTTAAATGCTTTGAATTTATCTAATGCATCATATTTCTCTCTAAGAAAAGTAACCCATGTCATTTAGAGTTATTATCAATAAAAAGTAAATTTTAATATACTTATTCTAGAGATTAGTTGATTGGTACACTAACTTCATTTGAAATGAGAAAGCTTGGTTTGAAAAAATGGTATAAATTAGAGACTGCTTTCAAGCTAGAAAATTAGAAGAGCTCGAAGATTTAGATGGAGAAGACCTTCATGATGTGGAAGCTAACTTTGCAGAAAAGGGAATTGGTAAGTACAAAGATAAACTACCTTTCAAATGCTTTAGTTACAGAAAAGTAAGTCTTTATGCTGAACAAGATGTCCAAATAGAGCTTTAAACAATAGAAGTAAGGAAAATAAAGAAAAGATGATTAAAATAAGTTACTATGTCAAAGAAGATGATGGTATTTTTGATGATTATTTTGATTATGGAGATGTTGATGAAAATGGATGCTTGTTCTTAGCTTTAAAAGATGAATCTACTTCTGCTAACTTTGAAATTTGTGTGAAGGAAAGTGTTCCAAAGAAGGTTGAAGGTACTTAGGTTTCTAATTTTCATGTCAAACATGACAAAAACTATTGGGTTGTTGATAGTGGCTACTCAAATAACATGACTAGAGACAAAATTAAATTTGTAGAACTTGAAAAGTATGATGGAGGATAAGTTAAATTTGGAGATGATTCAGGAGCTACGATTTATGGAATAGTTTCAATCAGTTTTGATGATAAGAATAATACAGAAAATTTTTACCATGTTAAAGTTTTATGTCATGGTCTATTGATTGTTGGAAAAATGTGTTGCAAAGGATATAATCTTGTGTTTAAGGATGAAATATGTGAGATTAGAAAAGGGTCTAGAACTGTGGTTGTTGCTAGTAAGAGGATAGATGGAAACATCTTTTAGCTTAAGGATGTTGATGGCCATTTCTTTATGTCTCATATTAATGATAACTAGTTCTGGTTATGGAATTGGAGGATGTGTCACAGGAATTTTGATAATTTGGTGAGAATCAGTTTAGTTCATGTAGTTAGAGACCTACCAATAATCACAAAGCTTATCAATGTTGTTTGCAAAGATTTTCAATTTGCAAAACAAATAAGAATTAGTTTCAAAGGAAAGCAATAATATGCTACCAAACTATTGGAATTAATACATACATATCTTTTTGGTCCTATAAGGGTGAGAATTCTTCATAGTACCTTTTCACTATAAGTATCAAGAAGAGATCTAAGAACTTTCTTTAGCACCCTAGGTTCTTTAACTTTTGCACTAAGACCTCTCATAACACTTACCAACTCATCAACTCTCTACATGTAGGTTGTAATTATTTCATCTTTAAACATTCTTAGGGTATCAAATTGTGCCTTTAGATTCTAAAATTTTTCTTGTTTAATCTTGTCATATCCTTCATAAGTTCTTTCAAGCTTATCCCAAACTTCTTTATTAGTCTTAAGATTCATAACTTTAACAAATTTAGAATTTGAAAGACTGTTCATAAGAATAAATCTTTCCTTAGCATTTACCTCATGTTCCTTGATATCATTACTTGTGCTTGGACCATTCTAAGGTGTAACATATTGAGTCTTTATTTCTTTTTCAATCTCAAATACATGAGATGTCAGATATCCTTCCATCTTTGTCTTTTAAAATGTATAGTCTATTCCATCAAATCTAAGGTAATCAATCTATTTTTCCATCCCAGATCTACCTCAAGCGGTTAAACTCTTCTCCAAGGAACCTTGATCTGATACCAATTTTTGAATGAACAAGCTAATTGAGAGGGGGGTGAATCATTTGTAGCAAATTAAAACATCAAAATCCTCAATAATAATCAAAACCTCAAATAATCATTAAGCGATTAATCTGTTATAGTGATTAATCATGGAATGTAGATAATAGAAATTGAAATAACAAAACCATACAGAAGAGAACACCAAATATACATGGAAAAAATAATGAGGAAAAAACCACGATGAGGATTAGCTCACAATATTAGTAATTACAAAATTGGTACAAGGGCTCACTACCAGAATAGGACACATTATCCAAAAAGACTCACAACCAGGGCTCACTACCATAGAAAGAAACAAAGAATATAAAAGAGAAATATTACATAGAGAAAAACTTCTCAATCCAATAAGGAATCCATCACAATTTCTCTCACACTTTCACAACCTTGCATGAATGATTGCCAACACCTTCAACTCACTGCAATCAAGAATCCAACACTTTGAAGTTTGCACTACTTTGCTCAAATTCACATCTATATGTAATTTGCATCACATTCATCACTCGCATCTATCTCACATCTATCATGCTTCTCTCTTGCATCTTACAATAAAATTATTCTTATTTATATCAAACTCAACCTTGAAAAGCTTTTCCAAGGTCAGAAACTATCCATTATATTTTAAGTTTAAAATTAGGTCTACACCCAATCATTCCCGCAGTGGATAGGAATGAAGGTGACCCATATAAATCCTTAATTATGACCCAAATTAATCCTAACACACCTAAACATGCTTTCATAAACTTCTCATGTAGTGCTAACACAAGGTTGGCCAATACCCTTGCTAAACACCATAAAACATTGAGTACACACTTCCTTAAATCAATCTAAAACATTAAAAAAAATCACTTGAATGAAATATAGAATAATCCATGAACCACTTGAGATCCAAAAAAGACTTCATCCAAGCTCACATCATAGAAATACTTCAACCGAAAACATCTAGTTAACATTATTCACACACTAAAGCATGAACACATACTATACTATACCAAATCAAGTGAAACCTTGAATATTGAAAGGTATGAACATTATAAGCAACTTCCCAAATCTACACAACCTGAAGTCAAATTTTGGAGAAATGCAAAGCAAATGCATTTCTCCCAAACCACAAAAAATAACATTGAAAAACTAGTTCACACACTGCTGAAAATATCTCACTATACAATGACCTAGAAACCCAAATCCTAAACATAGCAACTACAAACAAACTTGAAAAACATATTAGATCAACACATGCATAGCATCAACATAGATGAAACACGGAGCATATCTTGGAGCAAGTTCGAAACACTTGCACAACACTATTTTCTCTGTTTATCAAATTTTCTCAAAATTACTTGGAAACCAAGTACTAGAGACATCATCTCAACACATTATTTCATTCCAACACATCTCTGGATATTGCAACATAAAGATAGATCCATGTACTCATAACACCTCCTCAATATCTCAACTATACATGCACAACCTACAACAACTTGTTTTCCTCTTTTCCACAATTTTCTCAATATTCTCAAAATCTTCATCATGCAACACACTTCCTCAACATATAGTTGACATCAATGACAACACCTTCATACTTTCAACATACTAGAGATTGAAAATTTCCCAACATAACATCATAGACTACAAGTATTTCATATCCTCTCATATATAGTATGAAATTATGAGTTAATGTTAAGGTATTCACATAGAATCCCTCAAGGTTTCATTAAATTTATACAAGGTTAATATAAGAAATACATTCTTATACTCTAAAAACAACTAGGTTTTAGAATAAGATATGTTGTTTCACTATACAAGAAAAGTATGTCTTGAACTATGAAAAATTTTCCTTCAATAAGGTTCATTCTTTTATAAATGTTGTTAATGAACACTAATATGTAATTTATTTCTTTACCTATACACTCTAATTATTGTTCATAAGTAATATAAAAAAACGCTTCCATCTAATTACACACTATATTTTTATAAATTTATTGTGTTTCAAAGGTGGTTAAGCATTAAGCAACACTTAAGGCTTTCATTTTCTTTCCTAATTATTAGTAAATAATACCATTTCATAATAAAATTCTCTATCCTAACAAATCTAAGTTTAGTGACTTAGTAATAATATTGTGATCTATAATTCATGGATAGGAATTAAACATGGACATTCAAGGAATAATAATTTAAAGGTTATAATAATAACAATTTGTAATGCCAATTTGTACTAATATTAACCATAACATTCATTATTTCAATATAATACTTATCTCAATAACATTTGCAACAACATATACATTCAATAATATTAATATGATTATAAAAAAATTATCAATCTAAAAAAATATTTATACTATATAAAACACAAATCATTACAAATAAATTTGATCTAAAACTACAATATACCTCTTAAAATAATTACAACACTAAATTAAAATAAAATGATATACAAATTTCACGATAAGAATATATTAAAAAAGTATATATCTTAGTGAAAATGAATTGGTATAAAAGAATAAAAATGATTAAAAACAAATAACTATAAATATTAAAATTTGATAAAGTAAAACCATAATCTACAATAATAAAAATTCAAGAATCTACTAGAGAAGTTAGGCCAGCCACAAACTTGAGTTTATATTTTTCTATTAATATCTAACTCTTCTCATGTTCCCATGTTTATTAAGAGAATTACTACAAGTACCTCTCAGATTTATCTATGAGTCGACAACAAAGCTTGGTCGTTTTTTTATTTTAGTCAAAAGAGGTTGGTTCACATTTATTTGCACATATCTCTTTTCATCGATAAAATATATGATAGCACATGAAATTCGATGTTATAAGCTTTATCACATGCAATATAAGATAAATAATTGAAATTTGATTTTTATTTTTAATATCTTCTTTCAAAAATATCATTATAAATAAAATTATCTAATTAGTTATTATTATGTATATATATTAATTAATAGCATTCTAGAAGATTTTTTAGTCAAAGTGAATATTTAGTTTTAAAAATAATAAAAGATATGCAACATTCAATGAGCTGTCAGTGTACCAAAATACATTATTATTTTATTTGAAAATAAATAGTTGTCAATATAATTTAAAATTATTGTTGACAAAAGGGTAAAAATTATAAATTATTATTATTTACGTAGTTTTTCACCTTTCATAAATGATAATGAGACTCTCAATAGCTTCCATTAATTCAATGGAGAATTTTATATTTGGTAAGCTATGTCACATCATGTCATCTAATTTTGTATAGGGACTAAGTCATACCATACTATTTAACTCTCTTAAAAATAAAATAAAATATGTAATAATGAAAATTAAAATAATCTTATAATAAGAAATGACTGAAAATATGTTAAAAAACAATTTCACAACTTGATTGACAATTAACCTTAATATTAATTGACTAAAATATTGAAACCAAAATTAAAATAAAAAAATAAAATAATCTTTTAAAAATCCTAATACTACAAACTATATCATATCATCTAATTCAATTTATTTATCAAATAAAATCAAATCAGATACTATAACTATAAATTTAGAATATATAAAAAAAAAAAACTTAAATTTAAGTGGCCTTCTTACCATATTTCAATGTGTAAGAAACAAGAACGGACATGGGGAAAACAAAAATAGAAAGCAACTGAATTAATAAATTTCGAATGAATATGTATTTATATATTCAACACCTTATCCACCACTACTACCAAGCTCTGCAAGGCTTATCCTTACTTCTTTTTATTTCATCTCACAAGGATTTGGTTTGCGTTTATTTTTATGATAAAATATATGATAATGCATTACAGTTCATTCTTGTGTTACCATAAACTTTTTAATGAGTAAGAAACAAGAAATAACGTGGGAGAGAAGAAAATAGAAAGCAACTAAGTTAACAAAATTTGAATGAATATGATGTTCAACAGGAGGGTATGTATTTATATATTCAACACCAAATCCCCCTCGAATACCAAACTCTGCAAGGCTTACTCTCTATGGTGATTCCCACTCTGACCCGTCTCTCAGTTTGAATTAAAATTATCTACGTCACGCTCTACAGAATTTCGCATACGCTTATTTTTACCTCTTTCCATGCACTGAAGAAATATTAAATGAAAAGAAGTGGGAAAGATCACGAGTCAAAATCTGTTAACTTTCCATTTTAGTGCTGTTAGTGACGGTATTTACAGATATAAACAAAGTCTACACGCACAGATTTTCAATTTGAACTTCCAAATCTGATCGGCGGTGGGCAATGCTTTGAATTGGCATTCTCTTATGACGGCGACCTGGCATGCCATCTCTTTCTTACTCGATTCAAAGCACCCATTTATTCGGTCTTTTCGCATTAGTAACCCCGAAACTCCAATCCTATATGATTTTATTAATCAACGTGTATTTAACTCTACATTATTCCATAGTTTATTGTCGGAATGGGAAAGACTGTTACTCTACCGACATGATTTAATTTGTAGAAGTGGACAATTCAGTGCTTCCAGAAAACAAATATAAGCATGTGCATATGTGTCGTTCACTTCTTTGTTTTCCTCATTCAAATTGAAACATCTCGTGTGGATGAATGAATGGCTTAGTACATTCATCAATTCTGGTAGGCCGCAAGTAGGGACTAAAGTGATCATCATTTATCTGTTTTGGTGATTTTTATTCTATAATATATATGGCTTTTAATTATTTTTATGTTTTTTTTTTAATTTATTGGTATTGGAACTATAAATTTGAGTTGATAATTCTTTAGTTAAGAGTGAAGGATTGATGGATATCTATTTTGTCAAAAATTAAGTGGGGTAAAGTCCAAACCATGTCCCTTATTTATTATCTCTAGAAGATTGGGACCTTGATGGTAATTAAATATAGTAACATACTATCACTTTCATATATTGTCCTCAATCAATTGAACTAAAACACATTGGTATCATTATAAAATTTGATTGTATAATATATATTTTAGGTGTATCTAGCATATTAAATAAATAAGTTACTTTAGCTTATACAAAGTTTTTTGCTTATAAACAAAAGGTATATAAATTATAGTGGAACATATTTTCTTTTTATTAATCACCTGTAGCCAACAATCACAAAGATGTAGGAGAGAGCAAAGAGTAGAATTCTAGATAAAAAAAACAAGTCTTGAATTCTTGTGTCACAACAAACAAAACAAGGCAGCCTTTCTAATTGTTTTCTTAACATTTTGAGTATGCATGTGTTTAAATTTTGAAATGTTGCATTCATTTAACTTTGTCTATGTTATGGTTCATCAAATCACATTGTCTTTTTCCATGTCTGTTTTCTTAATGTCAAGTGAACACTATCATAACATACATATTATAGTGAATCAAGGTCTTAATTTTTCTTGGGGGACACATGGTTTGATGATAGATAGAAGAAAACACAAGAAGGCTTTAGTTTTGTAGTATGCATAGTATTGCATAGATTAGTTGTATCCTTGCATATATATGCGCTACTAATTTTTGTCCCTAGAAGCATGTGGTGTTAAAAAATATTGTTTATCGGATGCTTTAGTAGTTGTGCATATGATAACTAGTGTTGTGTGCACATTCTATAAACATGCAAAATATTATGATTATTGAGATATTATACACCTAACGTGCATGGATATTTATGCATATGCAAATTTTTAATAGATAAACATTTCCCAAAACCTACCTTTTCTTAGTACACAAAATATATTAAAGCACGAACGATCATGTATATGGCTTATAATCGACATATAAAACCCTTAAAAATCACAAAATACCTTTTTTCTCACATACCCCATAATCCTATAAAACTTGTGGTATATCCAGAACTACACATGGATTTACATTTTGTACACGCATTCCTTCAAATTATGTAATTTACCTCTCAACTTCCACATCCCATAAACTTGTTTTTCTCCATATTAGAAAATTCAAGTCTTCCATTTGTATGGCATGCACTCATGATTTGTAACCTCATAAAAGGGTGATAAAAATAATGGAAACCAAAAGTGTTAAATGCACACTTATGTGAACAATGTTTATATAATAATTACTTTTTGGCCATATTTCAGCACATGTTTACTTTTGTATGTAGTTGTAAAACACTTCTCGAAGTACACAAACAAAATCTTGCATCAAATCTACCTTATAAACCCATGTTCAATATTCATGTTGTTGATTTCCTTACATGTGAATATATTCACTTATTTGAAGGAAGCCTCATATTTAGATGAGCTATGGTTTTATATATTCAAGTTATTTTGTTTCATCACATGTCATAAGAAATACCTTCTTTCTCTAGTGCCCTACGATCTTGCAAAAAATAGGGTATATCAATTACCACATTTGGATTTACATTCTATGCACAAATACCTTCAAAACATGTAATTTACCTCTTTGATGGAACACAAGGGGTAAGGGCCTATTTCACTCTAGTTCATTAAATAAAACCAAGATCCCTCAACCAATTGAATTGATTGAGGAATGGACTAGGTTTAGGATGGTTTCCTTGGGTGTGATTAAAGAGAAAAGGGGTTCACCACTAAGCAATGGCTTAGAATGAAGGAAATGTAAAGGACGTACTATTTTAACAAAGTAAGCTAGAATATGAAACTTCAAATCAAAATAATAAACTGAGAATGAATAGAGGTGCACCTGGAAAACTGAAGAGGCTTGAAATAGGGTCTGTAATCTTGAAATTCTAAATTTTATAGCACACTAGGACTCATACGCTAGTTGGGGCGATTTAGTCCAAGTTTAGGGTTTCAGGTTGAAACTAGAAATTGCAACTCCTAAACTAGGATCTACATAAAATGTTTGAAAAATGGTATATACTAGGACTCATACGCCAGTTGTGACGATATAGTCCTATTATTAGGATTGATTTAAAACTTTGATATCCTCTAGTGGTCTCTTGTAGCTTCTCTCTTGTCTAATCTCCAAGTTTGAAACTCTGAATTTTGACCTGTAGGTGACTTTCTGTGATCTTGTAAGAAAGGAGACAACTTTGCAACTTTGAAAAAATTCTTCAATCTTGCTCTTCAATGGATCTTCAAACTAGATCTGCAAATCATACATCAAAGAGAGGGAAAAATGTTGTTTTGTTAGTGGATAGGGGTTTTCCTTGGCCAAACTTCATTTTGGTAATCAAACCTTGAAATGAATAGAAATGGAATAAAGGAATGATGAATGAACAAATAAGTTATGTTGAAACTCACCAAATTGTTGAATAAGAGGCTGCAATCTTGTATGAGATGGCTAGCATCATTTTAGATTTCAACTCTTGATTGTATGTTATGAATCTTGACTTGAATGCTTTTTTGAATCATGAAAACCTACATCACAAATATTAGCTAAAAAACACACATGATGCATGATGATTTTGACATGATGCTTGATTCTTGAATATAGCTCCAAATTGCTTGATAATTAGGTCTTGAATGCTCTTGAAAGCTCATGAGATCACTACCTTGCGGGTGATCCCACAATACTAGTTTACAATCTTTGGCCAAACTAGACACTTAAATAATTTTTTCTAACTAAATCTTCATTTTCAGGCACCTATAGCATCTAAACCATGAGGAATTTGAACATGATGCAAACTAGTGATTTGTGAAATTTTGTTTGTATATTCTAAATATATATTTTTGCAAAATTTATGGAATTATATTGCACTTCTTTTTTTATCTCCTTCAAAAACTAGTTTTTTTTCAGTAAACAACATTTTTAAGGAGTGACGCTCACAGTATAATGCATAACTTTTTTTCCATGAAGGATAAAATTCTTTTTTTTTTTGAATTTAGATTTGTAACTATGATATCTAGTGCTTCTAATTTTTTTCATAGTGTTTTATTGAATATTTTTTCCTTAATCAAGTTTCAAAGTCAAACTAATTACAATTTAGACATAGGCAGACCGTATAACGCATAAATTTTTTTGTATGTATTGAAATTCAATTTTTTTTGTTGGATCAAGGACTTCAATGTTTGGTGCACTCATATTTTTGAATATTTTTTTGATAATATGCTATTTTTCCACATGTGCATAACAAAGAGCTTGATTTTCAGTGAAAAACCTACATTCACAAGAAATAAAAAATAAATATAATAATTAAATTAAAATTATTTAAAATTATATTTTTTGGGAAGCTTATAATAAGGAATACATACTTACAAAAAATAAATTTTAAATGAATTCATTTGATCCCCCAAAAGGTAAATCAAAAGTTTTTTTTTTATCAACATTTTGATAGGTGTAAAGAAGACTTCATTATGGGTATGGTTTAAAACTAGCGGGGATCTATCCAAGGGGGTTTCATCTAAGGTGGTTCAATAAAACCATCTTCAATTGGAATAATTTAAATAGAACTTTTCAAGGCTTAAATCAATATATTTTCTAAAATTATGTGATTTTAGCAAAATTCATAATCTCTCAAAAATTGTAAACTAGTTTTGTGGGATCACCTTTGTTGTCAGGAGAAAATATGTGAAATAACCTTGTATTTATATTTGTTTATCCCAAATTTCTCAAAAGTACAACACTACAAGCTGACATTAGATCTGGGAGAATAAAATCCCACCAAGAAATTGAATTTAAAATAGGTCCAAGCTAATTGGGACTCATATGCTAGTTTTGGCGTATGAGTCCCAATAGCCTAGACTTTGGACAGAAATTTCAAGAAATGTTGAGTTCTATGCTAAATTTAGGTTCATTCCCCATGCACCATAGAAAAATGGTCCCTTATCATTTTCATGGTCTTTTAGGCTTTTCTTCATGATATTTGGTCCATTTTGCTCTAATTTAATGTTACAATGTGGCTTGAATATTCATATTAGGTCCTTAAAATTCAAATTATGACGTCTTGTGATAGTTTTGTGAAGTGATGTAAAACATTTCTACACTTTTCTAGACTCTATTTAATATAATTCTCCTAAAAATCATCTTTTCATCACTAGTCAAGTCCTATTTTGATGTGTTGAAAAGTCTTGTAACAAAGATTCATTCTTTTTTAGGCTTAATTTCACTATTTACACCTTTCTTATGTCTTTCATGACCTCTTTATGCCCTTAGAAAGCTTAATTAAGTGTGTTTTTGAATGTAAACCCGACATACAACATTAAATACAAGATAATTCCCAACACCCACTTTCAAGTCCAAGGTGGGACCCATTTGCCATGGGTGGAAAATGAGTCCCTCTTGGCTCCAAATTCAAAAAAAAAAAAAAAAAATTCAATTTTTTATTTAAAATCACCCTACATCAGCCTATGATGAGGTATTACTAGGTTACTAGGGCACAAGTGTGTATAAATAAGTGTTTTTACATCCATTCTAACCCCCATTCATTCAAGCATTCATCAAATTCACTTATTCATTCAATCATTCAATCATCCAAGCATTTTGCATCATTGAATCAAGCAATTGACAAGTATTGTGGAGCAAATATTGCATCATCTTTAGATTTCTTCAACAAGGGCTTGGTAAGTTGATAGCATTTGCATTTTATTTTTTTATCATTCTCTTTCATTTCATTATTTCATTAATGGTTTGATTACTAAAGTGGGATTTGATCAAGGAAAATCCCTATAACCTAACCCCTACCATTTTCCCCTTTTGCATGTATGATTGCAGGTGTGTGTATGTAGATTGACAAGTATTTAGGTGTTGAAAAGTGGTCAATAATTCAACAAAGTGTTTCAATTAAACTACATCATATTTCAAGCTTGGAGAAGACCTACAGGTTGTTTTCTATAGATTTGACTTCAGCAACCCGATAAGACAAGCAGACAATCTCAGATCTAGTGCTATAGAATCGGTCTTTGATTTCTTAGAATTTTGGGAGAGGACTGATTCGCCACATGTGGTGAATGAGTCCCACCTTAAGGATGGAAATCCATATTTTGTTAGATTCCAAATCCTAACACAAAGAAACCAACTCTTAGCAAGTTTTCATCAGAAGTAGGACTGATTCGCCATCAATGGCGAATGAGTCCCATTGTTGATTTTTAGTGATTTTTATCAGCCTTCAAAACATTCCAAAATCTCCATTAGACATCCAAGTGTATCTTTTACTTTTTTGTTCTTGCATTTGTTCATATTTAGTTTATGTTTGTAATCATCACCGTGTTTTCCAACATTGCATAGTTCTTAAGTTTTGCATTCCTAATCATTCAAAAAGTTCATTTAGTTGCACTTAGATCATCTCATTTAGTCTAACGGTATGTGCACGATCATCATAGAAAAAATAGGCCCTTAAGTGGCGAAAAAATTCAGAAAAATCAGAGTTAGACAACTTGACGTAAAAAAATGAATAAGTTATCTATATAATTTCAAAAATATGCAAGAATAGAATCTGTATAAAATTGAATGTAGTTTCTAAACTACTAGGTTTGTTTAAAAAATAAAATAATCTATTTGGTGAAAATTTGAAATTTCAATGTTGTAGTACTTAAATTTCAGGGAAAAAATAAGTAGGTGTTTGTCTGACCACCCTAACCACAATAAAATGATA
This sequence comes from Sequoia sempervirens, assembly GCA_007258455.2. NCBI lineage: Eukaryota > Viridiplantae > Streptophyta > Pinopsida > Cupressales > Cupressaceae > Sequoia > Sequoia sempervirens. The sequence continues at coordinate 350,839,831 of VDFB02193867.1, forward strand.
ATATTTTTTTATAGGATTTTAGATATAAGTAGAGAACTCATGTCCCAATGTGATGCATATTTTTTTGTAATTTTTTTCCAAGTAAATAATTAATTATGAATTTTTTTTTACAACTTTTAAAAAATATAAAAACTTGTATGTCTAACCACCTTAACTTGGTCAAAACTTCATGAAATTCATTTTTTTTCAATCCTATAGTATGCGAAGCATAGAATGTGACACATGTTTTGAATTCATAAAATATGATATTGTTTGAAAGCTATAGATGTTTTTCAATCAGCCTATCAATTAGGACTTTAGTCGTAATTCAAGTAGAAAATGAATAATAATTATTTATTAAATTCAAAGTAAAGTATAATTTATATTAGTGGAAAGTTGAGAATCTCCTTTAAAAACCCTTTTCGTTTCATCAATTTTGGGTTAAATAAAAGTCGTCAGCCACATACCCATCATATCGCCACTTTTTGGCCCATCATGATCCTACACATACCCCTAAATAACATCATACATTGCATTATTTGAGTGAACTCGTTAGATTTCCTTGAGTAGGGTTTGTCTCTCTCCTTTTAGGTGGAATATCCTAAGAGTACAAGAGTAGTTTATAAGCCCTACCCAAAAATCTATGGTTCACCTTGAAACTTAGGTTGGACCCATATGCCCAAGGTGGCATATGAGTCCCAAATAACTAAATCTGGAACACACAATGCAAAGACATTAAATTATGATTCATCATTAGTTATGTATAGGGACTATCCTTGGAAAGATGCATTAAATATGGCTTGTGGATGCAAAATAGGATCAAATAAGGCATAAAGAAGCCCAATTTTAGTAGGGAGGACCCAACACACGTGTGAAAATGTAAAGGGATACATTTTCCTACTCTATATTTATCCCTGACTTTAGTGAGAGGAGGAAATTTATTCAAACTCACACTAAAGTAGACAAACTCACATCAATAGGGGTTCAAGTGTATGAATGCTAGTAAGATAGGATGACAACAATCAAGAGGGTTACATAGGTCCCCAAGATCAAGATCCTATGACAAACTAAGATAGACAGGAAATAACACACATGTGAATAGTATAAGGAGCAACAACAAGACACAAGCATACATTTCCAAAGACAAAAGGAAGAAAGAAGAATACAAACAAAAGGGGTGGATCAAGTCTCAACCACTTTTTCAGCACAATGTGGATTAGATCTAAGTTGTTTGTCCAAAAACATTTACAATTGGAACATGATGTCCACTATGCAAACCAAATGCACACTCACAAGGGATAGTGGAACCTTAGGGCATCCAAAAGGCAAGCCCCTAGCGAGACACATATGCACGTGGCCAGTATGCACTCACACATGCAAGCAAGTGGCTATGGGAAAGTGACACCTAAGTTTGGATCCCATATGCTAACCATACCAGTTATACCTCCGGATAACTTTGATAAGGAGATACACAAAAAAAATAATAGGAATTCATGAGGAAGAAAAACTTTGTATGCTTGATACCCATGAATGAACAAGACAACTCCACAAGTAAGCAAAGTATGTTATGCAAGGTGGGCATATAATAGATATTGTAAATGCAAAAAAGTGTATGGAACATTCAAAGGAGTTTTTCTTACTTCATGTAAGGTCTTAACTTAGGGAAAATCATGCCTAATGTGTCCAAGAGAGGACCAATCAAAGAATAGAAGATTTTCCACTTAGGGGATGTAGTGTGTCACATCAAGCCACTAAGAGGAATATAATATGCTAAGAGAGATCGCACTATTGAAGGACATCACAACCAACGTCACAATAAAGATAAATATGTATCACATGAAGTAAGAAGACTATAGAATAAAATATGAGTTGAAAAATGCAAAATAATAATGCCAATGTGTGCCCCCACTTTAAAAAAATTGCTAAACACCATGCTATGAGAAATTGCTTTAAAGTAGCAAATGAGAAATGCTAACAATAAAGAGGACATCAGAGCTTATTTGGAAAGTCCTATGCCAAGTCATATGTTTCCAAATGAAGCTACATGATGAAAAAGGGGTTTCCCCCAAAATGAAATCCCAAAATTACACATAAGGGACCCATGGATTTGGGGTCAGTATGTCTTTGCTGGAATGTTTTTGGAGAGCTCAAAACTACCATCATTCCCCAAATACTCATGAAAGATGAAGAATGACATAAAGAGAGAAAAAAATAAGAATTTTTTTTTGGTTGAAACATGGAAGAGACCTAATATCTCAATGCCTTGCATCATACCCAAAAGGGTAACACAAGACAAGGAAAAAGATAAAGGAATTTTTTTTGGGTCAACATGGAAGAGACCTAAATGTCTCAACACCTTGCATCATCCTAGAAAGAAAAGAAAAAAAGACAAATGAAAAGGATAAATATTTATGACATAGAGAATAATGTAGGTACTGTTAACTAATTTTCACCCACAGGCTCAATCAAGCAGGATAAATCAAGTGACAGAGGATTAAGAAGGCCAAATGAAGCATTCGCACAAGGGAAAAAGTCATCAACCTGATGCTAGGTCATAGGGAACTCAGTTAGGAAACCTGCCTTGTTCAAGTTCGGCATGAAAATCCTCTAAGGAGAGAGTCGCCAAGACCTTCAGAATGTCTCACCGACTAAAAGGGCTCTCACTGAATGAAGGCATCATCTCAGGCGAATGTCTAGCCAACGGGCCGATGTTTTGGTGACAGTAATGAAGCTCAGTAGGAGTCTCTCTGATAACAAGTGTTTTTTCGAGGGGATGATGCATTCGGTATAGGGTTGTGCCCTCGAAAAATGGTCTTACCGATGTGGTCATGTCTCCCCGACAAGAAGGATGGGCTCTCGGCAAAGGTTGGTGCCTTCGTCAAAAAGTTTCACCAACACATGAGAGTCACCTCAACTGGATCCCAGTTCACCAAAAGGAGGGTCAGGTCGCCAAGATGTCTTGATGACTAGCCAGAGCCTCACCTAGAGAAATTGATATCACCATGATGTCTTGGTGAAGGCATTATGTCTTGCCGAAGATGAGGGGTCTCGGGGTAGCATTTTTCTTTCAGTAAGATCTCTCACTGACACTCAGGAGTCTTCCTGACAGATGAAGAAGCCTCGACAGGAGATAATGGTGTCGAAGAAGGATGGAGGAGTCACTGTGATGTCTCGGTGAATGGACTAGTCTCGCCGGAAGATGAGGGGCCTTGGGGTAGCGTTTTTCTTTCGGTAAGATCTCTCATTGACACTCGGGAGTCTTGCCGATAGATGAAGAAGCCTCGGCAGGAGATGATGGTTTCGGTGAAGGATGGAGGAGTTGTTGTGATGTCTCAGAAAATGGAGTGGTCTTGCTGAAAGATAAGGGGGGTCTCGATATGTGTTTTTCCTTTGGCAAGAGTCTTTCTGACAACAAAAAGACCTAGCCTAGAAAGTTTAACATCAGCATAAGGTCTCGTTGATATATAGATGTCTCCCTGATAGAAAAAAGAGCTTGCCGAAGAGAGTCTGGATTTCAACATAAGGTCTCAGCGATGCAGAGGGTCTTGCCGATAAAGGGAGCCTTCGGTGTAACATTCCAAGTCAGAAAAAGGTCTCCTCGACCCGGTGATGTCTTTCCGACTAGTGAACAACTCGACGAAAGAGAAGACCTCGATGTGAGGTCTGGGCGAAGAAAGGAGGTCTTGCTAACATGAAGGAGCTCACCAAAGAGTAAGTGGATTTGGTGCGACGTCATGCCAAGGAGACAAAGTCTAGATGAAATGAAATTTCTTTTGGTGATATTTCTCGCCAAAGGCATTATGTCTTGCCAAAGGGATTGTGCCCTCAGTCTATTATTTTCGAATTCACCAAGGGTCTCGTCGATCGGGGGAAGTCTCAGCGAAGTAAAGCAGCATCGGCATGACTTTTGGGCTTGCTAAGAACTCTCATCGATAGTTCCATGTTATGCCGATGGTTGCAGGAGGATTTAATCACATCAGTGAGACATGATTAGTGTCTCACCGACATGAAATTCTAGAGGAGGAGTCTTTGACCGTTAGGGGATCTACGTGAAACATGCTCAACCAATCAGAGAAAGCTAAAGTCAATCCATGGCAGTCTGACCAGGATGAAGAAGATCAACAGGATGAAAAGCAATGTGTATCTGTTCTGAGCTTAGGAGCATTCAAAGCACTCAGCAGAGAGGTTCAAAGGTGGACATGAGGGTTAGAAATGAATGCGGTAGCTGAAAAAGATCAAGAAGGCTTCTCCAGGAATGTTTCTTCACCAACATAGGCAACAAGGACACGGGGATGTAGCAATAATTTCAAGCAAAAGATCTAAGGGCAGATCTTTATGAGCCTGATATTTTTTAAGACCTAGGGGCCGACAAACTTTTGTATATAAGGATTTTTTTCCTTCTTGTAAAGGAGTTCTCCTGATGCTTTTCTAAATTCTATGACTTCTACAGTCCTCTCTCAGATTAGCAAAAATTTTGTAACTCATTTTGGAGCATGTTATATAAAATTTACCTTGGTTACCAGTGATAGTTCATTTTTTCCTTCTGGTTCTTGTGAAGTATTGTGCAATTTTAAGTGATTCATCAAGCTACTTAGTGAAATATTTCTTTTCCTTATAGCTTTGTTTCATGTTAGCATACCTTTCTTTACAAAAGTAGTATTATGTAGGTTACAAACTGTGTTTACTCAATTACGCATGAGCTTTTAATTGTGAAAATATTCTTTTCCTTCTTGAAAGTGTGTGCATGTCAAACTTATTTGTATGCATAATCTATAGAATCTTGTTGTGCAGTCCCATATCCATCATCAGTTTTCAAGTGTAAATTGAGTATCTCACTATTCTTATCAGTTCGGTGCATCACCCTAGGATTTAATTTCCATTTTTATGTTTCTCCTTCTCCCTTTTCCTTACAAGATCAATAGTTTTAGGTGACACCAAAGGAAGTCGGCCTTCTCCGGAGGTTGACCTCTGCTTACAAGAAACCCACATCTTTGGAGTTCTTCCCATGTTACACTGAGGTGTTGAACATCAGGTTCAACAAGGGTGCAATTTCAGGTGATAACAATTTTTGGCACGCCCAGTGGGACTGTCGAATAGACAAGTTGGAAATTATATGTCTACTACTGGTTTTTAATATGCAGCTAGTAAATTTCAGGCCTTTCAGAGGTAAAATATTAGCATATCATGGAAACTCCAACTTCCTAACAACTGGTTCCAGTAGCCCAAGTGTCTGCAATTAATAAGGTTTAATCTTTAGGCTTGTTATTCCTCATGTCATATTCTACCTTGCGATGTCTAGTTATCAGCAATATAGTGGTTACTCTCCTTCATTTTACGAAAATTTAAGTTTTGGGTCTCCAAACAGTCCTTCTTATTGCAACCAACATTATCAGCAATCCTATCATGCTTTCCACCTTCCCACCCCTGCTCAATTCCCCTCACAGCATATTAGTTCCACTTTGAGCCAGCCTTGTAGCCTCCCGAGTTAATCCCAACATTCTAACAATATGAATACCGAGTTGGGTAGCATCAAGGAGATGTTACTACAGTTTCAAAGGTAGATGTTAGACATAGAAATGGAAAATGAGTATAATATGCAGCAGGAGGAGCTTGCTAGTCAAGTTAATATTCATCAGCAAGAGGTTGAGACACAAAGATGATCCTATTTAGTACAGGAATTTGAACAAATTCAGTCTAACTCTTCTGAAGAACAACTCTCTCAAATGCCCCAATTAGCTGCTACCTTTGCAAATCCTTTCTTTGAGGAAGGGCTTCACTTTCCGTAGATCAATGTTCCAAGTTTTGAACAAAATGAGTTTTCTGTTGAAAAGAAGACAAAGGAAGAGCATCCCATTGATCCAGATAGCTTACTCTTGTGGGAAAGGAATAAAAAGGTAAATCATGTACATCTAGCTATAAAGTGTTTTCAATTGCAGCAGCAAAGGATTGAACAACTAGAAGACATCAACCATTTTGGGGAGTTGTCAATCGATGATAGTCAACAAAACAGCAATAGCATTGGTGAAGATGATGTTGAATCAAATTCATTGCTAAATCCCTTAGATTTTGATTCATTTAAAAAGTCTTCTCATGATGTTTATAAGATGGTTGAAGCCAAAATGCATGAATTGTCAGTTGAAGATCTTCACTTGCAGACCAAGGATACCCAAGTTTCATTGGAAAAGGAGCCACATAAAGAAGAACAATTGACTTCTTTATTTGACCAACTACCTGGTTATGTTGAGCAAGTGGAAGAGAGCATGAAGGTTCCTGGTTTACCAGTTGATTTGGAGCAGCCAAAGAATATCGCTGACTTGTTTGATCAACTTCCTTAATTTGTTGATAAAGATGAAGATCTCACATGCATGATAGCATCTATGTCTGGTATGGAGCAATTAAATGATAAAACTCATCTAGATTTAATGCACGATTATGAGTTAGATGATATCATAGAATTTTTTTGTTCTAACATAGATGATGAGCTAGCATCATATGAAAGGGAAGCATGTGATCAACCCATTCAAGTTAGTGAGACTATTGGAAAAGTTGTAGAGGATAAAGCCTTGCAGCCTATGAACTTATTTGAGGAGCTTCCCCACTTTGTTGAGGAGGAGCTATTTTTTTCATTGACAAAGAGCATAAGGAACCCCAATTTGAAGATTTTTTTTCAGTTATCCAACAGGGATATCAGCTCCTTAGTCAAGAAGATTAGACTGTAGCAGCCAATGAACAACCTGCATATTACCTCCAATCAGCGTATTTTCAAGGACAAGATGAAGTCTTTAGAGATCAACCAAAGGCCAGCAAGGAAAGTTCAAGCTCTTCCCTTACCAGAGGCTATCCAATCAGGTACTTAGCCCAGATGGATTCCAATGAGGCACCCATATATGAAGGTACAGCAAAAGAAGATACCCAAGATGCACTAATAGCCAAACAAGAGTATGTTCAGTTTACTTATCCTCCTCTAATTGACAATACATATGAATTATTTAGTGAGGTAAGTGAAATTTTTCACCACTTTCAAGAAGCAATGCATCATCTTGTTAGGTATCTCCCTGTGTCCCATTTTTGCTCAGCTGTCCTTAAACATGCCAGTCACTGCATATTGAGAAGAAAGGGCAGTTATTTCAGTCATCCAGTGAATGGTTTTGTTTGATCAATTTCTTATTGGTTAGTGTAGGGTAGGTTTAGTTGTTATTTCTTTCCCTAAGTATTGTTCCAGCATAGTTAAATAGTTTCCATTCAGCATTTTTTTCTTGTTTTCAATAAGTTTCCAAGTGTTCTGGTGAGTTACAATGTGCTATAGTCATGTACAAAGCTACTCCAAGTCTATTCCTAAGTTTTTCCAATGACTCTGTGCCCAATGGATAGGCCTAGGCTACTAGTTTTTGTGTTTAGTAGGAAAACATCTAGCAAACGTCGCCAAAAATGTTACCTAATTTTTACCCACAAGCTTAATCAGGTAGGATAAATCAAGTGACAAAGGATCGAGAAGGCCAAATGGAGCATTCACACAAGGGAAAAATTCATCAATCTGATGCTAGGTCACAGGGAACTCAGTTAGGAAGCCTGCCTTGTTCAAGTTCGGCATAAAAATCCTCTAAGGATAGAGTCGCCAAGACCAAAGAAATGTCTTGCCGACTAAAAGGGCTCTCGCTGAATGAAGGCATCATCTTGGGCGAATGTCTAGCTGATGAGCCAATGTTTTGGTGACAGTAATGAAGCTCGACAGGAGTCTCTCCAATAACAAGTGTTTTTCCAAGGGGATGATGCATTCGGTATAGGGTTGTGCCCTCAAAAAATGGTCTTATTGATGTGGTCATGTCTCCCCGACAAGAAGGATGGGCTCTTGGCAAAGGTTGGTGCCTTCGTCAGAAAGTCTCGCCAACACATGAGAGTCACCCTGACCGGATCCTAGTTCCCCAAACGGAGGGTCAAGTCGCCAAGATGTCTCAGTGACTGGCTAGAGCCTCACCGAGAGAAATTGATATCACCATGATGTGTTGGTGAAGGCATTATGTCTTGCCAAAGATGAGGGGTCTCGGTGTAGCATTTTGCTTTCAGTAAGATCTCTCACCAACACTCGGGAGTCTTGCTGACAGATGAATAAGCCTCGGCAAGAGATGATGGTTTCGGTGAAGGATGGAGGAGTTGTTGTGATCTCTTTGCAAATGGAGTGGTCTCGCTGAAAGATGAGGGGTCTCATGGTAGCATTTTTCTTTCGGTAAGATATCTCACCAACACTTGGGAGTCTTTCCGACAGATGAAGAAGCCTCAACAGGAGATGATGGTTTCAACAAAGGATGGCAAAGTTGTTGTGATGTTTCGGCGAACAGAGTTGTCTCACCGAAAGATAAGGGGGGTCTCAATATGTGTTTTTCCTTTGGTAGGAGTCTTGCCGACAACAAAAATACCTGGCCAAGAAAGTTTAACATTAGCATAAGGTCTTGCAGACATAAAGATGTCTCCCTGATAGAAAAAGAGCTTGTCGAAGAGAGTCTGGCTTTCAGCATAAGATCTCAGCAATGCAGAGGGTCTTGCAGACAAAGGGAGCCTTCAGTGTAACATTCCAAGTCGAAAAAAGGTCTCCCTGACTCAGTGATGTCTTGCCAACTAGTGAACAACTCAGAGAAAGAGAAGACATCAGTGTGAGGTCTAAGCGAAGAAAGGAGGTCTTGCCAACATGGAGGAGCTCACTGAAGAGTAAGTGGATTCGGTGCGATGTCATGCTGAGGAGACAAAATCTGGATGAAATGAAATGTCTTTTGGTGGGATGTCTCACTGAAGGCATTATATCTTGCTGAAGGGATTGTGCCCTCGGTCTAGTATTTTTGAATTCGCCAAGGGTCTCATCGATTGGGGGAAGTCTCAACGAAGTAAAGTGGCATCGGCATGACTTTTGGGCTCACTAAGAACTCTCATCGACAGTACCATGTTATGCTGATGGTTGCCGGAGGATTTAATCGCATCGGTGAGACACGATTAGTGTCTCACCGACATGCGATTCTAGAGGAGGAGTCTTTGATGGTCAGGGGATCTATGTGAAACATGTTCAACCAATCAAAGAAAGCTAAAGGCAAGCTGTGGAAGTCTAACCAGGATGAAGAAGATCAACAGGATGAAAAGCAACGTGTATCTGTTATGAGCTCAGGAGCATTCAAAGCACTCGATAGAGAGGTTCAAAGGTGGACACGAGGGTCAAAAATGAATGTGATAGCTATGAAAGATCAAGAAGGCTTCTACAGGAATGTTTCTTCACTGACATAGGAAACAAGACACGGGGATCCAGCATTAATTTTAGGCAAAATATCTAAGGGCAGATCTTTCTGAGCCTGATATTTTGTAAGCCCTAGGGGCTGACACACTTTTGTATATAAGGATTTTTTCCTTCTTGTAAAGGAGTTCTCCTGATGCTTTTCTGAAGTCTATGACTTCTACAGTCCTCTCTCAGATTAGCAAAAATTTTGTAACTCGTTTTGGAGCATGTTATATAAAATTTACCTTGGTTACCATTGATGGTTCATTTTTTCCTTCTGGTTCTTATGAAGTATTGTGCAATTTTAAGTGATTCATTAAGCTACTGAGTGAAATCTTTCTTTTCCTGATAGCTTTGTTTCATGTTAGCATGCCTTTCTTTGCAAAAGTATTATTATGTAGGTTACAAACTATGTTTACTCAATTGCGCATGAGCTTTTAATTTGTGAAAATCTACTTTTCCTTCTTGAAAGTGTGTGCATGTCGAACCTATTTTTATGCATAATCTATAGAATCTTGTTGTGCAGTCCCATATACATCATCAGTTTTCAAGTGTAAATTGAGTATCTCATTGTTCTTATCATTTTGGTGCATCACCTTAGGATTTAATTTCCATTTTTATGTTTCTCCTTCTCCCTTTTCCTTACAAGATCAGTAGTTTTAGGTGACACCAAAGGAAGCCGACCTTCTCTGGAGGTTGACCTCTACTTACAATAAACCCACATCTTTGGAGGTCTTCCCATGTTACACTAAGGTGTTGAACATCAGGTTCAACAAGGGTGCAATTTCAGGTGATAACAAGTACAAATAGAGGAATTTTAGAAAGAGAGACACACATCAAACAAAATGGTATGGGGGATCACATTGCACACATGCAATCACATAAAAGAAACATGGAAAATAAAATAAAGAAAAGACTAGTAAGGCACATGCAAGTCAACCTATTCATCCACATCCCAATCTTGTTCATTGTAGATAAAAGGTAGAAAACTAGCCAAATGGACAACAACAAGTGTTGAACTAGGGTAAGGCTATCTAATTCTTGTCCCACTAAGGTGATGAGAAAGAGCTCCTTGAATTTTGAAATGATTTGTGATGAATGTAAAGCATGTAATAGTAAGAATTTTATGATCCTACAACTATTACATGACAAGGAGTGAAATGCCATGCTTTAACGAATTATTTCTATAATATCAAAAAATTTAAATATTTTTTTAAAGCATGAAACTCATCAGGACTATGTCCAAGAACTCTATGATATCGACAATGAGATGTGTTTGTGTTCTTAGGATTTTGTTTTTGATTTTCTCTCATGGGTGGTAATGTATTAAGTCCTTGTCTTAGAAGTATGTGTAGGTTTCTTTTAGTTGCAAATGGCAAACAAGGGAATTGTAGTTTCTTTAGTTTGTAATGCCTTCATTGCTTGTTAAATTCACCAAATTCTAGAGGTGGATGTAGAGTAGGAGAATCTGAAATGATCTTATCATCCTTATGATGCAGAGTGGCAAGGGAAGCAACATCTTTTCTCAAAAATTTCTCTCAAACACTCTATGTGCACACATCTTTTCACTATTCCTTTCAACAAAGCAACTTAATCACCAACATGACTCTCTCATCCAAACATCACTATAGGACTTGGTGATGATTTCAATACTCCCAACATGACAAATCATGATCATACAAATATATTTTGCACACAAAAACACTCACTCTCCCATCACTTCCAAACAAGCCCATGCAACTTTGCAACATTCACCTATAGGACAGCCAAAATAAAAACAGATTAATGGAATTAACCAAAAAATGAAACATGGTTTTAGAATCCTAACACCATCCCCCACAAGTTCTCAAAATTGTAGGATCAAACACCCAAAACAAATGTATTAAAATATTGATTTACAAGCCATAAACAAGGCTTAACTAGGCATGTACAAGGAAGCTTTCAACTTGTCAAGCAACACCCCAACACCCCTAATTCCTTTAAAAGACTCTGAAATATTCCCCAAGACCTGTTCCATACCTTTCATCCATTCTATTTCCTCAAGTACTCAGAAAACAACAAATAATGTATTCAAATGATCACATTTTAGATTGTACAAAGCAAAAACTAGACCTAGGGTATCACATAACTTTTGTAAACCTCCATTTTTCACTCTAAATAAAATTGCAGCATTTAAAGGATTCCTAAATCTACCAATCCACCAAGTTTCAGATTTTTCCCCTGGTGGAAATGGGAGTTACATCCATTTTGGTGACCAAACCCTTGTTTTGCAAGGTTTCAGATCCACTTTCACTAAAATTTATGTAACTTACTCAATACTTAATGAAATTAACTCAAATCACTGCCAAAAGAAAGAATAATCTTCCCTCTTTCAATACATATACATTAGAAGTCTGTATGGTGAAGTACCAAACCGTACCACGCACAAGGACGGGAAAAAATGTTGTAAAATCAGAAAAAATAGAGTTTTCTTTGTATTGGTGCTTCAAAACTTCAACAACCTTCATGCCTCGATCCCATGGAGGCTTTAAAACATGTTCCCATCCTCCCCAATGTATTTTAACTAATTTTTTAATAAAGGATCTGTTGTTAAGGTTTTTACAACATTAAAATGAGATTACATCATATTGTCTACATGACAACTTTGCATTTTGTGAAGAAAATTTTAATCCTAAACTCTTATGACTCCTAAAACCATTCTAATGGCTTCAAAATAGCCTTATTACATCCTTAAGACCTCAATCTTGCATATCCAAGTAAAAATTTAGGATTTTTCCTTCTCAAGGCTATATGACTACATTTAGTGCAAGATTGCAATATTTCACATTTTGACTCCAAAACTCAAAAACTCGCCCTATAACATGATTGATGGTCTTGTTAGACCTTATTCATGAAAAAAGACCTCAAAAATACTCATACTAACCAACTAACCATCAAATAGTCAAAAAATGGAGGATGAGGTGTAGGTGCTCCAGCACCACCTTATCATTATTAGGAGGCATTGGTTCTTGTTTAGGAAGGAGGGCACTTATATTGAGAGGAGGATCTTGATATCCTATCCCTTTGGTATCTTTAGTTGGTATTTTCTCTAAGATTTGATGAATTTCATGCTCACTTGTTGTATCAGATACTCTTTTGCTTAAGATTGTGAGTCCTTTTCCATATGTCTCTTCTATGTTGATGGGAGTTTTGGTCACTTTATTAACATAGGATGTTTGAATGTTTGCTTGATTAGAGGTGTTGGGATTACCTATTTTAGGGAACTTAGGTCTAGTTTGTGTCTCAATTTTAGGATGTAAAAGGCCAAACACCTCAAGTTGTGTTGGTTGTTTCATGGAAGGATAGAAGGATGCATTAGTCTTAAGATTGTTAAGGCAATCATTTATGAAGTAATTCATGTTGTTATTGATAGAGCCTCCAAGTTTTTTTTGAAATTTGTGTTAGTCCTGGTTTTGATCATGATTTTCAACCTTTGTGCCCAAGGATAGGTTAGGGATGTGGTCTAGGAACCCTCACCTTACATTTTTTTATCATAAACCCTTAGGCCTTTTAATTGTGTGTTGACCTGTTTTACCCAGTAGCTAATCACATAAGTCACATCTTAAGTTGTTAAATGCATATTATCACCAGCCCTTGTATCTAGGTCTGTCAGTCACCCCATGCCTTTTACCACATTTAATTTTCCCAAAGTTAGGTGAAATATTTTATAAAAAATGACTTATGTCTTAAGTCATTTTTTTGAGGGTTGAGTCACGTCAACCTAGTCATGGCCCCACCTTTATGACTAACTTTACTGGAAGTGCATAAATTATGCCCATCAAATTTGAAGACCAAATATCAACCGCTCATCACATACCTCGTGGGATTTAAATAATGGTTTTCAAGGATGGTGTGAGGTTTGTGGTTGCTTGACACGTTTACACCCACTAAGGTGTTTCCCATTCTACATTCAAACACCCAATGCTTAATTTTTTTGACATCGACGATTGGTATGTAATGCCAAGATAAAATTTCAACTGTTTATCACACACCTTGTAGCATTAAAATAATGCTTGTTGGAGGCTTGTGAGGTCTTCAATTGAGTGACACGTGGAATCCTCAACCTCTGTGAGATGTATGGTGGAGCTCGTGGATAGGTATGTTGGCACCTAGCTGGATGAATATCATTGGTCAAGAATTCACGAGCAATGGTCTTGGGAATTCAAACCCGATTGACTCAATTTGGGTCGTTTGATTCATCACCTCATCAAGGAATCAAGGATTAGCATTCAAAACTAGAAATATGAAGGCAGTAACTATTTTTTGAGCGAGTGAGCATTAATGGCATCAAGTCTGTGGGAGTAATCAACTTGATCTTGGTACATGCGAATGATTAATCTCTTGTAATCATTAAGGATGATACACAGATTTTTATCCACCTAGGCAATTAACAATTGTGATGTGGACACAAGTGGTTAATCATCTACTCACTTAAGTTGTTTTTTATTAAGTATTGATGGTCAACACGCTCAATTTTTATAATAAATGAGGATTGATGGCCTCTATTTTCACCATTGCAATCAAGAGCTCAAATTTTTAAGCTCATAAGAGGAGTGGCCTACATTTGTGAAGATGTGTTCCTGATAAAGTGAGAAAGTTAGTTGTTTCTACTTCCCCAATGTGGAAGTCCCCAAGGCTCAACTTGCAGGAATCCCACAATGACGCTTCATGGAACAAGTAGAATGCACTAGAGGTTGTTGCATCTCCAAAGGAAGAGTGTAGGAAAAAGGCCTGTGGAAAAAGTTCTATGCAAGTTGCAATCAAAATCAATTACAAGTTAAGGAGCCGAGTTGTGACTAGAGAAACAATAGAGACTAAAGGAAAGGAGTCTGCAAAGTTCATGAGAGGAATAAGGAGAAATATTAGGTATGGTTGAACTTCCCTATGATGGCACAATTCTTCTATTGACATTTTGGATAGCCCCTCAAATAGTGAAACTGAGGCAGATTAAGGTTATCGCCAATACCTCATGGCTTTAACTAATTAGAAGATTCAGAAGAGGAGGTAGTAGTGGTTGCTCTAATTTCTGTTAAGACCCCAAGCGGGCATGTTCATTCTATTGCTGGCAAGGACACTAGTGAAGATGAAGTGGTGGCTCCCCTAGCCTCTGTGAAAACACAAAGTGGGTGTGTGTTTTTTGGCTTTGGCTCTAGGGTTCGTTCTGGTTGATTGGGATTGTATTTGGCGTCTAGTTTTTGGTTTTGGTTGTTTGATGCTATGGGTGCTTTGGTATCATTTCATGGTGGTCATACTAACCCTGGTGGGTTTTTTATGGCATGAAAAAAATTTGCGCTCGACATGGGTTTGAAATGTAAAGGCTCGTTAACTGCTAATGGTGATTTTGGTGGCATCGGCTGGTTCTTCTTAGTCATTGATATAAATTTTGTTTCCCTTGTTTGGTAAATGATTATAGGCAGCCATTCGGGGAATGTCTCAAATGTAGTTAATTTTTTTATTGAAATGAAATGCATTTGAAATGTAATTGCAATTGAACTGGATGCTTATTGCTCCCTTTTTCTATAAAAGGGATTACAAGGCTCATTGCAAGGGTTTCAATTTTTGAGTTTTATTATAATGTGTAGGTAGAAGCTAAGTTTAGGAAGGAGTATGTTATAAAAAGATTGATGAATAGAATAGTAAATTGTCTTGGGTATGCGTCCTTTCTATAATAAATCTTAAATCAATTTTATGGAAGCCATGGATGTAGAAGAAAATCTTAGTTCTAAAATGAGTACTCTCCTATGTAACCTTTTTGCAAGTTACAAATGAGAATATCATGGGTCTTCTCATTTATTATTAGTGTTCAATTGAATGTGTGGCTTTATTTTTGCTTTAACTCAAAGTTTTGATTAAATGCTTGAAGAGGGTCATAGATTTGTAAGAAATTGCATAGGATTTGGTAAGAAGTAGCATTTTAGACATTGTGAGTTTTCATATTGCAAAGCATTATGGCAATAGTCCACTAATTTCTGAATTAAATAGGTAATATATATTATTGGTTATTGCATATTTGACTATATTAGCCCAATTGATAAAGCATTGGTCTATTTATTAAGAATTCTTGCAAGTAAATGAACTAGTGATATGCCTAGCTATGGACTTAAAATGAAAAAAAAATTAATTAAAAATATTTCTTAATCATGAGGCATGAGTTTGAAATATCCACTTGTTCCTAGCAAGCAGATAGTAATTTGCTCAAAGGTCTGCCAAATCTTCAGTGGAGTACATTTATTGGTAAATAGTAGGAATCAATCTGTGTAAGAATGTGTTCTCAATTAGACAAACATCAAATGAACATGATTAGGAATACCCTCATAGGTCCCAAAGAGCCTAAAGTGTAGAAGTAAAGACCTTAGAATCCTTTACTCATAAGTTGGCCACTATCCTTGAAAATTCTTGAACATAAGGGTTGGCTACCCTTTAGAGAATTTCAAGGTTCTACTAGAAAAAATGCCAACAAAAATGGTGACTCTATTGGGGAGGATTTTCATTCTCCAAGTTTCAAATTGGTGTATGACAGAGTCAATTGTTTGGTAATTTTGAACTTCGGTTCAAATGTTGAGAAGCTCTTGTACCTAGAAAAAAATTTGTTGCAGCAAAGTTCAAAGAATTTGAGTATGACTCTCTTGTTGGAGAAGACCCAGAATGAGATTTACCTTTGAAGGAACTTCATAATGCTTGAAGTTAAATACCCTGTGAAAAGAGGTGGTGACTTTGACTAAAAAACCTGAAAAAGAATATAAAAATGTTATAGATCTTGCAAATTTGTAGTCAAAGAATAAAGTTTAGTAGTTGCTTCCAACTTCCAGGTATTCTCATAAATTTCAAGAAAATATTATTATATTTGCAAGAAAATTATGAGAAATCTACAAGACTTGAAAGATGTAAATGATTCCCACTTAGGTTCATCTAAGTAGTACTAAGAGAGGGAATAGTAGTGGTGACTTTACATGCTTCTAAAATGTAACTTGAAATTTATGTATTGTGATAGAAAAGCAAGTTATATTTTAAGATTTTAATTAAAATAGATAGAAGGCTTGCATTGCAAAGGATTAAGATCATAGTTGGAAAGGGAGTTTGAATTTCCTTTCGATGGATTTGAAAAGTCTTGTAAAGGTGTGACAAAATTTATTGTCAAATTGTGCATCCTGATGTAGACCCGAGTGCAATAATGCATAATGGGCAGCCCTTATCACATCAAAGAAATTTCAGTAATGAAAGGTATAGAGCTATAGATTTTAGTAACATTTTTGGTTATTCAAATGTTGTACCACCCTAAGATCAAAGAAAAGGTACCCAAGTTTAATGGTGAAAAGTTTGAATCAGCAAGCAAACATCTGCAAGAGTTTGTTGATGTGATGGGAGATTATGAATTGGATTGTCAGGATGTTGTCATGAATTTTTTTGTCCAGTCTCTGAAAGGAGATGTGATAGATTGGTTCTCGTATCTACCAGCATCCTTTATACATTCATGGGATGACTATAAATTAGTGTTCATGGAGCAGTTTGTTGAAAGAATCGTCCAATCTTAATAAGACAAAATTTCATGAGCATGGAGAAAGAAGAGGATGAGTTAGTCCCTTCTTTTAATCTCATATTTTCAAAGATAATAAGAGAGATTCTTGAAAGCATCGAACCAAATGATGTAGAATGTTTGGTCATGTACATGGGTGCATTTAATAAAAAGATGAAATATCTATTGAGAGATAAAGAGCCTACAACACTACATCAAGCATATCAAATTGTTATAGATATTGAGAACAACTTTAAATATTCAATGATGAAAGGATATTCAGCTTCCAATATTGGTCATCCTAGCACATTTCACACAGATAGAACTAGTGGACCAGTTAGTACAGATCTATGTCATGATGATGAGGCTTCTACTATTCCAATTTTTCTATCACCACAACATGAAGATCAGAGTGAGCTCCAAGTTGAATATCCACAAGATCAAAGAAAATTTGATCAGGTATCTTATGTTAAAAGCTTCTGTGAAATGAAAAGGCACAAAAAATAATCACAGGTCTTATGATTTGTTCTCTAGATTTGTGGATGCTTTCTTGGGGATACCCAAAAGTGTTAGGCTTGAAGATTAAATATGCATTGATCTATTTTGTGAAATGTACCAATCAAGATTGAGAACATTACCAAAGGAATTGAAGCATCATAGTTTAGGCCAAGTAATTTATTAGATAAATATTGTGGAGGGAGATAAGAATGATTATACACCAAATTTGATGTTGCAAAGTGTTATTCAGCATGGTTCTATTGAAAATGATTAGGAAACAATGCCAGGAAATGAAGAAATTGCATCAGGATATGAACATCCATCTTGTTGTATGGGAGAATATAATGATTGCAATCAATTCACAAATGGCATATATGCATATCATTATAGTAGAAATGGTGATGACGATACACAATGTGACTATAGAAGCGATGTGCCTGACTTGAGTCCTTGGTATGTCTTGGATGGTGAAGAAGTGGAAGAGGTTTAAGAGATTATCCCATCTTATGATTTGATCAATAATAGTGGTGCTAGTGTTGATGATCTTTTGTCACTAACTAATGATCAAGTTATTGAAAATGAAAGTTCAAATATTCAATATGAGGAACTTGAGTGTAGTCTCAGTATTGGTGGGTTTTCATGTTGTGGTAGTTGTGATGACATTGAGTCATATCATTCTTTTGTTGAGTATGATTATCTTTATGAAGTGGAGATTGAATCCTTTCCTTCATGGAGATATTCTAATAACAATGATAATGTTTGTTTTCTTGGGAGTGAGCAATTTGCTTCATGTGAAGAGTTCCTAGAATGTGAGCCAATGATACTGATTAAAAATGATGTGGGAGAAGTTGAGAATGATTCTATATGGTCTTCAAGTGATTACACTGATTTTGATTATGATGATGAGCTGCAAGATTTAGATCTTCATGTTAAGGAGGAAAAAGCTTCCATGACAGAAATGAAGATAATGGATAATCATTTATTTGATGAGCTTCCATCCCCATTGGCTAATAGAAGTGATGAACCTTATTGGAGTAAAAATAATCCACTTTTTGAGAAATCTAATGATGCATTTGACACATGGTTAGGATATGGCTTTGAACAAGCACAATAGTACAATGATAATTTTTTTGAAAGTGGTGCTTATGAATCTTTCACATTCGGTATTGTTGTTGTAGGTGAGACTAAGGATCGTGAGGAGATTGAAGTCTCTGAGTGTTTCTCTCAAGAATTTAATGAGGATGATCCATAAATGCTTTATTCATATGAAGGATGCAATGGTACAAATATCCATAATATAGATGGTTTACAAGTGAATGAACAACTTGCATTTGAAAGATACTTGGAATGTGATTTAGTTTTGTCATCAACTGAGCATGAAGAATATGAAAAAAGGAGTTCCACTGTCCATGGTGTTGGTCTTGAATACAGTGCTATAAATAATGAAGGTTTTGGGTATCTGTAGGATCATGATGGGCCAAAAAGTGGAAATATGTAAGTGATGATGGCCCATGTGGCTGACGAATTTATTTTTTACCAAAACTTGATGAAACGAAAAGGGTTTTTAAAGGAGATTCTAAGCTTTCCACCAATATAAATTATGTTTTACTTTGAATTTAATAAATAATTATTATTCATTTTCTATTTGAATTATGACTAAAGTCCTAATTGATAAGTTGTTTGAAAAACATCTATAGCTTTCAAATGGTATCACATTTTTTGAATCCAAAACATGCATTACATTCTTTGCTTTGCATATTATAGGATTAAAAAAAGAAAAAATGAATTTCATGAATTTTTTACAAAGTTAAGGTGGTAAGACATACGAGTTTTTATATTTTTCAAAAGTTGTAATAAAAAATTCATAATTAATTATTTACTTGAAAAAAAATTAAAAAAATTATGCATCACATTGGGACATGAGTCCTCTACTTCTATACACGTGAAATTAGCATTATCCACTTAGGTCATATTCATACGCTCATTAAATAAATCAAACACAACAAATCCATTCACTAGGAAAATCAGGTCTTTAGTCCTAAGGTTATTCATTTAAATAAATCAAAGGCTCACATCATTCTTTAATTAAATAAATCAAACTTTATTTAATTAAAAGCCTAAAGTCATATTCCATCACTCTTTGATTTAAATAAATCCAAATATCTAAGTCAAAGAGGTCAAACTCACCTAATCATCATTAAGCTAGTCTAACCATGATTAAATGCTAATCCTAATTACATCCTCTAGATATTCCCACTTGCACAAATAAATCCATTTATTGATTTATTAAAATCAACATTTTCACTCAACATGGCATCTTTGAGGAATATTCCATCAAGTTTGAATTCAAAAGCAAGTTGAAAGGTACATCCAACAAGACATTAAATAGGTCTTACATGTCTCTTACATGTCCCTTACACAAGTCAAACTCAATATTTATATCACAAATTCAAATTTGAATCTCCCTCTCTTGGGCACATTTCCCAAATATTGCACATCCCTCAACCTATGACATGATGACAAGTGGCCTCTTCCTATTGGCCAAATCTTTAGTCCCACATCCTCCATGTTTTTCACTCTTAGCATTTGAGAATCTACAAATAGAGGCATCATTCCTCAAGAAAATCCTCCACAAATCCACAATCTTGCATGTAAAGTCACTCTCTTCAACAGAACTGATTTTTCCCACATCATCTTCATATCATATTCATACCAATTTCATCATTGAGATTAGCAAAGGATTGGGAAAAGGCTATTTTCCAAAATAGCACCAATCCACTATGGGATAGAATTTGACTCTTGTTTTCTCATGCTTTCACTAAGCTTATTTTGATAACTTACTTTGTTTGCATAGATAACATGAGCAATTATTTCATAGGGATGTTTAATCTAATGTGTTTCAAATGACTAGCATGATATTATTATGTTAAGATTTCTAACCATTTGCAGTTTTGACATCCACATAATGGTGCTAGAAGGAGGGTTGAATGTTTGAATGTGTTCAATAGGAACAAAACATCATTGTTTTGTATGCATTTGATAGAAATATTTGTTGTTTTGATAGGAAAATAAAATCCTTGAATATTGGTGTCTTGCTTAAGATGTACAAGAAGGATTGAATCAGTAAAATAAAAACACAGTAAGAAGAAGCATTTAGTGAATAAATGCAAGATAACAGTTTACTTTTTGAATGTTGGAATGCACTAATCAATAGCAAGTTTGGCACGTATTGTGTTTTCAATGTCTAAGGTTGGAATATTAGTTCAAATTACATCTCTGGCATATATTGAATCTTTTATCTTTTTGTTGACATATGCTAGTCATTTCACACAAATATCTAGATTCTTTTGTTCCATGAGACCACATTTTCTGAAGAAGAACCATTCTTATCATTGGAATGTTTTTGCACAGTTAATTCATTGCTAATACTTGAATAAACACCAAATTTGTCAAGGGGTTGATTCGGCATGATAGAGTCATTTTCAAGGCCCGAAAAGACACCCATTTCCTCTTGAACATTTTTTTCCTTCCACTTTGGGTTTGGCTTCTATCCTATGACCAATAAAAATACTATTTCTACCCTTTCCAGAGTCATCTTAAATTAAGTTATAGCCTGTTTTGGAATTATGTTGTCGCTTCTAACTGCATGAGTCTTTCTTTGATGAAGCACTGGAGGAAAGCCCACTTGATCTTCAGTAGTGGCACCGAACCCCTCTTTCGAACCACTGTTGGTACCTGAATCACCAAAAGCGCTTGAAAATATTATTTTTCCAACATTGCTCTGTGTTTCAAACTCCCCAATAGAATCTAGCAATGAGTTGCCAAAATCAACACAGCTCATCTGCAAGTCATCATTGTCTGTATTTTTAACCTGCTTTGAATCGCTCTAAATCTGTAACCCATCTATGAACCTATGTTTTCCAATCTTACTCTGCCGCTTAAGTTCCCTGGCAATATTAGGCAAAACAGTGGCAGATTCAGAACCCAAACTACCATCACAATCCTTCTGTGAATCAACATTTCCTGTGGAAAATACTACTGAGCTACTGTTAATGCTAGAATCGCCAAAAAAACACATGTGACCCCAAATTTTTTCCACATTGCTCTATGTCTTGTGTCCCTCATCCTTCTCTTTTCACGTGACTTTTTCTTTGTATTCTCCCTGTCTTGTGTCTATGAGGCATTTTTTCACTATTCATTTAACTTTCATTGAATGCATTAGATCTGGTGTGCCATATTTCACTTACAGTCATTGTAAGAGTCATTGTGGCATTGCTTGTCTTTATGCGTACCCAGTAAATCATGGCATTTGATGAGACCACATCCCTCATATTAGTAGCATCATAATTAATGCCATCAGTTTGCTGGAGAGGGTCACATCCAAAAGTAAAGGGATCATTCATATAAGGAGAAACTGTACCAGCTATTGCCTGTGCACTGTATTTATTTTACCTTGACTTTTGGGGTTTTGCATGCGAGTTGAGGTAGCTTGTGTCTGTGTGTATTCCCTATTTGCCTATTTCCATTTCTTTTTTAGGTGACCTTCTTTAGAATAAAATGACAATGGCGATTATGACAAGAGGAGAACAAAGAAACATTAGAAGGTGGCATTGGGTTATCTCTTCTAACTAAGAAGGGGCGAACCTTCAACCAACTAGCTCTATTACTTTCAAGTTGTTTCACTGCGAGATGCATATTGCAATGCAAAACCTTTCATATTAAGGCAATGGTTGTTAACATTCCATTCCTTTTAATGCTGGTGTTGGAGAAATTTTGCAGTTGAAGTAGCATCTCGCCAGATTGGAGAAGTGAAAGGTCAATAAATGCTTTTGGGTTTCAAGTTTGATGCTTGAATCTTTAACTTCAATTTCGCTTTCATTGCCAACCAGTCCATCCAATGAGTTTGTAGTAGCCTATTAAGAACCTTTCTTGTAGTTTCCAACTAGTCCATCCAATGAGTTTATCAAAGTGGTGCATTGGAACTTAGATTCCAAGAAGTTACTTGCCATGTCCAATCTTGGTTGAAATATAGAGGTTAATACTTCATTCTTAACATACCTTTATATTTTGTCCTTGGTTGAATGTAAAATCATCTCTTCTACTACAAAGGTCATGAGGCAAGCCCACCAAGAAAAATGTACCAATTGAGCTAGGATGTCATATTTCTTGTGAGTCAGTTTGAAAACACAATGCTTTAATCAAAAATATTGGAAAAACAACATTCAACAAATCATCAAAATTGCAAACCCTTTAGGAGAGGAAAATATCCTTGAACAAATGAACATTTTATTGCTTTCCCTTGGGATTCATATCCTGAGAGGCATCTAAAAATTTGGATTTCATCTCAATTTTCTTCTACTAAAGTCAACTTTAGGTAACTCTTGCCTCGAATTTCCTTGGTTTCCTCATAATACACTTTGTGGGATAAGGGGAAAGTTGAGACATTAGACATCTAGATTCAAAATCTAATCAAGAGTGTGTTTGTGGTAAAAAGAATCTATTAAGCAAGATTACATCAATTGGACCCCACATATGTGCTTGGCATCTTTTTTTCATATGGTTTTCATGCAAACATTGGTCTTTTGATTTTGAGTTACTTTTAGAGAAAGGCATGTTCTTCACTATCTTGGCCTAGTAAACAAGTCCTTCCTAGGTTCATTTAGGAGCACATCAAACAATTCATCCATCCAAACATTTATCAAAATCCATTCCATCAAATAACTTTATAGCTTTGGAAACATCATTCTAGACTTGGGTACATCCTTAAATCAAATCAAAAATCATTTGTTTAGTTAGGTGTGTTGGAATGCATCCTTTCTCATAAATTTAATTAAATCAGAAATCATTTGAACAAGTTCATCCTAAGATCACATCTAACATCTTAGGGTTTACAAGTTCATTATCCAAATCCAATCAAACCAATCAAAATCAAACACTAATTCTAGCATTGATCCAAAGTTCCTAAACGTTCATCACTCATATCATTTACACATTTCATCCTTCATCTTGCCATTAATTCCTAAGAACCTTAGAGGTCACTTTTGCAACAATGTCAAAACACAAGAGGAACATGGAATATAAACATGATCCATACATCATGAGTAATCCAAGTCAACTAAGCTATCAAAGCCTTACAACACCGATTGATTCTCAACACTCACATCTATACAAACCATACATGGGATCATTACCTTCAACAAATGTCAATAGTACAACAAATGTGAGTATTCCCAAATTGAAGTTTGGAAAACCTTTCCCGATGATATATTTAAATCCAAGTCCAAACCTACAATTCTATCAACCGAACAATCAATGCATGAGCCTTCAAATGACCAACATCATCCCACCAAATCCATGCATGCCAAATGTGAATGTACCAAGTACAACTTTACCCAACATGAACGTTTTGAATCCAAACTTGGAAAACTTTGGGATAGATATGTTTGTGAATCACAAAAAATTTGTTCAGAGTCCAAACAAGATGTTAACGAGTCCAAGACAAGGTAACACCATGCAAAATCAAAGTTACCTAAATCAAGACAATGTTCAATTTCAACCCATAATGCCAAATTTTAACATCATCCCAAATCAAAACAGTACCCAAAATCAAATTGTCCATGAGCCCATGCAAACACCACAAGTGTACATCCCAAATCTGCTTGAATGAAATCCAAACCAAGGGAGTCAAAATCAAGATCAAATTTCCCTAGAGCAACTTGCTTCACATGCCAAACTAATTGAATTACTGAGCCAAGAGATATCTTCACTCCAAAATCAATACACTCTTCTACTGGTTAATCCATGTCATCAAAGCATTGAGTTGTATCCACAACCGCATCAAGAACAATATCTTCAATGTCAAGAAGTCGGATATCAAGATCAACAACATCAAGAATAAACCCAATCACCACACCTCAAAGATCAATCACCACATCTCCAAAATCACTCACCACAAGGTCAAATGATTTAAAGTGAAAATCTCACAAGGAAACAAGCGATAATACAAACCACTTGGGAGACCAATCGAATATGTCCTACAACAGTTGGCACAAGAAAATCTCATCAAAATCCTCATTTACGTGAACTATCAAGAACCCAACATAAAACCACCAGGGTATAATGAGAAGCACCTTTGTGATTATCATAGAATAAAGGGACACAAAACATCAGATTTTGTTTGGCTCAAAAAATCATCCAAGACCTGATTGATCAAAAGATAATCACTATTGGGGACAATGATAGCATTGAAAATCTCTCCCCCACAACTATTGAGAACAAGGATCAAGATCAATCCATCACTGAGCACCTTGAATTTATTTCTACTTCATCCAATGATCAAATCAACATAGGTCAAGAGTCAATTTTCAATCATGAACAAAGTCCACCAACCAACAATGATCCAATCAAAGAAATTCCAACATCACTTGACCTTATGGTTGAAGACGTTGGAAATCCCTCCACCACAATTTTTGAAAACAATGATCAAAATCTATGCATCAATAAAAAAAAAATTGCCTCATCCAATGAGGCATCAACCAATGACCATGTTGAAAATATCTCTACATCATTTTATGAGTTAGATGACATATCTCAAGAATTCATTCCAAAGCATGATCAACATCTTTCACCAAGGTCTAGCAATGGTCCCTTCCAAGACATGTTGACCCCCTTTGACCTCATGGTTACAAATATTGAAGGAACCCTAAACTCGACACTTGAGGATATTGAACCACTTACCATGTCTAATGACGACTTCCAAGAACCATTTTTAAGCAATCCATCCTTTGAAACTGACCCATGTCAAGAACTTGATCCGAAGCATGTTGAAAGCAACTTTGAAATCATTCAAGATCAAGAATTTGTATCTTCAAGATACTACAATGATCTAATGAACACTCTCCTATCTATGCAAGATGATCACATCCACATAGTACATACTCCTCCATCTACCCATGAGATTATTTCTATGGATGGACACATAGATGATCTTAATTTAGAACAAGATCCCTTTATTCCTGACATTGTTACACAAAAGGAGTAGGTTATTGATTTGTACAGTCAAACAGATTTGTCAACATCAGGATTGGATATATCCCAAATTTAGATGGAAGACATTAGGGATGAGAATATCCAACATTATCCACTCAAGGAATTAGGTTAGATGGAACAAGATATTTCAAAGTCAGCAGAGCATCCAATCAAAATAACATCATCTACGGTGGTCATTTATCAGAGAATGCACTCTAAACAAGAGCTCTTAGAATAGGCAGGATCAAAGCATGAAGGTATTACTTCTACCATATTGGGGGAAACTTCGTCTCAAGCAAACATCAACATAGGGAGCACGAAGCGTCCTTATGATGAAACTAGTGTCAATACTACAACCAGTCGTGTCATGAATCTTCATCCACCCATCACCCCATCCACGAATTGGGACCAACATCAAAGGAAATATTTGAATCAAAGCACAAAGAACATTATCAAAGCAAAAGAAGCAGAGAAGCATAATGGATAAATCAAATACATATGGATACCAAAGAATACAAAGAAATATTATCCCTATCAAACTCCATTAGTCAAAGAAACTATGGGGAAAAATCAAAAAGGGAAATGTATCCATCCAAGATGTCCGCGAAAGAAAAAGTAGGCTTTTCAAGCGACGTACAAAGTGTATCAAGCAGTTGGTCCTAATTCCACGCACACTTTTGTATCCACCCATCATTGCTCATCTTCCCAAGTTTAGAGAGTCAAAGGTTCCAAACTACCAACTAATCCATATCCTATCCCTAAACATACTCCATCCACACCTCCACACATAATATCCAATTCTCACATTGACCATGAATTGGCAACAACCTTTCATCATAAGGATTTAGAAAGCACTCTATCGCGATGTGCGCACAAAGACAAAGTTAACTCCGGTATCGACGAAGCAGATCAAAAATCTCAAAATTTGTATTCAAGTGCACGAATCTTAGCAAAGAAACTTCTTCAAGAAGGATATCGATGGCACATTATGACACGGGCATCTACATCAGTAACACCTTGTGATTCAGCATGAGATTAAAATCTTTTAGAAAAACCAAAAAAATCAAAAAATATAAAAATCCAAAAAAATCTAAAAAAGGATTGAAAACAATAAAGAAAAAAATTGTCCTCTGGTGAAAACCACTTCGGTGTCGCTTTGGGCAAGTACCATGATGAAAACCTGGCAAATAGGCATGTTGTGTAGAATCAAGCATCTACGTGTGCCAATTCAAGTGGAAGCATCTCATCCCATTTGTAATAAATCGAGCATTCCACTCATCCATGAGCCATTTATCCAATCCATTTTGATCCATCTGCATCCATCATCCAAGTTATCTTGATCTTGATGAAAATTTTGGGTCACACTTTACACTTGCTTATGGTAAACAACTTGACATGGGTCATTTTCACTAATCCTATCCTATCCAACATTATCTGAGCCATGAAGCACTATCCAAAAGAGCTTTCTTGATCCAAACACATTATCTTATCGCAAAATAATCCTTGGAATCCTTTGCATACTTACCATATTCATCATCCATTAACCTATCCAAGCATCCACACATCGCATTCCATACATTGCTAGACACTGGGGATAGATATTGACATCTTGCTTTGGGAATAAATCTTGATCTATATCCTCCAACTGATGTGGTGATCTGAACATTGGAAAATATGAAATCAAATTGGTCCACCACTTGTGACCAATAATCCAAATCACTAGCCCATGGCATATTTTGACGAGATGACATTCCATATCAATCTTCATCATTCATCAAACATCAATCCAAACAATTGATATTAGTCACATCTAATTTTCACATCAACGTCACATCAAATCATTCGAACATCTTTTGTTCCAAACCAAGCTTCAACAATCCTGATCAATCGAATCCAATCAAAAATCCATAATCTTGGGATATCCTTCCCAATCATTTTATTGCTTAACACTATCCTTGCATTGTTGTGCATCCTCAACAATGTTATCATCATCAATCATGATCAATCAATCCTTGCATTGTTGTGCATCCTCATCAATGTTATTGTCATCAATCCTGATCAATCAAATCCTTGCATTGTTGTGTATCCTCAACAATGTTATCATCATCATCAATCCATCAATCTGATCAATCAGCCTTAGCTGGGTTTTTAGCAAAATCCCCAAACAGAGCACTGATATCATCACACATATCCATATCTAAATCATCAAAATCATGCGAAAATCCAAAAACATCAAAAAATCCAAAAATCCAAAAACATCCAAAACATCAAAAAAATCCAAAAACACTCAAAACATTTCAAAACATCAAAAACATTGGAATCTGAACTACGTCATCTCTGAGCTTAAACGTAGGCAAGGCTAATCTTTGATCATCCCCTGAGACATCAAAATCCAAAACATTCAAAAAAACATCAAAATCCAAAACATTCAAAAACATAAAATCACAAAAGCATAGAAAACACAAAGTCCAAAAATATTCAAAAAAATCAAAAATCAAAACATTTGTAAAATCTTGAAAATACCAAAAACAGCCTCGAAACATTTCAAAACGTCAAAAAACACCCAAATATTTGAAAAAATCCATCTGTCTCATCTCGCTTTCAAGCAATAATCAATCATCCATAATAAATTGGTCATCACCTTCACCCTTTGGAAAAATGAGAAACAATCACAACAATCGGCAAAAAAAACTTCAATCATAAAATCTAAATCGAAGCAACAAATCTTTAAAACAAAATAAAATTCTTGATCATTTTCAAACATGTGAATCAACTTTATATCAACAGCCTATCAATCAACTTATCAAACCATCATCATCCTAGACAATGCATGTCCTAGGATATATCGTTCTGACAATGGGCATCATTTTGGATATCACCCTGGATTCTTATCCTATCAAAACAAATCCCTTTGGTTGAAGGTATGAAGAACATTGGCTTGTTTGCATGCTTAATCTTTTCTTTTGATTTATCTTATTGCACTCATTCCAAGGACATCTCGATGATATTCGAACAAAGGATTTAGAGAGATAGGAATGGGGCAATGATCATTATCTTTTGTTTGTTGTGCTTGTTCGACGTTCTTGTAAAATAACTTGGTGAATACTTGCTTTGTTAGGTACATCCTAGCAAGGTTTTTTGTATGTCAAGTGTGAACAAGAATACTCCTATCTGTTTGTCAAGTCAAATTCCATCACACTAGGTACAATGCCATCCTGGTTCTTTATACCTTGATGCATCGTACCTACCTGTGTTATCAAACATAAGGTAAGTAGCCCTTTTAAAATCCCAATCCTTGATAAGAAAATCATCATCATTTATCATCATCATCTATCATCATCATCATCTCTAATAAAGTCTCGTCAGATCATGGATGATTCAGGTGGATCCAGAAGACCTCAAAATTTCACAATCTCATAATCAGCCGAAAGTAGTCTCAGATCGAAGAGCACGATGACACGATCCCAACGCAACTTGAATCGCGTCAAAAGGAGATCGTAGGTGGAAGTTATTGCCAGTCAAAGTTCAGTCAACAACTAGTCAACTCAGGGCCCAGGGCAAGAAAAAAGGTCAAA
Source organism: Sequoia sempervirens (assembly GCA_007258455.2). Lineage (NCBI taxonomy): Eukaryota > Viridiplantae > Streptophyta > Pinopsida > Cupressales > Cupressaceae > Sequoia > Sequoia sempervirens. The sequence goes on from VDFB02193867.1 coordinate 350,868,719, forward strand.
ATTTGATGTCACCAAAAGTGGTCAAAATTGATGTCAATGCGAAGAGCATGGCAAGAGCTTTCCGATGGTGTTCGTTTTGCACAAATCGGTGCTCGTATGTGCAAGATATGGAAGGTCAAAGCTCATGGTTGACTAGGTTGACTTGAAGGTACAATGATGAAGTTAGCATGACGTCATCATGCTGACATGAATGAATCATGAGGTGACACATGGTGGCTTCCCGAAGTTACACGTGGCGGTAATTTGTTGGACATGGCTTTATTTAAAATATATATATATATATATAAAATAAATAAATTAATAACAGCCATGCCCTCCATTTTAATAATTAAATCACTTCCTTAAGAAAAAAAACGTGGCCCTCCCTATAAAAGGGGATCACCATTATTTTAAAAAAAAATCATGCTATTTGTTAGGCTACCTTTTATTTAGGGAAAACAAATTGATCCCTATTTTTAAGGGATGTAAATAGCCCATAACCAAACTCATCCCCTATTTTAAATGAGAATTTCAAACCAACATTGTATATTGTATGGTTTTAAAATACAAGTGGCATTGGATGGTTTTGTGGAAATTTGGAAACGATATACTCCTTAATTTAATAAATTCCCTCCAAGTTGTAAAACAATAATCCTTTTAAAAGGATTAGTTGTAACTTATGGAAATAGGAAAAGCCCAAATGTAATATGTGACAAGGCATAGAAACCATTTAATTATTTTTTTAGGGGATTTTTTTTGATAAGGGGGATTTTTCAAAATATTTACTATGTAAGGGGGATTAAGTTGAAATTCCCAAATCAATTGGTTTTTCACCAATTTGGGAATATTTTATGTATAAAAGGAGGAGAAAAGTGAGTGTTCTCATTTCGGGATTAAGGAGACTTAAGGAGTCTTGTGATAATTTTCTCTTGGGAGAATTGGGGAAATTCTTGTAAAATGTGTTCTCATTTCTTAGCTCTTGGAGAGTTTTGTTGCTCTTAGAAAAGGGTTTATGGGGAAGTGCGAATTTTCTTGTAATGGGCTAAGTGGTTTCTAGGGAGAAGAGATAATAACTTAGTGAGTCCATTGAGAGATTTTGTATGACTTTTGAGTCTTTTGTAAAGGCTTAATGCCTATGTACTCTTGTGTGAGAGAGAGTTGCAGCTTTATTGTTTGAAAGCATTGTAAAGGTGACGAAGGATTTAGGCACGAACATGTTGCTAGAAAGATCATGTCATTGCAGTGTGGAAGCAGGAAGAGCCTGAAGTGCAAGAATCTTCCTGGGAAGCAAATTGTAACTCAATGGAAGACCATGGTGATGTAAAAGAAGTTGCATCATAGTAATGGCATTGATCACACTTATTTGCAGATCCGGAGACGTAGCCAAAAACTGGTGAACTCCATAATCAAATCTTTGTCTCTCTTTTCTTGGTGCATGATTCTATTGGCTTCTTTACTTTCCTATGTTTTATATGGTTATTTGCTCAATTCACAAGCATCGTCAGTTTCGATCTTAAATTAAATCTGTATCCTGGTGAATCTAACAATTGTTCAGTGATTCATAGTAAGGAATTTACGGATCAATGAATTTGTTGGATCCTCTTGTCATCATCTCATTTCCGCATTAACATCATCATCACCAATGCATCCATCATGCATCTATCCTGCATCCACAAACCATCAATATTCTGCATATCATCTCACATGCATATCATCATCATAATATAGATCTATTAGTCTAAGCATCTCATAAATCATCTCATTTGCATCATCATCCATAACCATCTATTTTGAACCTCTTTATCGTGAGATCGACCCTCAAATTGAATCTTTTTGCTCGATCTCTCGAGGGGGCAATGTACCAGTGTACTTTCCATTGGGACAACCAAAAAAATCATAAATTTTTTGAATTTTGATCATGACAAGTTTATTCTTTGAACCAATGCAACAAGTACATCGCTTCAAAGAGGGGAAAAATGTAGACAAGTGAAATTAGCATTATCCACTTAGGTCATATTCATCCGCTCATTAAATAAATCAAACACAGCAAATCCACTCACTAGGAAAATCAGGCCTTTAGTCCTAAGGTTATTCATTTAAATAAATCAAAGGCTTACATCATCCTTTAATTAAATAAATCAAACTTTATTTAATTAAAAGCCTAAAGTCATATTCCATCCCTCTTTGATTTAAATAAATCCAAATATCTAAGTCAAAGAAGTCAAACTCACCTAATCATATTAAGCTAGTCTAACCATGATTAAATGCTAATCCTAATCACATCCTCTAGATATTCCCACTTGCACAAATAAATCCATTTATTGATTTATTAAAATCAACATTTTCACTCAACATGGCATCTTTGAGGAATATTCCATCAAGTTTGAATTCAAAAGAAAGTTGAAAGGTACATCCAAGAAGGCATTTAATAGGTCTTACATGTCTCTTACATGTCCCTTCCACAAGTCAAACTCAGCATTTATATCACAAATTCAAATTTGAATCTCCCTCTCTTGGGCACATTTCCCAAATCTTGCACATCCCTCAACCTATGACATGAGGACAAGTGGCCTCTTCCTATTGGCCAAATCTTTAGTCCCACATCCTCCATGTTTTTCACTCTTAGCATTTGAGAATCTACAAATAGAGGCATCATTCTTCAAGCAAATCCTCCACAAATCCACAATCTTGCATGTAAAGTCACTCTCTTCAACAGAACTGATTTTTCCCACATCATCTTCATATCATATTCATCAATTTCGTCATTGAGCTTAGCAAAGGATTGGGAAAGGGCTATTTTCCACAATAGCACCAATCTACTATGGGATAGAATTTAACTCTTATTTTCTCATGCTTTCACTTAGCTTATTTTGATAGCTTACTTTGATTGCATAGATAACATGAGCAATTATTTCATAGGGATGTTTAATCTAATGTGTTTCAAATGACTAGCATGATATTATTATGTTAATATTTCTAACCATTTGCAGATTTGACATCCACACTACTTATATCTAAAATATTATAAAAAAATATTATCATTTTACTGTGGTTAGGGTGGTCAGACATACACCTACTTCCTATTTTTTCTCTAAAATTTAAGTACTACTTCATTGAAAATTCAAATTTTCACAAAATAGATTTTTATTTTTTTTAAATAAACCTAGTAGTTTAGAAACTATTTTCAATTTGCTACAAATTCTATTCTTACATATTTTTAAAATAATATAGATAACTTATTCAAATTTTTATGTCAAGTTGTCTAACTTTGATTTTTTTGAATTTTTCACCACTTAAGGGCTTGTTTTTTCCATGATGATCTTGCACATACCCTATTGATAGACGTGTTGATATCTAAACCAACCATTTCTAAATGGGTGAAATTGGAGAGTAAGGTTTTATTTCCCTCTCTTACACTCTTAGGATCTTTCACCTAAAAGGAGAGAGATAGAATCCTCTAGGCCACAATCAACCTATAAAATTTGAAGGATCCACTCAATTATAAGATGTATGATGCTAAATGAAATGTTTTAAATGCAACTAAGTAATGAAATTGATTAATTATGAATGTAAAACTAAGGTTATATGCAATGTTTGAAAACATAGTGAGATATGCAGAAAATATAAACAAAATTAAATAAATAAAAATAGAGATAAATAGAGTGCACCTGGAAGAATCTAGAATGTTCTAAAATCTAACTAAGATTAAGGAAAATCAACAATGGGACTCATTCGCCACTGATGGTGAATCAGTCCTGCTACTAATAGTAACACTTGAAAACTAATTTTTGATGGTCAGGAGCTAGAGTTTGATAAAATTAACTTTTCTACCCTAAGGTGGGACTTATTTGCCATAGATGATGAATTAGTCCTCTCCCAAGATTTTGTAGATTCAGGAATTAGGACTATGGGCCCAAATCTATAATTATCTTCATGTTGGGTTGTCAAAGTCAAATTTGCAAAAAATGAATTGTAGGTCATCTCCAAGCTTGAAATAAGTTGATGCTGACTTGAAACACTTTGTTGACTTATTGAACACCTTTCAACACCTTTTTGCTTGATAAATTTGCATACAAAAGTCTGCAAACACACATGCAAGAGGGTAAAAATGGTTGAGGGTTAAGATATAGGGGTTTGCCTAGTGGTCAAACCCCACTTTGGTAATCAAACCCAAGATAATAAAATGAAATATGAAGAGAATGATAAACAAATAACATGTAGATGCTATCACTTACCAAACCCTTCTTGAAGAAATCTGAAGATATATGTTCAATGGAAACTCCAAAGTACTTGATTATTGCTTGATGAAAGGATGTAAAATGCTTAGAGAGATAAACTGCTTGAGTGTTTGAATGAATTAAGATGAAAGGGGGTTGAATAATGAGAGAAAAATACTTATTTATACACACTTATGCCCTAATTTCTTGATAATACCTCATCATAGGTCGACATAAGGTATATTTAAATAAAAACTTGGAAGAAAATTTGAATTATTTTGAATTTGGAGCCAAGGGGGACTCATTCAGCACCCATGGTGCATGTGTCCCGCCCTAGGCTTGTAAGTGTGCACGCATCGGGATTTTAAATGCATTTAATATTGTTTGTCGAGTTTACATTCAAAAATAAACTTAAATGTGAACTATAATTGTATAAAGAGGTCATAAAAGACATAAGAAAGGTGTAAATAATGAAAATGAACCTAGAAAAGCGTGAAATCTCATTACAATACTTTACAACACTTTAAAATAGGACTTGATAAAGAATAAAAAGGTGATTTTTAGATGAACTATGATAGGAAGAGTCTAGAAAAGTGTAGAAATGTTTTACAACACTTCACAACACCTTCACAAGACATCATAATTTGAATATTTAGAATTTAATATGAATATTTAAGTCATATTACATCATTAAATCAAGAAAAATAGATCAAATACTAAGGAAGTGGAACCTAGATGACCATGAAAATGTCAATGATCCATTTTTCTATGGTACAATATCCCAACTGCCTATGATTTCTTGTGGGAAGAAAATATGGAAAGTTTAGTTATATGTATCATAAAGATGATATAAACATTGATGAAATAGAGGTTCAATATTTAATGACCAAATTATGCATCATGATACACGTATGGATCATGGGTTAATTATACTACCCATCAATAATGAAAGACAATTTGATCTATGTGTAGGGTAGCTAAGTGATGCAAATCATATGAAGTATGATATTGATCAATATGAGTGTGCAATTGAATTCTTTATTGATGCTCCTTATCTTCTTAACATGATTTTGGATATGTTCTCATCCAATAAGGACAACATTTCTATGGAAGAGAACAATTATCTTTGCCCAATTCTTAGTAAAAAACATTTAAATCATGAAGACTTGGGTATGTACCCATGTTACAGAGACCAATACAAAGATGCCCTTGAATATGCATGTTTTGTTTTTGAAATATTTGGGAGTGATGGTTCACCTAGCATACAAAAAATTGTTTATGAAGGATTCCAGTTTGATGTACAAACTGAATGTGGTGTCAAATTTCATGATCCAATGGAATATGAGGTTTTCACCTTTCCATCTCAATCAGATAAGTATATATTGGAACAGACTAATGAACTAGGTAGTTTTACAACATGTGAGGGTGATTGTGTTAATCAAAATGGAACTGTTTGTTTGGAAATGCTTAGTATCCATGTTGATCCATTACAATCAGTATAGGATAAAGTATTTAATAGAGGAAAAGTTTGTCCCAAGCTTTTGGGGGCTATGGGCATCCAATTTGAGGAATGAAACCTATGGAATGAAAGAGGCTTCTAAAATAGAAGGTATATTTGATTGTATAGCCTTGTAAATATTGTATATGTTTGGTGTTTTTATTTTTTGGTTGTGTTTGCTTTCCTTGTCCGGGTAAGTTCCTAGGCTTTTTGGGCTTCTTTTTTATTTTGCTTCAACCTAAGATCTGGATTCTCGCCCTACCCACTAAGGGTATGCGTCCCCGAGCATTAGCCACTAATAGAGCCTCCAAAATTTTGTTGAAATTTGGGTAAGTCCCAGTTTTGATCATGATTGTCAACCTTTGTGCCCAAGGATGGGTTGGGGATGTGGTCTAGAATCCCTCACCTTATAGTTTTTTTATCATAAACCCTTAGGCCTATTAATTATGTGTTGACCTATTTTACCTAGTAGCTAATCACGTAAGTCACAACTTAAGTCGTTGAATGCATATTGTCACCAGCCCCTATATCTAGGTCCATCAGTCACCCCATGCATTTTACTACATTAAATTTTCCAAAGTCAGGTGAAATATTTTATAACAAATGACTTATGTCTTGAGTCATTTTTCTGAGGGTCGAGTCTCATTGGCCTAGTCATGGCCTTTCCTTTTGACTAACTTTATTGGCATGTGTAGAAATTATGCCCGTCATATTTGAAGACCAAATCTTAGTTACTCATCGCATGCCTCACAACATTTAAATAATGGTTTTCAAAGATGGTGCGAGATTTGTGATTGCTTGACACATGTACACCTACTGAGGTGGGGCCTAGTCTACATTCAAACACCCAATGCTCATTTTTTTGAGATCGACGGTTGGTATGCAATGCCAAGATCAAATTTTGAGCATCCTTCGCACACCTCACAACATTAAAATAATGCTTGTTGGAGTCTTGTGAGGTCTACGATTAACATGTGGACTCCTCGTCCATTGTGAGATATATGGTGGAGCTCATGGATGGGTATGTTGGTTCCTAGCAGGATGAATATCATTGTTCAAGAATTGGTGAGCAATGGTCTTAGGAATTCAAACCTAATTGACTCAATCTAGGTCATTTTATTCACCACCTCATCAGGGAATCAACGCCTAGCATTCAAGACTAGAAATATGAAGGCAGTAGCCATTTTTCTCTACATAAGCAAATATTTTAGGCATCAGGTCTGTAGAAGTAATCAACTTGATCCTGGTACATGTGAACAATTAATCTCATGTAATCATTGAGGATGATAGATGGATTTTTATGTGCATGAGAAATTAACGGTTGTGACGTGGACACAAGTGGTTAATCATCTACTCACTCATGTTGGTTTTTATGGAGCATTGATGATCAACATGCTCAATTTTGTCTAATAAATGAGGGTTGATGGACTCTATTTTCACCATTACAATCAAGAGCTTGAATTTTTAAGTTTGTAAGAATAGTGGTCTGCATTTGTGAAGTTGTGTTCCTGATAATGTGAGTTGTTTCTACTTCCCCAATGCAAATGTATCCAAGGCTGAACTTGCAAGAATCATATAATGACACTTTAGGGAACGAGCAGAATGCACAAGAGGTTGTTGCAACTCCAAAGGAAGAGTGTAGGAAAGAGGCCCATGGAATAAGGTCTATGCATGTTGTAGTTAGAAGCAATTAGAGGTTAAGGAGCTAGGTTGTGACTAGAGAAACAACAGAGGCTAAAGAAAAGGATCCTACAAATTTCGTGAGAGGAATAAGGAGAAAGATCAAGTACAGATGAGCTTCTCTAGGATGACACAATTCTCCTATCGACATTTCAAATAGCCCTTCAGATAGTGAAAATGAGACAGATTTAGGTTATCGTTAGTACCTCATGGCTTCAACTGAATTAGTAGACTCAAAAGAGGAGGTAGTTTGCTCCAATTTCAGTGAAGACCCCAAGCAGGCATGTTCATTCTATTGCTAGCAAGGACACTAGTGAAGACAAAGTGGTGGCTCCCTCAGCCTCTGCAAAAACATGAAGTGGGTGTGTGTTTTTTGGATCTAGATCTGGTGCTTGTTCTAGTTGATTGGGACTATATCTGGCATCTTGTTTCTAGTTTTGGTTCTTGGTGCTATGGGTGCTTGGGTATTGTTTCATGGTGGTTGTACTAACCCTAGTGGGTTTTCTATGACATGATGAATAGTTTTTTGGGCTCAACATGGGTTTGGAATGTAAAGGCTTATTAATTGCTAATGGTGATTTTGGCGACATCGGTTGGTTCTTCTTGATGATTGATATAAATTTTGTTTCCTTTGCTTGGTAAATGATTATAGGAAACCATCTGGGGAATGTCTCAAATGTAGTTGAAATTTATTTTGAAATGAAATGCATTTGAGCCAGATGCTTGTTGCACCCTTTTTCTATAAAAGGGATTTCATGGGTCATTGCAAGGGGTTCAATTTTTGAGTTCTATAATGTCTAGGTAGAAGCTAAGTTTAGGAAGGAGTATGCTATAGAGATATTGATGAATAGAAAAGTAAATTGTCTTGGGTATGCGTCCTTTATGTAATAAATCTTAAATCAGTTTTATAGAAGCCACAAATATAGAAGAAAATCTTAGTTCTGAAATGAGTACTCTCCTATGTAACTTTTTTGCAAGTTATAAATGAAAATATCAAGGGTCTTCTCATTTATCATCAATGTTCAATTGAATGTCTAGCTTTGTTTTTTCTTTAACTCAAATCTTTGATTAAATGCTTGAAGAGGTTCATAGATATGTAAGAAATTGCATAGGATTTGGTAAGAAGTAGTGTTTCAAACATTATGAGTTTTCATACTGCAAAGCATTATTGTAATAGTCCACCAACTTTTGAATTAAATGGCTAATATATTATTGGTTATTGAATATTTGACTTTGTTAGCCCAAATGATGAAGTATTGGTCTATTTATTAAGAATTCTTGCAAGTAAATGAACTAGTGATATGCCTAGCTATGGACTTAAAATGAAAACAAAATTCATTAAAAATATTTTTCAATCATGGGGCATAGTTTGAAATATCCCCTTGTTCCTAGCAAGTAGATAATAATTTTCTCAAAGGTCTGCCAAATCTTGAGTGGGTTACGTTTATTTGCAAATAGTAGAAATCAATCTATGTAAGAATGTGTTCTTAATTAGACAAACATCAGATGAACATGATTAGGAATACCCTCCCAGGTCCCACAAAGCCTAAAGTGTAGGAGTAGAGACCTCAAAATCCTTTACTCATAAGTTGGCCACTAGCCTTGAAAATTCTTGAACATACGGGTTGGCTACCCTTTAGAGAATTTCAAGG
>VDFB02193867.1:350877844-350997382 GCA_007258455.2 Sequoia sempervirens
ATCAAAGAATAGAAGATTTGCCACTTAGGGGATGCAGTGTGTCACATCAAGCCACTAAGAGTAATATAATACGCTAAGAGAGATCACACTCTTGAAGGAAATCACAACCAATGTCACCACAAATAGAAATATGTACCACATGAAGTAAGAAGACTATAGAATGAAATATGAGTTGAAAAATGCAAAAGAATAATGCCAATGAATGCCCGAAATTTAAAGAAATTTCCAAACACCATGCTATGAGGAATTAATTTAAAGTAGCAAAGGAGAAATGCTAATAGTAAAGAGGACATAAGAGCTTATTTGGAAATTCCTATGCCATGTCATATGTTTCCAAATGAAGCTACATGATGAAAAAGGCGTTTCCCCGAAAATGAAATCCCAAAATTACACATAAGGGACCCATGGATTTGGGGTCAGTATGTCTTTGCTAGAATGTTTTTGGAGAGCTTGAAAAAGCCATCATTCCCCAAATACTCATGAAACATGAAGAATGACATAAAGAGAGCAAAAAATAAGAATTTTTTTTTGTTGAAACATGGAAGAGACCTATATCTCAATGCCTTGCATCATACCCAAAAGGAAACACAAGACAAGGAAAATATAAAGGAATTTTTGGGTCAACATGGAAGAGACTAATGTATAATGCCTTGCATTATCCTAGAAAGAAAAAACAAGACAAATGAAAAGGATAAATATTTATGACATAGAGAAGAATGTAGGTACAAATAGAGGAATTTTAGAAAGAGAGACACACATCAAACAAAATGGTATGGGGGATCACATTGCACACATGCAATCACATAAAAGAAACATGGAAAATAAAATAAAGAAAAGACTAGTAAGGCACATGCAAGTCAACCTATTCATCCACATCCCAATCTTGTTCATTGTAGATAAAAGGTAGAAAACTAGCCAAATGGACAACAACAAGTGTTGAACTAGGGTAAGGCTATCTAATTCTTGTCCCACTAAGGTGATGAGAAAGAGCTCCTTGAATTTTGAAATGATTTGTGATGAATGTAAAGCATGTAATAGTAAGAATTTTATGATCCTACAACTATTACATGACAAGGAGTGAAATGCCATGCTTTAACGAATTATTTCTATAATATCAAAAAATTTAAATATTTTTTTAAAGCATGAAACTCATCAGGACTATGTCCAAGAACTCTATGATATCGACAATGAGATGTGTTTGTGTTCTTAGGATTTTGTTTTTGATTTTCTCTCATGGGTGGTAATGTATTAAGTCCTTGTCTTAGAAGTATGTGTAGGTTTCTTTTAGTTGCAAATGGCAAACAAGGGAATTGTAGTTTCTTTAGTTTGTAATGCCTTCATTGCTTGTTAAATTCACCAAATTCTAGAGGTGGATGTAGAGTAGGAGAATCTGAAATGATCTTATCATCCTTATGATGCAGAGTGGCAAGGGAAGCAACATCTTTTCTCAAAAATTTCTCTCAAACACTCTATGTGCACACATCTTTTCACTATTCCTTTCAACAAAGCAACTTAATCACCAACATGACTCTCTCATCCAAACATCACTATAGGACTTGGTGATGATTTCAATACTCCCAACATGACAAATCATGATCATACAAATATATTTTGCACACAAAAACACTCACTCTCCCATCACTTCCAAACAAGCCCATGCAACTTTGCAACATTCACCTATAGGACAGCCAAAATAAAAACAGATTAATGGAATTAACCAAAAAATGAAACATGGTTTTAGAATCCTAACACCATCCCCCACAAGTTCTCAAAATTGTAGGATCAAACACCCAAAACAAATGTATTAAAATATTGATTTACAAGCCATAAACAAGGCTTAACTAGGCATGTACAAGGAAGCTTTCAACTTGTCAAGCAACACCCCAACACCCCTAATTCCTTTAAAAGACTCTGAAATATTCCCCAAGACCTGTTCCATACCTTTCATCCATTCTATTTCCTCAAGTACTCAGAAAACAACAAATAATGTATTCAAATGATCACATTTTAGATTGTACAAAGCAAAAACTAGACCTAGGGTATCACATAACTTTTGTAAACCTCCATTTTTCACTCTAAATAAAATTGCAGCATTTAAAGGATTCCTAAATCTACCAATCCACCAAGTTTCAGATTTTTCCCCTGGTGGAAATGGGAGTTACATCCATTTTGGTGACCAAACCCTTGTTTTGCAAGGTTTCAGATCCACTTTCACTAAAATTTATGTAACTTACTCAATACTTAATGAAATTAACTCAAATCACTGCCAAAAGAAAGAATAATCTTCCCTCTTTCAATACATATACATTAGAAGTCTGTATGGTGAAGTACCAAACCGTACCACGCACAAGGACGGGAAAAAATGTTGTAAAATCAGAAAAAATAGAGTTTTCTTTGTATTGGTGCTTCAAAACTTCAACAACCTTCATGCCTCGATCCCATGGAGGCTTTAAAACATGTTCCCATCCTCCCCAATGTATTTTAACTAATTTTTTAATAAAGGATCTGTTGTTAAGGTTTTTACAACATTAAAATGAGATTACATCATATTGTCTACATGACAACTTTGCATTTTGTGAAGAAAATTTTAATCCTAAACTCTTATGACTCCTAAAACCATTCTAATGGCTTCAAAATAGCCTTATTACATCCTTAAGACCTCAATCTTGCATATCCAAGTAAAAATTTAGGATTTTTCCTTCTCAAGGCTATATGACTACATTTAGTGCAAGATTGCAATATTTCACATTTTGACTCCAAAACTCAAAAACTCGCCCTATAACATGATTGATGGTCTTGTTAGACCTTATTCATGAAAAAAGACCTCAAAAATACTCATACTAACCAACTAACCATCAAATAGTCAAAAAATGGAGGATGAGGTGTAGGTGCTCCAGCACCACCTTATCATTATTAGGAGGCATTGGTTCTTGTTTAGGAAGGAGGGCACTTATATTGAGAGGAGGATCTTGATATCCTATCCCTTTGGTATCTTTAGTTGGTATTTTCTCTAAGATTTGATGAATTTCATGCTCACTTGTTGTATCAGATACTCTTTTGCTTAAGATTGTGAGTCCTTTTCCATATGTCTCTTCTATGTTGATGGGAGTTTTGGTCACTTTATTAACATAGGATGTTTGAATGTTTGCTTGATTAGAGGTGTTGGGATTACCTATTTTAGGGAACTTAGGTCTAGTTTGTGTCTCAATTTTAGGATGTAAAAGGCCAAACACCTCAAGTTGTGTTGGTTGTTTCATGGAAGGATAGAAGGATGCATTAGTCTTAAGATTGTTAAGGCAATCATTTATGAAGTAATTCATGTTGTTATTGATAGAGCCTCCAAGTTTTTTTTGAAATTTGTGTTAGTCCTGGTTTTGATCATGATTTTCAACCTTTGTGCCCAAGGATAGGTTAGGGATGTGGTCTAGGAACCCTCACCTTACATTTTTTTATCATAAACCCTTAGGCCTTTTAATTGTGTGTTGACCTGTTTTACCCAGTAGCTAATCACATAAGTCACATCTTAAGTTGTTAAATGCATATTATCACCAGCCCTTGTATCTAGGTCTGTCAGTCACCCCATGCCTTTTACCACATTTAATTTTCCCAAAGTTAGGTGAAATATTTTATAAAAAATGACTTATGTCTTAAGTCATTTTTTTGAGGGTTGAGTCACGTCAACCTAGTCATGGCCCCACCTTTATGACTAACTTTACTGGAAGTGCATAAATTATGCCCATCAAATTTGAAGACCAAATATCAACCGCTCATCACATACCTCGTGGGATTTAAATAATGGTTTTCAAGGATGGTGTGAGGTTTGTGGTTGCTTGACACGTTTACACCCACTAAGGTGTTTCCCATTCTACATTCAAACACCCAATGCTTAATTTTTTTGACATCGACGATTGGTATGTAATGCCAAGATAAAATTTCAACTGTTTATCACACACCTTGTAGCATTAAAATAATGCTTGTTGGAGGCTTGTGAGGTCTTCAATTGAGTGACACGTGGAATCCTCAACCTCTGTGAGATGTATGGTGGAGCTCGTGGATAGGTATGTTGGCACCTAGCTGGATGAATATCATTGGTCAAGAATTCACGAGCAATGGTCTTGGGAATTCAAACCCGATTGACTCAATTTGGGTCGTTTGATTCATCACCTCATCAAGGAATCAAGGATTAGCATTCAAAACTAGAAATATGAAGGCAGTAACTATTTTTTGAGCGAGTGAGCATTAATGGCATCAAGTCTGTGGGAGTAATCAACTTGATCTTGGTACATGCGAATGATTAATCTCTTGTAATCATTAAGGATGATACACAGATTTTTATCCACCTAGGCAATTAACAATTGTGATGTGGACACAAGTGGTTAATCATCTACTCACTTAAGTTGTTTTTTATTAAGTATTGATGGTCAACACGCTCAATTTTTATAATAAATGAGGATTGATGGCCTCTATTTTCACCATTGCAATCAAGAGCTCAAATTTTTAAGCTCATAAGAGGAGTGGCCTACATTTGTGAAGATGTGTTCCTGATAAAGTGAGAAAGTTAGTTGTTTCTACTTCCCCAATGTGGAAGTCCCCAAGGCTCAACTTGCAGGAATCCCACAATGACGCTTCATGGAACAAGTAGAATGCACTAGAGGTTGTTGCATCTCCAAAGGAAGAGTGTAGGAAAAAGGCCTGTGGAAAAAGTTCTATGCAAGTTGCAATCAAAATCAATTACAAGTTAAGGAGCCGAGTTGTGACTAGAGAAACAATAGAGACTAAAGGAAAGGAGTCTGCAAAGTTCATGAGAGGAATAAGGAGAAATATTAGGTATGGTTGAACTTCCCTATGATGGCACAATTCTTCTATTGACATTTTGGATAGCCCCTCAAATAGTGAAACTGAGGCAGATTAAGGTTATCGCCAATACCTCATGGCTTTAACTAATTAGAAGATTCAGAAGAGGAGGTAGTAGTGGTTGCTCTAATTTCTGTTAAGACCCCAAGCGGGCATGTTCATTCTATTGCTGGCAAGGACACTAGTGAAGATGAAGTGGTGGCTCCCCTAGCCTCTGTGAAAACACAAAGTGGGTGTGTGTTTTTTGGCTTTGGCTCTAGGGTTCGTTCTGGTTGATTGGGATTGTATTTGGCGTCTAGTTTTTGGTTTTGGTTGTTTGATGCTATGGGTGCTTTGGTATCATTTCATGGTGGTCATACTAACCCTGGTGGGTTTTTTATGGCATGAAAAAAATTTGCGCTCGACATGGGTTTGAAATGTAAAGGCTCGTTAACTGCTAATGGTGATTTTGGTGGCATCGGCTGGTTCTTCTTAGTCATTGATATAAATTTTGTTTCCCTTGTTTGGTAAATGATTATAGGCAGCCATTCGGGGAATGTCTCAAATGTAGTTAATTTTTTTATTGAAATGAAATGCATTTGAAATGTAATTGCAATTGAACTGGATGCTTATTGCTCCCTTTTTCTATAAAAGGGATTACAAGGCTCATTGCAAGGGTTTCAATTTTTGAGTTTTATTATAATGTGTAGGTAGAAGCTAAGTTTAGGAAGGAGTATGTTATAAAAAGATTGATGAATAGAATAGTAAATTGTCTTGGGTATGCGTCCTTTCTATAATAAATCTTAAATCAATTTTATGGAAGCCATGGATGTAGAAGAAAATCTTAGTTCTAAAATGAGTACTCTCCTATGTAACCTTTTTGCAAGTTACAAATGAGAATATCATGGGTCTTCTCATTTATTATTAGTGTTCAATTGAATGTGTGGCTTTATTTTTGCTTTAACTCAAAGTTTTGATTAAATGCTTGAAGAGGGTCATAGATTTGTAAGAAATTGCATAGGATTTGGTAAGAAGTAGCATTTTAGACATTGTGAGTTTTCATATTGCAAAGCATTATGGCAATAGTCCACTAATTTCTGAATTAAATAGGTAATATATATTATTGGTTATTGCATATTTGACTATATTAGCCCAATTGATAAAGCATTGGTCTATTTATTAAGAATTCTTGCAAGTAAATGAACTAGTGATATGCCTAGCTATGGACTTAAAATGAAAAAAAAATTAATTAAAAATATTTCTTAATCATGAGGCATGAGTTTGAAATATCCACTTGTTCCTAGCAAGCAGATAGTAATTTGCTCAAAGGTCTGCCAAATCTTCAGTGGAGTACATTTATTGGTAAATAGTAGGAATCAATCTGTGTAAGAATGTGTTCTCAATTAGACAAACATCAAATGAACATGATTAGGAATACCCTCATAGGTCCCAAAGAGCCTAAAGTGTAGAAGTAAAGACCTTAGAATCCTTTACTCATAAGTTGGCCACTATCCTTGAAAATTCTTGAACATAAGGGTTGGCTACCCTTTAGAGAATTTCAAGGTTCTACTAGAAAAAATGCCAACAAAAATGGTGACTCTATTGGGGAGGATTTTCATTCTCCAAGTTTCAAATTGGTGTATGACAGAGTCAATTGTTTGGTAATTTTGAACTTCGGTTCAAATGTTGAGAAGCTCTTGTACCTAGAAAAAAATTTGTTGCAGCAAAGTTCAAAGAATTTGAGTATGACTCTCTTGTTGGAGAAGACCCAGAATGAGATTTACCTTTGAAGGAACTTCATAATGCTTGAAGTTAAATACCCTGTGAAAAGAGGTGGTGACTTTGACTAAAAAACCTGAAAAAGAATATAAAAATGTTATAGATCTTGCAAATTTGTAGTCAAAGAATAAAGTTTAGTAGTTGCTTCCAACTTCCAGGTATTCTCATAAATTTCAAGAAAATATTATTATATTTGCAAGAAAATTATGAGAAATCTACAAGACTTGAAAGATGTAAATGATTCCCACTTAGGTTCATCTAAGTAGTACTAAGAGAGGGAATAGTAGTGGTGACTTTACATGCTTCTAAAATGTAACTTGAAATTTATGTATTGTGATAGAAAAGCAAGTTATATTTTAAGATTTTAATTAAAATAGATAGAAGGCTTGCATTGCAAAGGATTAAGATCATAGTTGGAAAGGGAGTTTGAATTTCCTTTCGATGGATTTGAAAAGTCTTGTAAAGGTGTGACAAAATTTATTGTCAAATTGTGCATCCTGATGTAGACCCGAGTGCAATAATGCATAATGGGCAGCCCTTATCACATCAAAGAAATTTCAGTAATGAAAGGTATAGAGCTATAGATTTTAGTAACATTTTTGGTTATTCAAATGTTGTACCACCCTAAGATCAAAGAAAAGGTACCCAAGTTTAATGGTGAAAAGTTTGAATCAGCAAGCAAACATCTGCAAGAGTTTGTTGATGTGATGGGAGATTATGAATTGGATTGTCAGGATGTTGTCATGAATTTTTTTGTCCAGTCTCTGAAAGGAGATGTGATAGATTGGTTCTCGTATCTACCAGCATCCTTTATACATTCATGGGATGACTATAAATTAGTGTTCATGGAGCAGTTTGTTGAAAGAATCGTCCAATCTTAATAAGACAAAATTTCATGAGCATGGAGAAAGAAGAGGATGAGTTAGTCCCTTCTTTTAATCTCATATTTTCAAAGATAATAAGAGAGATTCTTGAAAGCATCGAACCAAATGATGTAGAATGTTTGGTCATGTACATGGGTGCATTTAATAAAAAGATGAAATATCTATTGAGAGATAAAGAGCCTACAACACTACATCAAGCATATCAAATTGTTATAGATATTGAGAACAACTTTAAATATTCAATGATGAAAGGATATTCAGCTTCCAATATTGGTCATCCTAGCACATTTCACACAGATAGAACTAGTGGACCAGTTAGTACAGATCTATGTCATGATGATGAGGCTTCTACTATTCCAATTTTTCTATCACCACAACATGAAGATCAGAGTGAGCTCCAAGTTGAATATCCACAAGATCAAAGAAAATTTGATCAGGTATCTTATGTTAAAAGCTTCTGTGAAATGAAAAGGCACAAAAAATAATCACAGGTCTTATGATTTGTTCTCTAGATTTGTGGATGCTTTCTTGGGGATACCCAAAAGTGTTAGGCTTGAAGATTAAATATGCATTGATCTATTTTGTGAAATGTACCAATCAAGATTGAGAACATTACCAAAGGAATTGAAGCATCATAGTTTAGGCCAAGTAATTTATTAGATAAATATTGTGGAGGGAGATAAGAATGATTATACACCAAATTTGATGTTGCAAAGTGTTATTCAGCATGGTTCTATTGAAAATGATTAGGAAACAATGCCAGGAAATGAAGAAATTGCATCAGGATATGAACATCCATCTTGTTGTATGGGAGAATATAATGATTGCAATCAATTCACAAATGGCATATATGCATATCATTATAGTAGAAATGGTGATGACGATACACAATGTGACTATAGAAGCGATGTGCCTGACTTGAGTCCTTGGTATGTCTTGGATGGTGAAGAAGTGGAAGAGGTTTAAGAGATTATCCCATCTTATGATTTGATCAATAATAGTGGTGCTAGTGTTGATGATCTTTTGTCACTAACTAATGATCAAGTTATTGAAAATGAAAGTTCAAATATTCAATATGAGGAACTTGAGTGTAGTCTCAGTATTGGTGGGTTTTCATGTTGTGGTAGTTGTGATGACATTGAGTCATATCATTCTTTTGTTGAGTATGATTATCTTTATGAAGTGGAGATTGAATCCTTTCCTTCATGGAGATATTCTAATAACAATGATAATGTTTGTTTTCTTGGGAGTGAGCAATTTGCTTCATGTGAAGAGTTCCTAGAATGTGAGCCAATGATACTGATTAAAAATGATGTGGGAGAAGTTGAGAATGATTCTATATGGTCTTCAAGTGATTACACTGATTTTGATTATGATGATGAGCTGCAAGATTTAGATCTTCATGTTAAGGAGGAAAAAGCTTCCATGACAGAAATGAAGATAATGGATAATCATTTATTTGATGAGCTTCCATCCCCATTGGCTAATAGAAGTGATGAACCTTATTGGAGTAAAAATAATCCACTTTTTGAGAAATCTAATGATGCATTTGACACATGGTTAGGATATGGCTTTGAACAAGCACAATAGTACAATGATAATTTTTTTGAAAGTGGTGCTTATGAATCTTTCACATTCGGTATTGTTGTTGTAGGTGAGACTAAGGATCGTGAGGAGATTGAAGTCTCTGAGTGTTTCTCTCAAGAATTTAATGAGGATGATCCATAAATGCTTTATTCATATGAAGGATGCAATGGTACAAATATCCATAATATAGATGGTTTACAAGTGAATGAACAACTTGCATTTGAAAGATACTTGGAATGTGATTTAGTTTTGTCATCAACTGAGCATGAAGAATATGAAAAAAGGAGTTCCACTGTCCATGGTGTTGGTCTTGAATACAGTGCTATAAATAATGAAGGTGTTTATAGACGTGTTGATATCTAAACCAACCATTTCTAAATGGGTGAAATTGGAGAGTAAGGTTTTATTTCCCTCTCTTACACTCTTAGGATCTTTCACCTAAAAGGAGAGAGATAGAATCCTCTAGGCCACAATCAACCTATAAAATTTGAAGGATCCACTCAATTATAAGATGTATGATGCTAAATGAAATGTTTTAAATGCAACTAAGTAATGAAATTGATTAATTATGAATGTAAAACTAAGGTTATATGCAATGTTTGAAAACATAGTGAGATATGCAGAAAATATAAACAAAATTAAATAAATAAAAATAGAGATAAATAGAGTGCACCTGGAAGAATCTAGAATGTTCTAAAATCTAACTAAGATTAAGGAAAATCAACAATGGGACTCATTCGCCACTGATGGTGAATCAGTCCTGCTACTAATAGTAACACTTGAAAACTAATTTTTGATGGTCAGGAGCTAGAGTTTGATAAAATTAACTTTTCTACCCTAAGGTGGGACTTATTTGCCATAGATGATGAATTAGTCCTCTCCCAAGATTTTGTAGATTCAGGAATTAGGACTATGGGCCCAAATCTATAATTATCTTCATGTTGGGTTGTCAAAGTCAAATTTGCAAAAAATGAATTGTAGGTCATCTCCAAGCTTGAAATAAGTTGATGCTGACTTGAAACACTTTGTTGACTTATTGAACACCTTTCAACACCTTTTTGCTTGATAAATTTGCATACAAAAGTCTGCAAACACACATGCAAGAGGGTAAAAATGGTTGAGGGTTAAGATATAGGGGTTTGCCTAGTGGTCAAACCCCACTTTGGTAATCAAACCCAAGATAATAAAATGAAATATGAAGAGAATGATAAACAAATAACATGTAGATGCTATCACTTACCAAACCCTTCTTGAAGAAATCTGAAGATATATGTTCAATGGAAACTCCAAAGTACTTGATTATTGCTTGATGAAAGGATGTAAAATGCTTAGAGAGATAAACTGCTTGAGTGTTTGAATGAATTAAGATGAAAGGGGGTTGAATAATGAGAGAAAAATACTTATTTATACACACTTATGCCCTAATTTCTTGATAATACCTCATCATAGGTCGACATAAGGTATATTTAAATAAAAACTTGGAAGAAAATTTGAATTATTTTGAATTTGGAGCCAAGGGGGACTCATTCAGCACCCATGGTGCATGTGTCCCGCCCTAGGCTTGTAAGTGTGCACGCATCGGGATTTTAAATGCATTTAATATTGTTTGTCGAGTTTACATTCAAAAATAAACTTAAATGTGAACTATAATTGTATAAAGAGGTCATAAAAGACATAAGAAAGGTGTAAATAATGAAAATGAACCTAGAAAAGCGTGAAATCTCATTACAATACTTTACAACACTTTAAAATAGGACTTGATAAAGAATAAAAAGGTGATTTTTAGATGAACTATGATAGGAAGAGTCTAGAAAAGTGTAGAAATGTTTTACAACACTTCACAACACCTTCACAAGACATCATAATTTGAATATTTAGAATTTAATATGAATATTTAAGTCATATTACATCATTAAATCAAGAAAAATAGATCAAATACTAAGGAAGTGGAACCTAGATGACCATGAAAATGTCAATGATCCATTTTTCTATGGTACAATATCCCAACTGCCTATGATTTCTTGTGGGAAGAAAATATGGAAAGTTTAGTTATATGTATCATAAAGATGATATAAACATTGATGAAATAGAGGTTCAATATTTAATGACCAAATTATGCATCATGATACACGTATGGATCATGGGTTAATTATACTACCCATCAATAATGAAAGACAATTTGATCTATGTGTAGGGTAGCTAAGTGATGCAAATCATATGAAGTATGATATTGATCAATATGAGTGTGCAATTGAATTCTTTATTGATGCTCCTTATCTTCTTAACATGATTTTGGATATGTTCTCATCCAATAAGGACAACATTTCTATGGAAGAGAACAATTATCTTTGCCCAATTCTTAGTAAAAAACATTTAAATCATGAAGACTTGGGTATGTACCCATGTTACAGAGACCAATACAAAGATGCCCTTGAATATGCATGTTTTGTTTTTGAAATATTTGGGAGTGATGGTTCACCTAGCATACAAAAAATTGTTTATGAAGGATTCCAGTTTGATGTACAAACTGAATGTGGTGTCAAATTTCATGATCCAATGGAATATGAGGTTTTCACCTTTCCATCTCAATCAGATAAGTATATATTGGAACAGACTAATGAACTAGGTAGTTTTACAACATGTGAGGGTGATTGTGTTAATCAAAATGGAACTGTTTGTTTGGAAATGCTTAGTATCCATGTTGATCCATTACAATCAGTATAGGATAAAGTATTTAATAGAGGAAAAGTTTGTCCCAAGCTTTTGGGGGCTATGGGCATCCAATTTGAGGAATGAAACCTATGGAATGAAAGAGGCTTCTAAAATAGAAGGTATATTTGATTGTATAGCCTTGTAAATATTGTATATGTTTGGTGTTTTTATTTTTTGGTTGTGTTTGCTTTCCTTGTCCGGGTAAGTTCCTAGGCTTTTTGGGCTTCTTTTTTATTTTGCTTCAACCTAAGATCTGGATTCTCGCCCTACCCACTAAGGGTATGCGTCCCCGAGCATTAGCCACTAATAGAGCCTCCAAAATTTTGTTGAAATTTGGGTAAGTCCCAGTTTTGATCATGATTGTCAACCTTTGTGCCCAAGGATGGGTTGGGGATGTGGTCTAGAATCCCTCACCTTATAGTTTTTTTATCATAAACCCTTAGGCCTATTAATTATGTGTTGACCTATTTTACCTAGTAGCTAATCACGTAAGTCACAACTTAAGTCGTTGAATGCATATTGTCACCAGCCCCTATATCTAGGTCCATCAGTCACCCCATGCATTTTACTACATTAAATTTTCCAAAGTCAGGTGAAATATTTTATAACAAATGACTTATGTCTTGAGTCATTTTTCTGAGGGTCGAGTCTCATTGGCCTAGTCATGGCCTTTCCTTTTGACTAACTTTATTGGCATGTGTAGAAATTATGCCCGTCATATTTGAAGACCAAATCTTAGTTACTCATCGCATGCCTCACAACATTTAAATAATGGTTTTCAAAGATGGTGCGAGATTTGTGATTGCTTGACACATGTACACCTACTGAGGTGGGGCCTAGTCTACATTCAAACACCCAATGCTCATTTTTTTGAGATCGACGGTTGGTATGCAATGCCAAGATCAAATTTTGAGCATCCTTCGCACACCTCACAACATTAAAATAATGCTTGTTGGAGTCTTGTGAGGTCTACGATTAACATGTGGACTCCTCGTCCATTGTGAGATATATGGTGGAGCTCATGGATGGGTATGTTGGTTCCTAGCAGGATGAATATCATTGTTCAAGAATTGGTGAGCAATGGTCTTAGGAATTCAAACCTAATTGACTCAATCTAGGTCATTTTATTCACCACCTCATCAGGGAATCAACGCCTAGCATTCAAGACTAGAAATATGAAGGCAGTAGCCATTTTTCTCTACATAAGCAAATATTTTAGGCATCAGGTCTGTAGAAGTAATCAACTTGATCCTGGTACATGTGAACAATTAATCTCATGTAATCATTGAGGATGATAGATGGATTTTTATGTGCATGAGAAATTAACGGTTGTGACGTGGACACAAGTGGTTAATCATCTACTCACTCATGTTGGTTTTTATGGAGCATTGATGATCAACATGCTCAATTTTGTCTAATAAATGAGGGTTGATGGACTCTATTTTCACCATTACAATCAAGAGCTTGAATTTTTAAGTTTGTAAGAATAGTGGTCTGCATTTGTGAAGTTGTGTTCCTGATAATGTGAGTTGTTTCTACTTCCCCAATGCAAATGTATCCAAGGCTGAACTTGCAAGAATCATATAATGACACTTTAGGGAACGAGCAGAATGCACAAGAGGTTGTTGCAACTCCAAAGGAAGAGTGTAGGAAAGAGGCCCATGGAATAAGGTCTATGCATGTTGTAGTTAGAAGCAATTAGAGGTTAAGGAGCTAGGTTGTGACTAGAGAAACAACAGAGGCTAAAGAAAAGGATCCTACAAATTTCGTGAGAGGAATAAGGAGAAAGATCAAGTACAGATGAGCTTCTCTAGGATGACACAATTCTCCTATCGACATTTCAAATAGCCCTTCAGATAGTGAAAATGAGACAGATTTAGGTTATCGTTAGTACCTCATGGCTTCAACTGAATTAGTAGACTCAAAAGAGGAGGTAGTTTGCTCCAATTTCAGTGAAGACCCCAAGCAGGCATGTTCATTCTATTGCTAGCAAGGACACTAGTGAAGACAAAGTGGTGGCTCCCTCAGCCTCTGCAAAAACATGAAGTGGGTGTGTGTTTTTTGGATCTAGATCTGGTGCTTGTTCTAGTTGATTGGGACTATATCTGGCATCTTGTTTCTAGTTTTGGTTCTTGGTGCTATGGGTGCTTGGGTATTGTTTCATGGTGGTTGTACTAACCCTAGTGGGTTTTCTATGACATGATGAATAGTTTTTTGGGCTCAACATGGGTTTGGAATGTAAAGGCTTATTAATTGCTAATGGTGATTTTGGCGACATCGGTTGGTTCTTCTTGATGATTGATATAAATTTTGTTTCCTTTGCTTGGTAAATGATTATAGGAAACCATCTGGGGAATGTCTCAAATGTAGTTGAAATTTATTTTGAAATGAAATGCATTTGAGCCAGATGCTTGTTGCACCCTTTTTCTATAAAAGGGATTTCATGGGTCATTGCAAGGGGTTCAATTTTTGAGTTCTATAATGTCTAGGTAGAAGCTAAGTTTAGGAAGGAGTATGCTATAGAGATATTGATGAATAGAAAAGTAAATTGTCTTGGGTATGCGTCCTTTATGTAATAAATCTTAAATCAGTTTTATAGAAGCCACAAATATAGAAGAAAATCTTAGTTCTGAAATGAGTACTCTCCTATGTAACTTTTTTGCAAGTTATAAATGAAAATATCAAGGGTCTTCTCATTTATCATCAATGTTCAATTGAATGTCTAGCTTTGTTTTTTCTTTAACTCAAATCTTTGATTAAATGCTTGAAGAGGTTCATAGATATGTAAGAAATTGCATAGGATTTGGTAAGAAGTAGTGTTTCAAACATTATGAGTTTTCATACTGCAAAGCATTATTGTAATAGTCCACCAACTTTTGAATTAAATGGCTAATATATTATTGGTTATTGAATATTTGACTTTGTTAGCCCAAATGATGAAGTATTGGTCTATTTATTAAGAATTCTTGCAAGTAAATGAACTAGTGATATGCCTAGCTATGGACTTAAAATGAAAACAAAATTCATTAAAAATATTTTTCAATCATGGGGCATAGTTTGAAATATCCCCTTGTTCCTAGCAAGTAGATAATAATTTTCTCAAAATAATTTTCTCAAAGGTCTGCCAAATCTTGAGTGGGTTACGTTTATTTGCAAATAGTAGAAATCAATCTATGTAAGAATGTGTTCTTAATTAGACAAACATCAGATGAACATGATTAGGAATACCCTCCCAGGTCCCACAAAGCCTAAAGTGTAGGAGTAGAGACCTCAAAATCCTTTACTCATAAGTTGGCCACTAGCCTTGAAAATTCTTGAACATACGGGTTGGCTACCCTTTAGAGAATTTCAAGGTTCTGCTAGAAAAAACACCAACAGTCATCATCTTCTTCAATGATGTTAACTTCACGAGGACGACATGCATGAGGAGTTGATTGAGCATGAGTGAGTTCAATTGTATGAAAAGGGTTATCTTTTGGAGAATTTCATAATTGGTAAACTAGGTCATATCATGCCATCTAGACCTCTATAAGGATTAGTTCATACCATACAATTTAACCCTCTTAAAAAAAGGGTAATTGAATGTGTAGTAATGAAGACTAAAGTAATATATAATGATAAATTATAGATAAATAATAAGCAAAAATCAATTTACAAGTAA
Organism: Sequoia sempervirens; assembly: GCA_007258455.2. NCBI lineage: Eukaryota > Viridiplantae > Streptophyta > Pinopsida > Cupressales > Cupressaceae > Sequoia > Sequoia sempervirens. The sequence continues at coordinate 350,893,301 of VDFB02193867.1, forward strand.
TTTGAGTGACAATTGACCTTGTTATTAATAAACTAAAATATAAAAAAAATCTAAAACTAAAATTTAAATATATCTTTAATCAAACATCTAAAATAATTTAAAAAAATTACTCTCGCAAACTAAATTATATCATCTATAAAATCCTAATTCAAAATATATATATATATATATATATTGCAAACTTTAAATTTATATAAAGTGGCTTTGTTACCATAAACTTTTCAATGAGTAAGGAACAAGAAGTAACGTGGGAGAGACGAAAATGGAAAGCAACTAAGTTAACAAAATTTGAATGAATATGACGTTCAATAGGATGGTATGTATTTATATATTCAACACCTTATCTGCAAGGCTGATCTTTGTTGATTCGAACTTTGACCTCTCTATTATTTTTAATTAAAAATATCTACGCCATGTTCTACAAAATTTCACATACGCACAATAGGAGGGTATGTATTTATTATATATTCAACACCTAATCCACCCCGAATACCAAACTCTGCAAGGCTTAGTCTCTTTGGTGATTCCCACGCTGACCCATCTCTTAGTTTGAATTAAAATTATCTACATCACGCTCTACACAATTTCGCAGACGCTTATTTTTACCTCTTTCCATGCACTGAAGAAATATTAAATGAAAAGAAGTGGGAAAATTTACGAGTCAAAATCTGTTAACTTTCAATTTTAGTGTTGTTAGTGACAGTATTTACAGATATAAACTAGTATATATATATAATTTATTAATAATATTTATAAAAAAGTCGAGAGATATTCTTTTGAGATGTCTATTTTTTAATCAATTTGTCACATCAATTTGCATGTTGGTTACATTTCTTTTATTTGCATGTCTGTTACATTTCTTTTATAATATATATAGAAAATGAATTTGCATGTTGGTTACATTTCTTTTATATGCATGTTGGTTACATTTCTTTTATATGCATGTCGGTTGTATTTCTTCTATTGCTTTTATAACCATCACCGGACAAGAGAACTTCAAAATAAACATAGGTTCAAAAAATGTACACGCAACCTCTGCTTTCATTGTAGAATCCTCTCGGCTTAGTTAAAAAAAAAACATAAATAACCTAGTATATATAAAAAAATAAATTTACATGTCGGTTACATTTCTTTTATATGCATGCCGGTTACATTTCTTTTATTTTTTCTTATAATATATATAACCGTCCCCAGATAGGAGAACGTCCAAATAAACATAACTTTAAAAAATGTACACACATTTTGTACTTTCATTGTAGAAGCCTCTCAACTTAACAAAGTGTACACATAGATTTTCAATTTGAACTTCCAAATCTGATCTGATCGGCGGTGGGCAATGCTTTGAATTGGCATTCTCTTATGACGGCGACCTGGCATGCCATCTCTTTCTCACTCGATTCAAAACACTCACTCATTCGATCTTTTCTCATTACTAACCCCAAAACTCCAATTCTATATGATTTTATTAATCAACGTGTATTTAACTCTACATTATTCCATAGTTTATTGTCAGAATGCGAAAGACTGTTACTCTCCTGACATGATTTAATTTGCAGAACTGGAAAATTCAGTGCTTCCAGAAAACAAATATAAGCATGTGCATATGTGTCGTTCACTTCTTTGTTTTCTTCATTCAAATTGAAACATCTCTTGTGGATGGATGAATGGCTTACTACCTTCATCAATTCTGGTAGGCCGTGAGTAGGGACAAACGTGATGATCATTTATCTGTATTTGGTGATTTTTATTCTATAATATATATGGTTTTTAATTATTTTTATGTTTGTGATTTTTATTCTATAATATATATGGTTTTTAATTATTTTTATGTTTTTTTTTTTAATTTATTGGTATTGGAAGCATAAATTTAAGTTGATAATTCTTTAGTTAAGAGTGAAGGATTGATGGCTATCTATTTTGTAGGATTAAGTGGGTTAAAGTCCAAACCATGTCTCTTATTATTATCTCTAGAAGATTGAGACCTTGATGGATTATAATTAAATACAGTTACAGATTATCATTTTCATCGATTGTCCTCAATCAATTGAACTAAAACACATTGGTATCATTATAAAATTTGATTGTATAATATATATTTTAGGTATATCTAGCATATTGAATAAATAAGTTACTTTTGCTTATAGAGAGTTTTTTGCTTATGCACAAACGATATATAAATTATAGTGGAACAAATTTTCTTTCTATTAATCACTTGTAGCCAACAATCACAAAGATGTAGGAGAGAGCAAAGAGTAGAATTCTAGATGAAAAAAAAGGTCTCAAATTATTGTGTCACAACACACAAAACAAAGGTAGCCTTGTTGATTGTTGTCTTAACATTTTTAGTATACATGTGATTAAAATTTGAAGTGTTGCATTCATTTAACTTTGTCTATGTTATGGTTCATCAAATCACATTGTCTTTTTCCATGTATGCTTTCTCAATGTCAAGTCAACATTATCAAAAAATACATATTATAGTGAATCAAGGTCTTAAGTTGTCTTTGGGGACACATGGTTTGGCGATATATACAAGAAAACACAAGAAGGCTTTAGTTTTGTAGTATGCATAGTGTTGTGCAGATTAGTTATATCCTTGCATATATATGCATTACTAATATTTTTCCCTAGAGGTATGTGGTGTTAAAAAATATTATTTATTGGATTTTTTAGAAGTTGTGCATATGATGACGATTAGTGTTGTGTGCACATTCTATAAACATTCAAAATATTATGATTATTGAGATACTATACACCTAACAAGCATGGATATTTATGCATATGCAAGTTTTTAATAGATAAACATTTCCCAAAACCTACCTTTTCTTAGTACACAGAATGTATTAAAGCACAAAAGAGCATGCATATGGCTTATTTACATATAAAACCCTTCAAAAATGCAAAATACCTTGTTTCTCTCATACCCCATAATCCTATAAAGCTTGTGATATATCTAGAACTACACATGGATTTACATTTTATACACACATGCCTTAAAATTATGTAATTTACCTCTCAACTTCCACATCCCATAAACTTTTTTCTCTCCATGTTAGCAAATTCAAATCTTCCCTTTGTATGGCATGCACTCATCATTTGTAACTTTATAAAAGGGTGATAAAAAAATGAAAAATGCACACTTATGTGAACAATGTTTATATAATAATTACTTTTTGGTCATATTTCATCACATGTCTACATTTGTATGTAGTTGTAAAACACTTATCCAAGTGCACAAATAAAATCTTGCATCAAATCTACCTTATAAACCCATGTTTGATATTCATGTTGTTGATGTCCTCACATGTGAATATATTCTCTTATTTGAAGGAAGCCTCACATTTAGATGAACTATGGTTTTATATATTCAAGTTATTTTGTTTCATCACATGTCATAAGAAATACCTTCTTTCTCTCATGCCCTACGATCTTGCAAAACATAGGGTATATCAATTACCACATTTGGATTTGCATTCTATGCACAAATACCTTCAAAACATGTAATCTACCTCTTTGATGGAACACAAGGGATAATGGCCTATTTCACTCTACTTCATTAAAGAAAACCAAGATCCCTCAACCAATTGACTTGATTGAGGAATGGACTAGGTTTGAGATGGTTTCCTTGGGTGTGATTAAATAAAAAAGGGGGTTCACCACTAAGCAATGGCTTAGAATGAAGGAAATGTAAAGTACATGCAATTTTAAGAAATTAACCTAGAATATGAAACTTCAAATCAAAATAATAAACTGAAAATGAATAGAGGTACACCTAGAAAATTGAAGAGGTTTGAAACGGGGTCTATAATCTCAAAATTCTAAAATTTACAGCACACTAGGACTCATATGCTAGCTAGGGTGATTTATTCCTAGTTTATGGTTTCGGGTTGAAACTAGAATTTGCAATTGCTAAACTAGGATCTATAGAAAATGTTTGTAAAATGGTATATACTAGGACTCGTACGCGAGTTGTAATGATATAGTCCTACTATTAGGGTTGATCTAAAATTTTGATATCCTCTAGTGGTCTCTTGTAGCCTCTCTCCTGTCTAATCTCCAAGTCTGAAACTCTAAATTTTGACCTGTAGGTGACTTTCTGTGATCTTGTAAGAAAGGTGACAACTTTGAAACTTTGAAAAATTTCTCCAATCTTGCTCTTCAATGGATCTTCAAACTAGATCTGCAAATCACACACCAAAGAGAGGGAAAATTATTGTTTTGTTAGTGGATAGGGGATTGCCTTGGCCAAACTTCATTTTGGTAATCAAACCTTGAAATGAATAGAAATAGAATAAAGGAATGATGAATGAACAAATAATTTATGTTTCAACTCGCCAAACCATTGAATAAGAGGCTAAAATATTGTATGAGATGGCTAGCATCAATGTAGATCTCGACTCTTGATTGTATGTTATGAATCTTGACTTGAATGCTTTTTTGAATCATGAAAATCTACATCAAAAATATTAGCTCAAAAAAACACAAGATGTATGATAATTTTGACATGATACTTGATTCTTTAATATAGCTCCAAATTTCTTGATAATAATCTCTTGAATGCTCATGAGATCACTAGCTTGTTGTTAGGAGAAAATATGTGAAATAACCTTGTATTTACACTTGTTTATGCCAAATTTCTCAAAATTACAACACTACAAGCTGACATTAGATCTAGGAGAATAAAATTCCACCAAGAATTTGAATTTAAAATAGGTCCAAGCTAAGTGGGACTCATATGCTATTTTTTGTGTATGAGTCGCAATAGCCTAGACTTGGGACACAAATTTCAAGAAATGTTAAGTTCTATGCTAAATTTAGGTTGGACCCATATGCCCAAGGTGGCATATGAGTTCCAAATCACTAAATCTAGAACATACAATGCAAAAAAATTAAATTATGATTTTTCATTAGTTATGTATAGGGATAATCCTTAGAAAGATGCATTAAATATGGCTTGTGGATGTAAAATATTATCAAATAAAGCATAAAGAAGCCTAATTTTAGCAGGGAGGACTCAAAAAAAGTGTGAAAATGTAAAAGGATACATTTTTCTACACTAAATTTATCCCCGACTTTAATGAGAGGAGGAAATTGCTTCAAAATCACACTAAAGTAGACAAACTCATGATGGAGCCTGCAAAAAAAAAGATTCTTATCTCAAACCCTCATCATATTTGAAGGAAAAGATAATGTCTAAGGGTTTTGGGTTTTATTTATCTTGAGAACTTGCAAGGTTCTATTTTACCATTGACCTCTTATTTCCCATTGTCGGTTGATAAGAAACAACTTATGTTCTCTATCACCATCAGGTAATCGGCCCTCTCACACCTAGGTCTGATTTTCCAAATTTTCATAAGGTTAAGTGAAAGGCCTTTTTGGCACTTACATTCTTTGTATTCAGTTACCTAGAAGTTTTAATTCCCTTCTCTCGTGTTATCCTAGGGGAACCCCTTTTTTAGAACAACTTAAACGCACATGCTTAATTTTTTCACTTAAGTCTTGACGACCCTTTTCTTCTTCATCACCCATTGCTGGTTGTTTTCCAAGTATACGTTCTCAAACAACGATGAGTGATGAAAAACATTTCCTTATCTCACTCATTTTTAATGGTTTCCTAAGCCCTTGAATAGAAATAGCGATGAGCGATGTGCATTATATCAGTAAAGGATTGCTTATCGCTAATGGCTTTAGAGCCTTAAAAATAGTAATAGTGATAAGCAATGTTCTTATGTTATCATCATTCATTGTGGATGGTTATAGAATGAAAAATGTAAGATTAGCAATGAGCAATATGTTGTATTTTCCTTTACATTGTGTATCATGGATAGGTGTTATGTACTAATGCTAAAATCAGCGATGTGTGATACACAAAGTGTGATTATGTAATTCTCTCAATGCTAATTGCTTGCAAAATGTATGAGGAGAATTAGCGATGAGTGACAACCCAAGGTTTCTATTTTTTTTGCTCATCATGGATTCATCTCATAATTCTATTTCCAAAATGGTGATGAGGATTGTAAGATCCTATGTATGATGTATATTGTACCTTTTATTTTATTTGTGTAGGTGTATGTGTCCCAATCTGATTTTGGCAACATATTTCTCATCGTTGATGGAACCTGAGGTACGAAGTCTGGATTGATGATGTGTGATGGAAGGATGAACATGATCAATGACTTGAAACTAATCCAAAGGCTGAGATTTCATAGAAGGGATGTTCATAATCACTGATGAAGCCAATAAAAAACAATGTGCATCTGCGATGAGCAATGCACTGTGGAAAGGGAAATGTGGAAAAATCTTGCGAGCATTTTGCTTAGTAAAGATGAAGGTGGCATGATAGAGGGAGAACTATTGATGTAACTTCAAAATAAGATGATCCAATGGACTAAATTTCATCACTGCAATATCTCCAGCTCTGATTTAACCCTAGAAGCTTGGGGAAAATAGTGATGAGCAATGAAATAACTTAAGAAATATTCTCTCTAAGAAAAGAAAACACTAGCCTCATGTACTTCACCGATATTAATGGATAAGGCATAGATTTGGCTAGCGATACATGCTAATTGTTAGAGCATGTATGATTTATCGAGATTAAAGAAGAATGAGGGAGAATTTGGGGTAGCCCATTGTGTTTTAGGAACAAGTTGCTAGGGTTGAAAAAACAATTCTCATATCACCATAGGTGAAGTTTTAATTGTTTTAAGATCAACGGTCCAAATTAAAAGTTGAATTGCTCAATTATCAACTAGCTCACGCAATAAGTTCTTGAATCATTAATCCTGCATTCTCCAAGATTCCTATTTAATGTAGGATGATCATTGTTCATTCTCACCATTTTTTCAATCTATAGTATAAGTATGTCATGTGTGTGAAGAGGATTGAAAGGGTTGTAAGTTTTCATGAGTAGATTTTTAATGTTTTTGTCCTGAGTAAGTTGGTATGAAATTGGATTCTCTTGTCTATTTGGGATTTCTATTGCTTGAACTAGTTACAATTACTAGGATTGGGGTGTTTTCCTGTTGGTTTTGAGTCAAAATTCCTTTTAATTATCACTTTGATAGTTTTAAAGAAATGGGAAAAGTCGGTGCAACAATTTTGCCTTTTAGGAGGTCTAGCTAACTAAGTATGAATGTCATGAGGATTTGATTGAACATGAAGCATGGGTTTCCCCTGAGGTTTTAAAGGGAAAAAGGAGGTATAGAGGTCATAAGAAGAAGTCAATTGTGCAGAGTACATATATTTTGAGAAATAGGACCCTTTCTAAAGAAGTGGTCAAGTTCAAAGGTAAGGAACTGGTTCAGCTAGTGAGGAAGGCCAAGAAAAATAATTGGAGACATAGGGCTTGTCTAGGGAAGAATAATTCTCCTATTGTGCTCTTTGATAGTCCTTATGATGCTAAAGGAGATACTGACTCAAGAAATGGTTTGTACATGCTTTCTCTAATGTCATGTGAGAGCTCTGACAATTGCGTGGTGATGGCTCCACCCATTTCATTGAGGACAAGGAGTGGTTGAACTCTTTCTGACACTAATGAATCTAAATAGAATCTCCTCCATGTTTTTGTTTTTGATGACACCATGGTATTTGCATAGGAGGCGTTTGTTTTGGTATGGACATGGTTTGTATTTTTCTCTCCCATGATGATGTGGATGTTTTCCAACTGTTACAATATCTTTTTGTTCAAACTTAAAAGCGATGATAGTGACTTGCATTCTACACATGTTTCTTTTTCCTTTTTGTCCTCCCCTACTCAAGAATGATTACATATGAACCACCTAGGGAGACCATCGAAAAAAATATTGAAATTAGAATTCCTGAAATTGAAATGAAATGTAAATGTAACTCAACTAGGTGCTTGTTGCTCCCTTGCTCTATAAAGGGGATTTCATGGTTGTAGTTATAGAGTTCAAAGTCCATAATTTTGAATCTGAAAGATAGGCTATAATGAATAATATGCTCTTAGAGCGAATATATTGTTACAAATAGTTATTTTAATAGATACATCAGAAGCATATATAGGGAGAAGTTTATATTGTATGAAAATCCTAAGTGTGGTTTTACAAAGAAATATCAGGAATGAAGAAGAATATTAGTTTTAAATTATTGCTCTCCTATGTGTTTTCTCTTCCAAATTATGAATGGAGTTATTAATTAATTTCATTTGTCTTCTGTCATTTGCATTGTATGAATGTACATATTGTATGCTTTAGCTTAATGAGTTGATTAAATGCTAAAGTGAGCCCATCAATTTGTGAGGGAAGAATATAGGATTCACTAAGGAAGGAATATTTTAAAATACAGTGAGTTAGATGGTACAAAGTGGCATTCTAATAGTCTATAAATTCTTGGTGTTTGAATCACAACTATACTACTAATTGACTACATATTATGACTCTGATTTCCCTCAAATAAGGCACCGATCACTCTACTATTCTATTTTATGATATACTGAGTTAGTAATGAATTTGGTCTAAGATCCAAGATGAAGATGAATTCACTATATACTCTAAACTATACTGCTTCAATTTTTTAGTGTATAAGAGCATTCTCTGAAACACTCTTCACTTTCACCAAAGGTGTGCCAAGCCATTTGATGAAGTGGTTTCCTTGAGAAATGCATATTTTTGTAGAATTTCTCTTGACCAAATGTAAAATATTATGAGCATATGTAGGATTACCCACCTGTGTTTCACGGAGCCCGAAGAGAAGTGAGGTACTTATTACTTTCACTTAGGTGTTGCCCCATCCTCGACCTTATTGATGATTGAGATTAAGTTTGGTTCTAAAAAATAACCAATAGAAACGGCGACTCCGTTGGGGAACAACGTTGCATCTCTTATACAAATTTTTTGAAGACCATTTAGAAGGAGTCAAACACATAAATAACTAGTTTAGAAGTTTAGAAAGTTCTAGTTCTACTAATTTATTCATAGCAGCCCCAAATTCAAAGTACTAAGAAGTGACTATGTTGGGAGAACCAAGAGAAGGATTATCCTTTGTGAAAGGAAGTGGTGACTTCGTTCAAAGAATTTGTGCACATGAAGGGTTGCTATATTTTATCACTTGAAATATTTATTTAAAGTTACAGCTACTGAAGGTGTGAAGGTACATGATTCCCTAAACATTTTCATTTATAAATGTTGATTTGAGTATTCATAGAATTTACTAAATATGAATGGTTAATTTTAAACCCCTTTTTACCACCATATCAGCAAATATCCTAGTAATCCTTCATATTGTCATGGTTATGATTATGCAAAATTAGTTAAAATCAAGTTTGCATACATATATGGATTACCAAGGGGAAATGTCCATTCCATTAGGAACTTTGATGCATATTGTTGAAAAGCTTCAAAAGTTAGATCATCCTAAAAACTTTGAAACCCTAGAGTATAAGAATCCAAGTGTATCCAAGCCCAAGCTAAGGTTGGAATGGAAAGTTGTGTTTAAAAAGGGAATTAAGGAAATGAATAAAAGGCACCAAATTGCTAGATAAGCTCATTTGAGAGATTACCATGTTAAATTTGTTAGCCAACCTATTGCACCTTTTGTTAATACTTTTGATTCATTATATAATCAGTTAGACTTGTCATGGATTGATTATAAGGTTAAAAGTATGCCATCTAGAATTTATAAGAAGTTGCCTAGATTCAATGGATGTAGTGTGTGTGAAGGAGATGCACATGTCCAAAGTTTTTATAGCTTCATGGTAAGAAAATCATTTACAGATCAAGACATGTGGATGAGAATTTTTGTCAAATCTCTTGAAGCTATAGCGAAGGACTAGTATCTAAGTTTTCCTGAGAAGTCATTTTCTTGCTGGGATAAACTAGTGAATTCTTATAGAGAAGAATTTGCTAAACAACCTTTTGACTTTGTCACAAAGTTGAAATAGATGGGTATGTGCAGGATCATGATGGGCCCAAAACTGGCAATATGCTGGGTATTTGTAGGGTATGTGGCTGCTGGCCTTTTTATAACCCAAAATTGATGAAATGAAAAGGATTTTTAAAGGAGATTTTTAGTTTTCCACCAATATAAATTATGTTTTACTTTGAATTTAATAAATAATTATTATTTATTTTCTATGTGAATTACGACTAAAGTGTTGATTAATAGGATTGAAAAATATCTATAACTTTCAAATGGTATCACATTTTTTGAATCCAAAACATGCATCACATTATATGCTTTGCATACTATAGGATTAAAAAAAAAATGAATTTCATGAAGTTTTGACCAAGTTAATGTGGTCAGACATACACATTTTTTATATTTTTTAAAAGTTGTAATAAAAAATTCATAAGTAATTATTTACTTGTTAAAAAATTACAAAAAAATATACATCACATATGGACATGAGTCCTCTACTTATGTCTAAAATCTTATAAAAAAATATTATCATTTTATTTTGGTTAGGGTGGTCAGACAGACCCCTACTTCTTATTTTTTCCCTAAAATTTAAGTACTACTGCATTGAAATTTCAAATTTTCACCAAATAGATTTTTAAAAAATAAAAATAAACCTAGTAGTTTAGAAACTACATTCAGTTTTCTATAGATTTTATTCTTACATATTTTTAAAATAATATAGATAACTTATTCAAATTTTTATGTCAAGTTGCCTAACTCTGATTTTTCTGAATTTTTTGCCACTTAAGGGCTTGTTTTTTCCATGATGATCCCGCACATACCCAAATTACAAAACAAGATAAGGATTCAAGCATTGCCTTCAATCATAGATTTGTTGCTACTCTTTCACTAATCCCTGAAAGCTTCAAACCTAATACCTTAGATTGTATTCATATGTATTTTGAAGCTTTTGAGGTTGGATCTAGTGCATTGTTAAAGGATTTTAAAATATTGAATATGCAGATCGCTTATGCATGTCTAGATAATATGGAAAAAATGAGGAATGAATATGTACAAAATATGATATCTTCAATTATGGGTAAACATGCTGATGAAATTAATAACGGTATGAATACAAGTGATCATATGTTTCCAGTTTAAGACACTGATAAATGCATACTTAAGAAAGAAGAGGTTAAGAATGATGCAATATTTTCTATTAATGTTCATAATGGTGGAAAAAAAATTCTCTATCCTCAAGAGGATGTAAAAGACCAGCTCAATGATGGCACCTAGTCCATTGAGTTTCTAGACGTTGATAATAGTAAATTCAGGATGTACCCTGGTTTACAACATGGTAATACATATAATTCTAGTGGAAGTCAAGAAGAGGATGTGGTTAAAAGAATGGATCAAAACAATGATCTATTGAGAATTAAAAAAAAATCAGATTTATTAACCATTGCGTATCACAAATATGCATATAAGAATAACCCTCAGTTGTCATGTGTTTCTTATCATTGATTTCGATAGTGATGATAATCCTCACTATGTGAGATATGATGCATGGGTATCTAATCTTCATCAACCAGTTGATCAGCATGATGATGATATGGGTAATAACAAAGAACTATTTTATTTTAATGATGCATTGTATGATGAGTATGAAAGTGTGCAGGGTGATGTAGGTGCAGAAATTAGTTCCAATGAGTCAGAAACAACAAGTAACCAAGAATTTTTTATATCTGATAAGGAAAAATTTGAAGTTCTTAGTTCAGATTTGGGTAACTATCCATCTCCTAAATTGGATAAGACTATTTATGAGTTTTTTCATAGGGATATGGAGGCTATTATTAAGGAAAAAGCGGATTATCTTTTGGAACCAAAATTACTCACTTTTGAACAAGTTATAAATACTACAAATATTGATATGTTATGTTCAGAAGATGTCAAAGTGAGTAAAGGTGAGGATGGTGTAGAAATATTTGATAATTCTCTACACCAGCATTATGAGGCACAATTGCAATGTGTGCCTAGGAATGAGTGTATCTTTTCACATACACTGGGAAATAGTCTACATGATGTACATAATCTTTTGATTAGTTCATTTGATTGTTTTATCTTTGACATGAAAACTATAAATCAAATTAAGATTGATGAAGCTAGGCACATGGTAGAATATGAGTGCCATTTTTCTTAGCTAGATGAGGCTTTCTTATAATATGGTAACAGGAAAAACATTGAAGAATGTTATCTTCAAGCAAAAAATGAATTACATGATAGACATCACAAGTTGTTGCCATATGAAAATCAATATTCAAAGTGTGTACCTAAATTTCAAATACCCAGTAATTATAAATTCATTGATAATATTATGTTTATTGAGTTGCTGGGAAATACTAGCTTGGTTAATTAGGAACATTGCAGTAATATTTTCATAATGGTTTAAGTGCAGAGTGATAAAAAAAAATTCTATGACAAAGTTGGGTATGTGTAGGATCAGGATGGGCCAAAAAGTGGCAATATGTAAGTGATATGATGGCCCATGTGGTTAACAACATTTTTTTACCCAAAATTGATGAAACGAAAAGGGTTTTTAAAGGAGATTCTCAGCTTTCCACCAATATAAATTATGCTTTACTTTGATTTTACTAAATAACTATAATTCATTTTCTATTTGAATTACAACTAAAGTCCTGATTGATAGGTTGATTGAGAAACATCTATAGCTTTCAAACGGTATCACATTTTTTTAATCTAAAATATGTGTTGTGTTCTATGCTTTGCATACTATAGGATTAAAAAAAATGAATTTCATGAAGTTTTGACCAAGTTAAGGTGGTCAGACATACAAGTATTTATATTTTTTGAAAGTTGTGATAAAAAATTCATAATTAATTATTTACTTGGAAAAAAATTACAAAACAATATGCATCACATTGATACATGAGTCCTCTACTTATATCTAAAATCTTATAAAAAACTATTATCATTTTATTGTGGTTAGGGTGGTCAAAAAAACACCTTATTTTTTCCATGAAATTTAAGTACTACTACATTGAAATTTCAAATTTTCACCAAATAGATTTTAAAAAAAACCTTAGTAGTTTAGAAATGACATCCAATTTGCTAAAGATTCTATTCTTATATATTTTTGAAATAATATTGATAACTTATTCATTTTTTTACGTCAAGTTGCGTAACTCTAATTTTTCTAAAATTTTCTCCACTTAAGGGCCTACTTTTTCCATGATGATCCTACACATACCCAAGTAATAGGAAACCTATAGTTTTGGTGGCCTAGGGCCATCAACTCAGAATAGCGGGGGGTGGAGGTTACTTTTTTAACTCTGTCACTCAGCAAGGAAAAATCTAGATTTATGATTGGTCTTGCCATATATCTCATGTACATATTGTACCCTTATTGTATTTTGGATTTGGTTTTCCTAATTTGTTTTTGGTTTTGGTTTTGTGCTTAGTCTTCTTCACCTAGGATTCTATATTCTCGCTTTGTTCACTAAGGGACAAACATCCCTAACTGGAGCCATTGATGGAGCCTACAAAAAAAAATTGTCCTATCTCAAACCCTCATCATATTTGAAGGAAAAGATAATGTCTAAGGGTTTGGGGTTTTATTTATCTTGAGAACTTGTAGGGTTATATTTTACCATTGACCTCTTATTTCCCATTGTCAGTTGATAAGAAACAACTTGTGTCATTTATCACCATCAGGTAACTGGCCCTCTCGCACCTAGGTCTAATTTTCCAAATTTTCATAAGGTTAAGTGAAAGGAATTTTTGGCCTTTACATCCTTTGTATTCAGTTACCTAGAAGTTTTAAGTCCCTTCTCTCCCGTTATCCTAGCAGGACCCCTTTTTCAGAATAACTTAAGAATGTGTGCTTAATGTTTTCACTTAATTCTTGATAGCCCTTCCTGTCTTCATCACCCATTCTGATTTTTTTCCAAGTATATGTTCTAAAACAATGACAAGCAATGAATAATATTTCCTTATCTCTCTCATCACTAATGGTTTCCTAAGCCCTTGAATAGAAATAGTGATAAGAAATTTGCATTATATCGGTAAAGGATCACTTATCACTAATGGCTTTAGAGCCTTAAAAATTGTAATGGAGATATTTGTGATGTTCTTATTTTCTCATCACTCATCACAGATGGTTATAGAATGAAAAATTTAAGATTAGCGATGAGCAATATGTCCACTAGGTGATCCCCTAGTGAGACACATACACACATGGCCAATATGCACTCACATAGACAAGCAAGTGGATATGGGAAAGTGACACCTAATTTTAGCTCTCATATGCTAACCATACCAAAGTTATACCTCCTGATAACTTTGATAAGGTGCTAAACAAAACGAACAATAGGAATTCATGAGGAAAGAAAAAATTTAAATGCTTGATACCCATGAATGAACAAGACAACTCCATGTAGCAAGCAAAGTGTGTTATGCAAGGTGGCCATGTAATAGCTATTGTAAATTCAAAAAAGTGTATGGAACATTCAAAGGATTTTTTCTTACTTCATGTAAGGTATCAACCTAGGGAACACCATGCCTAATTTCTCCAAGAGAGGACCAATCAAAGAATAGAAGATTCGCCACTTAGGGGATGCAATGTGTCACATCAAGCCACTAAGAGGAATATAATATGCTAAGAGAGATCACACTCTTGAAGGAAATCACAACAAATGTCACCACAAAGAGAAAGATGTACTGCATGAATTAAGAATACTACAAAATAAAATATGAGTTTCAAGAAAAATGCAAAATAATAATGCTAATGCATGCCCCAGCTTTAAAGAAATTGCTAAACACCATGCTATGAGAAATTACTTTAAAGTAGAAAATGAGAAATGCTAACAATAAAGAGGACATAAGAGATTATTTGGAAAGTCTTATGCCATGTCATATGTTTCCAAATGAAGCTACATGATGAAAAAGGGGTTTCCCCACAAATGAAATCCAAAAATTACACATACGGGACCCATGGATTTGGGGTCAGTATGTCTTTGCTAGAATTTTTTTGGAGAGCTTGAAACAGCCATCATTCCCCAAATACTCATGAAACATGAAGAATGACAAAAAGAAAAAAAATAAGAACCTTTTTTTGGTTGAAACATGGAAGATACCTAAATATCTCGATGCCTTGCATCATCGCCAAAAGGAAAATACAAGACAAGGATAAAAAATAAAGGAAAAAAAAATGGGTCAACATGGAAGAGACCTAAATGTTTCAACACCTTGTGTCATCCCAAAAAGGAAAATACAAGACAAATGAAAAGGATAAATATTTATGACATAGAGAATAATGTAGGTACAAATAGAGGAATTTAAGAAAGAGAGAGACACATCAAACAAAATGGTACGGGCGATCACATTACACACACACAATCTCATAAAAGAAACATGGAAAAGAAAAAAAGACAAGAATAGTAAGGCACATGGAAGTCAACCTATTAGTAGGTAATTCACATCCCAATCTTGTTCATTGTAGACAAAAGGTAGAAAAATAGCCAAAGAGACAACAATAAGTTTCGAACTAGGGTAAGGCTATCTAATTCTTGTCCCACTGAGGTGATGAGAAAGAGCTATGTACATTTTGAAATGATTTGGGATGAATGTAAGGCATGTAATAGTAAGAATATTATGATCCTATAACTATTACATGACAAGGAGTGAAATGACATGCTTTAAGGGATTATTTCTATAATATAAATTTTTTATTTTTTATTTTTAAAGCATGAAACTCATAAGTACTATGTCTAAGAAATCTATGATATCAACAATGACACATGTTTTTGTTCTTAGGAATTGGTTTTCGATTTTCTCTCATGGACCATGGTAATGTATTAATTCCTTGGCTTAGAAGTATGTGTAGGGTTCTTTTAGTTGCAGATGGAAAACAAGGGAATTATATTTTCTTTAGATGTGAAGTGGGATTGAATAGAGAAAGGAAAGAATGCATAGACATTACACAAAGTTTAACTTGTTCAATATGACGAAGAAAATAAAAATAGTGATGTTAAAGGATCATTGGCCCATATGAAATGATGTATGCAATCTAAAAGTCTAATTTTACCTACCGCAATATCACTAAAGTTCAAAATTTTCTACTAAACCATGGAATCTAAATATGTGAAAACTAGTTAAAGACTATCTTATCTCTATTGTAGATGGTAACAATCGTGAAAATAAAATTAATAAAAAATTGATACAAAATATGTTTATGAGTTGCATGTGAAAGTAAATAATGGAGAAATTGATATATTTGTTACTTAAGGTGGTCAATATGAGGAATCATTATATTTTCTTAGAGAAATGTGACAATCAAAATCATGTTAGTTATAAAATTATATTTTTCAAATTGTGTTACACACATTTACATCATGACTATAGAAAACTCATGCCAACATTATTTCATACCAAAAAATCACATTATTTGTATAAAGAGAAATGATTAACACTCAAATACATGTTAACTATTAAACCATGTTTGTCAAAATGTGATGCATCAATGTACATTATGGCCACACACATGTACATCATGATCACCAATAAAACCCATGAGAAAAATAATTTCACACCAAAAAAAATTAATATTCAATAATATCAAATAAATAATAAGCACAAATACTCTTCCCATTAGCTTGAAATTTCACTTTTAAAACTTCTTTAGTTCAAAACATTTTTGGCTGCCCTATTGTTGACTTATCTATGAATCCAATTTATTTATTTTATCAACTTGTAGTGATTGGAACCCTAAAAATAATGTTCTTTCCTTTCCAAATTATAAAGGATTTAAAGTCTATCAAATCGATGTAAATTTTTTTTTTAAATGGAAACCTTGAAGAAAAAGTCTACGCAAAACAATGAGAAGGATTTCAGCTATCAGAAGAAGATGATTATGTTTGTAGACTAAAAAAATCTTTGTATACTCTAAAACAAGCATTGAGGGAATGGTATTCAAGAGTGGATCAATGCATACAACAATAAGGATTCAAGAAAGAATGTGCAAATAGCAATCTATACTTCAAATTTGAAGGTGAGCACATGATTATTGTTATTTTCTATGTGAATGACATCATATTTGGTGGTAGCAATGACTGGATGTTTAAGGAATTTTTTTCCCAAATGGAAGATGAATTTGAGATTCCCATGCTAGGAGAACTATCATTTTTCCTTGGTATACAAATAGTAAAAACTAATGATGGGATATTTATCTCTCAAACTAAGTATGCTAAGGAAAAGCTTAAAAAGTTTGGAATAGAAGACAATAGACCAATTAGTATCCTGATGATGATTGAATGTAAGTTGAACAAGTCAGATGAGTCCTTAGATACAAATCAAACAATGTATAGTTCAAACATTAGAAGCTTGTTGTACTTAACTGCATCAAGGCTAGATATTATGCAAGTAGTGTGTACGGTTGCAATATTTCAAGCTACTCCTAAGGAGTTGCAGGTCAATGTTGTAAAAAGAATCTTTAGATACATCAAAAGTACTATTGACTATGTACTATGGTATCCCAAGAGTAAATATTTCACTCTAACTACATATACAAATTTTGATTGCGTAGGAAGTGCAAATGATAGAAGAAGCACTAGTAGTGGTGTATTTTTCCTCCATGAGACAAACTTGTTTCATGGATGAGAAAAAAGAAAGAATCATTCAAACTCTCTACCTCAGAAGTAGAGTATGTAGTAGTTGTAGCACGTACTCTAGTATTGTGGATGAAGCATACAATCAAAGACATAAAGGTTGAATACAAAGAACCTATCACTATTCTTTCTAATAATTCAAGTGTAATTAACATCTCAAAGAATCTAGTGGTGCACTCTAGGAAAAAGAACATATCTAGTTAATGCAAGAGCATCTAGTGGTGTAAGGGAAATCTTGCATCACCCAAAAATATCTATTCCATTTATGTTTCCTATGGTTATCCTTTTGTAGATGTTTTTGCATTTCTAAATACCTTTTTTTTCATTATGTAAATCCCCACTTTTAGTTTTGTTTTTTTTCTTTTTCTGGTCAACTATTATTTTTAGCAGGTATGGGAATTTGAAGGTGTTTGGGAACAAAAATTATATGGGAGGATTCAAAATGGAAAAATAAGAAGATTTTTGAATGAAACAGGTCGGGAACATTCCCGGTTTGAAAGATATTGTAGTTTCAGTCTCCCATAAATGCACTTGAAAACCTTCCAGATTAGGTTTGAGGCACTAAACAGCCCTAAATCGGCCTGAAAACTTGTCAAAATTAGAGTAAAAATTTTGATCACATTCTTGACTCTAAGAGCTTTCTGACAGTTCAAACTGTTGGAAAAACAAAGTCCTAGATCAAAAGTTATGGTTCCCAGAAGTTGGTACACTTTCAAAATGTGTTGATTTTCAAATGGTGTTTTAATTTTTGAATTTCACATTGTAATTTTTGGCGCCAAACTGCCAAAACTCATAACTCAATTTTTTTTTTGGCTCCAAACTAAAAAGGGGTTATTTAGGGGTTAGTTTCTGATTTTTGGGTAGTTTTTTGGGGAAAAGATTTTGCATGCTGCGAAAGAGGGACTTGGGGTAATTTTTTGTAATTTTTGTAATTTGCATGTATTGCAGAGCTCAAGGGTTTGAGATCCTCTGCATGTAAAAATTCCATATTTTTGAATAAAATATTATTCTCTATTCTGTGCATGTTATTTTGTGTCTCAGGTTTGCTCCCTCATCAATATCAATCAATTATCACTTCATAAGAGAGAAGGTAGAAAATCAAGAAGTCACCATGGAGTATCTTCCAACCAAAGATCAGGTGGCAAACATATTTACCAAGCCTCTTCCCAAGGAAAAATTTGAATATCTAAGGTAGAAATTAGGATTTATTGCTCCCACATCATATCACTAAATTTTAGTGATAGGGAATGGTTCTAGGGGGAGCTTCATTGAAATTTTATTCATCCCTAGATATGAAGGATAGATCAAATTAGGTAAATCTGGTTTTACAAATTTCTAATGACTTGATAGTTGCAGGTTCACGAACACATTCTTTCTCTTTGTGGTTCTTATCAAAGGGGGAGCAAGGTCCCTTTTCCATTTCTATGAGGGAGAGACTATTTTGTTTTAGTAGCTCCATGGAGAGACCCTTTTTCCATTAATGCCAAAGGGGGAGAAGTTGTGCAAATGCTCATACAATTGAGTAGGGAGAAAATTTGAGAAAATGCTCTATGTATACAAGAAGAGGAGATATGTATAAAGGGGAGTTTTTATGTATGTGCAATCATATGGTTTTGTTAAAAACTGGTGCAATTCTCATTCAGTTGGTACAAGAAAATTAGTTGGAACATTTAGAATTGGTACAAAGCATTTAGGGCATTAAGATCATTTGGTTTTTCCATCAATGATAAAGAGGGATATTTTTCCAACATAATGTTCTCATTGATGTCAAATGAGAGTTTAGTGGAAGAATGAGTGTCATTGTGCTTAGTGAATCAATTTCTAGAAGTATTAGTGTAGAATGATGGAGGGAAGAGCATGTTTTTGCAATATTTCAAAGTTGTTCAAAAATTGCAATGTTGTTATAATTTTGTAAAGGTGACTTCAAAAAATTAGAGGAGAAAACTAAGACTAGATTTGATATGGATTTTTTGAGAGATTTCTATATGTGTGATTTCTAGTTCCAAAGGAGATATGATGAGCTCAAATTGATTTATTTTTTTTCTCTAGTCAAACTAGGGTTTTGTAGATAAACCCTAGGTGTTCTAGTCATGACATTGATTAGGTTTTATATTTTGGAGTTGAATATTTTTTGGTGGTGGAAGGTCACTTGAGTGACAACTTAAGCCATCAAATTCATCTAAGAACTGGTAGTTGGTTTAGCAAAGTGTGCATAGCGACAACTCTTCACATCATTGTTTGAGTTCACTGTGACCATGCTAAATTTGTGATGTGCTATATACTCCTTGGAAGATCTAACAGTGTGCATCAGTGGTTGAAAATCAAATGGCTATCGCTTCATTGCTTCACATTGTAGTTTTAAAGCAAAAGGGTGGTGTGTAGTCAACAATATGTGATGAAAGAGATCAACAATGATGGTTGGATCATATAAGATTGGATGGCTATTTCTCAAGTCATTCACATCACATTTTGAAGTTTACATTGACATGTGCTTTATGTAATGTATAATAGAGATAAATCAACAATAGAGGATAGATAGAGGAGATCTAATGGTCATCACTTCACTGCTTGACATCACTATTGTTAAGCAAAAGGAAGGAAAGTAATATGCGATATGTGATGGCTAAAGTGCTAGTGGAGTGTGATGTGAGCATGGATAGGTGGCAAAATGTAATTGCATCGCTTTGTTTTTTCACATCACTATTATGAATAAAATAACGTTGAGAAAAATGTGATACACTAAAATATTTTGATGAAGACATAGTCGATCCCTTATTCAAAAGAATGATGGAGTGATAAGGTGGACATGTGCTCTATGAGATAGATGGGAATTTCATATTGTATCATGAGGTCTCTTCACATCGTGATTTACATTCTTTGTGCGCAAATGAAGTTGCACTAGGAAAAGAGAATGTGATGATGATCCAATGAAAAATATCATAAGTTGAAGATTGAATGGTGATTGCAAGACCTCTTCACATTGCAAAAATGAAGGTTGATTCCCTAGGAAATGTTGTGATATGTGATGGTTGTTTATAAAGAGATAAAGATCAATAGGGCCAATTAAAAGAAAATTAATCCTATGATTGGCTTTTAAAATTGAACAATGAATGAAGATCATTTAAAAAGGTGGCACAAAGAGCTAGATTAATGACCTAGGTTCAAAATTGAAGATCTCTAGTGACTATGATAGTGTGAATAAGGATTTCAACAGAAATTTGACACTATGAACAAAATTAATTGGCCCAACTACTCTAGTGACCAATTTGATTAGCAATCTAATATGTAGAGTGGCATAAATTGCAAATGTGATCAATATCAAGATCATATCGAATATAAAAGGAATGTATTAGGGTATGTGCAAGATCATCATAGAAAAAATAGGCCCTTAAGTAGCAAAAAAATAAGAAAAATCAGAGTTAGGCAACATGATGCAAAAATTTGAATAAGTTATCTATATTATTTCAAAAATATTTAAGAATATAATTTGTATAAAATTTAATGTATTTTCTAAACTACTAGGTTTTTTTAAAAAAAAAAAATCTATTTGGTGAAAATTTGAAATTTCAATGCAGTAGTACTTAAATTTCGGGGAAAAAATAGAAGTAGGTGTTTGTCTGACCACCCTAATCACAATAAAATGATAATATTTTTTTATAATATTTTAGAAATAAGTAGAGGACTCATGTCTAGATGTGATGCATATTTTTTTGTAATTTTTTTACAAGAAAATAATTAATTATGATTTTTTTATTACAACTTTTAAAAAATATAAAAACTTGTATTTCTGACCACTTTAACTTTGTCAAAACTTCATGAAATTCATTTTTTATTTTTTTAATCCTATAGTATGTGAAGCATAGAATATGATGAATGTGATGAATTTTTTGGATTCTAAAAATTTGATACCATTTGAAAGCTATAGATGTTTTTCAATCAGCCTATCAATTAGGACTTTAGTCGTAATTCAAATAGAAAATGAATAATAATTTTTTATTAAATGAAAAGTAAAGTATAATTTATATTGGTGGAAAGCTGAGAATTTCCTTTAAAAACCCTTTTCATTTCATCAATTTTCGGTAAAAAAATTCATCAACCACATACTCTACAAATACCCATTATATCGCCATTTTTTGACCCATCATGATCCTGCGCATACCCATTAAATGTATATCTAGATTAGGGTTTTATAGGTTTTCAAGTTTACTAAGTTCATCATATCTATACAAGAGGCTTGCTAGAAAATAATGCATGTAGAAAATCCTAGTAGAAGTTTCTAGATGAAAATTTGAATAATGCAATTAATCTAGATGATGTCATGTGGTTGAAGGAAGGTATTTTTTCAGTAAAGATATGAGAAAAGAAGACAATCAAAATTTTTCTAAGTGGTGAGACAACTGAGTGAGTGAGTGAGTGAGTGAGAAGTGAAGAAAAAAGATAATGCACATGCTAAGATAGAGTGAAGGAAAAAAGCCGGTATTGGCATGGTGTGATGGTTTATAGGTGGCATTGTTGTTCTTGACACCAAGGTTCAAACCCCGTTGGGGTGGTATTGTTGAATGGTTGTATCCAGTTCATAGCTCCGGTCGAAAGTGTTTACCCCTTGAATTTAAAAAAAAAGAGTGAAGGACAAAAAAATAGGAAACATCATCAAGGGTTTTCATTTCAGGGTGAAGAAAAATGAGAGGTATAGGGAAAAGAATTGAGTTGTAGAGATTGCAACAAAGAGTTGAGTAGTTGCAAAGAGAGTTTGAACATTGAATTATGTTCAATACAACAAATTGTAACTATTTTCATTATAAATCTGATGAGTGGGTTTCATAAGATAAGTTCAGTAGGTGCTCAGTGTATGGAGTGGGTGCTTCCTTGGATTGGGTGCTCCTAAAACTAGGGTATTGGTGTCTCTTTAGATCCTAGCGGTTATTCTCATTTTGTTTTTTTTCATCTTAAGTTTTTCACATATATATTGTGTTATATGCAATTGTGTGTGAATGTTTATTTCTTTTCTAGTTTAGTTTAATCTACATTGGAAGGGATAAAAGGAATTAAACTCTTTAAGGTGTTGGGTATATCTAGGATCATCATGGAAAAAATAGGCCCTTAAGTGGCAAAAAATTTAGAAAAATCAAAGTTAGGAAAATTGACGTAAAAATTTGAATAAGTTATCTATATTATTTAAAAACTATATAAGAATAGAATATGTAGCAAACTGAATGTAGTTTCTAAACTACTAGGGTTATTTTATTTTTTTTAAATCTATTTGGTGAAAAATTGAAATTTCAATGCAGTAGTACTTAATTTAAGGAAAAAAATAAGAAGTAGGTGTTTGTTTGACCATCCTAACCACAATAAAATGAAAAAAAAAATTATAAGATTTTATATATAAGTAGAGGACTCATGTCAGATGTGATGCATATTTTTTTGTAATTTTTTTCCAAGTAAATAATTAATTATGAATTTTTATTACAACTTTTAAAAATATAAAAAGCAGCGTATGTCGACCACCTTAACTTGGTCAAAATTTATGAAATTCAATTTTTTTTTTAATCCTATAGTATGTGAAGTATAGAATATGACATGTGTTTTGGATTCAAAAAATGTGATACCGTTTGAAAGCTATAAATGTTTTCAATCAGCCTATCAATTAGGACTTTGGTCGTAAGTCAAATAGAAGATGAATAATAATTATTTATTAAATTCAAAGTAAATCATAATTTATATTGGGGAAAAACTAAGAATCTCCTTTAAAAACCCTTTTTGTTTCATCGATTTTGGGTAAAAAAAAGGTTGTCGGCCACATGGGCCATCATATCACTTACATATTGCCACTTTTTGGCCCATCATGATCCTGCACATACCCTATTAAAGGTTAAGTTTTAATTGATTTACTGATTCACCCCACCTCTTAGTAGATTGTTGTGTTCCAATAGAAGAATGGAGATACATATAGAGGAATATCACAATAGATTCATTCCTTTGTATCCTTATGGTAGAAAGAGCATCAAGGGTCATCCAAAGAGAACTAAAAAACAAAATATACACTAGGAAACATGTTATAGGGGTAACAATACATCCAAGAATAACACAAAGATAAAGGGTATCAAAATTACAAGTTGGTCTATAACATATTTTCCACATCCAAATCTTGCTCATCTTATAAAGATGATAGGAAACATGTTAGAGGGACTACAACAAGAGGAGTACAAGGAGAAGTGATTGGCTTGACACATGGTGGATCACTCACTAAATAAATTTGTCACATATGCTTAAGTTTATTGACTATAAAAATCAAAGATAATTTGGACTAGTTTTCCAAAAATATCATATTAATTTCCATCATAATATACCACAATGGGTGGTATGGTAGTACTACTAGTGTGGTCACAAGCACTATCAATCATAGGAGAAGAAGGATATTTGAGAGGAGGAATGGAAGAATCTCTTCAAGATGATGATGGAAAATATGGTGAAATTTTTAGCTTTAGGCTTGTTTGAGAAAGGTAGAGATCATATTCATGTTTAGGTACTAATAAGGCTGAGGTAGAATTGAGGGATGGTGAAGATGGATGAGGTAGTGGAACCTCATCAATATCTAGTTGCATGGAAGAAGGATTGTTATTAGGTAATAATTTATCTCCTTCACCAAGCTTGGGTAGGGGGGACTTGGGTGTTTTTTTATATCAGTTCATTTTCTTCCTTTGTAGGAGGAGAAATCAAAGAAACTATCAAGGTTTTGGAGAAAATTGAAGGAGGTTTTCACATAGCAAGCTATTTTCTCTAGATTCTAAAGAGACACGAGAAATAAAAGAAATCCACAAGGTACGAGAAAGTCTAGATTATACCAATCATTTTTCTTATGGTCCTAGATAGGATGGTAGAGGTGGACCCTTAACATAGGCACCAAGTTATCATGGTCGATGAAGGATACCTAGTTTGGGTAGTATTTAAAAATACCTTTAAGGAATTTTATTTTTTATTTTAAGGGAAATATTCTAATATATAAAACCCTTGGTAGATAGGCTTTACAAATTTCAGCAATATAATTGAAGAAAAAAAGGAAATATTCAATTATGTATTAAATTATTTTCATTTTATTCTAGAAATCATAATCTAGACACGATTAATGAATTCCTTGATATTCAAATTATTAAATGAAATCCCTTAAATACAACAATGAAACTCATGAAAAAGTTCCATTACTTTAAGTCTACTCAAAATTATTAGATTAATATGGTCAATAATATAAATACATCTAAAATTTTAGTTTTATAATTGAAGGGTTTAAATACATGAGTACCAAGTGACTTAGATCAAGTCTACACCTAGGCATTTCATCCATGGTGGCAAAAAAAAGGGTCTTAAAATCAAGAAAGGAAATCTAGGTATTAGTTGTCGAAGGGATTGAAATAGAGGATTTCATTAACTATGCAATTATTCCACTTATAAGCTTATTATTACATTGATGACACTCTAATAAAAAAAACCCAAAATATAAGGGACAAAGACATGAATATGTAATATTCATCATTGTAGATATATGATAAAATATGGATCATTTTAATCAAAATGATGTACTATGAGTGAGTATAAAAATTTAATGTTGACAAATAGAAATCACAATCAGGGGTATTATTTAAAATTTTATGAATAAAGGCACTATAATTTAAGTTTACATAGAAAATCTTACAAAGTTGGAGTAGGGAGTCTAAGGACTAGATTGCGAGTGTATTTGGTCATATCCATTAGAACCTTCATAATACCTTAGCCTTAGGCTCCTAGTCCTTCGTGATTATTTTAGATGATCATTGTTAGCATTAAATAAATCCATTTACATTAATCAAATTAAATCCCTCTAAACTTAAGCATTTAAATTATTATTTTTTTATCCTATATCTTTTTTATAACTATTCTTAAACATCATCATGTTTAAAGATCAAAGATAAAATTTAAAAAGTCAAGTAGAAATAACACAATTATTTACCACTTTTTGGTGTGGATGAGATGTAAAATTATTATAGAATTTTTTACCAGTGAAACATATGATGCTTAAATAGAGTATATTGTATACAGGATATTATTTATTACTCCACAATTACCAATGTGTATATTTATCTATATATATTATTTTTCTCATCTTGACTTAAATAATCTTAAGAATATGATTTGAAAATAATTAAAGAATATACTTAAAAACTACCATATAACATATAAATCAACACAAATATGTGCCAAGTCAATATAAAATGATTAACAAGAAAGAATTCTAAATTGAAATTTAAATTTAAGTTTTTTGAAAATTTGATATTAAACTTCATATATTAAATATAACATAAATTAATCTCACACTAATAAATATAAATCTTGATAATAAATCAAAATTTAAAAAATTGAAGCCAATTTAAAAAAATAATAATTAAAAAAAAAACTGAAATAAAATCATAAATAAATGTTAATATGCATATACTACTTATAAACCTATTATTAGATAAATAACACCATAAAAATTAACGCAAAACATAAACCCTATAAACGTGGATATACCAATTTTACCATTACAGAAGTATAATAATGTAGAGTTTGTTAAGCATCTCTGATTTTAATCCTTTAGCGTTGAGTATGAGTATTAATAAAGCAGAGTTCAAGAGTAATGTGAAGTGGGATTTAACGGACAAAGGAAAAAATGCGTAGATGTTAAACACCAAGTTTAACTTGTTCAATACAACGAAGAAAATAAAAATAATGATGTTAGCACTCACTCCTAATTTAATTGAAAAGTCTAATTTTATCTACCACAATATCGTTAAACTTTAAATGCATATAATTTAAAAGTCTAATTTTACCTACCACAATATCGCTAAACTTCAAAATAATGATGTATATAATTTAAAACTCTAATTTTACCTGCTACAAGATCGCTAAACTTCAAAAAATAATGATGTATATAATTAAAAGTCTAATTTTACCTACCACAATATCGCTAAACTTCAAAATAATGATATATATAATTTTAAAAGTATAATTTTACCTGCCACAATATCACTAAACTACAAAATAATGATATATATAATTTAAAAGTCTAATTTTACCTACCACAATATTGCTAAACTTCAAAATAATGATGTATATAATTTAAAAGTCTAATTTTACCTACCATGATAAGCTAAACATTTGGGAAGGCAAACACTTTCCCCTTTCACCAAAATTGTGTGTTATTCAAATGTGATATTTTTGGTGCATTAATAGCTAATTACAAGGCGTGAAATATGTGAAAACTAGTTAAAAGAAAATGTGAAAAACTAGTTAAAAAGATTATCTCATCTCTATTGTAGATGGTAACAACTGTGAAAGTCAAATTAATAGAAATTTGATAAAGATTATGTTTATGAGTTGTATGTGAAAGTAAATAATGGAGAAATTGATATATTTGTTGGTTAAGGTGGTCAAAATGAGGAATCATTCTATTTTCTTAGAGAAATGGTTGACAACCAAAATCATGTTAGCTATAAAACCATGTTTGTCAAATTATGATGGACACATGTACATCATGTTAATAGAAAACCATGTCAAAATTAGTTCACACCAAAATATCACATTATTTGTATAAAGAGAAATGATCGAGATTCAAATACATGTTTACTATAAAACCACGTTTTTCAAATTGTGATGCATACATATATACCTACATTGTGGTCACACACATGTACATCGTGATCACCAAGAAAACCCATGGAAAAATTTATTTCATACCAAAAGAATTAAATATTCAATAATATCAAATAAACAATAAGCCCAAATACTCTTCCTATTAGCTTAATATTTCATTTTAAAATACTTCTTTAGTACAAGACACTTTTGGCTGCCCTATTGTTTACTTATGTATGAATCCATTTTATCTCTTTGATCAACTTGTAGTGATTGGAACCCTAACAAGCATGCATGTCGAGTAAATAGAACCTATTGATAAAATTCCTAATGTTTTCAAATGTATATTGTTTGAGAGTTCTAAACCTACTAACCTAATGATTACCAACATAATTATATTGGAGAGAAGAGTATGTAGACACTAAAAAATGTTTTGGTCTGCGAGCATCATTTTTTCCATTGTCTTGGTCTTCTTCCTTGCATAATTAAATAATTTTAACTATTTAACTAATTCATTTCTTGATCTTTATTCTACTATGATCAATTAAATAAATTTAATTGCGTCCTAATCTCCTTTTCTTCAATAATTAAAAAAATTACTATTTATTTAATTATTTGCCTTTCACTATTCGTCTATAGTCATATAATTATTATTAATTGTTTGTCTATTCATTAATCTTTTAATTCTTTTATAGTAAAATAAAATTTAAATTATTTGACTATCTTTTGACATTTCTCCCCTACTTAAATAATTAATCCTATTTGATTATATAATTTCATTTCTCTATTTCTTCTTATTTTATTAAAATGGTTGCATAAATCATTTTAATTAAATGCCCACTTCTTTTTTCCTCAAATAAATTATTTAAATAAATTATTTATGCCTCCACTTGGTCAAAGATTCCTTCTCATGAATTAAATGATTTTAATTTTTAATTTCCCTATTATCTCCCAACACTATCTCATTTTCGAATCCCGATCATCAATTGACTCTATTCTCTTCTCAATCTTGACCCTTCATTTCATAACCCCCATTCTTCTATGTTGCATGTCCTCTCAACCATTGATTTTGGCATCTTTCTAGAAGATTGATCTTGTTAGGTAGTTCGAAATATTTTCTATAAAATAAGGTCTTCTCTTCCATTTTGTCTTAACAACCACATTTCTCCAAATTTCTTGATATCTTGTCATTGTCATTTGCAACTATTCAAACACTTCAAAATCTAAGGGAAAAGCTTCGCAATTTCAGAAAGAATGGAGGAGAAGAAAGGGAGATGAATCAACTATGATACCTGGGAGTTTTATTTTGTGCTTTTGTTCTTTTTTGCTCTCTTTTGATCATTTGTACTCTCTTGTTTGGATTTCAAATTTGGGCTTAGATCTTTTATAGAGTGGTTGCTACTTGGTCTTAGCCATTTTGCACTTTTCTAATCTTAAAGAGTACAACTAATTTTTTACTTTTTCAAACGTAAATATCATTCTTCTAGTCTCTCTTCAAACATATCATAGCATTAAAGGCATCATTTTATAGCTATGCCATTTTATTTTTTATCAACCCCAAAAATGGTTGGAGAGTTCTATCATTAGATTTTTATTTTGTGGAAAGAAAAGTTTTGGCAATTAGTTTCTGAATTATTCAACAAATAAAATCCACAAGTTTCTTTTTCCCCCTCCCAAGTGTTGATATTTTTAACCATGTCACTAAAGACAATGGATTTGTGATGGCACATATTGTGATAGATATTTTTTTCTAAAACTTAAGACAAAACATGCATGAACAATTTAAAATCAATAGTCTTCTCTATAACACAATACAAAAACAACTACAATTTAAGTTTTCAAAAGCATAGTTACATTTACATGCACACTATTGATGGGTGTTTTTGCACTTTCTCAACATAGAAAAATCACAAGTGTAATGTCTCTCTTGAAAGGTAATTTTTGCAACTAAGTTTTAGAAATCACCCCAAGGTCTCTCAGGTGTTAGTTCATGACTTGCAAAAACAACTCAGTTGTTGATGTGATTTGTTGGTAATCACAAAGGAAATTTATGGCTTATTGAGCATGGAGGGAATTGGGTCTGCAAATGGATTTTTATGAATTTTGGAAATGAGTGAGTAGTTGTTGCACAAGCTCAAAAAATCAAGTTAAAACTCCATCTTTTCCATTAGATTTAACTTTACAATGATGCCTAAAATTTCCTTTGACTTTGGATTTAAAGAAATAGCAAAAGGGAAAAATGGTTAGAAGTTTCCTAGACTTGCAACTAATGATGATCAGTAACAATGGAGGATGTTATAGTGGAAAGACTTCCTAAAACTGAGTTCCACTTAACCAGGGACAACCCACAGTCTTATGAAACTAGTGCAATCTTCAAAGTGTCAATGTAGATTTTCAAATTGTTCATTCACCATTAAAGCATGAATAATAATTGAACTTAGGTGTAACAATATAAGTAATGCTCAAACTAACTTTACATAGTAGTTTATCATCAATAAACAACAAAAAATATGAGCTAGGAATACATAAAACACCATAGCATACTTCACCATTAAAGCACACCATGAACTAAAAACTAAGACTAACTTGAAACTTAAAATAGAAAAGATAAAATCTAATATTTGGAGATATAATCTTGCACACATGAGAGCAATACACAAGAAACCATCAAAAAAATTATTTTTTCATATATCTTTTGCAATATCATGTCTTTACACCA
Source organism: Sequoia sempervirens (assembly GCA_007258455.2). Taxonomy (NCBI): domain Eukaryota; kingdom Viridiplantae; phylum Streptophyta; class Pinopsida; order Cupressales; family Cupressaceae; genus Sequoia; species Sequoia sempervirens. The sequence goes on from VDFB02193867.1 coordinate 350,923,199, forward strand.
ACTCATCTGTCTCTTTGAAAATGAGAGGATGCCCCTATTTATAGTTTTTAAAAAGTAAAATGAATGGACAAGATTCATTTACAATGAGTGGCTGAGATTTATTTTCACTTAGGATTTCACCTACCCCCAATATATTACAATATAAAAATAGACTGTTTTCTTTTTCTCTATTTTTTCATGTAGTCTACTTTGTCTTGTAGTTGTTTTTGTCTTCTAGCTTCCTTTTCAACCTTTATAACTATTTCAGCAAGTATTCATCATCTATGATAGGCTTCCTGACCACTTTCTATTTTTTTGCATACTCAACGAACTTGTCGATCATGTCAATGAGCTTCCTTTCTTCCATGAGCTCAGATTTGAGGATGTGAAAGGTTATCTTCTTGAATCTTTTGGTGATTTTCTCCTAGTTCTTGGTGCATTTGGGCATTACCTTGATAACCTAGTCAAATTGAGTGAAAGCCTTTGTAGTGAAATCCATGAAATATGGTGACAACATATCTCCAGCCCCTTGTTCCATCTTTATGTGAAATAATGGCTTGATTTTCTTTGGATCCAACTCCAAAGTAGGCATCTCATAGTCTGTCATCATATTTAGATAACCATCACTATCTGTCTGGTGCTCCATGACCCATTCACGGTCAAGATCTAATTCATGCAAGGACTTCTCTAGGATCTCTTTTCTATAATACAGATTCATTTTCCATGATTCCACCAACCAATGATCTTCCTTTTCTAGCTCCAGCATATTTTCCCATGTTTCCCGAGAGAGCTTGAGGATGCTCTCGAGCTTAGGATAGGTGATCCTATATAGTTCAAAGAACTCTTTATAGGTATTTATCATGTCCACCTGCTTTGTAAACTCTGGAATTTATTGAACACCCTGGCAGCATGACGGATGCCCATGTCACCATTGTGTATCACCTTGTTGAACCAATCCGTAGTGGACTTGGTCTAATTTTTCATCTTCTCTATTTTATTCAACTCCTCCTTGGAGAGGAGAGCAAGTGCAGAAAATTCTACCAAGGTCTCTTCTTCTGTGGATGTCCACTGTTGAATGCAAATGGTGAGGTCCGCCACTTGTCCCTTCAACTCTTCCTTAGTGGATTGGTCCCTGTTCATCTATTGTATAATGGTGGTTACGTACGATCATCCATCTTTTTCTCTTGAGTTTTCAGGCCTAGATTAATAATAGATATTTGGTAGTCTTTCCCTTGAATAGTTCCCACACCCTTACCTGCTACCAGGGTAGCCATTTGTAGTTTCCTAGATCCAAAGGTGTCAACTATGATATGTGACCTAATTTTAGGCTTCTTCTCCTTTCGGGTCCTCATCTGGGCTCTAGCTAGTATGGCTTGTAATCTCACCTTTGGATCAACAACCATTGGAGCTTTCTTCTTCAATTATTGTTCTAGCCAAGTGGGAACCTTAATTTGACCCTTTGGTGATTCATGGTCACATTCCTCTTCTTTTTCTTTCTGTGGTTGATCTTCTTCATTACTTGGAGCCTATTCGTCATTCCTTTCCTCCTTATCTAGCTCCTTTTTTGGTGTAGTCCTTCCTATATCAAGCTCAATGGAAGCCACATTTTCTTTGATGATATTTTTCTCTTGAGGTGCCCTTTCTTCTTCATTTCAATCCTGACATTGTGTTTAGGCTTGGTGCTCTTTTTCTTGTGCATCTTTCTCTTCTTTATCTTTCTCTTCCTCCCTTTCTGGAGGTACTTCCTCCTACAATAGGCCCTTATCTTAGCCAATCCATGGAGGCTCTTAAAGTACCTCGACATCTAGATCCATGTCTATCTTCACTTCTTCAAATCAATGCTCCTTTGGGTGGGTCTCTTCTTCTAGCTCTTGATCTGATGTATCCATTACATAGTGATCATCAAGAGCCTCAGCATCTTCAAAATTTTGTAGCCATTCTTCATTGAAGGCCACCTTATCCAATTTTATACTTAATCCATCCTTTGAATGTTCAAAGTAGTCATCTTTATCAGAATCCTTGACTCCTTAGATATGTCCCTTGCAGCCTCTTTGCATTGTTCTATGCTAAGTCTTTCCATTTCTTCTAATATCTACATTGTGGCCTCCATTGCTGGCAGCTCAATAGGTGGTGGGGGAAGAGGTAAGGTACCAACAATTTGAGCCATTAGAGCTTGGACCTTGGGGTCAAGGATTACCCCAAAGAGTTCAATAGATATGCTCTACATGTACATTGCAAAATCTTGTGACAAGATTGGTGATGCAATAGATGTTGAGGGCATGGATGGCGACATAGTGGAAAAGGTAGGTAGTGGAGGTGGGTGCGAGGAAGATGATAGTAGGGAAGTAGTGGAAGAGGAGAAGTCTAGTACCATTACTAGAGAAGTTGGCAAGGTGGAGGTGAGGTGGACTAAGATGTCCACAGTGGGAAAAGACAAGATGGGCAAAGCTTTGGAGGTGGAAGGTGGTGGAGTGGTGATAGCAGTAGCGGTAGAAAGGGATGAAGTGGTAGGTAGTGAGGGAGGCTGCTCAGTTTCTTCTTCCTCTTCATGATGTTCCTCTTCCTAAATGGTGGGAATTTCAAGCATAAATTTCCTCGTTCTCTTCATCCTTTTTAATGGCTAGCCTTTTTCTGCCTTCCTAGAATACACCTTAGGTTTGGGTTTGTGCTCAAGTGCATATTTTCTCTTTCTAGATCTTGTGGTAGGTGGAGATTTAGGAGCTTCTCCTGATGAACTCGCAACTGCACCACTATTAGTTTCACTATCAAGCTTGTGCTCGAGCTCCCCATATGTAAGTTCTACACCCATCTTTTGTAGTTGGGCAATTTGTGCATCCACCCATTTCTTGGTTTTAGGTTCAATGTTCTAAGAGAGTATGTTGAGCTCAGTGACCTCTTCCTCATTCCAATCAAAAACTGGAAAGGGATTATTAGCCAAGGCAATGTACCTTTCATTCAAAATATTCTCATCCTTGATGATCTGGTTGGGCACTAGAAACAAGTTGATGGAATTCACAAATTGAGCGGTCATCCTCATGTAATGCCACACCCGAACTTCTTTATTGTCATTACACTTGGCCCAAAATTCTTCAACGCGAGGTTTTTGGGCATGTTGTCTCCCCACTTGTTTCTTTAGTTTACCATGAGGATCAATTATTCCTCTATCTATATGTAGGTTCAAGTGGTATTCTTCCAGTTCCTTCTCTAAGTATTCAGCACACTAGACAGTAGGACACAAGTAACTTTCCTTTCCCAAATGTGAGGGGATATGGGATACTAGCTCGATGCTTGCCACTCAACAATGTGTGAGTAGTCTGCAACTACTAAGTGACCTCCAACAAAATAATTCAGTCATTAGGGTAATAAGGAAGCCAATAGGATCATCCTAAGAATCCCTCTACCCTAATGTACATGTGAATTTTGGGAACTAGATAAACAAATATCCAAATCCCTTTATAAATGCCTTGGCGCTATGTGTTACCCTTCTCTCAAAATCTCCTCCCAAGAGTCTTATTATATGCCTAATGAAAGCATCATTTACTCTTTTGTACTACCTCTTGAAATTTCTATACTAAAACTAGGGATAACAATCATAAACCTTGAGTTCTCCTCTCCTTGTCCCTAATGTTCCTACATAGAAGAGCCCTTTGTATGGGAATTTCTCCGCTAGGAGGTAGACTAGATATGAAATCATATACAACTGGGAGGTCTTCTTTACTATCACAAGATGGTTGTGTAGGTTGTCACTTATCATCTTATCCCAGTGACATTTAGCCTTACCTCGGATGATTTCTTCTATGAAGTAGAACATCCATTCTTGGAAGAATGTAGCAGTTGGTAGGCCCATCACTCTGCTCAGGAGAGTTACCAGATCATGGTATTCCTCAAAGAAATCACTTCTAAATAGCTTATGAGGCACCTTGTTGGCACTGCCCCTTTTGGCCTTTAACCAATGTTGATTGATCATTCTTTTGAATCCAAGAGGGTCTTATTTCCACATGTTTTGAGAAAAACCCTTTTTTGTTTCCTCCATCTTGTCAAATTTTTGGATGTTGAATGTTATTCCAATAGACTTGGCAAAAAAATCCACCAATACTCTCTCATCCTTATCAATTATTTTCCTATTAGAGTGATAATACTCCCAATGGGCCATGACTAACTTCAAAGCAACTAACACAGGGGGAAAACCAATTTCCTTTGCAAGACCACTTGCTTTGATCTTTGGTGCATCTTTTGTGGTGGGATTGATCATTACCCTTTGCTTGAATTCACCAATGTTCACAGTCTAAGGTTTGTATCAAAGATTGTTTCCCAATTGGAGGCGAGTTTTGAAGTGCACTCCACCCCATGAAACTGGCACTTCATTTGTTCATTTTTCTTCCTTTCCCATTGGTGTTCTTATAGGCTTATTTCCCTTATCAACCTTTTCCAAGGGCTTCCCTGCTGACCCTTTAGCTGGCTCCATAAATCTTGCATGCAAAAGGTGTAGTAAGTGTTTTTTACATTCAAATGTAGCAAACATCAATTAAATCTTGCAAATCCATGCTTAGATCCATTCATATATTAGTAGAAGATCATAAGATTCCTCATAGTTACACATTTGGAGCTCATTCAGGTCATTTGTGCAAATGCGGGTTCAGGGGTGCGGGTTTCCCCTAGGCAAAAGTTGTTATAAGAAAGCCAAAGCAGAACGACGCTAAGACCGTAGAATCCCAAAGATAGCCACCCGCATGGGAGTTTCTGCATGGTTTGTTTGATGAGAAAATCTCTCATGGAATGACTAGGCACTTGCAAAAATTGGTGATGAGGGACTTGAAGCCATGAGATTAAGTTTTGGTGATTTTGTGGGTTTGATGGATGCAGGTATTGTGGGGTGGAAAGCCATTAAAGTTTTCTCATTAAGTAGCGGTGTTGGATGGATGGAATCCTGCATGTGAAGTTCCACATAGAAGATCCCACAGATGCTTTGACATTGTAACGTCTGAAAATGAAACAAGCTTTTGCATAATAGACAACAAGAATCAAGATTAGAAGCACACAATGTATACAAATACTAAATCTAGAATGCAAATTTCAATCGTTAAGCAACAAAGAACATGGGAAGTCAAAAAAGTAATTAAAACTGAAACAATCTCACCAATTCCAAATGTATTTCCATGAATTATCTCGATTGCCCTTCTCCATTTTGCTTGTGTAGTATAATTGCCCTCATATTTTCAAGTAAATTCGTGCAAGTATAGCCTAAGATAGTGATTAGAAAAATATCGAAGATTCAAGACAAAAGTGCTCTCAAAAGTTATCAAATTCCTGAGAGATTTCGAGAGAGAGATTTAGCGAGAGATTGGAATGAAGAATGACAAATCAATTTATAGAAAATTGATTATTCGAATGACAGGCCAAGATTGAAAGATTAACGGATGGTTGAGATTGACAGATTAGACATGCGTTCAGATAACTGATAGAGTTGACACGAGTGATTCGAATTAGAAAATAGAATTAAAGATTAAATAAATGATTTAATCTTCAGTTCGGCATTCGAAAACATTAGAAATATCTTTGCATGACAAAGATAAAGATTGATTATAACGACTCTCTGTTCAAATGCACGCACAACATTTAATTAATTAAATAATAATATTTAATCAATATGCATGTGCATGCAAATGAGTTAAAACTGGAGGATTGCATGATCTGAAGAAGAGATTACTTGAAGACGCCACTCAGACATTAAATCAATAGTTGACTAAACGATTAAATTAGATGTCGAGTCGAGTAAAAGTGAATACTTAGATAACTCACATAATTATCTAAAATATAGAAGAATGTGTTAAAATAGAATTAATGAATTAAATAATTCATTTAATTCAAGAGACAATATTTGAGGAATAATTAAATAAATAAGATTTATTGAATTAAATGACGAAGGGGATTTAAATGAATAATTAAATAAATTATGAATTTATTTAATTATAGTTGAAATATGATAAAGAGTAAATTAAATAATGATTTATTTAATTTAACAAGAAGAAGGTTAATTAGTAACATAATTAAATAACAAGCGTTTATTTAATTAATTAGATAGAATAAAGAGAAGTGAATTAATTAAATAATTAATATTATTTAATTAATAGAAGAATTAATAGAAGATGAATTAATTAAATAATTAAGATTATTTAATCAATAGAAGAATTAATGTTAAGATGAATTAATTAAATAATTGACATTATTTAATCATGACCCTGAAGAATAAGAAATATGAAGAATATGGAAGTCATAGACTTAAACCAGATTTCGGTGTCTACATTTGCCCCTCTTTGATACAATGTCATTTTGGTGTTGTGTCAAAGAAAATCGATGGAAATATGCCCCAGTCAAGCTCCGATTAGAATAGGTGAAGGTATGCCCCCTCGGGAAAATTGACAAATTTTGGAAATGTTCAGAAAAATTTGGAAATGCGCACAATTAGTTCAATAGATAGGCAGAAACGCGATGCAGTTGATGGAATAAGGTTCGGACATGGGAGGGACGGGTACGGGATGATAGAAAATGGAAGTTTACACGGCCAGTAGGAAGAAAATGCCACCTAAGCCCTAGGTATATATTGGAATTGGGGTGAAAAACTATTCATTTGCACCCACCCAGCTTAGAGATTTGAAAAGTGTGCTCTGACTTTCAGCGAGGATGTCTCCAGTTCTAGCCACCCATCATCGTGCCTACAGGATCAGGACGTTCCAGAGACCAACCGTCGCGGACCCCCCGGTATGTACCTAAAACTTGTCTTTTGAAAATTTTTAATTTGCGTGCATTTTAAGGTAGTTATTGCATTTTTAGTTGTGCATCACATTTTAATTTGCACCGCATCTGTATGCGCAAATGACACATCTGCTTGCAAAAAGCCGCATTTGCATTTTAACGCCGACTATTTAGGCTTAGTTTAGAAAATAACCGCATGTGTTTATTTTATTACGCATTTGATATTTGTGATGCGCATTTGCAATTTTGAAACGCATGTGTTTAATTTGATACGCAAATTTTTATGTTGAAACGCATTTGAAATTTTACAACGCATTTGCATGTTTAGCGACGCATTAGAATATTTAGACACGCACTTGTCATTTTGCACCGCAAACGTCATTTTTAGCACGCATTTGATAATAATGAACCGCATTTGATTAATAATGGCGCACTTGTAATTTTTGGCCCGCATTTGTAAAAAAGCGACGCATGTGTTAAAAAATGACGCATCTACAAAATAACGACGCATTTGTATTTTATGTCAAAATGTTCATTTTTTTACTAGGGTAGATGATTCAAGCTGACATAAGGCATGTTGTTGCAGGTTGTACTTGACCCTATTTACACACGTGAGTCGAGACCCACGACGTTTCGATTTAGAGACAGCCTATGGCCGGCCGAGCGACAGACTCTATGGCATTTGGGTTTGTTGCACATGACCGATATGCCCCAGATTAGGGCAAATCAGGGTTTATTGACAGCACTTTGCGAGCGGTGGCACTCGGAGACGTCTTCCTTCCACCTTCCGACTGGAGAGGCCACGGTGACTTTGGAGGATGTGTATAGGATTTTGAGACTACCGATTAGAGGGACACGGGTAGTTTATGATACCTAGAGGGGTATAGCTGAGATGTGTAGGTATTACCCCCATGCTGACGTTAGACAGCTAAGGGTGGATGATTATGAGATTAGATGGCGGGTATTAGCCCAGAGATATAGACAGTTAGACTGTCTAGTAGCGACACTGATAGGTGGTATTGTACTGCCTGATCGCTGAGGTCATGGATTCCCTGTGGGATGGGGTGAGATGCTAGTGGGCATGGTTGAGCGCCGAGTCGTATATGCTTGGGGTTCGTGTGTGTTGGGGATGCTATACTTCCACCTTCATGACATTGCCTATAGAGAGGCGCAGTCGATGAGCTGCGGTACCACGCTGCTGATGGTATGGGCATGGGAGCACATCGCTATATTTAGACCACCGGTTATAATTGATGTACCTCATGGAGTGCCATATGCATTCCGGTATGCGGGGGCCACTACTCAACGCCATATTGGGGACACTGGTTATTTCAAACATGCGATAGATCTGATGTAGGAGTTCACATGAAGACCATACCTGGGCTGTGAGGTATGGTCAGATGAGGATGAGCACTTGCTATATTGCAGACAGACACAGTATCTAGTGGGACGGATAGTCTCCCACATGCATATTATAGAGAGGCAGTTGCCAGATCGGGTATTGAGACAGTACGGAGAGGTATAGGATGTGCCTCGGGGTAGAGCAGAGTTTGCGCAGTCATCGCGAGAGGTCCTGCTGTGGGGGCCAGAGATTCCAGTCGCCACTGCAGAGGCAGACATTGATGGATTACAGGTGTAGCCATGGGGATGGAGGGGTGGACCAGCAGATCCAGGGACGACCCCAGCTTATGATCAGTGGTGGGCATTGCACAGGCCGATTCCCTTGACAGATCCAGGGCAGCCAGCACCGGTAGAGCGGTGTGTTAGAGGTCCTAGAGGCAGACGCAGCAGAGGAGGTGGTCGAGGAGGCAGAGGAGGCCAAGGTGATGGTGGGGATGATGGCAGAGGTGGCCGACGCGGAGGCAGGAGAGGGAGGCGTGGTCGACGGGGACGAGGAGCAGCCTTGTCACCGATCCGAGAGGAGGATGTGACCATGCTAGATGTGGCCAGAGGTGGCGAGGAGCAGCCAGCTGAGGCAGTTATCCCTGACATCCCTGACATCCCGTCAGAGGCAAAGGCAGGTGCAGAGGAGGTAGTTGCAAAGGAGGCCGTTGGAGAGGAGACAGTGGGAGAGGAGGCAGAGGTGCCTGACACCGATATATTACGAGCCCAGGTTGCCTCCTTGGAGGAGCAGATGAGGGTGCTGATAGCAGAGAGAGATTCCTACAGGGTGGAGAGAGACAGAGGAAGAGAGAACAGGCTGTAGCCCGACGGCAGGAGACGGAGCAGAGATTCACAGAGCTCAGGACATTATGTATAGGACCGTCAGCAGCATTTGCCAGAGAGTTGGTCAGAGTCGGTGAGAGGGAGAGATACTACCGAGACTTGTATGAGGCAGAGGTTCCCTTAGAGAGACGGGCTCCCAGCTTTTCAGTAGCACAGAGTAGTAGGTCTCAGAGTAGGACCCACACACGGACAGTGAGCACAGAGGGAGTGGATCAACCACGTAGAGCAGGGCCATATGACAGACCTCCCACAGCTCCGAGATCAGCAGGTTCCCAGCATCAGTCTCCTACACACTCCCGACATGATGGCAGTGGCAGTTCGGGATAGAGATACAGTTTTGAGGTCCATTTGAGACATTGTATTTTGATCCGATAGCCTGCGGGCTTCCATGTATTTATGATACATTATGACATTGTGATGTGACACATATGAGCGATATGTATATATGATTTTGGCGGCGATTCTTATGATATGCATTGTCTATTTATGGATTATGCAGTTATTTATTTATGCATGTGATGTTTATATGATATGCCTATGTGATGGATGGTTGTATGTACTTTATGTTGTTTATGCAACTAATGTGATAAATTTGATTCTATGTGACATATGATTCTATATGATTATGAGATGCAATGTGATGTTATATGTATAATGACATGTGATGCTATACAAATGTAATGTGATGCATGTATTTACAGTTTATTGCTTATGATATGCCATGTTAAATGATGATTATTATCTATTATGCCATGATGATCTAAATGTGAAATATGCGTATATATATGTATGTTTCTAACATGTATGTTGATGCAAGATGATGTATACCATTTTGTGTCACAGGACTCCATCATAATGCAAGAAAGAAGAATTGTTAGTGCGGAATGGAAGATCGACAAAGAATGAAAAGACAGAAGATAAATGTTAGTGTTATGAATCTTAGATATTTTACCGTATCACAAAAGGTATTGCACTTTATCATCATTGGGCGGGACTAATACAAATGGAGACAAACACCAGGATATGACATAAATCAAGGTGTGCAAGGTCATCCACTTGCTAAAAACAGACAGTCGCAGACAAGGATTGTCACTAACTCATACTAAGGACACAAGTTGCCCCAGTCTTTTTGTCAGGACAAACCACAGACAGCAAACAAAAGAAAAGACAGGTCATGAGACGTCATTTCTCCTCTAAATCCTTCATGGGACATCCTTGAGGAAACTAGTAACATGACTCAAAATCAAATTTAAAAGACAATCGATAGATAGCAGTCAAAGAAAATAGAATTCTGATACGTCGTTGCTTCTCTAAATCCTTCATGGGACATCATTGAGAAAGCTAGTAACATTAATCCTAGTCATCAATTCAAGATAAAGGATAAGATAAATAAGCCAATAGAGTCAAAAAAACCAATGAAAATATTTGCCAAAAACATGATTTGTTTGTTTGATTTGTTTGATTGATAGAGCCTGATTGCAGGAGATACACATACCGGATAAGACTTTGAGTCTGGTTTCGATGTTATGACTATCTGTATAAGGCATGACAAAGCCTGGTTTCAGAAAGACATGTATCGTATAAGACGTTGAGTCAGATGCCGTTGATGTGATAACCTGTGTAAGGCTACATTTGATTGTTTTGACCTTGTCGATTACGCAGGAAGGATGCATCCTGAATAAGACATAGGTTGACTGTTTTGATAACGTCTGTTTCCAAGAAGGACACATCTTGTAGCAGACTCTAGTTGATCTGTTTTGATGTGTTTTTTTGGCAAGTTGTTTGATTTGACTTAGAGACATTGCTGACTTGTTCACCAGAATGATGCATGACTTGAGACGATGCGTTGACAATTGACTGTGTGTGATGACAAACCCTAAAGGACTGACCTAGTGCGGCCTCGGGGGCTCATCGATTGATGGCCTTGCCTACATTGTACATGCAGAGACCTCGTAGTTCGACTTGACTGCGACCAACAAGACTGACTACAAATAGAAGACATGTGTGAAAGTGAATGTGACGAACCCTAATGGACTGACCTAGTGTGGCCTCGGGGGCTCATCGTGTGATGGCCTTGCCTACGTTGTACACGTAGAGACCTCGTAGTTTGACACTACCAATGACCTTGTCATATAGACATATGGATTGACGCATGACTTATACAGAAAAACCTAAATGGACTGACCTAATGCCTTGGGGGCACATCGGCAGATGGCCTTGCCTACATCCAATCGCAGAGGCAACGTAGTTCGACAAACGACAAAGACTGACAAGTGCGACTGACTCTGACTCTATTTTTGGATTTTTGGAGTTTTTCAATGTTTTTGTGTTTTCCCAGGTCATTTTGCGATGTTTTTTGGATTTTCATGGTTTTACGTCTTCAACACAGCCAATGTAAGACCAATGTGATGCAGGTCAAGTGTCTGCCCCCAGTCAAGTATAAGACCAATTGATTATGAATAGGGTAAAACAAGGGATATGAAATGCTCTCGATGTCAATCGTTCCAAGTTATGGGAAAGACTACCACTTATTTATGAATGGTATATACAAGCGATGGACATGAAAGATAAGGGATATATACAGGATAGTGGACTATGTACACGAATGTGGGCTATGTACAGGGATGTGAGCTATATACATGGTAGGGACAATGTCCAAATAAGTGATGTATGTACAAGATAGATTAGAATAATAGTAGACAAAGGAGCAGAGTCGAGTATGCATGGCGCCTGTTTGCCAGGTTTTCACTAAGGCACCTATCCAAAGTGCCACCGAAGTGGTTTTCACTATTGGACGATTGATTTGTCTTTACTATTTTCCATATTAACTAATTTTTTTGGTGTTACCAAGACGCCTGTTTGCCAGGTTTTCACCTTGATAACGATTTTTTTGATTTTTTGATTTTTTTGTATTTTTGTTAAATAAGACAAAGGCTCCCAGAAGCTATGCGTAGAACTTCTTCAGATGCATACTATTGATTGGTGAGGACAATGGTTCGCCTTCAGGAGTAGAGAGTTGGTACGCTCCTGATCCAAAAGCTTCTATAACAACATAAGGTCCCAACCAATTAGGTTCAAACTTTCCTGGTTTGTCTCTTTCTGCTTGATTCTTTGGGTTCTCCATTAAAACTAGGTCACCAATGTCAAAATTTCTATTTAAGACCCTCCTGTTGTAGCTACGGCGAAGGAAATTCTGATATGCTTGGAGATGGTCCAGTGCCTTTTGTCTTCGCTCATCCAGGAATTCTAGTTCATGGAGTCTCAACACTCGATACTCTTCATCATCAATGTGGCCTTTCAGGGATACCCTTAGGGAAGGAATCTCGACCTCAATAGGAAAAATGGCTTCAGATCCAAAGACAAGTGAGTATGGGGTAGCACTAGTGGGAGTACGGATACTTGTACGATAAGCCCATAAGGCAGGGTTAAGCTGTAAATTCCAGTCACGACCAGCATCATTGACAGTCTTCTTGAGGATTCTAATGATGGTCTTGTTAGACGCCTCCGCTTGGCCGTTACCTTGTGGGTAGTATGGAGAAGAGAAGTGATGTTGAGTATGAAATTGATCACACAAGCAATGGACTTCTTGGTTCTTAAATGGACGGCCATTATCAGTGATTATGGACTGAGGGACACCATACCGACAAATGATATAGTTCAAGATGAATCTAGAAATCTGTGTGCCAGTAATGTATGTCATAGGAATGGCTTCAATCCACTTCGTAAAGTACTCAGTGGCAGTGATAATGAACTTGTGTCCATTTGATGATGTAGGGTGGATCTTACCTATGAGGTCGAGTCCCCATTGGGAAAAGGGCCATGGTGACGTGATAGGACGGAGCTCCTGTGTTGGGGCATGTATCAAATCTCCATGAACTTGACATTGGCGACATTTTGTTACAAAGACATATGAGTCTTTTTCCATAGTAGGCCAATAGTAACCCAATCTCATAATCTTTTTAGCTAAGGTAGGACCGCTAGAATGGGAACCACATATACCCTCATGCACCCCACGCAAGGTTGCTTGTGCTTCAGTAGAATCAAGACATCTCAACAGGGTATTATCTAAGGCGCGTCTATATAAGGTGTCTCTGACGATGGTGTATTTGGCTGACTTGTGAAGGAATGTCCTACGTTGGTTATTGGATAGGCCAATGGGGATGACTTTGGCATGAAGGTAATCATATATTTCTTTGTACCATGGGAAATCAGGACCAACAATGTCACACACCATTTCAGAATCTGGGATATCGTAGGCGAGGACCAAAAGCTGTTCGACCAAGAACTCAAACTTAGGCACATTGTTAGGAATGTCAAGGAGTGAGGCAATTGTAGCCATAGCGTCTGCTGCTTTGTTTAAAACATGAGGTATCTGATGAAACTTGACTTTGTCAAAGTACTCCTTAAAACTATCAGCCATGTGCTTGTACGGAGCAAGCTTCTCATCCTTAGTCTCATAATCATCATTTACCTGTCTTATTACTAGTTGAGAATCACCATATACCTGTAGGTGCTTGATTTTCCACTTGACTGCCATGCGTAAACCTGTCACTAAAGCTTCATATTCCTCCATGTTGTTAGTGCATGGAAATGCAATCCTGAATGATTTAGGGATGGAATCACCCTGTGGTGTGATAAACAATATCCCAGCCCCTGAACCATGATTTGTATGTGAGCCATCAAAGTACATTTTCCATGTTATGTTTGTGTCAAAAGTGAATATGAACTCATCAGGAAAGTCTGCCACTAATGGGTGATCTTCTTGTATTGGTGCATCAGCTAATTGATCGGCAATGACCTGTCCTTTAATAGCCTTTCTTTCTACATACTGGATATCATACTCACTAAGTATCATAACCCACTTAGCCAGTCATCCTGTTAATGCTGCCTTACTGAGAAGATATTTCAAAGGATCTATTTTAGCAATCAACATTGTTTGATGGTTTAGCATGTAGTGCCTCAGTTTTTGGGTAGCAAATACTATTGCAAGACAGGCACGTTCAATGTTACTATAGTTAAGCTCATAACCAACCAAATTTCGACTGATATAATAGACTGCCCTTTCATGACCTTCATCGTCATTCTGTGCAAGCAATGCTCTGAGTGATGAATGGGTTGCTGTGATATAAAGAATCAATGGTCTTCCTTCAACAGGTGGCATTAAGACAGGTGGTGTAAGTAAATATTCTTTAATCAGTTGAAAAGCCTCTTCACACTTAGCTGTCCATGCAAATGGTACTCCTTTCCGAAGAAGATGTTGAAAAGGATGTGTCTTGTCTGCTAGCTGCACTATAAACCTTCTGATAGATTGCAACCTTCCCTGTAATGTCCTTAGTTGACTGAGATTATTGGGTGGTGGCATTTCCATGATTGCTTTTACCTTAGCCGGATCCACCTCAATACCTCGTCTTGAAATGATATAACCTTTCCTGACTTGACTCCAAACACACATTTCTTTGGGTTGAGTCTCACATTATACTTCTCCAGTCTCTGAAATACCTTGTCTAAAACCTGTAAATGTTCTGCCTTTGTCTTGGATTTTACAATAAGGTCATCGACATAATCCTCCATACAAGTGTGTACTAGATCATGAAAGATAGTAGTCATGGCACGTTGATAGGTTGCTCCTACATTTTTGAGTCCGAAGGGCATAACATTCCAGCAATACGTTCCCCAAGGACAAGTAAAAGCCATTTTATGTTGATCTTTAGTTGCAATTTTTATTTGGTTATATCCTGAGAATCCATCCATAAGGGACAACATCTCATACCCTGATGTCATGTCAACTATCATGTCTATGTTAGGAAAAGGGAAGTCATCCTTAGGACAAGCCTTGTTGATATCTCTAAAATCAGTGCAGATGTGGATGCCCCCAGCTGGTTTGGTGACTGGTACAAGATTGCAAATCCAGTCTGCATAGTCAATAGACCTGATGAAACCAACGTCTAACAATTTCTTAAGTTTTGCCTTGACTAATAAAGTAATCTATGGATGCATTTTTCTCAACTTCTGTTTCACTGGTTTGGCCCTTGGTTGTAAAGGTAAATGGTGTAGAACAAGTTCAGGATCTAACCCTGGCATGTCCACATATGACCAAGCAAAATTTATCTGTCTCTGTGCAAAGAAGTCGTGGAACTCAGGCTTTTCTTCTGTTTTCAATGACGCTGCAAAATAAACCAGTCGTGGATTCTCTTTTGTGCCTATGTTGACCTCTACAATTTCTTCCATGAGCATAGGTGACTTTTCCTGTGTAATGGGAAGAATGTTCAAACCTCCATCCTTAGGCGCCTCAGAGAGGTTTTCACCTTCGGATGCGTCCTTTCTTTTTACTTTTTCATTGTCTAGAGGTGCCTTTCGGTTTTCACCTAGAGACTCATCTTTTTTATCTTGTTTATTATTTTTCTCATTTTTGCGACTGGAGGGTTGAACAGATTCCCCAAAATATGCTTTATTGTCCAAGTCAATGGTAAAACCAGCTTTATGATCCCCATTAGGTATGCCTTCACGTAATCCCAGGAACTCAGCAATCACTTCATCATTCTCAAAAGTATCTAAAACGGGTGTATCTTGTTGATCCCAATCAATGAGTTGGGGATAAACTAAGGGCATGTCATCGTCAAAGTTATCAAAATCTAATGGGGTCAAGGTAAGGATTGAGTTATTCATGTGATCACAAAAGTCTTGTACCAAGTCCTTTTTGCTCTTGGGTTTGGGTCTAGGTGGATAAATAGGTGGGCCTAATGCCAAGGTTTGACAATCAGAAAGAGGTGGCTCAGGTTGCCAAGAGGTAGGATCAAGTGATTCCCAATAGTAGTGTTTAAACCACTCCTCTTTTGTCATTTTCTTTGGTGGACAGGAATTTAAGGGGTTCGGTGAGGAACTTAACAGCAAGTCAAGTTCTCCAAATAACTTGTCAAGGTCCATGGAAGAAGTAGAGGATAAGGAATCCCACTCATAATCATTAGAGTTAGGAGAGTTACAATGATTTTGGTCTATTGATTCGTGAGATGTCTTAATGTCTTTTGAAGCACGTACTTCCTCAAGTAAGGGTAATGGAGTACTAGGAACGCCAATCTGAATCGGTTGAAACCCTAGCCCTACTCCTATTGGCCACTGAGAAACAAATATTGGTTCAGTTATGCCATCTTGGTTTAAGCCTAAACCACTTTGTCCATCATATCCTTTGCTTTGCATGATTTTGAAACCCTTTCCATATAGTCTTGTAGGAATATGAGCAAGTAAAAGGGGTTCTTGATTATCTTCCTTATACAGCCAGGAAGTAACATCTTCTGTATCTACAGCCTCTTTGCTTAATTCACCCCATTTAGTGAAAGTTGTTGTGGGGGGAACATGTATAGTGATTATAGACTGTCCCCTACCTGTTGTAGGCAAACCATATGACTTAGGAGGGACCAAGTGGCTAACACAATAGGAAGTCTTCATATAATACTCTCCACAACCCTTGTCTTGGATCTCAACCCTAGGAGTAGTGGGAAGTGAAGGTGCAACAGATTTTCGAGTGAGTGTAGACGGGTCAACATAAGAAGATGGATTAGACGATGAGGCCTCTTGGTTGACTGGCACTTGGCGTTGAGGGATCTCCTTTAGGTTAGTGCAATACTGGAAAGGATCGGGATCACCATCGATAGTTATTTCGGTGCCATTGTAAGGGAATTTAAGGCACTGATGATATGTGGAAGGGACTGCCTTCATGGCATGAATCCATGGTCTACCTAGCAAAAGGTTATATGGGAGGGTGAGATCCAAGACCTGGAACTTTGTCTCCATTACCGCAGGACCAATTCTAATAGGAAGTGTTACCACCCCCTTTGATTTTCTTTCTTCATCATCATAAGCCTTAATGACAATACTCTTGGGTGTCTACGCATGCTTCTGAAATACCTAATGCCTTAATTAGTTTTAAAGTGCATAGATTTAACCCTGCTCCTCCGTCTACCAAAACTCGTCTAACTTTGGTGTCATCAACAAGGACTTCTAGATGTAAAGGGTCATTGTGGTTCGTCTTTGTCTGTGCATAGTCTTGTTCAGAAAATGTGGCATGATGATTATTGGTCAAGTAGCCCACCATTTCCTGGAAACGATTGACATCAAGATCATTAGGGACCGTGGTATTTTGTAAAGCCTTATCAAGGATAGATCGATGCTCAGGGGAGATACGCAACAATTCCAAGATTGAAATTTGGGCTAGGGTCTTCCCCAACTGGTCAAGTAGGTTATATTGTAACTTGGAAGGTTGTGATGTTTGCTGCGATGGAGGGCCTTGGATAACAAACTTAGTACGACGAGTATTGACCGCACATTCTGGATTAGCATTGATAGTAATGGTATTGATGTTGTCATCGGCGGCACGAAGGCAATGAATGATTTTGCCACTATCATAGTCATGTTTTATATTCGCATAATTGGCTGACATATTGGTCTTAGTACTCAAACTGGGGACAGTTCCTTTCCCATGGTCATGTAGTGGATCTGAAAAGACTTGATGATCAGTGTTCGATGTCTTTTGTTTTTGTCCACTAACTTCAATGATTCTCTTGTCAACAAGATCCTGTATGATGTTCTTCAGTTGTCGACAGTTTTGTAGGTTATGCCCCTTTGTCCTATGATAATCACAGAAGGCATTGTCATCCCACCAAGTTGGTTTAAACTGTCCTGGATCGTATTGTCTTGGTTCCTGCAGTTGTATGAGGTTGTGTTGTAATAGTTGTTTGAACACCGACTCAATGGGTTCCCCTAAGGGAGTGAACTCACGTTTCTGGAATCTCCTTGGTGGCGGACGTTGAGTGTTTTGGACCACGTTAGGAGGTTGATTAACAGCATTAAGCGTGTTGGCAAAATTATGAGGCCCTTTCAATGTGAGGAGGGGTCCTGCTTGTAATGTTTTAGCATCAACCACCCCATCATTGGTGACATTTTTATTGCGAGACCAGAATCTATTTCTGTCAGTGGGAGCGTTTTGTACGACTGTGTTTCGATTAGGTGTTGTCATCTTGAGTTCACCCTTTTCAATGAGATCCTTCTCTATTATCACCCCCTTTTCCACTAGTTCCGAAAAAGATATGCAACAATGTACCCTTAAGTTACTCCTGAGTTTTGGATAAAGGTTTTCTTGAAACATTGTAACCTTTTGTTTTTCAGGTATCTTGACATGACATCTACTAGCAATAGTTCTCCATTTCTGGAAGAAAGCAATGAATGTTTCACCTTCGTCTTGTGTTGTGTGGCACAAGGTTGCTATATTTATCTCATGGTCAATGTGGAAGGAGAATTGCTCCACAAATTTCTCGACTAGTTCTCCCCATGATCTATACCAGAATCTAGACCCGAGAACCATTCTAGTGCAACCCCTACAAGGCTTCGTGGAAATAGCCTCATAAGGTATGTGGGGTCGTAAGTGACATCAATGCATATGGTAGAAAATTCCCGGATATGTTCTACTGGATTGCGTTTTCCATTGTACTTAGGAAGATTTGGTATGACATATCCGTGAGGGAAAGGTGTCATGTACAATGATCTATCAAAAGGGAATGGGCATATGTCCTTTGGTGAAAATGATTTCTTAGTTGACACTGACATGTTATCCATTTGCGTTTGTAATGCCTACATTTGTGTTTGTAGGACGTCAACTTGAGTCAAAGATGTGGTAGGAGGATTATGCGGATCCATGTATGTATTCTGAAATCCAAAGTCTCGTGATGGGTTTTGATTGAACGTTGGCATCTGAGGTGAATTTGGATTCAGAATGTTGGTAAATGTATTCTCGTTTGGAATCGGCATAGATTGATGTTGTCCTAGATTCTGTGTAGATGGATTCTGAGTACCACTCTGTACAAAGGGATTCTGATTCGGAACCGATGTGAAATAGTTTTGGCCTGGAATCTGGGTAGACGGATTCTGACTACCAATCTGTGAAAAGGGGTTCTGATTCAGAACCGATGTAAATTGGTTTTGACTGCTAGTCGGGAAAGGTGGATTTTGATTGCCATATTGGAAGGAGGGAATGCCCCCTGTTTGTGTAATCCTTGGTATAGTACTAGTGACCTGAGCAATAGGTATGGCCATCGACTGTGGTAAGGTACCCATAATGCTAGCAGTAGGTGTGGTTGTTGATTGCGCACTTGTGACACCGACATAAGATGTATGGGCTGATGTTTTAGGTCTTTTACTGCCACTAAGAGGACCGAAGGGAGTAGATGATGAAGCCCCTGTAGTGAAACTAAATCCCAATGTCATAGTAGGTGTACCAAATGGGGACGTATGGACTGTCGTATTCTGTGTAGACGTGCTAGATGGCATAGTCGTGCTGACTTGAGGTATAGTAGTACTAGCAGTCGTGGTATTTGTCCCTTGTGTAGGTTGAGTTTGTAAGGTACTGATATCAAAACCTGGAGGTAAGGTAGCACCTTCAGCTAGCAATTTTCCTAAGAACCGTTGACGATCGTTTGCTAGGTACTCATCTACAAAAGAGGCAAACTCAGGGTCTTGTGCGGCAGCCTCTATGTCTTCTGTTGTAACATGTCCTTGAGTGTTTCTAGTGGTAAATTTGTCTAATAGAGTCTTATGAGGTCTTGAAGAAAATGGGTTGATGAACTCGCTTGGGTTCGACATGTTTTCTCTCTCTCTTCTCTTAGACCTAGTTTCAACCATGTAAGACAAGCTCAATATGCGGGAAATGCAAAACTATATCTAGAAACTGTATGACTCTATTCTATGTTTTTGGGGTTTTCTTATGCAAAATAAGGGATGTCCTATGATGATACTAGTCTAGACTCTAAAGGTGCAAGAAGTCTAAGTGAGACCCTAAAATGATCAATTCTATAAACCCAAGGTGAAGGGACCAACTACCTAAAGTCAAACCAAAGTGTCAATTTAGATAAGTCAAGGAACCAATGTAGGACAAAGATCAAAGACACGTTGAGTTTCCTAACTAGACTGATGAGCTAGGACAACTCTCTGTAGGACAAAGTATATGATGATAAGACTAGGTTCAATGACAGATTTCGTTGACACTATGACCTTTCTAGAGTATAGATGGTGGACTACTCCTAAAGTTTGTAAAAGTGACCTCTCTAAAAGTCTAATGCAAAGTAATATGATCCCTAAGATGAAGGTAAACTCTAACTGAAGACAACTATGGTAATGACTAAATGAACCTAAAGGATGCAAAATTGAGCAAATCATTTCAGGTTTCTATTTTCACAGACTATTTGTATGAAGACCACTAAAACTGGTATAACCCTGCTAACTGGACAGTGACAGTGAATTTTGGTTTTTCTGGTAATTAGACATATGCGTTTCAAATTTAACAGTTGCAGTTCAAACTGACAGATGTGACTCAAAATTACCAGATGCGACTCAAACTGATAGATGCGACCTAGAATATAACGCATGCGGTGTTTCTAAAATAGATGCAAGTCAAAATGACAGATGCGACTCAGAAATTACATATGCGGCTCGAAAAAACCAGATGCGACCAATATAAATCATATGCGAGCCAAACTGACAGATGCAACTCAAAACCTACAGATGCGACTCAAATTTAACAGTTGCGACTCTAAAAATTAGATGCGTATCTCTGGTGAACAATTGCGACTCTCTGTGAATTTTTAGTGACATGAAATTTAAACTGACCCGATTTTCTATGATCAAATTCTAACAATCAAAGACTATCGTAAGACAAAGTGTTTTCAGTTTCAATTTTGGACTCAAAGAACGTTTAAAGTGATAACAGACAAGCACATCCTAATAGGCCAAAGGCCTAGGGTTTGTATACTTGGTATAGCTCACCGAAATACCTTAGATTGGTGATGAACACCTTTCCTTCTCGAGAGCGGATAGCTTAGGAATTTGGTGGCATTGGCTCCCCTCCATGGCTCATTAACGTCTTTCGAGCACACCAATTCTGAATTCATTGGGTAGTGACATCCCAAGAATTGCTATCTCTACTCAAGGGGATCAGTAGTGAGTAATCTTCGGGCATGATACTGTACCCTGCACTAATACCAAGCAACGACCACAAATAGGTTGGTCTCTACAACAAAGGGTATTTAATTCGGGCATTTTGTTCGTGGGGTGTGATCCATACGGCGCGAGTCCCCTTTCGGATCCATCTCGTCGGAACCACACTCGTGATTCTTGGGGTTTCCCCAAGAACCCACTTTTGTATCTTGGCTGGAAGTCCCTCGGGTTCAGGGTGCTACGGTCTGAGTCGTTTGGGGTGAGTACTTTTTCCCACCATAACAGGCCCAAGTTCTAGAGTTGGTAACCGTTTCTCTTACACCCAGGATCGCACGGATGCGCAAGGGGAGAGGATACTTCGATATACCAAATAGTAAGGGTAACCAGACTTGTGCTTTCGCACCAAACACTGATAGACACTTGTTAATTTTAATCCAAATGAAAGATTTGCTACACTACCAAACAATCTGTTTCAAAATTTAACTAGGGTCTTCGACAAGCGTTCTGCAGAAGATATCATTAGTAGTTTCAATATTGTCTTCGTCAATCGTCCTGCAAAAGCTTGTTAACTCCAAATGGCCACACGCTGAAAATCAAATATCAGTAACACGAAAATCAATTGAAAATTCCAGATTGCCAAAAGCAGAAATAAAAATTTTACCAGTCAATTGCATCGTTTTGTTACCAATCAGATGTGTCGTTTCTTTTTCAGTTGCGGCTCGGGATATCACTTGCGATTCAGGAATTGTCAGATGTGTCGTTTATCTATCAGATGCAGTTCATAAACTCAATTGCGGCCCAGAAACCTCACATGCGGTTTTGGAAAATCAATTGCGGTGCAGAAACTTCACATGCGTTGTTCCATACGAAAAATCTACAAAAACAAAAATTAAAAGATCTACGGATTCGCGAAGATGGTGTCTTCACGTCGGGTTCACCAAAATGTAACGTCTGAAAATGAAACAAGCTTTTGCATAATAGACAACAAGAATCAAGATTAGAAGCACACAATGTATACAAATACTAAATCTAGAATGCAAATTTCAATCGTTAAGCAACAAAGAACATGGGAAGTCAAAAACGTAATTAAAACTGAAACAATCTCACCAATTCCAAACGTATTTCCATGAATTATCTCGATTGCCCTTCTCCATTTTGCTTGTGTAGTATAATTGCCCTCAGATTTTCAAGTAAATTCGTACAAGTATAGCCTAAGATAGTGATTAGCAAAATATCGAAGATTCAAGACAAAAGTGCTCTCAAAAGTTATCAAATTCGCGAGAGATTGAGAGAGAGAGATTTAGCGAGAGATTGGAATGAAGAATGACAAATCAATTTATAGAAAATTGATTATTCGAATGACAGGCCAAGATCGAAAGATTAACGGACGATTGAGATTGACAGATTAGACATGCATTTAGATAACTGATAGAGTTGACACGAGTGATTCGAATTAGAAAATAGAATTAAAGATTAAATAAATGATTTAATCTTCAGTTCGGCATTCGAAAACATTAGAAATATCTTTGCATGACAAAGATAAAGATTGATTATAACGACTCTCTGTTCGAACGCACGCACAACATTTAATTAATTAAATAATAATATTTAATCAATATGCATGTGCACGCAAATGAGTTAAAACTGGAGGATTGCATGATCTGAAGAAGAGATTACTCGAAGATGCCACTCAGACATTAAATCAATAGTTGACTAAACGATTAAATTAGATGTCGAGTCGAGTAAAAGTGAATACTTAGATAACTCACATAATTATCTAAAATATAGAAGAATGTGTTAAAATAGAATTAATGAATTAAATAGTTCATTTAATTCAAGAGACAATATTTGAATGAATAATTAAATAAATAAGATTTATTTAATTAAATGACGAAGGGGATTTAAGTGAATAATTAAATAAATTATGAATTTATTTAATTATAGTTGAAATATGATAAAGAGTAAATTAAATAATGATTTATTTAATTTAACAAGAAGAAGGTTAATTAGTAACATAATTAAATAACAAGCGTTTATTTAATTAATTAGATAGAATAAAGAGAAGTGAATTAATTAAATAATTAATATTATTTAATTAATAGAAGAATTAATAGAAGATGAATTAATTAAATAATTAAGATTATTTAATCAATAGAAGAATTAATGTTAAGATGAATTAATTAAATAATTGACATTATTTAATCATGACCCTGAAGAATAAGAAATATGAAGAATATGGAAGTCGCAGACTTAAACCAGATTTCAGTGTCTACAGACATTATGAATCATGTCAATCTTCAATATCAGCCTTGGGAGTGTAGAAGTCAAAGGTCAGACCACAGCTAGATTCTTATTATTAAGGAACATTCGTATGGGGATAGAGGTCCACAGACCATGATCTGGATAGGCAAGCCTTTAGAGACCACTCAAACTAAGGTTTTGTGCTAGAAAACTTTTGAATTTTCCACAGAGAAAAGGGTCCTGTGGGTTCTGCAATGCAAGATGATGCATTGATTTTGTTGTTAAAGAATGACTACATTGTGATAGCGTCTTGCAAGCGGATGCTCGCAAGAGAAAACCCGCATGAGGTCAGTCATAATGTGCTTATTGGAAATCTTTTTAAGTTTTCATCCCAAGAAAACATAACCCACATAACCTGCAAAGTAGAAGATTTTGGGAACTTTTTCTTTAAACAATGACAGTCAAGGGGCAACAAGTTGCACGAAGTAGCCCACAGAGTAGTTAGGACTTAGCGGATTTTTAACATGTGTTGAGTTCAGTTCATTCATGGTGACAAGGCAGACAGAGCCCGTAATGCGGGATGACATTAAGGTTTGGACACTAATAGAGCAGTGGTGATATGGGGGCTACCCACAAGCTGATTCCCATTGAGGGATTTCCATATGGACCCATAAACTAAGTCGTTTAAAATTTGATATTCTCGAGTGATGCGAAAAGGATCTATGGGCTCAACGAGGTGGATCGTAGGGGTGCTCTAATTGTTCAAGGAATGAAAAGGGTGGAATGAGGTACCATTTGAATGCAAACATAGGGCTTTCACAAGCTTCGACATATTTTTTGAGATGGTGGGAAGATTGCACGCACAAGGCAAAAATTTGCAAAGGTTTTGATAGGATTACTGAGGTGAACTAAGGTTTGATTTATATATTTTAAACATTTGTGAAACCCTAACTTGCAGAAACATGTTTTTAAGTTTAAACGCCTAGAAAATAAAACAAGGCGAACTTACTTGGAAATCTCATGGAAAATTTGGCCTGAATCTGACTAGGAGCTTTACACGAGTTGGAACTATGCTTTCTCCTCTCAAAATTTAAATCATAGGGTGAAAATGACAGGTGGGGTGCGGTCTATTTATAGGAAATTTAGTCATTAATTTATGCATTAAATTCATTGTATGATGGTTGCTAGGTTGGTAAGGTGCAAAAATCTACTCTAGGTTGAACGCCCCATGAAGACTCAGACAATGAAGGTGGTTGTGGAGCCCACCATGTGGGTGGACATGGAAGGAGGGTCATTACTTATTAGCAGAGTGATAACGACAATCCACACAAGGAGAAATGCAGACGCAATTTCTCTAGACCTAGTGGAGACAACAACAAATAGGAGACAAAAAATTGTAGGACAAGTTCCACAAAGGAAAAAGACTTCATCAATTTTGGATAGGTGATTTTTTTCAAATGGAATTTGATGACTTTAATGCATGTGACCAATTTGAGCTCAAAAATAGGGGCACACAAAATGAGGTGAGAGAAAAATCAACCATACAAAAATGAAATGGGAGCAAAAACAAGCCATTGGGAGCAAAAATGACCCAGAAAGAGTAAAAGAAAGGGGTTCCCTAGTCTGAATGGGGCATGTGTGCTATAGGCACAACAAATGGTGACTCTGCTGGGAGAATGCTCCTATGCATTCTAAGGGTAAGGGTTCATCTAGAACCCAAAATCTTTGGTTTTGCAAACTAGAAGCAAATTTCCTCAAAAAACCTAAAGACTTAAAGGAGGACAAAGTCCTTGGTTGAATCAAACCATGAAATATCTCAAAAGTGTGTGTAGTGAATTTATTCCCCTCTGTTAGAGACTATAGAGGATAGTATTCATTCAACTGAGGCAAGCTACATATATTTTCTAACCCCAAAAGTAACCTAAACATTCCTTTGCTGCCAGTCAAGTGTCCATAGCCCCGATGGAGTTGTCACCATGATCCCCACGAAAATTTCTTTACTACCATTTGGGTGTCCATAGCCCCGATATAGTTTCCCACATGCCTACACAGTTGCCTGTTTTTCATCATTTTCTTTTCTTCTTCTTTTCTTTTCATATTTTCTTTTTGATACTCTTTTAATCTACATATAATTGTTAATATTTATTGCTCTAATCTTCCTCAATCATAACATCATTAAGTCTACCAAGGTCATCTTGGGACCCATGTTCACTTGGAAATAATTAAGAAAGGCATCAACAAGTTCATTAAATGAACATATTGAATTATTCGGTAAGGAACAAAACCATTCCAAGGCAGTGTCTTTCAAGGATTTAGGGAAGAGCTTAGCTAAGATTTTATCCTCAAAAATGAATTCACCACATAAGGTTATGTATGTGAAAACACGACTAACATAATCTTGTTTCCCACCATATTTCTTAAGTCTAGGAATCTTT
This sequence comes from Sequoia sempervirens, assembly GCA_007258455.2. Classification (NCBI taxonomy): domain Eukaryota; kingdom Viridiplantae; phylum Streptophyta; class Pinopsida; order Cupressales; family Cupressaceae; genus Sequoia; species Sequoia sempervirens. The sequence continues at coordinate 350,948,812 of VDFB02193867.1, forward strand.
ATACCTTGTGGCATTTGTGTTCTCAATATTTCCAAGGATAATGGGTTTCTTTTGACATATTGTGAAGGTTAGCCATTTTGATTTTGATTCAATGTAGCTATTTGTTGTTGGAGGGATGAAACAATTTGCAAGAGTTGGTTAAGAATGGGATCATTGTTTGTGGTTTGAGATGCAGGTGAATAGGGTGGAGGTGTATATGTATTTAGAGGACAAGTGAATTGTAAATTTGTGAGGAGAGATGGATTAGGAGATATGAAATTTGAATGCACAAAGTTAAAGGGATTCCCAGTGGAAACACCTAAGATAGTAATGGCATTTCTATTGGGTTGTATGGTTGTAGTAATAGAAGGATTAGTGTATTTCAGAGTAGAGGTCATGGTTGTGGAAGGGGGCATTCAATTTCCACCTTGAATTTGAGTGTATCCTAAAGTTTGATAACAACTAATCATTGTAGGGACATGCTTATTAATGATATGAGATAGGCTTATATTCCTTTTTCATACACCTACCCTCAAATTCTATTCTTTATAGAAGTTTGGTAAGATGACTTCTGAACAACTAATGAATTGGTGTTGTAGGATGTGGTTCTTAACATTTTGGTTTTGTAGATGGCTATAGTGGGGGCTTCATTCTCCCTATTTTTGAATGAATCCATATGAGTATTCTTTTTATAAAATTGATTATTTGAATTCCTTTAGCCTGCATATGCACATAGTGTCATTTGGTCACTAAAGTGGGGGCTAAATGTAGTGTAGAAAATTGTACTCCTTTCTAAGTGAAAGTACAATTTCACACTTAGTTTGGACCTATTTTTGTGACCTTGCATTTCTATATTATTAAACCTCATCAATAGGCCCCCTAATATCCTTTATTATGGATTTGGAGGCCTATTTTAAATATTTTTTGATAATGTAACCCACATTGAATAAATGTTATTATTTTATTTAATGCAACGACATAATCTAGATCCTAAACTTTTAGGTTAGGACCCATTCACCCATGGGAAAATGGGTACTCTTTAATTTCATAAACTCAAATTAAAATATGTTTTTGGTGGCATTTCAAGTTCCTAAATTCAAATTTTAAGTATCAGCTTTCAGGATTTAATAAACGATAATTTAGAAAGGAAGCCTAAAAAGCTAAGTATTTCAATCATTTTCACTAGACAAGAGAGAGAGTCACATGGGATTACAAGGATTTACATTCAAGAACAAGGATAAATCAATAAAGCATTCAAATTTGAATTATTGGAGCAACATTCTATTTGTTTTTGCAAGTCTTCAAGCTCATTTTTTTTACAAGATCAAACATTGTCAAAGATTGATGATAGATGCCTATGGAGGATCATGATGGATTTTAGGTTTTGGGAGACACACCAAGACATTCAACCAAGCCTCACATGACTTTTTTAATTAGTGGTTCCATCCTCTATTATCATTCTACTTTCTACCTAAAGGAAGGTTTTATTAGATTTGTGATCTATTAGGGTGGTTTGACATCTCCCAAAGAAGGTCTTCATCATTGTTCATGTTTCATTTTGGAGATCTTATTATAACACACTTGAATAGGGTTTCTTTGCATGCTAGCTCTTATTAATCTTAGACAAACTTAATATTAGGGCTTGTACACACTTTCATGTTCTAGATCTAGGTTTTTCATCAAGGTTTAATTACCAAACTTGGATTTTGATCGACGAAAACCCCTATCCACCCCAAAAAAATAAAAAAATATATAGATTTAACATAGGTATAGATCCAAGAGTGAAGGTTTAGAATTACAATAAGGAAGTACAGACACAAGACTCAAATCTCAATTTCTGATTTTCTAGAAAATGAGACATGGATCCATTCGCCCATGGGTGAATGAGTCCCTAACAAACTCAAGAACCCAACATTTTGTGATAGGTGCATAACTTCTAGAGCTTATCAAATTTTCTATATCTTTGTTGTTTCTCTCATTTTTATTCTTAATCTACAAGATCCAAGTGTTAGCTTGTATTTTTGACTTGATTTTCTATTTTCATTTTTCTCCCAAAATCAATAGATCCTTCATTGAGTTGACTCACCTAAAGGTTGTAAGTCAATTATTTTTGTGGATATCATTTCCTAATGAAAATAGGAAGATAGGTCCATCATACCCCCATTCCATATTTTATCTCATGACCTATTTTTCTATCTTTGAAACCTACATCACAATGTTAGCTCCAAAAACATGCATGACGCTTGAGATCTTGATTACTGCAACAAAATGATTGATAAATATTCTCTTGAATTATCTTGATCATAAAATTCTCTCTTGTAAACTTTAATTAATTCTCTCACGAAGTTCTATATATCTTAGGATTTGAATTTGATAAAATAAATTTGTATTGTATCCTTAATTTCCCGAAAATTAAAAATTCCAACACGACATAAAAATTTTAATTTAGAGATGTTAAAATACTACTAAAAACATAATTTAAATTGAGGTTCAAAGGCCTAGGGTGGACCCATTTTCCCATGGGAGAATGGGTCCCAGTCTCTATTCCTAGAACACACATTACTGATGGTGAAGTGTTATGTGTTGGCATTAATTATTGTTGTGTTTCCCCTTTGAAAAATATAATTAATTAGGGTTGTAGATGTAAAATAGGGATTATTAAGACATAATTAAGTCCATTTTAATTAAGAGGGCCCAAAAAAATTATTAATATGTAAAGGAGTACATTTTTCTACACTACATTTTTCCTCGACTTTAGTGAGAGGATGAACACAAGCACAAACTCACACTAAAGTAGCTAAGTATGCACCAAGAGGGGGTTCAAGTGAAAAAATGTTTGTGAGATAGGATGAAAAATATCAAGGAGATGTCTAATCCCCTAGGATCAAGATCCCATGGAAAAGCAACATAAGCACAAAGGGACACACACAAGATGTATGATATACATCAACAAAACAAGATACTCAAATGAAACATAGAAAAATAGGTGTGCTCCAAGGGTTTCCCAGAAAGGAAAAGTAGATCCAAAGAGGGAAAATGGCTCCTACTTCTCTAATTTCATTAGGAAATGATATCCACAAAATTAATTGACTAAGTACCCTTAGGAGAATCAAGTCAAAGTGTGAATCTTCATATTTCATTTTTGTGTCATGATGGGTTTCTAGGTCAAACAATACTTTGTAGAAAAAGATTAAAAATAGAAAATCAACTCCAAAATGCATTAAACAACTTTGATCTAATAGATTAATATCAATATTAATGGAACCTATAGATTTTTTGGAAAATATGTGAGTGATAAATGTTGTGCACCTTTCACAAAATTTTGTTTTTGCAATGCTATCAAGGACTCATTTTCCCTAGGGTGAATGGGTCTTGGAAGAATTTTATGAAAAACTCTGAATATGATAGTGAATCTTGAGACCTACAATTATTCCTTGTAAGGTCAAACCTTCCCTCCTAAATCTAGGTTTTTCAAAAATTTGTAAAACAAAATTGTTGTTTGTTGGTGGATAGGGGTTTGCCTCAATCAAACCCAAAGTTTGGTAATTAAACCTTGATGAAAAACATAGATCTAAAACATGTAATGTGTGAGAAATCCTAACCTTAATTGTGTATAATATTAAGACTTCTAATAATGCAAATAAACCCCACTCAAGTGTGTTAGAATAGGATCCTTAAATGAGAATGAACAATGATGAAGACCTACTTTGGGAGATCTCAAACCATCCTAGTAAGTCACAAACTTGAATATACCTTCCTTTAGGTAGAAATTAGGATGATAATAGAAGATGGAACTGCATAGGAAACAAGTCATTAGGCTTGGTTGAATTTCTTGTGCATCTCCCAAAACCTAGAATCCATCATGATCGTCTATAGGAATCTATCATCAATCCTTTGGCAATGCTTGATCTCTATATCAAAATGAGCTTGAAGACCTACAAAAATAGCTAAAATTTTGCTCCAAGACTTCATCTTTGAATGCCTCAATTACTTCTCCTTGCTCTTGAATGTGAATTCTTAATCTCATGTGAATTTATCTTCCTTTCTAGTGCAAAATGAATGTGAAACTTAGTTTTATAGGCTTCCTTTCTAATTTTCCAATTATCAAATCCCAAAAGCCAACATTTGAGATTTGAATTTGAGAGCTTGAAATACCACCAAAAACATGTATAAATTTGAGTGTAAGGAAATTAATGGGGACCCTTTCACCCATGAGAGAATGGGTCCTAACCTAAAACTTTAGGACTCCATAAATGTTGGGGCATTAATTAAATCTATAACATTTATTCAATGTGGGTTGTAGTGTCGGGAATTAAATAAAATTAAGTAAAATAGGCCTTGGGATACCTAATAAAGGGTATTAGGGGCCTATTAATGAGGTTTCAAAATGCATAAATTAAAGAGGTCACCAAAATAGGTCCAAATAAGTGTGAAATTGTACTTTCTCCTAGAAAGGGGTACAATTTTCTACACTACATTTAGCCCCCACTTTAATGGCCATAAGACACTACATGTATATACAAGCTAAAGGAATATGAGAAATAAAAAGGATGCTTATATGGATTCATTAGGGAGAATGAGTCCCCCACTATAATTATCTACAAAACCACAATGTTAGGAACCACATCCTGCAACATTGATTCATTACTCATTCAAAAATCCTCTTATCAAACCTCTCTAGAGGATTGCCTTTGAGGGTAGATATATCCCCCTAATTTTTCTTGCTTTACGGAGGTGGAATCAGGGTAGAAATGAAACCACATCAAATTACTTAAGTCTTATCATAGGGTATTTCCAAGTACAATACCACATAGTGATAGACAATGGATGAGATTGAGAGTGGAATTACAAATCCAATGCAACAAACAGCATAGAAAATGAAGTTATCTAGCCCCTAATATGTTATTTGAATGAAATATATCTAAAGTAAAATATGCATATTTTTAATGAAATTAGGAACATATGAATGAAAATGACATCTTTACCTCTCATTTTGACATTTACCTCTTTGTGATTTACCTTGGTGTAAAGTGATCCAGGATATTGAGCAGATGAACTTACAGGTCTCCCAAACTTGATATTCTTCATGACGAGGTGACACCATGTGTGATTCGACCTACGATGAGTGGATTATTTGTTGATTTTTCTTCGGTTTTGTGCATTTACAATAATTTTAAATGTAAATTTAATATTTTTAGGACCCTAGAAAATAAATCTATAAAGAGTCCATCTTTGTCATAAAGCGTCCCACTTTGGCACAAAGGGTCCCACTTTGGCACGAAGTGTCCCACTTTGGCACAAAGGGTCCCACTTTGGCATGAAGTGTCCCACTTTGGCATGAAGTGTCCCACTTTGGCACAAAGTGTCCCAATGTGGCACAAAGTTTCCCCCTTTGGCGCAAAGTGTCCCACTTTAGTGAAAAGAATCTGCAAATGGCTAAAGTGTCCAGGACCCCCCATCCAAAAATGGCCCATAGGCACAAATAGGTCATAAAGTGTCCTAGAGAAACTTTATTATGATTTTAAATTATTTAATGGATATATTTAGGATATACTTTGCTTATTTATTTATTTAGATCCCTCCTCGAGCCTAACAGCATGTTTAAGGCAAACAATTTTGTTTCCTCTGAGAACTCATCACATAGTTACTAGAGAACGAGATCAATATTCTATAGGATACAAGACTATTCTAGGTGTATTTCATGCCATCGATGAGATATCATGATTCTATGTTGATGGCCCTAGTAGAGAGATGGGATGTAGATACATGTACCTTTCATCTACCTACCAGGGAGATTACTATTACTTTAGAGGACATACACCGCATCCTACGGTTACCCATCTGAGGTGAGATTGTACACTCAACCAATGAGAAGAAACATGAGGATATGTGGGATGATATCTTGCATTTTTTAGGGTACCCCATCCAAGAGTTGAGTATTAGGCCTCATGTTGAGCTAAGATGGCTACTACACATGCAAAAATGACTAATTTGATGCATTATGATTGTGACTACAACACTTACATTGGTTCCTAATGGAAAAGGGGCTCACCTAGATAGAATTGTTCACATCATTTAGGACATGGAGCAACATAGGACCATCTATGCCTAGGTTCAGAGTATGCTAGCTCATCTATAGTATGATCTATGGATGTTTGTATACCAAGAGTTGGATAGTACAGTGCATTGTACTCTCCTAAAAGTTTGGTGTTTTGAGCATATCACATGCACTAGAACCATAGGATATCCTACCATAGAAGCCATGGGATACCCATGATCCTATAGTTTTGTTGATGTTTGTTTTAGCACTTTCTCAACACAGGAAATGCTTAAGTGAAATGCCTCTCTTGAAAGGTAATTTCCAACAATAGAGTGTTGTAAATCACCCCAAGGTCTCTTGGGTGTTAGGTCATGACATGCATGGATCTCTTAGTTGTTTCATGTGATTTTATTGGTAATCATAGCGAAGACTTATGAATAATTTGGGAGCAATTGGATCATTTTGAAGAAGTTCCAAAAATGGGAAGTCAACTGTTAGATTGTTACAAGTTCAGGATAGCGATCTAGAAATTCTATTTTCTCTTTGAATTTGGCTTTACAATGTGCAAGAACCTTAGCTTAGGTCATTTATAAAAAAGGGATAAGGGGGCAAGGAAGAAGGTGAGTTCCTAGATTTGAAGTTAACTATGAAAAGTGATCATTGAGGTTCTGTAGACATCGAAATTTGGTCTAAGCCTGCGACTTCAATATTCTTCATAATTCATATTCTTGATGGTCATAATTAAATGATGTCAATTATTTAATTATTCTCTATAGTCTTCATTTCTTCTATTAATTAAATAATCTTAATTATTTAATTAATTTACACTTTTCTTTATTCTATCTGATTAATTAAATAAACACTTTTTATTTAATTATGTTACTAATTAACCTTATCCTTCTTGTCAAATTAAATAAATTCTTATTTAATTTACTCTTTAACATACTTCAAGTATAATTAAATAAATTCTTTATTTATTTAATTATTCATTTAAATCCCTTCATCACTTTAATAAATAAATCTTATTTATTTAATTATTCTTCAAATATCAAATCTTGAATTAAATGAATTATTTAATTCATGAATTCTATTTTAACGCATTCCTCTATATTTAGATAATTGTGTGAGTTATCTAAGTATTCACTTTTACTCAACTCAAAGATCTATTCAAATTGCTCAGTTAACTCTTGATTTAATGTTTGGGTGGCGTTCTCAAGTAATCTCTTCATCAAATCATTCAATCGTCCAGTTCTAACTCATTTGTGTGTACATGCAGATTAATTAAGTATTCCTATTTAATTAATTAAACCTTGTGTGTGCATTCAAACAAGAGTTGCTTTAATCCATCTTCATCTTTGTCATGAAAAGATAATTCTTTTGTTTTTGAATACCAAACTAGAAGATTAAATCATTTATTTAATCTTTAATTCTATTTATAATTTATCACTCATGTCATTACTAACCGTTATCAGAATGCATGACTAATCAGTCAATCTCAATCGTCTGTTGATCTTTCAATCCTGGTCTGTCATTCAAATAATCAATTTTCTATAAATTGATCTAGTCTTCATCATTCCAATCTCTCTCGAAATCTTGACTTTTTGGAGCAACTATCTTGAATCTTCGATGTTTTGCTAAATCACTATTGTAGGCTATACTTGCACAAACTTTTGAAAATATGAAGGCATTTATACTACTACAAGCGAAATAGAGAAGGACAACGGAGATAAATCATGGAAGAATGTAGATTGGGTGAGATTGTTTCTTTATTTACATTTTGAATTCCTTTGTACTTTTTTGACATAACTTAGATTGCATTAGCATTTGGATTTGTATTGCACGTTTTCTCTGATCTTTTTTTTTCTGCATTTTCTAGACGTTACAGGTTCTACCATAGACAACTCCCTTAAACAAAATTTCACTGAACCAGAAAAATCATAATCTCATGAAATTTGTGCTATCTCCTAAGGATTGCAAATATTTTACCATTCAGCCACCATAAACATGCATGAGTAAAAGGTAAAAGTTAAGAGAAGCATTTAATATCAACCCAGACTAACTTTACACATCCATTTACCAGCAGCAAACAACAAAAAGTATGGGCAAGAGAGGCATCAACACAGCAGAAAAATCTTCATAATCATGAAAAACATTACTAAATCTACCAAAGCTATCTAAAATTACTGAAATCAGCAAAGGAAATCTAACTAAATCATCTAACTATGGGAGATGAATCATGCAACATGTGAAGAAACTCAGAAATCCACCATAAATCAATGTATTTCATTAAAAAAAATTGTAGCATGTTATTACAACAACTTGTGCAGTTTTTGCACACACACCCCACTGAAAGCAAGGACCCTCTTTTGCTCAGGTTTTTGATGCTTTAGCCCCTAGATTTTTTGGATTTGAATTGCCTTGGCATGAGCTTAAAATATTCATCTTTCTTGCCCAAGTGTTTTCCCCAAGTTACACTCTGAAAAACTTAACTTTTGGATGAAATCTGAGTTTTTGCACTGGTTCGGGATTTTCCAGTCCATTCGGATTTTCCCAGATTTCATCCAAACTCTAGCAAGTCGATTTTAACACTACTACTCGGGAATTTCTGGCCTTCACAGAATTCCACCTAGGCTAGATTTTTTTGGATTTCTGTCCTATTGTCAGGTTTTCGGATTTTGTTGTACGAATTGCATTCAGTCGATCTTTGGAGATTTTCTTACTATTGTGCTTTCTCATTTGCATTCTCTTGAGTTGGAATGTTCAATCCTATTGTGTGTTGATGATATTTCTTTCTTGGAGTCCAAATTCCTATGTGTTTGGGCATTTCATGGCTTGCTCTATGCGTTCATGGTTAAAATTTAGGGTTTCGACCTTGGAGCCATCGCCAATTCTGATCGAATTTCCCTTGAGTGAATTTTGAGTTTGAATCCATTAATGAATGATTTTTCTTTTGAGTCGGGGTCCTCAAATTTGTGATCTTCAATCAATTTGAGTGAAATTGTGTGAAGGGCTGTGAAATCTGGGTTTTCCGTCAATTTCAGGATTTTCCTATTCCTCGGGATTTTCCCGATTTTCTTGACTGCTACATTTTCCCGAAAATCCAAAGTTTTGTCTGCTTCGTGGATTTCCGCTCCCTCTGGATTTTCCCAAGATCTCATTGCCCCTTCATTTTCTAAATTTTTTATGACTGTTGTTTGTTTTCGTCTGATTCCGCCTAGTCTGGATTTTCCCAAAAATCCCTTCTGGCCTTGATTCCGTGAAGGGGTGAAAATTCTGAACTATGTAGAAATTTTGCATTAATGATTTTTCACGGGATTTCAATTTTTTCTTGGATTTATTTAAATATATTTTTGATAATGAATATTATTGATGCTGGTTTTTGCTAAGTGCAGGCTAGGTTTAATTCGATTGAAGGATGATTTAAGGCATTTATTAATTCACCTATGGCTGACCTGGGGAGTATTTTTTCCTCAAGACACCAGATAAATTAAGATAGGGATGAAGGGGCCAATTATTGATCAATTGCATTGGGAATTGTGCTTCACATGCATTGGATTGAGTTACATTTTAAATCCTAGGCTGACCTGGATGAGTCCCATGCATTTAATGCATATCTTATCTTATTTCAAATTTCTCTTGGCCGACCTATCTGGGCTATTTTATTTTTGTAAAATCTATACTAGGCCAACATGTTCTGGGGTTTTCTATAAATATGGCATTTCACCTCATTTGTAAGAGAGATTATTAGTAGAAGTCACTGGAGATAGTTCTTAGAAGCAATTAGGGTAGTAAAGTAAGAATTAGAAGTAGAAGTTAGTCAATTTCTGAGCAAGTGCAGTAACAGAACATTAGAATTATTGTTGAAATCTGGTGATTTAATACAATTGCAGACATTGTGAGTTTTTGGTGATCTCTTTTGTGTTGAATTATCTTGCATGGTTCTTATGATTCTATCTTTCAAATTTCTCATGGTTATTAGATTTAGATTTAGATCTGATTCAATCATGTTCATGATTTAACATTTGAAGTGTTGCAGCAATCCCCGGTCCATACTTTTTGTAGCTAGCTGACTGTTAGTTTCTTTGCAAAGTTAGCCTGGACTTTATATTCATTGTGCCAAGTTCAATTGTGGAAGTTTATTCATTTCAATTGCCTTGAGGTTGTCTTGGATAAATGTTCATGATCTAAAAATCTTTATTACCTTAGGAGATTGCACTGTTTCTATGTGATTGTAGATTTATCTTGGTCAAGTAGGAATTATTTCATGAGTGATTGGTCCATTTCAAGTATTTCATCATTTGCATTGTTAATCTTAAGAGTAGTTAAATTTAGATATCTCTCTGAAACCCTAACCTTTTGTTATTTCTTTATCATTTGAGTTAGATTTAGGATTGAAGTATCATCATATTGTTAGATCTGATAAATTGAGATTTAGTATTTTGCTTGTAGTAAGGTCTCATTGTGATTACCAGCATTTTCACATTTATCACTGAGTTGTTTATGCATTGTCAAGACCTGACATTAGAAACCTTGGGGTTATCTCTTGAGGCTTGCTGATAGATATTTACCTTTCAAGAGAGATAGGATATTATATTCTGTCTGAGTTGTTGTTGTGCAGAAAACATCATCAACACAACTCAACTCTCTTTTAAAAATGAGAGGAGACCCCCTATTTATAGTGTCCAAAAAGAAGAATGAATGGCCAAGATTAATTTGAATTGTGTGGTCAAGATTCATTGTACACTAGGGTTTCACCTGCCCCCAAAATATCTTACAATTTAAAATTACAACTTTTTCTTTTCCCTATTTCATCCTCTAGTGACAGCACTGTAGTAGTTTTGTCTCTTAGTGCTTTTCCCTTTGTTGTAGCTTCTAAGTGAGGAGTTCTTAGATGATAGTTTCTCCTTCCTTCTTTTGACAAATGGCGTATTCCATGAAATTGTTGATGAGAGGCTGCAATTTGTCAATTTCCACTATTTGCAATTGTAATGCCTCGAAACTCCATCTCTTTGATCACTCGGTTAAAGTATCCCAATAGCTGTCCAAATTGGTGGTGTCATTCCTAATTTTCTCTTATTGGGAGAAAACCCATGTAGTGAAGCTCATGAAATTGGTGGTGAGGTTACTAGACATCCCTTTCTCCACCTTCTATTGAAAGTATGGCCTAATTTTCTCAGCATCCAATTCAACTGTAGGCACATCATAATCCACCAACAACTTGATGTACTCTAGGAACGTAGCCCTTATCTCCTTCATCTAATCAATATCTTGCTCCACCTTTGGAAATAGCTGATCTGGTACTTATTTCCTATGACTGAAGCTTAGCTTCCACATATCGACTAGCCAATGATCGCCCTTTGGAAAAGAGAGCTCTTTCTCATACAATTTCTCTGACAATTTCAAAATAGCTTCAATCTTGGAGTAGGCGATCTCATACTGCTTGGGGAACTTGGTGTAGAATTTTTGGGTTCCTTCAAGGCACCTTTGCACTTCCAAGAACTTATTGGTTTTTCTTACAGCACGATTTAATCACATGTTCCCCACATAGAGGACTTGCTAAAACCAGTCCTTAGTATTCTTTGCCCATTGTTTCCACCTTTCCATCTTGTCGATATTTTCTTTTGATAGCAACTAAAGTGGTGTGTAAGAGGTGGTGGGTTCTTCTTTCGTCATTGACCATTTCTTGATGTATCCTGCCAAGTCTTCTATTTGTGCCTTCATTTCTTCCTTTGTGATCTTGTCTTGGCACATTTGGTGCATGGCGGTGGCGACTGATTCTTCCAAGTGATCAATCTTCTATTACCTTAAGGATATGTCGAGGTTGATTATGGAAATATTATAGCTTGTTCCCTCTTCTCCGACCACTAGGGTGGCCACCTGCACCATCCTGAATCCTGAAGCATCCATTGTCACCTTGGATCTAACCTTGGACTTCTTGTCTTTCTTTGTTGTGCCGATCTACACTTGAGCTAAGATAGCCTTAAGACATGACTTGGGATCCTTGGGAGCGGGATTCTTTCTCTTGGATTGCTTCTCCAACCATTCAGGCATCTGTGACTTCTGTGTTGGTGAGGTAGGGTTATCTTTTATTTCCTCCCTTCTAACTTTGATTTCTTTGTCCTTAGCAGTCTCTTGTTCTTTTCCTGTATCTTCTTCTTCATCAAAATCTTGGATCAGCAATGTACTCTTCATAGGATATTTATATGGCGTGTGTCCCTGAGGGTTGTCCCCCTTTTCATGATCCTTTTCCTCTTCTTTGTCTTTAGGCTCAGAGTCTCCTAGGTGTTCTTCCTCTATGTGGAGCTCCTTTTCTGACTCATCTACCCTTTCTTCATTGACATGCTCCCTTTCTTTCATTATGGGAGAGGGAATTTCTTCATCATTCATGGGACTTCTATGCTACTCCCCTATAAGAAGTTCAATTTATTTTTTCATTTTGTCTCTTTCTCTTCATGATGAAGTGTTTCTTCTTCTCTTCCAACATTCTCAAGTTGATGAGTCAATTCCTCTTCCTAATCTAGATCAAAATTTTGTATGATGAACTTGGTTCCTTCATCCTCCTCTCCTTCCTCAGAGGATCTAGATTCTTCATCTTCTTGTACTACCCTGTCAATTGTTAGAGGCTAGAATTCAAGGTGCTCAATGTAATCATCTTCCTCCTCTTCTAGGCTCTTGGCTACCTCGCGGGATTTTCTCTCCAACTCCTCTGATATCATTATAGTTGCTATTATTTTTGGAGGCTTGAGGAGAGGTGTGATGGATTGGCCGGTAGCAACTCATGTGAAGGCAGCCTACACTTTCGAGTCTAGCAACATGCTAGAGAGCTCCGAGGGAATGGTTTTCACAAATTTTGCAAATGATTCAGGGAGTGAAAGAGTTGGCATGGAAAAATTAGTGGTTGGGAGGGGCAACAATGTTATAGTAGACATGGAGGTAGAGGACAGTGGGGATGCAATGGTGGAGGAGGAATCAATAGTTACAATTTGTGCCATAGGAGGGGAAGAATCAAGATGCACAGAAATTTCAATGACAGAAGGAGAGGTGGTGACCATTGCCTAAGAAAGAGGTAGAGGAGCATCAATACGTCCAATAGCCACACCAAAAGTAGCACGTAGAGATTGGATTGGTTTGGTCTTAACCTTCTCTTCTCCTTCTCGGAGTGGGTCCTCAGTGATGGTGGGAATTTTTGCAAAGCTTCCCATCTTCTTGTGCTTCTTGGAGGGCTCCACTTTGGCATTTTTTCTCACATACACCTTGGGGCCAACTTGCTACTCCTCTGTTTCTTTTCTTTTCCTTGTCTTAGTAGATGGGGGAGACTTAGAGGTTTGTCCTAGAGGGGTGGCAGCAATATTTGTTGTAGTTTCTTCACCTTAGCTTTTAGAAGCACTTTATGTATCTTCCTCTAACTCAGTGTAAGTTAGAGAAATTCCTCATTTCTTCAATTCATGACTTGTCTCTCAACCCATTATTTAGTGCAAGCTTATATCGGCTTCGTCAAGATATTGAGGTCATCGACCTCTTGCTCATCCCAATCGATTTCGAACAAGGGCAAGTTGGAAACTACATTATACCTTGGATCCATTATGGTACTTTCATCTTCATTGATCTGATCTGGTACTAGGAATAGATTGACCCTCTTATAAAATAGGTTGTCATTCACATATATTTCCTCACCCATACATCAAGGTCATTTTGACAGTTCACCCAAAAATCTTCAATATTTTGTTTGTAGGCATATCGAGCACCAAGTGTTTTTTGTAGTTTTCCATGTGGGTCCATGTGTGGCCTTGAAGGATGACACTTCAAGTGGTAATCTACCAACTCCATCTCTAAATTATATACACACTGAGAAGTATGCAACTCATATAGTCCTTGGCCAAATGAGATGGGATAGGTACCCCTGCTAGATGTTTATTGCTCAAAAGGGCATGGAACGGCCACAATTGTGGAGAGAGCTCCAATAGGATGATCCGGTCATTTGGGTATCAGGAATGGCATAACTGAGAAGACTTCTACTCTGATGTATGTGAATTTTGGGAATTGAATAAATAAAAAACCAAAATTATTGAGGAAGGCATTGGTGTTGTGAGAAACTCTTCTTTCAAAATCTCCTCCCAGCAGTCTAACAATATACGCGCTATAAAAGCGTCATTTACCCTGCAATAGTCCCTTTTGAAATTTCTGAACTACAGCTATGGATATCTATCATATAATTTGAGTGGTCTGGTTGGCTCCACATCTAGTGCTTTGAACAACCCTCGATATTGTCTTACCTCATCCAATGAGTATATTAGGTAAGATCATGTCATAAAAAATTGTGAGGTTTTCTTTATCGCTACAAATTATTGATGGAAGCAGTCACTGATTATCGCCAGCCAATAGAATTTGGTCTTCCCCCTTAGGATTTCCTCTACAAATTAAACCATCCATTCTTGAAAGAATGCAGCAGTGGGGAGGCCTATAACCTAGCTTAGCAATGTGAGTAAGTCATGGTACTCCTTGAGGAATTCATTGTGATACAACTTCTGGGGTACTTTGGCAGCACTACCCCTTTTTTCTCTAAGCCAGTATTGATTGATGAGCTTTTTACATTTTAAGGGGTTCTCATCCCACATGTCCTTTCCATCTTTGATAGTTGGTATTTCCATTGATCCGAAGGTTGGGATGTGGAAGGTTTTCATTATGGCTCTGTGGGACATATCTTCCAAGATATTCCCATCATAGTCAACAATTGTCCTTGTTTCCTCTTGATAGGCCTCTCAGCAGGCCATTACAAGTTTCGGAGCAATGAGTGTAGGAGGAAATCCAATAGCCTTAGCAATTCCACTGCTTTGGATGGCCAATCTAGCTTTAGTAATAGGGTTGATTCTGACCCATTGTATGAACTCATCTATGTCCACATTTCCAATATTGGTGTTTGTTATCTTGCTCCATGTGGAAGTGACCTTTGATTTCAATGGCTTTCCTTGGAACTTATACTTCAATTGATCTTTATCTTCTTTTCTGCAGGGTACCTTTGCTATTTTCTTTCCTCTATCTTTCTCGGTGGCCGCTCCAAAAGGCTCTCCACCAGATTCCATATATCCTACATACACAAAGGAGAATGAGCATAACCAAGCACTGAATATCATAAAATGTTAATCCAATCCTGCAAAAAGATGTTAGATCTGATAAATCATCATTCAATTAGCCTAACATATCTTACAGTATGATTTTAGCACCTTACAGGAGGAAGTTTGCTTGATTCAGATCTTAGGGGCTAGAAGTCTGTAGTAGGGAAGTTGTCTGGGATTTTCTATTTGGAAACAACCTCGGTAATGCAAAGTTTTGGGAATGGCGGCCTGAGATCCGAGACCCGGGGTCCTGATGGACATCTCTTTAACATTGTCTTGGATTTTTCATTTTGGTTCAAAGGGGGTAGGAAGCTGTCATGTGTTGGCCATTCAGGAATGGCAAGCGAGACATGGTGACCCAGTAGCGGAGACCTGATGGGTTAGGTCCGAATAGGGGTTTAGCATGCAGTTTTCTTCGTTCAAAGCTCAATGGAGAAGTGAGAGCCAAAGTCTAGCTACTCGAAGGGTGGAGTATAACAACCATTTTGAAACTATGGAGTGCCAAGGGCGGCCCTCAGACGGAAGTCTGGGGGCCAAGATCCGAGGAAAATTTTGCACCTTCTCTTTTCATTTAACTTTTAACACTTCGAGGTGACAAGGAACCCAGGGCCTGACTACCAGGAGGGCGCAGGATGAATGTCATTTGGGATGGCAAAGTAAAGATGACACACCGATAATCAGAGCCTGGGGGACGGAAGGTGGCTTTTAGTATTCAAGGGATATTTGAGGGCTCAAGACCCTATAGCTGAGTGGATGAAGTATGATGGCAATTTTAAAATGGCAAAGCATCAACATTATTCCATCGAGGGAAACCGAAGAGCTGAGAGCTGAAGAGGACTAGGAACTTGGAGTATTTCTTATGTGTTTGAAGTTTTTTGATGTTCCAAAACCTGAGAGGCGAAGAGTCGAAGCCTGAACGCTATTTGAGAATGGCCAAACGGAGATGGCGCCCAGGGGGTGGAATCTCGAGGGTGTGGGCCCACACAAGGTTAAGGACACTGGAAAGTTTGAAATTTTCCAGAGTTGCAAGGGTGGTCGCAAGACCCAGACCCAAAGTGCACAAAAGCACTTTTCTTAGAACGACATTAAAAGGTCTAAGTCCTGGTTGAGAATTTTAGGGGATTTTTTTAAGTCTTCCAAAATTTAGGAATGTGGGTTCTTGGCACAATGATCTACCCTTCCTAAAATGCTAAGTTTTGTCATCTCAAAATTGTTCATTTTAGTGAAAATTGACAAAAACAAAAGGAGGGTGTACGATAGCCAATTGACCTGAAAAATTCGAAGGGGAAGATGATGAATTAACCTCTACAATTTTTTGGATCGTCAAAGAAGTGTTTCAAGCTCAAGGGCAGTGCGAGGAGGCACTTCTGATCACTCTTTGGTACACTATCAGGTGAAAATGACAACACATTACCTTCTATTTATATATTTTTCGGTATGTAATGCCTCCATTTATTACTCGTACGACAGTGAATAAGTAGTTGAATTTGAAAATAGTTGTGGGAAGCTTGGGACCCGGAGGTTGGAACTCCGGTGAAGGTTAGACATTTGTGAGCACTTAAAGTCAAAAAAAGATCAAGGACTTAAGCTCTGGGAACCAAAATGACGCTTGAGAATATTCATTCTGAAGTTGAGTGAAAAACCAACGGTGAAATGATGATCGGGTCCCAAGAGGTGGAAGGTTGTTTCAAAAAGGCCGTTTGAAAATGGTAGAGGATGGAGGGAGATCTGATGAGAATGGCCCAGCCAACCGGGCCTGAGAGGCTTCAAAGACACAATTCTAAAACTTGAAGGAAAAGGCCAAAATGAGACTCAAAAGGGCTTAAGACTTACAAAATTTGAGGGGAAAAAAGGGTGATCAACTCAAAATGACTTCTTTAAGGGCTCACTAACCACCTTGAACACCAAAATAGGGGGTACACAAAATGAGATGATAACAAAACAACTCGACAAGGTGAAAGAAAGAGGAGATCCCCGCTTCAAACGGGGCATGTGTGTTATAGGCACAACAAGTTTTTCATTGAGGTGAGCATGCAAGAGGGTGATTTTCTACACTAGTGGGTTATATTTGTTTGATTGGATGAGGTCGATATTTCATGGATACCATATCTCAAGATACCATAGTGGGCAGATGAGAGACATGAGCTAGTCAGACTTCAGCAGGATTAGTTTGTACTAGGATGACACAACAATATAGTAAGACCATTCTATTATGATTGTAATATGTTCCAACTCGATCATATACAAATTCCACCATGCACTCAACCCAAGTTCCTACAATTAGTACAAAGTGCCCCTAGGCCTAGAGACACTCGTCATTTTACTATTGAGGATGTTTACATTAGTGATTCAAAGGAAAAGGATCATGGCATGCCCCCAGTCTCTGATGTTGATGATGTAGGCACCACATGAGCCTATGACTAGTGGTGGGTCGGAGCACGATCATCCCATGTCTTTCCTAGACATCACCCTACAAGCTACATTGGACCACTTCTAGGGCGCATAGATGATCGAGACAATGAGGAGGTTAGTGGAGATACTAATAAATATGATACAATTCCAAACATATTTCTAGATGAGGAGGAGGATTCCTAGTCTATGATTGACAACACTAACGAGATAGAAGAGGCTCTAGTTTCCCCTGAGAAGAGAGATTCACCTCATGCTTAAGTCACTAGAGTACATGTAGTGGTTGTAGTAGAGATCCACACTCACGAGCATGGGGAGGCTAATGGTAGTAGGCCATCCACACTTCCCATGTAGGGGGACCATTGTTACATGGTTATACCCTGACTAGTGAACTGGAGATCTAGGTGATGATGTGATATTTATGTTTGCATCACACTTTATCTTTATGTATATTTATTTAATTCATTTGATGAAAGGGAGAAGGTATTTAATTATTTAACTAGGTACCTTAGGGATTAGAAGAAATTTAGAGGTATTAATTAAATAATAGTGATATTACTTAATTAATACGGATAAGGGGATGTTTAGATGAAAAGGGATAAATTTGGATAAATTAATTGTCCAAATTTAGGTGTCTACACTACTATATCTCAATGGGTACTAGTACAAGGCCTTGAGGGATTTAGTATTCATAGGCCCTACTAGCATTATATTTTTTATTATATGTATTTGAACTCTTTATGCATATTATATGATCATTTATGTTTTTTTCTTATGAGCTAATATAGAATTAGATGTTGATGTGATTTATTATATAATCCTTAGAATATTTAATAAATGTCTCCATGATCTAATGTTTATGTGACCTAATTAAAACATTTTTAGTTTATATTAGATACTACATTGTGATTGAGTATTCTATGTTAAATTAAATTCACTTTATGATTTTATTACATAACATTAAATGCATATAAAGGATCTAATGTAACACAACACACAAGATGAATTTCAATAGTATGCAAACTAAAGTAACAATTCAAACCCCTTGAATAATTACTCTATAATCTAAGACACACAAAGATCTATTTGTCAAAGAAAGAAGTAATGCGAGATAAAATAGAACACTATCTACTTAATCTAACAACACTAAATTAATAACATATTATTCAAAGATGATGTTAGGTGCAATATTGATGCAAATGTGTAGCATTAATAGGTTTCTTTAGAGGTGTACCATCCATTTTTGTTAATTTATAGACACCAACTCCATAATTTTCATCAATTACATAAGGTCCTAGCCAATTAGGGCTGAATTTTCCTTTTTCATTCGAGGCAACATTTACATTACACTGATTTTCATTTAACACCAAGTCATATTTATTGAATGAACAAGGGATGACATGATTATTATACTTACATTGCATTCATTTGGAATAATCTTGGAGATTCTAGAGAGTTTTGATGCACCATTCATCAAGCATTTCAAGCCGATGCAATTGTTTCTCTTTATAAGTAGTATCATCAATAAGCCCCTTAAGAGAAATTTACAATGAACAAATTTCTAACTATAAGGGTATTATTACTTTGAAACCATAAACAAGGTTGTAGGGAGTGTTTCCTATAGATTCTATGCCAATATTTATTATTCTTACTTACTATTTTCCTTAAGATTTAATCAAGAGTCTTGTTAGTTGATTATGCTTAGCTATTTCATGATTGATAATAAGGTGTTGAAAAGAGATGATGAATATGAAATGTTTCCAAGAATATCTTCACATCATTGTTCTTAAATGGAGTTCCATTGTCTGAAACTAATGTGGAAGGAATACCAAAGTGAGAGATAATGTGTTACAATATGAAACAACATATTGCATCAACTGTCATGGAGTGAAGAGGGATAAATTCTACCCATTTCATGAAATAATTATTGCAGTAATTATAAATGTATGTCCAACAGAAGAGGGTGGTGATATTTTTCCAATAAGATCCAAACACCAAAACAAGAATGGACAAATAAGAACTTCGTCATGAAGCTCAGAAGGGGGAGCATGAATCAAATTGTTATGTACTTGACATTTAAGACATTTCTTAACATGAGAAAAATAATCTTGTTTCATATGTCTCTAATAATAACCTATACGGATTAATTTTTGAACTAGTGATCTTCCTTCAAAATGTCCTCCACAAGCACTTGCATGAGCTTCTTTAAGTGCTATAGGGACTTTGGATTGTTTAAGAAATCTAAGAAAATATCATTAAATGATCGTCTATATAGAAATTCCACTAGAATTATGTATTTAGATGCAAGCTTTTGAAGACAAGCTTAAGTTTTCTTAGTGGTAGGCTAAGGAAAAGTACCTTCTTTTAATTAATTGAATATCATTGTGTACTATTCACTAGAATTTTTAACATCAATTAATAACACTTCTTTAACTTATAACCCAAAAATAATAATGAAGAATAGCACAAAAGAGGTCAACACAAAAATTTAATGTGGTTCACCCACTATGGGCTACATCCATAGAAACTCAGCCACCCAAAGATTTTATTATCTAGTACAAAATAGATTACAATCTCACAAATTCCATATTGCAACATAAATCCTAGCCTCTTATAACAAGCTTTATGGAAGCTTCTAGAATTAGGGTTTTACAAAGTCATTTTTTCACTTGATGTGTTAGCAGGAAAACCTTGACGTGTTTAACAGTAAAAAAAATTGGGGGTTGCACCCCCGAACCCCCTCTCGGGGCTTGTTCTAGCCCCAAACCCTGATGAGGATATATACCATGAGTGTACATTATTTGCATTATTAGTCACCACATATCAAAAATCTTCCACTTGAAGACTAATCAAGCTCCACACCAAACAATCTACCACTTGGAGACTAATCCTGGACGACACTGTTGCACTTGCAACCCCCACCAGATTACAAGTCTAGCTAGTGTCTTATGTCCACCATTATCAGTCATGAAGGCTAATGAAAACTAATGAGGAAATTAATTTCTCATGTATAACTACGTTTGTGAACATAACTACAAGATTCTCACTAGTTTGAATTTTCCCCAGCTTCAACTGTCCATCCTCAAAAATTAACTGGATGAAGTGGTATTTGAACTTTATGTTCTTAGTTTTTGAATGCAAAGCTAAATTCTTAGCAAGATGAATGGAACTCTAAATATTAGTGTAGAAAGGGCTATCTTCTTGTCATTTTCCCAATTCCTCCAAAAAATATTGTAACCAAATCATATCCTTGCTAGCTTCTGTAGTAGCAACATACTCAGCTTCAGTGGTTGAAAGCGCAACAACCTTTTGCATTCTTGAAATCCAACTGACTACAGTACCTCCTCTAGTAAAATACCCTATAGTATTCCTCTTTCTATCACTATCACCTACCAGTTCAAAGTCAATATATCATTTTAGAGTAGAATTTGTTCCTCCAAAACATAATTTATTTTAAGTAGTACCTCTCAAATACCAGAGAGTCCATTTTTCTACATTCCAATGTTCCATTTCTAGATTTCTCATATACCTACTCACAACTCCCGCTACATGTACAATATTTGGCCTTGTGCATACCATTGCATACATCAAGCTACCAAATGTTGATGCATATAGTATCTTAGATACTTTGTTTCCCTCCTCTTGTTTCTTCAAACACATCTCCTTAGTCAACTTAAAATGACTAGGAAAAGGTGTACTAACTATTTTTGCATTCTACATGTTAAACCTTTTCAACACCTTATGTACATACTCACTTTGAGACAAAAAATAATTTTATGTTTTTCCTATCCCATGTGATCCTCATACCAATGATTTTTTTTGTTGCACCCAAATCCTTCATATCAAATGAGTTTTCTAATTTCTTCTTAAGTTCATTAATATGTTGCATGTTAGACCTGACAATAAGCATTTCATCAGCATAAAGTGGCGGGATAATATAGCTACCATTACCCAATTCCTTATAATAAACATAATAATTATAATGACATCTTTTGTAACCTTGTTCAGCCATAAAACTATCAAATTTCAAATACCATTGTCGAGGTGCTTGCTTCAAGCCATACAAACTCTTCTTTAACCTACACAGAAATTCCTCCTTACCCTTGATCTCATATCCCTGTGGTTTTTGCATGTATATTTCTTCTTCCAAATCCCCATGAAGAAATTTTGTTTGATCCTCATACCAAGGATTTGTTTTGTTGCACCCAAATCCTTCATATCAAATGAATTTTCTAATTTATTCTTAAGTTCATTAATATGTTGCATGTTAGCCATGACAACAAACATTTCATCAACATCAAGCAGCAAGATAATATAGCTACCATTACCCAATTCCTTATAATAAACACAATAATTAGAATGACATCTTTTGTAACCTTGTTCGGCCATAAAACTATCAAATTTCAAATACCATTGTCGAGGTGCTTGCTTCAGGCCATATAAACTCTTCTTTAACCTGCACACAAATTCCTCCTTACCCTTGATCTCATAACCATGTGGTTGTTGTATGTATATTTCCTCTTCCAAATCCCCATGAATAAATGTTCTTTTCACATATATTTTTTCAAGATTCAATTCTTTGGTAGCCACAAGACTTAGAATAGTTCTAATAGAAGTCATCTTTACAACTGGTGAAAATATTTTATCACAATCTATACCTTTTTTTTGTGCAAAACCTGTTACCATGAGTATGGTCTTATATCTTTTCTTTCCTCCATCTTCTTTCTTCAACTTGTAAACCCATTTATTTGGAAATTCTCTTTTACCTATAGTAAATTAGAATAAGTCCCAAGTCTGATTCTGTTGCGGGTATGTGCAGGATCATCATGAAAAAAACAGGCCCTTAAGTGGCAAAAAAATTAGAAAAATCAGAGTTAGGCAACTTGACATAAAAATTGGAA
Organism: Sequoia sempervirens; assembly: GCA_007258455.2. Taxonomy (NCBI): domain Eukaryota; kingdom Viridiplantae; phylum Streptophyta; class Pinopsida; order Cupressales; family Cupressaceae; genus Sequoia; species Sequoia sempervirens. The sequence continues at coordinate 350,971,254 of VDFB02193867.1, forward strand.
TAAGTTATCTATATTATTTCAAAAATATGTAAGAATATAGTTTGTAGAAAATTGAATGTAGTTTCTAAACTACTAGGTTTGTTTACAAAAAAATAAATCTATTTGGTAAAAATTTGAAATTTCAATGTAGAAGTACTTATATTTCAGGGAAAAATAAGAAGTAGGTGTCTGTCGACCACCCTAACCACAATAAAATGATAATATTTTTTTATAATATTTTAGATATAATTAGAGGACCTAATCGATGTGATGCATATTTTTATAATTTTTTTCCAAGTAAATAATTAATTATGAATTTTTATTACAACTTTTAAAAATATAAAACTCGTATGTCTGACACCTTAATTTGGTCAAAATTCATGAAATTCAATTTTTCTTTTTTTAATCCTATATTATGTGAAACATAGAATGTGACGCATGTTTTGGATTCAAAAAATGTGATACCATTTGAAAGCTATAGATGTTTTTAATCAGTCTATCAATCGTCTTTAATCGAATTTGAATAGAAAATGAATAATAATTACTTATTAAATTTAAAGTAAAGCATAATTTATATTAGTGGAAAGTTGAGAATCTCCTTTAAAACCCTTTTCATTTCATCAATTTTGGGTAAAAAGTCGTCAGCCACATACCCATCATATTGCCACTTTTTGGCCCATCATGATCCTGCACATACCCTTGCAAGGAATCCATTTCCTCTTTCATGCCTAGATTCCACTTCATTTTGGTATCTTCTTGCATTGCTTCATCATAACCTTCAAGTTCACCAAAATCAATTAATAATATAGAATATAATGATGGAGAAAATATTTCTGGGGATCTAGTTATCCTTGTAGAATGTCTAGCACTTGCAAGAGTCTGTGGGATAACTTGTTGTTGAGCATCAAGTACCAATGGAATTTTATTTTCTAGAATCTCATCCAACACCACATATTCCTTTTTAGCATGTTCATGCTTCTTTTCCTACAGCTTATCCTTATACATGACCTTCTTATTGAGTATAACATCTCTACTCCTAATGATTTTGTGATTTTCATAACCCCATAACTGATAACCGAATTCATCTACTCCATATCCAAATGAAGGTGCAATTTTTAGACTTAGCCTCAAGCTTGGTTTTGTTTTCAATGTCAACATGGAAAAAAGATTCACAACCAAAGGTGTTCAGAAATGAATAGTTTACCCTTTTTACCTATCCATGCCTCCTCTGGAATGCCACCATTCAAAGGATTTGAAGGTCCCCTATTTATTAAATAAACAAAAATATGTACAACATCTTCCCAAAATTGTAAGGGTATTCTAGCATGCAATATCACGCTCCTTGCATGCTCCATAATGGTCCTATTCATCCTCTCAAACACACCATTTTCTTATGGTGTTCCAGGAACTATTTTCTTCCTATGGATTCCATTGTATGAACAAGTGTTTCAGGAACCATTTTCTGCCTATGGATTCCATTGTTTGAACAATAATTTTCAAATTATCTTCTGAAGTATTCACCTCCATTATTAGATCTGAGACACTTAAAAAAAATTCCTATCTCATCCTCAACCAAAGCTTTCCACTTTATAAAAGTTCCAAATACTTCTAATTTTTGTTTTAGAAAATACACCCATGTTTCCTAGTTGTATCATCAATAAAAGTACATAATAGCAAGATCCGCCAAGAGAAGATACATGAGTTGGTCCCCATACATCTGAATGCACAAGATCTAATTTCTCACTCTTCTTCTCTTTCCCAACTTTGAGAAATCAAACTCTTTTATGTTTTCCATAAACACAATTTTCATAGAACTCCAAGTTAATCTACTTTAGACTTGGTAGCGACTTTCTAGTTTGAAGGATCTTCATCCCTTTCTCAATCATATGCCCAAGTCTATGGTGCCACAATTTTGTTTCTCTTCCTACAGCAAGTGCTCTAATTGTCCCAACAATAATTGTTTCTATAGCAGCTAAGGTAGAATAAGTATTACTAGTACACAAATACAATGTGCCTACCTTTTCACCTTTAGCTACTACTAATGCACCTTTAGTGACCTTCCATACTTTTTCTATAAAGGTAACTATCACTACCCAATTTTCCTGTAGAGATTAAATTTCTTCTAAATTTTGGAACATTCCTTACCTCCTATAGCAACCATTAATTTCCATTCAACAACTTGATTATTGTTTTTCTTGTTCCAACAATCTAATAGGGTTCATCATCACCCAAATATACCTGTCCAAAATCACCTTGAACATAATCTACAAAATATTTCCTATGGGTGTGGCATTAAATTGAAGCCCCTGAATCTATTACCCAAGAATCATTAACATTATCTAAACATAGAATTAAAGAATCGTGCAATTTATTACTTGCAACATTAGCTTCCTTCTGTCATCATGTTCTATGTTTCCTTGTTTTCCTTTTCAATACCAACAATCCTTCTTCAAGTTTCATTGATTTCCACAGTGCCAACAATCCATTTTTCCTCTAGATTTAGATCTTCCTTTCTTTGACTTCCCTTGTGACTTCCCATTATTTGTAGGGATTTTTCCTCTCTCCTTTGTTCTTCCCATGTTCTCTACAGTCAAAGCATTACTTGAGGATGAAATCTCACCTATGCTTTTCCATCCCATTTCCTTACTAAGGATAACACCAACAACATCATCAAATTTTAATGTATTTGAACCTAAGATAGAACTACTTACAACCATTACTAAGTTATTCTAACTTTCTAGAAAAGAACATAAAATCAAGAGAGCCCTCACCTCTTCATAAAAATTCACTTTTATAGAAGTTAACTAACTAGTAATTGTATTAAACTCATTTAAATGATTTTTCACAGATCCACCTTCAATCATTTTCAAATTAAACAAATTCTTCTTGAGAAATGTACCTTATTTGAGTTTGAGGGTTTTTTATACAATTTAGCCAAATGTTCCATCAAATCCATAGTTGTCTTTGCTTCTATTATATTGAATGCCACATTTGGTTCTAGGAACAAGCAAATGGTTCCTAGTGACTTTCTATCAAGAATATCCCATTCTTCATCAGAAATAGTAGCCTCTTTCTTTGTTTTTCCTTGCAATGGCCACCATAGATCCTTTTGATACAAATAACCTTCCATTTGCATTCTTCCATAATTGATAATTCTAGTTGTTTAACTTCTCAACTTGTAATTTTCCTTCTTCCATTGCTCCCACTCAAATCTATGGGTTTCCTACCAATCAACCAAAATACGCATGGCTCTGATACTAGTTGTTATGATTCAGGAAAATTAGAGCAATAAACATTAACAATTATATGTTGATTAAATAACCCAAAAATAATAATGAAGAATAACACAAAAGAGATCAACACATAAATTTAATGTGGTTCACCCAATATGGGCTACATCCACAGAAACTCAGCCACCCAATGATTTTATTATCCAATGCAAAACAAATTACAATCTCATGAATGCCATACCACAACATACATCCCAATCTCTTATAACAATATTTTTGGAAGCTTCTAGAATTAGGGTCTTACAAAGTCATTTTTTCACTTGAAATGTTAGTAGGAAGCCCGATGGGGATACACTATGAGTGTAAAGTATTTGCATGATCAGTCGCCACATATCAACAATCTCCCACTTGGAGACTAGTCAGGCTCCACACCAAACAAATGAAATGTAAGAAAAAGGATGATGAAAAAGTCAATGACTTTATCTCTCATTATCAATTGCTTTACTCACAAATCAACATTAATATTTTTTATCCTAAACTTCAAAAAAAATTCATTGAAGATTTGTAACATAAGCTTAAAGATAAGATTGGGATGATGAAAATTCACTTCTTCACACAACTGTGTAAAACCCTTCATGATTATCAAAATTCGGTTAGTAGTCATGAAGTGAAAAGTCCCTCTAACTATCCTAAAAAAATTGAATCCATGCCTCAAACCAACTACCAATCATTCAAGAAACCAAATAATGGATTTATACAACTCAATTCCCCTCAACCAACTCAACTTGTTGACTCTCAAGTGGCTACTATAAAGAAAAAAATACATATTGATTAGTTGTAAAATTGATGATTTATGGTTTAAGACATAGAACATCATTTTTCTCCAACTAACATTCAAGGATGCCCTAGAGATCTCACCCCAAGAGTGGAATAGAGGAAAGAGATATGCTAGAAGGGTACCCTAGGGTATGATTTCATATTACAAGAGGGATTCACCACCAAATAAGAACTTGGAAAGATAAATGTAATGCAAGTTATAACACTAAAACGTAATTCAATGTAATGACCTATTAAATGACCTAAAAATGCAAATGAAACAACACAAAAAACAATAAAATAGAATGTGTGCACCTGGAAATTTTCAAATGGTTCAATGGAGGTCTGAAATATTGGAAATTTTTCTTTTAATGTTGAGTGAGACTCATTCTCCAAGTTGGGAAAATCAGTCCATAATTTGGAAAATTGCACAAGAATGAGTTCCTGCCAAATGGGTATCTGAATCTACAAAGATCTAAATTTTGACTAGAACTGGGACTCATTCGGCAGGGGTGGTGAATCAATCTAGTTAGGGTTTTCTGAAATTTTTTGGTCTAAATCTGGTCCTAAAGTTTTGCTTTGTGCTTCCCAAGTGATTCACGGATCTGAAACATGATTTGCAACCTCTAGATGTTCTCCAAGTATTTTCAATGCTTGATGACAACTTTGACAACTTTGAATGATTTGAAAAAATTTCTCCAATATTTATCTTCAATGTTGTTTCAATATAAACCTACAAATCACACATTAAAGAGAGGGAAAAATGTTGTAGGGTTAGTGGATAATGGTTTTCCTTGGTCAAACCCCGTTTTGGTAATTAAACTTTGAAATAGAATGAAATAGTAATGGAGAATGATGAATGAACAAATATGCAATGTTACAACTCACCAAACCCATGAAAAATATGTTGCAAATATGTAAGAGATGGATCCAACAGATGTAGACCTTTACTATTGCTTGAATATGATGGATCTTGAATGAAATGATAGCTTGAATCATGAAACCCTACATCACAATTGTTAGCTCAAAAACAAACATGATACATGAAATATTTGACATGATGCTTGATGCTTGAATTATGCTCTAAAATGCTTGATAATCTTCCCTTGAATGCTCTTGAAGACACTTAAATTCTCTTGTGAACTCAATTTTTCTATAAGGAATGCTCATTCAACTTTCTAGGTGTAAAATGAGTGAACGAACCTTGTAGTTATAGTCAATTATGTAAGAACACGACAAGCTGACATCAAATCTAGGAGAATAAAATCCCACCAAAATTTTGAATTAATTTTAATTTTGGGCTACACGGGACTAATTCACCCAAGATGGTGAATGATTCCCATCTAGCATAATGTATGGGACCAAAAATCAAAAGTGCTTAGTAAGGTGTGAAAACAGGTTCAAGACCCAAAATCCTAGGTGGGACTCATTCATCCAAGGTGGAGAATGAATCCCAGATCACTAAATCTGGGCCACACAAGCTAGAAACACTTGAATTATGATTGGGTAATGATTTGTGTTGGAATTATCCTTGAAAAGATACTTTAAATGGGGCTTTTGGATACAAAATAGGGCCAATTAACGCATAAGAAATCCCAATTATTAATGAAAACCCTAGAAAAGTGTGAAAGTGTGTTACAAAACTTTACAACACTTAAACATAAGGCAGGATTAAGGTTAAAAAGAGGTTTATTATGTGCAATTAATAAATAAAACCTTAGGAAAGTGTGAAAGTGTGTTGCAATGCTTTAGCAAGGTACAAAATTTAAATTCATTAGTTCACATGGGCCCAAGACCTAATATGAATGTGTAAACCACATTATGACACTAAATCAAGGCAACATTAGACTCAATTCTACAAGGAGGGCCCAAACAAGTGTGAAAATGTTCTTGATGAGATATTTCGACACTACAATTAGCCCCCACTTTAGTGAGAGGATGAACTTGCTTCAAACTAACACTAAAGTAGACAAAAATGAATCAAGAGGGCTTCAAATGAACCAATTCTAGTAAGATGAGATGAAAACAATCAAGAGGGGTGATCAAGCCCCTAGGATCAACATCCCATGAACAACCAACATAGGCCCAAAAGAACACACATGAGAATGATGTAAAGAGAAGCAACAAGGCACAAGCATACACTGCGAAAGATGAAAAGAAAAGGTAAAATGAAATAAAGGAGTCAGATCAAGATTTGACCATTTTTCCATCATGATGTGGATTAGATCTAGGTTGTTTGTCCAAAAAATGCACACTCACTTTGAGGCGATGAAACTCCTGGGTTTCCATTGTGTGAGAGATCCAAGAAGGTGAGACACATACACACATGGTCGGTATGTACTCACACACACATGAGTGGCTATGGGGAAAGTCATCCCTTGATTGGGCTTCCCAATCAAACCATACCAAAAGTTATACTTCCTGATAAATTTGATAAGGTGTCACACAAAAATGAACTTTGAGCTTCATGAGACAAGCAAAACTTTGTATGCTTGGAGCTCATGAACAAATAAGATGGATTCATAGGCATGCAAAGTGTATTATGCAAGATGGCCATATAAAATCTATTGTAAATAGTGTAAGGAATGTTCAAAGGGATTTTTCTTAATTCCTACAAGGTCTCTTCTTAGGGAACATTGTACCTAATTTCTCCAAGAGAGGACAAGTCAAATAAATATCAGACTCTCAGAGTAAATCAAACCCAATTTGACACCACCAAGAAAAGGACGCATCATAGGAAGAAATAAAATCTCACGATGAAACATGAGTGTTGATATATGCCCCCATTTTAAAGCAATTACCAACATCATTTCTGTGAGAAGTTACTTTAAAGTAGAATAAGATATGGGAGCTTATTTCAAAATCCCTATGCCAAGTCATGTTTTTGATAAGCTATTTCATAAATAAGTATGTCACATGTGATCCAACTTAAGGAATGTCATCCACATCCCAATATTTCTCTTATATATACATGAAAGGTTATAAACTAGCACAAAAGAGACAATGACAAGTGACATACGAGGACAAGTCTAACTAACCCCTTACCTCCACTTAGTGTAGGACAAGGATGAGCCAGATAGGATGAAAATAGGTTTCAATTAGAGGATCAAGGTGCTTCAACACAAGGAAGAGCACCACACTTCTCAAGATATTGAATTTTATCACTTAAAGCTTTACATTCATTAGTAGAATGACCTTGAACTCTATGATATGCAAAAAATGAACTCTTATAATAAAATTTGTTTTGTTTTCTTGGAGAGAGAGATATCAAGCAATCTTGGAGGAGCCTCGACAAGATACCCTCTTGATCAATGGAAGATGTTCCTTTATTTTGTAACAAATATATCTCTTGCTTAGATGTACAATATGTCATACCTATGCAAGGCTCTTTGGATTGTGAGATTTTGTTCTCTCCTTGAAAGTGGGATGTAAAATCTAACAAACTTGAATAATTAGTGTTTTGTGAGATGAAATTTACATTAAGTGAAGATTTCTTTGTTCTTTCAAAGGATAACAATCAAGACCAATAGTGTCTATCAATTCAAGATGCACCACTATTAAAGTCAGCTTAGAAGGATGTTTTGTAAGAGTGTTGATATTGAGTGTAGGCTTGTTTGATGGCTTGATTTCTATCAAAGGAAAATAGCCAAGACCATGAGTTGTTTCTTTCTTGTTAGGCTCTATAGGGACATGGATACCTTGTTCTCTAGCACCACATCATTTTCCACTATATCCAAGTTGTTTCATAAGTTCATAACCTCTTCCATACAGTTTTTTCATTTCCTTTGGATTTGGTGGTTGTTAATAATTAGTTTCATCAATTTTTTTGTATAATTTTATTCTTCGTCTTTACTAGTTGAGGTGGATGCTTTCGAAGGTTCTTCCAAATTTTGTGTTGACAATACTACTTTTTCTTTTCCCTTGTCTAAATATTTTTTTATGATCTTGTATTCTCCTATCAATGTTGGTTTGAACTCCAAGGAACCTCAATCATCATCTAATAACTTTGAAACTATTTCTATTTCTTTTTTTTCTCCTATGTTTGATGTTGGAATCAATGTGTTTAGAGGACTGTTCATTCCTTTTTCAACTTGCTGACAAATTTCAAGCTTGGGATCTCTTTCAATTTGATATACCTTATTGTTGTAGAAATACTATGATGAAGGGTTGAAGGAACTTCATGCATTTCATGAATCCATGGTCACCCCAAAAGAAGATTATATGAAATATTATTGAGCATTAGGTTATCAAATCTACAAATTGAAAAGGAATTAGGTTAAATTTTTTACTTATCCACACTAAGTGTATCCAAAAGTGTGATACTACACACATTAATAGTTGAATCATTGTCAACAATGGTTCTCTTTATTCCTAATATGTTATAGCCGACTATTATCATGAAGGCATCATTTTTATTTCTCATTTCCAAAGAATGTTGATGAAAATTAATGTATACAATAATTGTATTCATTCCTTGTATGAAAGTTGCCACATCATTTGCATTTGTACCAAGAGGACCCACTACTTGTTATAAAGCTATTTGAATCAAGGTGTGATAATTAGGTGAATTCTGAATTAGGTCCCATAGTGATATTTTTGTAGGAGTATTTTTAATTTGTTCAACAAGATCATTCTCCTTCCCACTATTCGAAGGAAAATGAGGAGTATCGGGTAAGATAGGATTAGGAAATAGTTTATTTCCTACGTTATCAAATCTACAAATTGAAAAGGAATTAGGTTGAATTTCTTACTTATCCACACTAAGTTTATCCAAAAGTGTGATACTACACACATTAATAGTTGAATCATTTTCAACAAGGGTTCTCTTTATTCCTAATTTGTTATAGCCGACTATTATCATGAAGGCATCATTTTTCTTTCTCATTTCCAAAGCATGTTGATGGAAATTAATTTCTACATTAATTTTATTCATTCCTTGTATTAAAGTTACCACATCATTTGCATTTGTACCAATAGGAACCACTACTTGTTGTAAATCTATTTGAATCAAGGTGTGATAATTAGGTGAATTCTGAATTAGGTCCCATAGTGATATTTTTAGAAGAGTATTTTTAAGTTGTTCAACAAGATCATTCTCCTTCCCACTATTTGAAGGAAAATGAGGAGTACCAGGTAAGATAGGATTAGGAAAAGTTAAGGTTGTTTTGGTTGGTTTTCTTGGTTGTGGATTTTTTTTAGTGTTATATGTATGAGCAACAGTATTATGACTCGACTGCTGCAAAACATTACTATTAGGTGGGTAAAGGATAAGTTCGAGTTTTTTTTGAGTTTGAGGTTGAATAATATTAACTCCCCTTAGTGAAGAAGAGTCTAATGTTACTTCATCATCTTCATATAGGGACACAATATCATTATTTTCAATGTTATCCTTTTCTTGCACCATGATATCCTCCCTAGGAGGATGGTTTTTAGGAGAACTACAAACGATATGTTCATGACATTCAAAGGTTGTTTCTTCTAAAATGACTTCATCACAAGTACAGGAGTTATCAATGGTTGGATTTTCTTGTTTATCAATAGTGTGGATATTAGAAGGCTCTATTTGATTTTCATTTTTCTCTAAGGTCTCATTCTCTTGTGCCATATTATTTACCCTAGTAGGAGAGCTTGTAAGATGTTCATCACATTCCATGGTTAAATTTTGTAAATTAGCTTCATCACATGTAGGGGAGGCATCAAGAGAAGAACAAATATGATTTTCATGCTTACCAAATAGATCTTTCCAAATGGTAGGAGCATTAGGGAAGGGAGGAACAATATTCTCATGACTAGATCAATAGGTGTATCTTATAACACCAACCCATCCTTTTCGCATCGAGGAGGAATATTAGGAGAAGGACAATTTTGATTGTAATGGCTATCTATGATATCATCCTCTTTCGCTCAAACATTCTCACAAGAAGGGGATGAATGGAGACTACGTAAGGTGATGTTTAGAAATGTTTCTATGATATCATCTTCTTTCTTTCTAATATCTTCCAAAGGGAGAATAGGAGGGGGATAATCAAGAATCTCAATGCTTGTATCTTCTTTCACCAAGATACCTTTGTCACTAATAGGAGAGGTATCAGGAGAAGAAAAAGTATGATTTTTATGATTTTTTATGCTTGCATCCTCTTGTATCATACCATCCCCACCAATAGGAAAAGTAATATTAAGGATTGTATCAATGGTTTGATCTGCTTTCTCTAAGATGTTCTCATAACTATGAAAGATAGTAGAAGGATGAATAACATGTTTCTTAATGACCTAATTTTTGTACTCTAAGTTGAGCTCATAAAATGGGATGTTGTACTTATGCAATCCATTTTTAACCATATTAAAGCCACATCTCTTGAAAGAAAACATGCTATCTTGGAAAAGTAAACAAAGTGCAATGCAATATTTTCATATCTGAAACAAGGTAATTTGTTGATTACACTATGCAACAACCTAAAAGATGAAATGAAAATTTGGAATTGCGCAATGCATGAAATGGACCAATTTAATCTATATATTAGTGAAATGCATGTAACAAAAATTCAACCCATTGAAACAAATAACCAATGGTAGCAAACAAAAGTGTATAAATAAGGTTTTAAATGTTGTAAAAGGTGGTTTAAGATGTGTACTTTGACTGATTCTCCCAGAGGGGCGAATGAGTCCCAATGAGGGTTTTCTTCAAGAAATTTCAAGTAATTTTAAGTGATTTTTATGCTTTTTATTTTGTATTCTCTTTAGACTAAATGCAAATGCAATTTTTAGATGTTTTCAATGATTTGAGATGCAAAAAATCAATCTATATGCACTTTCACTAATGCAAAAAAATTGAAACCCTAGAATACCAATTAACTAATGCAAACCCTAATGCAATGTTAATGCAAGCAAGATATAGGATAATGATAGACTCCAAATCATAAAATAAAGTGTTCTAAATGTAGGTTTACCAAAATGATTAGTTGAAAAATGGATTTTTTATGGTTTAAGACATAAAACATCACTTTTCTCTAACTAACATTCAAGGATGCCCTAGAGATCTGCTAGAAGGGCACCCTAGGGTATGATTTTAGATTACAAGAGGGGTTCACCACCAAGTACAAACTTGGAAAGATAAATGTAATGCAAGTTATGATACTAAAACCTAATTCAATGTAATGACCTATTAAATGACCTAAAAAATGCAAAAGAAACAACACAAAAAACTGTAAAATAGAATGTGTGCACCTAGAAATTTGGAAGTGGTTGAATGGAGGTCTAAACTACTAGAAATTTTCTTTTAATGCTAAGTGGGACTCATTCACCAAGCTGGGTGAATCAGTTCAAAATATGGAAAACTACACAAGAATAGGTTTCTACCAAATGGGTATCTAAATTTGCAAAGATCTAAATTTTGATTGGAACTAGGACTCATTCACTAGGGATGGAGAATTAGTCTAGTTAGGGTTATCTAAAAGTTTCAAGTTTGAATATGGTCCTCAAGGTTTTCTATTTGCTTCCCAATTGATTCTGAGAACTGAAACCCTGATTTGCAACTTGTAGGTGTTCTCCAAGTATCTTCAATGCTTGATGAAAACTTTGACAACATTGAATGATTTGACAACTTTTCTCCAATATTTCTCTTCAATGTTGCTTCAATCTAAACCTAAAAATAAAACATTAAAGAGAGGGAAAATTTTTGTAGGGTTAGGGGATAGGATTTTGCCTTGGTTAAACCTTGTTTTGGTAATTAAACCTTGAAATAGAATGAAATAGTAATGGAGAATGACGAATGAACAAATATGCAATGTTACAACTCACCAAACCATTGAATAAGATGTTGAAAACATGTAAGAGATGTCTCCAATGGATGTAGACCTTGAATATTGCTTGAATATGATGGATCTTGAATGAAATTCTAGCTTCTATCATGAAACCCTACATCACAATTGTTATCTCAAAAATAAACATGATGCATGAAATATTTGGCATGATGCTTGATAATCTGCCCTTGAATGCTCTTGAAGACACTTGAATGCTCTTGTGAACTCAATTTTTCTATAAGGAATGCTCGTTCAACTTTCTAGGTGTAAAATGAGTGAAAGAACCTTGTATTTATACTCAATTATGCAAGAATTCATGAAATTACAATACTACAAGCCGGTCAACATCAAATCTAGGAGAATAAAATCCCACCAAATTTTTGAATTAATTTTAATTTTGGGCCACACAAAACTCATTCACCCAAGATAGTGAATGAGTCCCATCTGGCATAATGTATGGGACCAAAAATAAAAAGTGCTTAAAAAGGTGTGAAAATAGGTTCAGGACCCAAAAACCTAGGTGGGACTCATTCTCCCAAGTTGGTGAATGAGTCCTAGATCACTAAACATATGCCACACAAGCTAGAAACACCTGAATAATGATTGGGTAATGATTTGTGTCAAGATTATCCTTGAAAAGATGCATTAAATGAGGCTTGTGGATGAAAAATAGGGCCAATTAAAGCACAAGAAATCCCAATTATTAATGACAACCCTAGAAAATTGTGAAAGTGTGTTAAAACACTTAAACATAAGGAAGGATTAAGGCTAAAAATAGGTTTATTAGGTGAAATTAATTAATAAAACCTTAGGAAAGTGTGAAAGTGTGTTGCAACACTTCACAACACTTTAGCAAGGTACAATTTAAGTTCATTAGTTAACAAGGGCACCTAAAGTGAATGTGTAAACCACATTACAACACTAAATCAAGGCAACATTAGGCTCAATTCTACAAGGAGGGCCCAAACAAGTGTGAAAATGTTCCTAATGACATTTTTCGACACGATAAATATACATTTGGGGAGAGTAGACAATTTACCCCTCTACATAATACATTTAATTCCATCATATTGTAGCTCTTAAACAAGAAATTAATTTCCGTACCTATTGTTAGATCTCTTGGTCCTACCAAGCCTCTACCTCCAAACTATAAACAAATTTCCTTTTGTCATTATCACTTACAAAATGGGCATGATACAAAACATTATAAATGTCTTTAAAATATTGTGCAAGATCTCATTGATTTTAATCACATTCAAATTGGTGGTGTTAATGTTCAAGGTAATAAATGTGTCACCCCTCCCAACAAAAAATTTCAAATCTCTACCAATCCTATGTCAAATCATAACACCTCCTTTTGTCAAAGCTAGTAAAACCAAGAATGATGTGTTGAATGTTAACACAAATAATGACAACTTGAATTATAATGAGGAAAATCCTATGGATAGTATGATTGGAATAATTAAGTTTAACCTCATAAGGGCCAAACCAATATGTCCCTTGACATTGATTTATCACAAAATGGAATAATTAAGCATGCACCTGATGGTCCTCTTTACATTACTAGAAGAATCAATGACAAGCCTACTAATGGGATACTAATTGATCCCATATATTTAGAGAGCATGATCACTGAAGAATTCTTGTTTGTGCATGAACTTTATCAAGATACTTATGAACAACCGAAAGCATGGATCAAAACACACAATGGTTTTGCTTGCCCTATGATAGGTTTGATAACTCTTCCTTTACAAGTTGGACCAAAAAAATTGAATGTCTCATTATCCATCATTCTAATGTCAGATCAATTTTGTGTGAAGTTAGGCTATCCATGGCTATGCTCCATGAAATCCTTCCTGACGGTCCTTCAAAAATTATTGAAGTTTCCCTTTAACAATGAAATATTTACTGTGCACCATAGTGGCTTTAATCCTATGTCTTTTCTTAGAAATTTCTCATTGGATTTATTTTGTCTTGAACCTATGAAACCTATTAGGCCTCATGAGGACTTCTTTTTCAAATATTATCAAAATTTTAAGGCAAAGCACATAGTAGAATTATCCCTTAGCAATATTCCTCAACCCATGATTGAGCATCCCCTCATTGATGAGACCATGATTAAACCAAAAGCCCTTCCAGGTAACCAAGAACAACTAAATAAAAGACCATGAGATAATAAAATAAGTCTCATTGTGCCTCCTAAAATAAAATAATTTTATAAAGTTAAAGACAAAGTTGTTGAACAACCTATTTCCAATAAGAGACCATGAGATAACTAAATAAGTCCCATTGTGCCTCCTAAAATTAAACAATTTTGTAAAGTTAAAGACAAAGTGGTTGAACAACCTCCCATGGTTCCTTTTGTTCCTCCCTTATGGGAAGAAAATAAACCTATTGTTGATAAACCCACTCCTATGCAATCACAACTCCAAAACCATACAAAAAGAAACCAAAATACTAGAGAGTGTAGGTATAAATGTCATGTTATTGCTTGTCAGTTACAAGAAAAAGATGAATCAACAATGCAATCAATGCATGATGATTCTCCACCTTTTCTACAACAAGAAAATCCTATATCTCAACCACAAAAATAATAAGTACCTTCCATGGATATTATCATAAGACCTCCTGTTGTGATTAACTTGGATGATGATGATGAGACCACTAAGATTGATGAGGAATTCCATAATGAGATAAATTTATTGTTTTCCTCTTCCATGATCTTAGATAATAACAATCATGATGATCATCCTAAAAGGAGTTACTCACCATGTGTTGAATTTGGTGATGTTCCTAGTACAATGCTCGTTGTTTTTCTTTTGGATAGTTAGTTTCCTTACACATATGATGAATAATATTGAGATGTGGATGGGCTGCTATAGGTTGACTCGCATGTGCCTTACTAGTCTTTTATTTTTCTTCTTTTTGTGTTCTTTGTGTGTGATTGCATGTGTGTATTGTGATCCCTTGTATTGTTTGGTTTGACATGTATTTATGTCAATTCCTCTATTTGTACCTACAATATGTCATAAACCTTTATCTTTTCTCTTGTCTCATCTTTTCATTTTGGGGTTGATGCAAGGCATAGAGACATCTAGGTATCTTCCATGTTGATGCAAAAAAAATTCTTTATTTTTTGTCTCTATGTGTCATTCTTCTAGTTCTAATAGCATTTGGGGAATGATGACATTTTTTATCTCTATAATAACATTGTAGTAAAGACATATGTTGACCCGAAATTCGTGGATCCCTTATGTGTTCAGGATTTCATTTGGGGGCAACCCCTTCTTCATGACATAGTTTCATTTGGAAACATATGTTGACATAGGGATAATTTCCAAATGAGCTCTCATTTCCTTCTTTGTTGTTTAGCATTTATCATTTTCTACTTTAAAGTAATTTCTCACATCATGGTATTTGCAGTGGGGGTATACATTGGCATTATCATTTTGACATTTTTTTACTATAACTCATGTTTCTAATTGCAATATTCTTGATTCTTGTGACATGTCTTCTTCTTGGTGGTGTCTTTGGGTTTGATGTTTTTCAAGATTGTGACATTTCTAATCATATGGCATTCCTCTTAGTGGTGATGCTATAGATTGCATTCCCTAAGTTGTGAATCTTTGTCCTCAAATAGTCTTCTCTTGGAGACATTAAGCATGATGTTCCCTAGGATGAGACATTTCATGAACTAAAAAAAATCCCTTTGAATATCCTATTGCATGTATCAAGACCACCAAAGATAACACACCTTGCTTTCCAATGGAGCCATGTATTTTGTTCATGAGTGCCTAGCATAATGCAATTTTCTAGCGTTATGAAGCTCGAAGTTACAAGTATTTTTTAAGGCCACCAAGCATAAAACAACTTTCTTGCCAGTGTATCCTTTTCCATGAGTTCCTAGTATAATGCAATGTGCTATCCTTGTGACCATATCTATGGTTCCTTATCAAATTTATCAAGAGGTATAACTTTGGTATGGTTAGTTATCCACTTATCAAAGCTCACCTAGTGGACAATGGATTTCACTAGCCCATGTGAGTGCATTGTTGCTTGCATAGTGGACATGTTTCACTGTAAATGTTTTTGGAAAAACAAATAAGGCTTGATCCACATCGAGGTGGAAAAATATTCAAGGCTGGATCCACCCCTTTTTTTCTCTTCTTTTTTCTTTCTTTTAGTCTTTGAAGTTGTATAATTGAAGTATCTTACCATTGTTGCTACATACTTAAAAAAATTATGTGTCTCTTTGTTCCTTTGATCATCCTCCTTGACCTTTTTCATCTTATCTTTCCAACAGTTGTATAATTAGACCTCTCTTGATTTTTTGCTTTAGTGTGAGTTTGATGCAAGGTCATCCTCTCACTAAAGTGGGGGCTAAATTTAGTGTTGGAAAATGTACTCCTTTACATTTTCATAGTTTATTTGGGTCCCCTCAATTAAATTGGACTTAATTATGCCTTAATAAACCCTATTTTTCATTAAAAAGTCTAATAAATTATATTTTTTGAAGGGGAAACCCGACAACAATTAATGCCAACACATACTACTTTAACTTGAGAAATGTGTGTTCCAAGAATATGAACCTAGTACCCATTCTCCCATGGGTGAATGGGCAATCCCTAGGCCTTTGAACCTAAATCTAAAATATGTTTTTGGTGGTATTTTAATGTCCCTAAATTCAAATTTTAATGTCAGCTTATAATATTTAATTTTTTGGAAATTAAGGATACATACCTATAAATAGAAGGTTATTTTATGAAATAAAGCCTAATAAGAAGAATTTTCAAGAAGAAACTTAGCAAGAAGGAAAATTTCATAAGAAAAAATATTATTATCATAGGCATTCAAGAGTATATTTATCAGTGATTTATTTCAACAACCAAAATCTCAAACATCATGTCAAAGTCTCTTGCAATCATGCATGTTTTTGGAGCTAACATTGTGATGTAGGTTTCAAAGATCTAATTCAAGCATTCAAGTCATATTTCAAGCATCAAGATCCACATCCATTGAATCCATTTCATGCAAGACCAAGATCAGCATTCCAAAGTTTTATTCAAGAGTTTGGTGAGTTACAACATAGTATTGTTCATTCATCATTTCTTTCATGTTTCATTATTTCAATTCAAGATTTAATTATCCAACTAGGGTTTGACCAAGGAAAACCCCCATTCACCAGAAATAAACAATTTTTCCTATTGTGTTTGTGTTACAAATCTTAGGTTGAAGAAGGTTTGAAGATCTCTTGAAGAGAAAAATTGGAAAAGTTGCAAAAAGTTGTCACATTTATTGTCAATTCATGGAATCTCACATACATATCTCATTTTTGACTTTATGACCTTGAAACTTGAATCAAACAGAAGCTACAAACTAATGCCAAAGGATCCTGAGAGTTGAGTCAAACCTCCACACAAAGACCCATTCGCCTATAGGCGAATGAGTCATAGTTAGCCTCTTGGATCTACATTTTGGTGATAAGTACACGTCACTCTGCCATTTCTATATTTTCTAGAAGTTTGTATTTTTTGTCTATATTATGCTTTAAATTGATTATTCAAGTTTGAATGAGCATGATTGAGTTGATTTAATATTTTTTATTTTTTCTCCCAAAAGTGTTATTCAGTTTGATACCCCCTCCTTAATCATTTGGAAATCAATAGATTCCCTCATTGAGTTGACTCACCTAAAGGTTTTAATTCAATTCTTTGTGTGGATCTCATTTCCTAATGAAATTAAGGAAAATAGGTCTATATCACAAACCTCACACATTATTAGTTTACACATAATTTTTTATCCTCCCACTTATTTTTCTATGTTTCACATGCATTTGAAAGGTCATTTCATATATCATATGTCATAAGTCCCACAGCCTTTTAATTCTCACACTCCAATTATCATTTACACCATCACCTATTACAATTACTCAATTTTGAATCACAATCAAGTAGTGGAGACTTTCAGCATAGCTTCACATGTGTAGAGTTACTACACATCACATAAATAGTACATATACTAATATTCCATAATTAAACATAGATTTCAATTCTTTTCAATATTTAATTGCATTTAATTTTGCATGATTTTCATTTATTAATCCTATTTCTATAATTGATAATCATACCCTTCACTTATTCACATACATTGAAGTGAGGTAACTTCAAGGTTTTCATTGGGAGGGATAATATATAAGCCAAAATTTTCATTTTCGTCACCAAAAGCCAAACACAGAAGAAATCATACAACAATTTTTGTATTTCCATTTTTACACAACCTTCTTTATAGTTTTCCCCTAATTCCAAGACAATTTGAAGTCAAGATTGATCTGATTCAATCTAAAATAGAGGAGGAAGAAATAGCAATTGATATTGAAGATTGAAGAAGTACAAGTGTTGTAGAGAGGAAGGTTGGTTAATTTGAATTGTGAGCTAGAAATTGTAAGGTTTTGAGCAGAAGATACTGAATTCACCATAACACCATCATGGGAGGAGAAATTATCTATAGAGATCCTTATACACATCAAAAAATACAAGATAGGTTAGTTTGACCTATTTTCACAAATGCAATATGGTTAGATTACTTCCTGAAGTTAATAGAATACAATGAAGACATGACAAGTTAGTTTGTAACAACAATCCAACATGATGAATCCATTGTTAGAGGATTAAGGGTAGACACTTTAGAGGCTACAATTACAAAGGTATCTGATCTACCAAGAAATGGAGTTGAATTCCCTATTAGAGAAAATGCAGTAGCCTCCAGGGATGAATTCAAGGAGCCTAGAGAAAACCTTGACTCATCATCATAGGGCACCAGAAGGTTATCACTTCCATGGGTATGGGTTTCTTGTTCTTTTTACATTATTAAATATATTACTTGTGATGGTAAACAATCCCTTCTATATATAGTACATTTTAAGCTTGTGAGTCACCTCCATCATAATATATTGGTTAATTTACCTAATTTTCTCTAAAAAATGTTAAAGAGAATGGGGTATGAGTACCAAAGAAAAATAAATGATTCAACACTAACACATCATATTTTTGCCACTCTATTAGTGAAGAGAAGCCTTAAGGGTTAATACTCACAGGTCTCCTAGGAGATATTTTTTCTTTGTAACCATATTAATAGCATTCTGGAGGAACCAACTATCCAAGAGAACTTAGGTTCACTTGTTGCTTCACCAACCTATAGAAAGGTAGAACCATAGGAGTAGAGTCTACATAGAACACCACCTATAGCCACTTAGCAGCTTGCAGAAAAAGAAGCTCAAGAAACCCCAACTTCTAGGACATCAAAAACCAAAAAGAAGAAAGGTTCTTCTTCCTCTACACCCCCAAGGGTGCAAAAAGGAAGTCTACCCCACCAAGGCATTCACATTTCCTGAGAAGGAAAGGTGCTATGAGGGGTAGTGTTGAGAAACTAAGAGAGGAAATAAGGAACAAGGAATAAAAATAAGAAGATGTTATAATAGTTGGGACTAATTCATAAATGAAAGATAATAATTCTAAAAATGTGCATGCTCTAATGAAGAGAAAATGGTATATATCAACCACCTGTGATTTGTATTTGTAGAGGACATTCTTGTTGTAAAGAAGACCAAAAAGGAACCCCACAAAGCCCTATCAATATGGGTTGTGCATATACTAGGGTTGGTGATGAGCAGTTTTTAGAGGAAAATGAGAATTTTTTTATTGAGGAAAGAAATATTAAGAAAGAATTACATGAAGCACTAGAAAGAATCAAACAATTGGAAGAACTAGTAAAGACTTATGAGTAGAGGGATAAGGAAAGAGAATTGAAAATTTAGGAGTTGGAGGAGAAGTTACATACATATGGACATGAGTCTAAATTAGAATTGTTGTCACAATTTTCCAAGGTCAAAACAAGAAGTAAAGAGCTTGCAGCTGAGAAAAAAGGAACCCCTATTACAAAACTCCAACTTATCATACAACTATGTCCCTAGGATACCAATTGTGGAAATTCACTCAAGAATTCTCTCAGAAGAAGGAAAAATGGGAGAAAAAAAAATGCCACAATGATCTCAAAGCATACTAGGATATTGAAGAGTGAGGATATTGAGCTGAAAAAGTTAACAATCAAAGTTGAAGAGGTAGCAGACAAAGGTGATCAAATTATTAAGTGCATACCTCTAGCTAGGACCAATTTCTATGAGTAGAAGATTTTATTTTCTTAATATTTTTGCTAATGCCACACTAGAAGAACAAGATAAATTATGTGAATATTACCTGCATAATTATGTAGTGCTAGAAGACATAGAATGGAATCCCTTAATGTTTGTGGGTGATTTTCTATTGAGGGAACTAGCATCATATTTTAGAAATGAGAAGTACAAGGGTGAATCATGCAAGACTATGTGGAGAGAGAGAAATTAGTTTCTCTCCCAATTAGAAATGAATCTAAAAATCCTAATATGATTATAGAAGAATGGTTAGAACTTTTGGATAATAAAGGTGTGGGCAAGAAAATCATGAATTTAAGAATGCGAGATTATAAAAGAATGCATGTATTAACAATTGGATTCATTCATCATTGCTACAAGTTTGTGCAAGAAATATAGGATAGATTAACCCTTCAGCCATAGAGAAAAGAGACCCACTCAATTTATAATTTTATAGTCATGCTTGAGAGGACACAAAAATATATGGATATTGACAATGAACAAGGACTTGAATGGGTACCTCTTACTTTCCATCCACCAATACTTCTTTACCTAGTGCCACATTGGATAGGGGAGAAGAGTGAGGAATGTGAGAAAGATGAGGTTATCAAAATGGATAAACTTGCATGCTATAAAGGCTTTTACTTGAAGTAGATAAAAGGAGTGTATGTTGTCACAAATCTTAGGGAAATCACTTTGCCCTACAACCTCTATCCCTAGTTGATTTTCTTGAGGAAAAGAAAATGTGTAGTTGGGGGGGGATTGATGAGTCTAGGTTTTAGTTAGCTTTATAATATTTTTATATATGCTTATAGACATTCTCAAACATTTATCTCATATATATTCCTACACTTTACTATCATTTATGCTTATTATGTAGACCTAGACCTGATTTGAGGTATATGGAGATATGGTTATGATGTGATGGTATTGCATGATTAATGTGTGAATATGTATGAATTGTAATGAATATTTGTACTTAGCTATGGTTATTACTATTGTGTATATATTATGTGAATGAACTCTTCGCATCCATGGATCCATATGAGGTGTACTATAGCCCACAACAACTGCAAGTTGCAGCCTATAGCCGAAGGAGTTTCCAAAAGCAAAGAAAGGGAGGTTCCAAAATGAGTTGAACACAACAATTACAGCATGGAGACACTTATTAAGGATGATTATGAATTATCATGATATTTAATAAGGACTATAGAAGAGAAGAACATTTTTATAATTAGAAGTCTAATGTAACTGATTTGGGAAATCCGTGTTTCAAATTCTTGTTGCAATAGAGTCATAATTCTACTTGGACTCTTCTTCCTTTTCAATTATAGTGTATATTACTCATTCTTTATCACACTCTAATATATAGGGAGTGGTGATTTATGGTTTTATTTTAGAGTCTTGTTTTAATAAACTCACTCGTTCCTATATGTATGGCTCGGTGGTCAATGTGCTAAGAGTTATTTGATTATGCAATAGTAGATATAGCTATTAGACATCTTTCTAGTTATCTTTTGTTCTTATGTAGACAATTTTTATTACTCAATCATGATTTCATGAATAAGATATTTCAATAGAATATTATGTGATATTTTAAGTTATGCAATGAATGGTTTTAGTTATTATGGTTGTGTTAATCTAAGGAGCTAGATTTGAGTTAAAGATTAGTGGAGATAGACATTTGAGCAAGGGTCACTCAAGGTAACTGTCCCTCACTTCATTTCATGAACAATTGCGTATGTTGTAGTAGTTAATTCATAAATGTATGTTGTGATGATTAGATTCCCTTTTTAAAAGTTGTATTCATGAAAAATTTATATTTCACATTCATGCTTTAATTTTCTTTAATCTATTGTACTCTAGAGTGTAGTTCTAGTTAACAGTATTCGTTGATTTCCAACATTTATTTCTTGAAAGTGATTTAGTCACAGTCTTATGTTGTACGAACCCGTAGTAATAGTGTCAACATTAGATTTCACTACTATTATGTAGTTTATGGTTTTTCAATATGTATAAACATATTTTCTAAGATGACATAGATAGTTCCAAGTCTCTAAAAGCACATACAGTGATAGTGCCATCACAAACTCACTATCCCTAGTCAATAATTTAATGAAGATATTTCCAAAGGGGTGATCCCACAATACTGGTTTACAATTTCTGGGAGATCCTCATTTTTGCTAAAATCAGATATTTTTAGAAAATATAATGATTTAAGCCTTGAAAAATTCCATTTAAAGGATTCACATTGAAGAGGGTTTGATCAAACCACCTTAGATCAAGCCCTCTTGGATAGAACCATGCTAGTTTAAAACCATACCTATAACGAAGTCTCCTTTACACCTATCAAAATGTTGATAAAAAACCACTTTTGATTTATCTT
Organism: Sequoia sempervirens; assembly: GCA_007258455.2. Lineage (NCBI taxonomy): Eukaryota > Viridiplantae > Streptophyta > Pinopsida > Cupressales > Cupressaceae > Sequoia > Sequoia sempervirens. The sequence continues at coordinate 350,993,649 of VDFB02193867.1, forward strand.
TTGGGGGATCAAATTAATTGATTTAAAATTTATTTTTTGTAAGTATGTAGTCCTTATTATAAGCTTCCCAAAAAGTATAATTTTAAATAAATTTAATTTTATTATTATATTTATTTTTTATTTCTTGTGAATGTAGGTTTTTCACCGAAAATCAAGCTCTCTATTCTACACATGTGGAAAAATAGTAGATTATCAAAATAAAATTCTAAAAAATATTAGTTCACTAGATATTGAAGTCCTTGATCCAACAAAAAAAATGAATTTTGATACATACTAAAAAAATTATGTTGTATACGGTCTTCCTATGTTTGAATTGTAATTAGTTTCACTTTGAAACTTGATTAAGGAAAAAATATTCAATAAAACACTATGAAACCAAATGAAAGCACTAGATATCATAGTCACAAATCTAAATTCAAAAAAAAAAAGAATTTTATCCTTCATAGAAAAAAAGTTATGTTGTATACGTTGAGCATCACTCCTTAAAAATGGTGTTTACTGATAAAAACTAGTTTTCAAAGGAGATGGAAAAAGAAGTGCAATCTGATTACAAAAATTTTGAAAAAAAATATATTTAGAATCTACAAACAAATGTCATAATCACTAATTTGTATCATCTTCAAATTCCTCATGGTTTAGCTACTATAGGTGCCCAAAAGTGAAGATTTAGTTAGAAAAAATCAGTTTAGTGTCCAGTTTGGCCAAAAATTGTAAACCAATATTGTGGGATCACCCAAAGGTTCAAGTGTATTGTTCAGTTAGGTTTTCCGTCTGAATTGTGTGATTGACACCAAGTTTACAAACACTAGTAAGGACTCTACAATAGTTTGACAACAATATTAGTAACTTCCTTACAAATTCCTTGAAGCTCAAATGCAATCCATGAATTAGAAATCCATTGGTCTCCTTGTGTTGTGCAATGCAACACTTGGGTTTGTGAAATGGCTTAACCACCTCCCATGGATTCATTAAATTTGGAGATTGTATTAGGCATTAACAGGTCGATCTTTTAGCACAATGACAACTGTCTATCCAATAATTAGTATAAGGGCCTAGGTCACGAGTTCAAACCCCTCAGTTATGCTAGGGGTTATTGTTGCAAGTTGTGTACCCTCGGTCTCCTTGTGTTGTGTAGCGCAGTGCTTGGGTTCATGACATGGCTTAACCACCTCTAGTGGATTTATTAATTTTGGTGACCGTATTAAGCATTAACAGGTCAATATTTTGGTGGAATGGAAACCTTTTGTGCAATACCCTCAAGAACTAATTCTAAAATGATCATGAAATCTTATGGGTCTTTTTCCACAAAAGGAAATAGAACACAAATACCCGAAATACAAAAAAATTACATAATAATTTGATTCCCTATATTTATATGCTAACAATTTCCCTCAAAGAACAAGTCAGCCTTGAGCCAAAATGGTGTTAAAGCCCAAAATTTGAATTTAAACACACTGCACTAGGTTGGCCTTAAAGAAAGTAGATTCTTTTAGAATTAGCATGCCACCTTGTGGGCCTATCCAAACATTTCCCTATCCCCTTCCTTCTTCTCAAAGTTCTTCGTAATTGATGTAACATGTCAAAGGTGTCTTATCCTTTAAGTTTGTTGACATAGGTGTCATTTTTCCAACACAATCATCTTTCGATAGCAATATCTTTCTCGTACTTGATCCATTCCTCTTAAGATTTGGATTTGATGTGCAAGTGTCATCATAGATTTTATGTTCCAAACAACACCTGCAAAGAAATGTGGAGGGATCCTTAGAAGTGACCTTGCTTTGGTACAATGAGCTTGGACTGGAAACCTTATGATGGCGATATATTTATAATATATGATCCTTTTTCCTTGTGCTCTAGATAGGATGTGCAAGTTTCATTGCATATGCTATGTCCCAATCTGCAATATGCGAGGGTGTTATGTGATGAAATATGGTAGGATTCTTGGATTCTAGTATACAAATATCTTTCCAAAAAAAGGGACATGGCATAACTGTTGCAAGTATCATAAGTTGTTGTTGACATTGATGTCAACAAGCCTGTTTTGTCATTGGTTTCAACTATATGAGATGGAAGGAAACTATTTTGGGGAGATATTGTTACAATAGAATGAGCATTTGTTGTTGTTTATGCTTTGATTAGTTGCATTATGTTTTCATTAATAAAGTTACTACTGTCAGCCTCTATTTTTATTTGATAAAATTCTTTCTATGGATGTACTGATGATAATGTGTTGAAGATGATGAGGATGGGTCTCTAGTGCTTGGTTTCCAAGTGATTTTAAGAAAAATTGATAAAAATGGGAAACTGTGTGTTGTAGTGGTGTCATGTGTTTCAGAGTTGTGTTCTTGTGTTACTCTACATTTCTTCTAGGTTGAAGATCTACTTATGCATTTCATCTAGGGTAAGTGCATGGATATGTAACACAAAAAGGATCTTAAGATGCCACTTTTTTTCTTAAATCAACAAAATCTTATTTGCACAAGAAAAAGAAGATAGTTATGCTCAAAATTTCAAGGTGTAGAGAAAATAAGATTTGAAGTGCTCCGAGTCTAGTTTCTAAGCTACTAATTCTTTTTGAAATTAATGAAGATTCAGGGTCTCAAAAAAGGGGGGGGAATAGATCTTGTTTTTATCAAAAAAAATAGCATAGCATATAAGGCGCCCCCCCCCCCTTTTGATTATTTTTTTTTAGAATTTCAAATATTTGAATGGTGAGAAATTAGCTAACACCATGTAGTTTATCCCTATTCTTTTGGCTATTTTTTTTAATGAATATATAATATTTTATGAATTTTTGAAGTGGACACATCCTGAAAAGTTGAAATTTAAGCGTGCCCCCCCTTAATTTTTTGAAAAATAACCAAAAATTGAAATTTTTTCATCACATGTAGAATGGAGTCTAGTTTTAAAAAGTATAATTTGTTTCATGATTTGATGAACAAGTAAAAATATATCCTAAAACTAGCACTTGTTGGTTTTTAACAAAAAAATGGAGGCAATAACAAGAGAAGTTATGGATGAAAACCTTAATCAAAATGTGAAAAAAAAATATATTTAGATAGCTAAGAGAGAGCCTAATGTCATCATGTTTTTTAATAAACATGCATTGAAATATGTGCAAATGTGATGGTGAGCACAACCAATAATGTGTGAAATTTTATTACCTTTTCAAAAAATCACATCTTTTGCATGAAATGGTTGTCCAAACCTTTGGGTCAAATTTCCAATGAAAAATCCAACCCATTGGGTTATTATTTCCCAATGCAACCCATTTGGCACATTTAAGTATAAGTTGAAATTTACATAGCGAAATTTACTTTCTTATACTTTAAGTTATATTTCATGTATATAGTTTCAGTATGTTTGAGAGTGGTTTTAGATCTCTAGGAGTTATAATGCAAATACTAGTTTTTGGAAGATTTAAAAAAAAAATAGATAGTCAAATTTCAGTAATTAGCATGTCAAATTTCAATAATTAGGAGGTCAAATAGTAATCAGGAGATTAAATTTCAGGTTTCTCTCTCTATCTCACTCATTTTTATCTCTTATTCTCTAGACCTCTCTCTCTCACTATCTCCATCCCTTTATCTAACACTCTCTCCCTTGAGCTCAGGAACTACGAGTCTATATGTTCATCTCTCTCTCCTTCCCTCTCTAATATCTATCTCCCTCCCTCCCTCCCTCTTTCCCTTTCTATATTTCTCTATCTCCCCTCCCTCTCCTTATATATATAT
>VDFB02193867.1:351003022-351023531 GCA_007258455.2 Sequoia sempervirens
AGAGGGAGAGGGTGAGGAGAGATAGGAGGAGGAGGTGATAGAGGATGTAGCAGAGGATGTGAGCGAGGTGGGAGGACAGGAGGAGGAGGTGGATGTGGGGGGATAGGAGGAGGAGGTGGCAGAGGATGTAGTAGAGGACGATGACGACGAGGATGATGCCATGAATGACGCTGAGAGACTCCTTAGATGGCGGATGGTGGAGGGAGAGGAGGAGATACCCTCTAGTTCAGTGCTGCCTCAAGATGCCACGATAGATTAGACGGTGGCTAACCTACAGCAGAGATTAGATGAGAGCATGGCATAGGTCAGCGCACTACAGTCCGAGTTAGAGGTAGTCCGGGTAGAGCAGGATCAGGCCGTGATCTGCCAGCAGGATTCGGCTCAGTGGTGCACTCAGTTCACAGCATTATGCACAGGGCCTATAGGGGACATGGCTCACAAGTTGGCCAAAGTGAGCACAAGAATGGGTCAGTATCAGACATTGTACAAGCAGGCAGTGCCACCGGAGTGACGGGATCCTACTTTGTCTCAATCACAGTCAAGGACAGGCAGTGGCCACAAATCAGGCAGTGCCAGTGGTAGTAGGAGTCACACCAGCATTGGAGGATCTACCTCGACAAGGCACACATCAGTACACAAATCACATCACTCATGCCGGCATACCTCGAGTCACCATTCGGGTCATAGCCATGTCGACTAGTTCAGTGCAGAGATCGGTACAGGTACAGCCACCAGTGATTGATCCCTCTACTTCTTAGAGTTCGGCCGCAATGACATTACAGGTGTCTATTTCCATAGAGATTGTGCCTTCATTCACAATTCCACTAGTAGCATAGATAGAGGTTGCAATAGGTCCACCTATCGGTTTAGTCCCAACTTCAGAGTTGCAGCCCCCACATTCTTCACCATGAGGGGATGATGAGAGTCTACCCGAGGGGAATTTTGTTATTATGACACACTATGTATAGATTATTGAGCCTGCGAGCTACATTTTTGGGATATCCCATGACTTTATCCTATGACTTTGTACATTTTTGAGATGATACTATATGATGATGTAGTTTTGAGGCGGCCTACATGTGTTATGTGATGCTCTTTATTTAATGTATTATGATATGTATGATGTATGATGTTGATTTATGATGTAGCATGTATGTCCTATGATGCTTATTTATGATTTTGATGCTATGATGATGCAATTCTTATGTGAAATTTTAATGATAATGATGTGCATAATGTATTTAGTAAATGGATGTCATGTTGTTGATTATGTTAATGCACTTGTTTGTGATTATGTATATGATTTGATGCTATGGACCTAATGCAATCTTTATATGATCATGTATGCCTTTATATTTTTGGATGTCATAGGATATCATCATGAGATGGACAAGAGAAGACGACGAGACTGATGAGAGAAGATGACCCAACCAAAGAAGAGAAGATGACCAAACCGATGAAAATGCATGTTAATTCCTAGACCAAATCCTTCAAATCTTTACTATAGGACTTTAATATTTATTGCTCTTAATCATCATTGGGCAGACTATTGTAATGGCCAAGAAACACCATGATATGACATAGATCAAGGTGTGCAAGGTCGTACCATCACGTAAGACAAGCAGTCACAGACAAGGATGATCATGACTCATACTAAGAGCATGATTGCCCCAGTCTTTTTGTCATAACCAACTTCAAGCAGAAAAAGACAAGGAAAAATCATGAAACATCATTGCTTCTCTAAATCTTGTTTCTAGGACATCCATGAGAAACTAGCGGCATGATTGTCAAAATACAAAAATAGAGCCCTTACCATGATATGTCGTTTTTCTAAATCCCAAAATTAGGACCTCGCTGAGAAACTAGTAGTCATGTGTGTCAATCATCATGATACGTTGTTGCTTCTCTAAATCTTGCTTAGTGGGATCTGGCTGAAAAACTAATATCATGATAAAAACTAAAAGACAATTGTCAAGTGTTTGCCAAGTGCATCTGGATATCCATTGTTCTAGTGTCAAGATGTCAGGTATAATGATGATGAGATGCCCGAGTGTTAAAGCTTTGATGCTGCTGAAATGACAAATGTCCAAATTTTCCAAATTCAGGAAGGACACATCCTGAATAATATGAATGTCAAGAGAATTGATCTCCAAATGCCATGTGATGGTGGTGATGACGATGCCTAGGAAGGACACATCCTAAGGCATGAATGACCGAGGCTATCTTTTAGAAGGACACATCTGAGATTAACCTAAAGTTGACAGTTTGATAGGTTATGATGATTTGACCTGCTTTGACCGAGTTTGACTTGTGGTTGACTATATGCCAATTTTGTCATGATGATATGATTGACCTGTTGATGAGATTGTCATATTGAAATAACTGATTGTCATGATTTGTTCTTAGGAGTTTACCCATTTGGGAGTGATTCACTTTGTCTCAAAGATATTCTAACGTGTGTGCCAGTGTAGTGTCATGAACCCTAATGGACTAACCTAGTGCGGCCTCGAGGGCTCATCGATAGATGGCCTTGCCTATGTCATACACTCAGAGACCCCGTAGTTTGACACGACCAATGACTTTGTCCAAAGGACAGAAGTTTGAATCATGATTTTATTCTGACAAACCTAAATGGACTGACCTAATGTCTCAGGGACTCAAATGTGAGTCTTGTCTACATAGCAAATGCCCAGAGACAACATAGTTCGGACAAATGACAAAGACTGATTGATATGACTGACTTTGAAAAGAGATGACAATGTGTTTGCACTTGTCGAGCAGTCCGATGTTTTGTTTGTGGTTTTCTTCAGGACATTTTATGATTTATAGGTCTTTCTTTAGGACATTTTATGATGTTTTTGTGTTTTTTTCAGGACTTTTTGTGATGTTTTTATGTTTTTTTAGAACTTTTTGTGATGTTTTTATCTTTTTTTAGGACTTTTTATGATGTTTTTGTCTTTTTTCAAGACTTTTTGCGATGTTTGTCTTTTTTTCAAGACTTTTTGCAATGTTTGTCTTTTTTTCAAGACTTTTTGCGATGTTTTTGTCTTTTTTCAGGACTTTTTGCCAATTGCCAAGATCATGTGTGACATCCACTGCAGTTTCATGATAAAAATTTTGCCCCCAGTCAAGTCCAAGACTTAGCTATTTTTAAGGAACATGGATGGGATGCTACTAGTTTACTAGATGGACAGTCGTCAGGACTTAATGTCAATCGTTTATCCACTATGATAGGTAGTGTAGAATGTGGTGGCGATTTGCATAATAATGGCGATAATACCTTTCATCCTAGGCCCAGGAAGACAAAGTAACAGTAGATGGTAGAGCAATGATTGATTACGCATGGCACCTATTTGCCAGGTTTTCACCATGGTACTTATCCAAAGTGCATGTTTGCCAGGTTTTCACTATTGAATGAATCATTTTTCTCTTTACTATTTTTCTTGACTTTTTTATTTTTTTTGGTGTCACCAAGACGCTTGTGTACCAGGTTTTCATCAAGGCAACAATTTTTTATCATTTTTCAATTTTTTTGTATTTTGCAGTTTTTCAACTCAATCCTCTAATGCTATGTGTAGAACCTTCGGAGATGTAAACTATTGATGGGCTCTGTCAACTATTCTCCATTTGGTGTGGCCAGCTGATAAGCTCCATAACCAAAAGAAGATATGATAATGTAGGGACCCAACCAATTTGGTTCAAACTTTCCCAGCTTTTCTCTGTTAGCTTGGTTCTTGGGGTTCTGCATGAGAACTAGGTCACCAATGTCAAACTATCTGACCATAACCTTCTTATTGTAGTTGCGACAAAGATAGTTTTGATATGCTTGGAGATGGTTCAATGAATTTTTCCTTCTTTTTTCCAGCATTTCCAGCTCATGCAAGTGTGATTGTCGATACTCCTCTTCATTAGTTAAACCCTTCAGGGAGACTCGTAACGAAGTAATTTCGACCTCAATGGGCAAGATGGCCTCAGCACCAAAGACTAGGGCAAATGGAGTGGCTCCTGTAGGTGTACGAATGATAGTTCGGTAAGCCAATAGAACAAGGTTGAGTTGTATGTGCCAGTCACGGCTAGCGTCATTGACAGTCTTTTTAAGGATTTTGACAATGGTTTTATTGGACACCTCAGCTTGACCATTTCCTTGTGGGTAGTAGGGAGATGAAAAATGGTGTTGAATGTGAAATCGCTCACATAACTCTCAGACGTCTTGGTTTTTAAACAGATGTCTCTTGTCAGTGATGATGGATTACGGAAGGCCATATCAGCAAATGATGTAGTTAAGGATGAACTTGGATATTTGTTTGCCAGTAATATATGTCAATGGGATGGCTTCGATCCACTTTATAAAATACTCAATGGCAGTGATAATGAATTTGTGGTCGTTGGAGGAGGTTGGATGAATTTTTCCCACGAGGTTGAGTCCCCATTGAGCGAAGGGCCAAGCAAAAGTGATTGGTTGAAGTTCCTATGCTAGAGCATGGATCAAATCACTGTCAATCTGACATTTGTGACAAGTCCTCACATATTCAATTGCATCCTTTTCAATTGTTGGCCAATAATACCCAAGTCTTGTTACTTTCTTAGCTAGAGTAAGACCACTCGAATGAGACCTGCATATACCATCGTGCACTTCGCGTAAGGTTGTACGCACTTTGTTGGTGTCGATACATCTAAGGAGGGTGTCGTCGAAACTATGGCGGTAGTGGGTGTCATTGACGATGGCATACTTTGCAGATTTTTGGATGAAGGACTTCCTTTGGTTATTGGACAGGTTCAGTGGAAGGGTTTGAGATTTTAGGTAGTCATAAATTTCTTGATACCAGGGAGAGTTGGGACCAAAAAGTTCACAAACCATTTTTGATTCTAGGATATCATATGCCGACATTAAAAGATGTTCTATTAAGAACTCAAATTGTGACACATTTTGAGGGATGTCCAAGAGAGAACCAATAATAGTCGTTGCATCAGCTGCCTTATTCTGTATCCTGGGGATTTGTTCAAAAGAAATCAATTGGAAATATGTCAGGAAACTATCCACCATCCTCTTGTAGGGAAGCAACTTCTCATCCTTTGTTTCATAGTCATCATTCACTTGGTTGATAACAAGCTGGGAATCCCTGAATACAAGCAATGTTTGAATTTTCCATTGAATTATCATTTTGAGACCTATGACTAGTGCTTCATATTTGGCAATGTTATTTGTACAAGGGAAAGTGATCCAGAATGCCTTAGGAATTGAATCCCCTTGTGGTGTGATAAACAAGATTCCAGCACCTAAGCCATGACCAGTATGAGACCCATCAAAATATAGCTTCCATGGTACCACTGGTTCCACATGAAAAAGGGACTCATCGGGAAAATCAGTTACCAGTGCATGAGTGACTTGAATCGGTGCATCCGCCAGTTGATCTGCTATTACCTATCCTTTTATTGCCTTACGCTTGACATATTGTATGTCATACTCACTTAATATCATGACCCATTTTGCCAACCAGCCTGTTAATGCTGCCCAACTTAAGAGATATTTCAGTGGATCAATCTTGGCGACCAGCTGTGTCTGGTGACTGAGCATATAGTGTCTTAGTTTTTGGGATGCAAAGACAACAGCAAGGCATGCATGTTCAATGTTTGTATAGTTCAACTCATACCCTATCAGTGTGCGGCTGATGTAATAGATGGCTCGTTCTTTTCCTTCATGATCATTTTGTGCTAGTAATGCCCCCAGTGTTGAACTAGTAGTCGAGATGTATAGTATCAATGGCTTTCCATGAATTGGAGGCATGAGGACTGGTGTTGACAGTAGGTAATCTTTGATTTTCTGAAAGGATTTTTAACATTTATCTGTCCATACAAAGGGGATACCCTTGCGCAACAGATACTAGAATGGGTGGCACTTATCTGCCAATTGGGCTATGAAATGCCGAATAGATTGTACTCTGCCTTGTAGAGATCTTAGTTCACTAATTCCTTTGGGCAGAGGCATGTCTATGATGGCTTTGACCTTTGCTAGATCAACCTCTATGCCTCTTTGGGAAACTATGTATCCCAAGAGTTTTCCTAATGTGACCCCGAAAACACACTTCTTAGGATTTAGCCAAACTTTGTACTCTTCAAGTCTCTTGAAAATTGTGTCGAGCACATTCAGATGATCTTTCTTGGTTACTGATTTCGCTAATAGGTCATCTACATAATCTTCCATTATTTTGTGCATCATGTCATGGAAGATTGTGGTCATAGCCCTTTGGTATGTGGCACCTGCATTTTTGAGACTGAATGGCATGACATTCCAACAATATGTACCCCATGGGCAAGTAAATGCCATCTCTTGCTGGTCTTCAGGAGTGATGCGAATCTGATTATAGCCAGAGAAACCATCCATGAGGGATAGCATCTCATATCCTACTATAAGGTCAACTATGATGTCAATGTTTGGCAAAGGAAAGTCATCCTTTGGGCATGCTTTATTTAGGTCTCGAAAGTCTGTACATACACGGATCAACCCATTTGGCTTTGTCACCAGCACCAGGTTAGAAATCCACTTAGTGTAATCAATAGACCATATGAATCCAGCATCCAATGATTTCTTTAACTCGGCCTTGACCAATAGAGCAACTTGAGGGTGCATTTTGCGCAACTTCTTCTTGACTGGTTTAGCATTAGGTAATAGCGGTAGACAATGCAGAACTAGTTCTGGGTCCAATCCTGGCATGTCAGCATAGGACCATGCGAAGTTGATTTTTTGTTCTGCAAAGAATTTATGAAATTCTGATTTCTCATCTTCAGTTAGTGATGCAGTAAAGAGGACCATTTTGGGATCTTCTGCAGTTGATATATTATCCTCTATTGTGTCTTCAATAAGCATAGCCGATTTCTCCTGTTGCATGGGGAGAAAGTCCAGTCCTCCATCTTTGGGCACCTCAGAGAGGTTTTCACCCCTAGATACGTCCTTTATTTTTACTATTTTATCGTCAAGAGGTGCCTTTCGGTTTTCACCTAGAGATGTTTCACTTTTTGTTTTATTCTTATTTTTACTTTTGCGACTAGAGGATGGAGCAGTCTCGCCGAAGTATGTCGTGTAGTCTAAATCAATGGTGAATCTTGATTTGTTGTCTCCACTGGGTATGTCGTCTCGTAATCCCATAAATTCAGCAATTTCCTCATCATTCTGAAATGTGTCTAGGGCTAGCGGTCCTTGTTCGTCCCAATCGACTAACTCTAGGTAAACTAAGGAAATGCCATCGTCAATGTTGGTAAATTGGGGTGAGAATGCAGACAGCATGCAGACATATTCAGTGATGTTGTAGATGATATTATCATCATCCAACTCAACATCGGACTCTATCCAATATTCTCCTTCACTAGTGTCATATTCGTTGTCAAAATAAGGGGTTAAGGTTTTAGAGCCCTGGTTGTCAGTGTCGTCTGATACTTCAGATGGATTGGACTGAAGGGGTTCAGATGATGGGTGTTGTACGTCATGGGAAGTGGTAATAGGACTTTGACTATCTGGTGCTTGTTCAATTTTGAATGTTTTCCAAAACCGTTGTTCAGAGGTCAGTTCCCCTAGTTCAACAATCAAATCATCAAGACAACAGTCACTTAGGGATTGTTCTGAGCCAAATTCCCACTCTTAGGAGTCAGTTTCGGTGAGGGTTTCCTTAGTGGTCTCGACACTTTTTGAAGCATGTACTCGCTCACTTGAAAGTCCAATGATACATCGATCGTCATTGCCGAGTGATCCAAACCCTAATCCAAGATACTTCAGAATTTGAAAAGTTTCTATTGGTTCCCTTCAGCCAGTTTTATTTCTTCCTAGGTAGTACCATCGTAGCCTTTAGCCTTCATTATGTCATAACCCTTGCCATACTTTTGAACTGGTAATGGGGGTAGTGCGACAGTATCCTTATAGATCCATCCTGTAATGTTAGCAAGGTCTTCATTACTCATGTCTCCCCACTTGATAAAAACTGTTTTCGGTGGAACTTTGAAAGTTTCCCTGGGTTCCATTCTAAAACATGGCCGACCATATATCTTTGGAGACTTGGGTATTGTTGTTATGCTCTATGTTGTATTTAGTTTTAACTCTCCGTAGTCGAGGTCCTGGATTTTGACATTGGATTTAGTGTTAGGGTTTAACAGAGGTGGTGGTGTGGCGGAAGATGTGGATGGAGTGGATGTAGAAACTAATGTGAGTGTGGATGGATCAATGTATTTGGATGACAAGGAGCTAGGTGCTTCCCGATTAATAGGCACTCAGTTTTTAGAAATACCCCTTAGGTTGGTACAATATTGGAAGGGGTCGGGGTCTCCGTATATGGTTATTTTCATGCTGTCAAATGGAAACTTTAGGAATTGGTGATATGTGGACGAAAAGGCTTTTAAGGCATGAATCCATGGATAGCCTAGCAAGACGTTATATGGTAGTTCCAAATCTAGGACCTAGCAGGTTATGTCCACAATGACTGGTCCCACTCTAATAGGGAGAGAGATAACGCCACGTGAAGAGCGTTCCTCATCATAGTATGCTTTGATCACTATACTCTTTGTTGGGTCGACGCATGCATCAGAGAACCCTAGAGCCTTAACCAATTTGAGGGAGCATATATTCAATCCTACTCCGCCATCTACTAAAACCCGTCTAACTTTGTGCTTTTGAACAAAAGTTTCTATGTGCAATGCATCATTGTGGTTGGTTTTAGGTGATGAATAATCTTGATCCGAGAAGGTGACGTGGTGAGGCATAGTGAGATATCCCACCATGGTTTCAAATTGATTGACATCGATGTCCTTAGGGACCGACGACTCGAGCAAGGTTTTATCTAGGATATCTTTGTGTGCGGGGGATATATGAAGCAGCTCAAGAATAGAGATTTGCGCGGGAGTCTTTCCTAGCTGGTCGATGAGGTTGAATTGACTTTTGGGTTTCCATTGCTTTGTGGTCGGGATAGGTTCTGACTATTTAGTAGATGGGCCAGGTATGGTTATTTTGGGTTGTCTAGCGGGAGGCGGACCAGCTATAGTAACCTTGCCACTCCAAGTGGTAGTGTTACATTGGGGTGCTCTCCTGACCATAATGGTATTGATATATTCATTGTCAGTTCGGACATTGTTTATAGTAGGTTCTCTAGAATAGTCGTACTTGACTCGAGCGAAGTTAGCTTGATTATTGTGCATTTGTGGACCTGACATGGAAGCCTTATGAAAACCATGGTCCTGCAGTGGATTCTTATGGATAGTATGATCTGAATTGGAGGAAAATTGAGATCCACCTACTTCAATGACACGACTTTCGATAAGATCTTGTATTAGGTTTTTCAATTGTCGATAGTTGGAGGTTGTATGTCCTTTTCCTTGATGGTATTCACAAAATGCATTGTCATTCCACCATGCTAGTTTGAATTGTCCTGGATCATACAGTTTTGGTTCTTAGAGTGTAATGACCCCATTCTAGAGACATTTCTTAAGGACTTCTTCAATGGGTTCACCCAAAGAAGTGTATGTGCGACCTTTAGGAAATTGTCTCGTCTGACGGTATTGTCCCTGGTTATTTTGACTGTTCTGATTATTGAAAGGGACATTAGTAGGGGGTGTCAATGTCGTTGTTGGTTGGTGTTGTTGTTGAACCCCTTTTAGGGCTAGTACAGGACCCATAATGTTTGTAGTCTTGGCATCAACAACACCGTCATTTGTAACGTGTTTATTTTTTATCCAATATTTTTTTCTTGTCGGTGGTTGGATTGAAATTTGTGTTTTTGGAACCATATCATAATTCTCCCTTTGTGATAAGGGTTTTCTCAATCTGGACCCCTTTTTCCACTAAATCTGTGAAGTTTGTGCAACAATGTATTTGCAATGCATATTTTAGAGGCCCTAGAAGTGTTTAGACAAACATGTCGACTTTATCCCTTTCGAGGATGTCAATGTGACATTGACTAGCAAGGCTTCTCCATTTTTGAAAAAATGGGATAAATGTCTCTCTAGCATCCTCTTGCGTGAGAGTGCACAAGCTAGTGATGGAGGTGTCCATGTCGATGTTGTACGCGTAGTTTTTTATGAATTTTCATTTAAGCTCATCCCATGTCTGGATATCCTTTTGTGTGGAAAACCATTCAAGGGCTTGACCCACCAGACTTTTAGAAAATAGTCTCATCAAGTATGTTTGTTCATAGGCAATGTCCATACAATTGGTTGCAAATTTGCGAATATGTTCAATGGGGTTTGTCTTGCCTCTGTATTTTGTGAAATTGGGTGACACATATCCCGAAGGAAATGGAGGCATGTATATGCTCATGTCGAATGGGTATACATTTAGGTCATATGATATTTTTGATTTCTGGCCTGAAATGTATATGTTTTGAATAGTTTTTTCTACCCCCATCAGTCTTGTTTAAAGGGCATCCATAACAGGATAAGTTGTGTTTCCATACGTCGGATTGCTTGGTACACCATAGGTTCCCATTTGTTGTGCGTGAATATTGGTGTATTGTGGTGGTATGGATTGTTGTGATATGTATGATGTGTGTAGATTGTCGTGTTGTTGATATTGAAAGTTATGATTGGGGGCGTGTTGATGAGTATGAACTTTAGATGAGTAGGTTGGGATGTTTCCCCCAGCCATGTGTGTCGTTATTTGGGGAATGTGATGACCATGAAGGTTATGATGCGTTAATGGTGCCATGGGTTGTGTTACTTGGCCACCTTGTGTGAATTGTTGGGTTTGCACAAGGGGAATGTTTGTATTTGTACCTTGGGAGGCAATGACATGTGACTTTGTTGTCGTGTTAACGTTTGGTTGTTGTCCTTAGATAAAAATGCATCCCTTTCCCCCTCCCAAAGGATTTTGTAAAATACCATTGAGTGGATATGTCGAAGGTGTACTCATGGTAGTAGATGTAGTTGTCAAAGGGGGGTTGTTGTGACTTGATGATGCCCCCATGGCATCTATCGTTGTGGTAAAGAGAGGATTGGAGTAATTTTCCCATATTGCTGAGGAGCCAAGAGTGGTTCCAGCTTATTGGGATAGTGTTGTGGATGTTGTGGGTGTTGTGGATGATTGTGATCCTCCAATAGATGTAGTATTTATTATGTTGGAGGTGTTTGGGATGTTGGAGGTAGCATGCATTGTCGTTGTGGTGTCAAAGAAGGTATTGCTCGTAATGTTTGGAGGTTGACCACTATGGGACATGTTACGCATGTTGTTGTCCTTAGGGTCTGGAGGTGTTGATTGTATCATGGTAATTTCGAATCCTTGGGGTAATTTGGCTCCTTGACTCAAGAGTATGGCCAAGTATTTGTCTTTGTCGTAAAGGGCCATTGTTTCAACAAATTGAGAGGCCTCTAGGTCTTGTGCTGCTACCTCTAAGTTTTCCTCGAGTATTTGACTGTACTCATCTTTTCACAAGAATGGTTCAAATAGACTGTTTGATGAGGGTGGTGTTGTTGTTAGAGGTTGATTGTTTGTTTTGCTAAATAGATCATCAAAGGTCCAGTTTGGGTCATACGTTGGATTGTTGACAGTGGACATGGGGTCTTGCCAAGAGTTTGCCATTTGTCTTTGTTGTTTTTGAAGTCTAGTTTCCACCATAAATGAGATTTCTCAAAAGAAAAGGAACGACCACTAAATGTAGTGATGACACTATGCAAGGTCCAAATTCCAAATGATGACTAGGATGACTAATGTTTTTGGATTTTTGTAAATAGGATATGCAATGTGAAAACTTAAAAATGCAATTTAAGACAAGGTTACCTAAGCACTTCTAAGCTCAAACTTTGTTTTTGATTTTGGTTACTAGAGGACCATGTTGAAAATGACAAGATGACAAGGTCGAAATGACTAGTGAATTTTCCTAACTAGACTTTTGAGTTGGAAAATATCACAAAAGAGGACAATGACTGAAAAAAAAGGGTTTGATAACTTAGTCCAAAAGAGCCTAGTTTCGAAAGCAATGATGTTGCAAATTGTGCTCAAATTTACCTAATCCTAAGGATACAAAAATATGAACCTAGGGACAATCTAATGTCAAATGTATACAACTAAAAATAGTGAAGGATGAAACCTATGGTGATGAATGCAAACTAATGGTCAAGACTTTGAGCAATTTCAAGTTTGGTTTCTGACAGAATCTTCTTGGAAACAGTGTTTGACAAATTATTGACAAGATGAAGACTTCAGATTTGACTTTGTATGAAGTTTTAAAATGTGACAGGCAGATGCATCATTTGAGGTGTCAGTTGCATCTCCGTTTTACAAATGCAGCTCAAAATTAGACAAATGCATCTTAGTTTAGCATATGCGACTCGATGACAGTCAGTTGCATCACAGTTTTGTGAATGCGGCTCAAATTGAGCAAATGCGGCTTAGAGTCACACAAGTGCGACTCGGTTTAGCAGATGCGACTCGATGACAGTTAGTTGCATCACGACGCATGCATATGTGGTATTTGAAAGGTCGAATGCGATTGAACAGAGTGATTGTGATTCAGAAAGTTAAATGCAGTTTGATAGATGTGACATAGTTTGTAAAAAAAAAGTTTGTCTTGTCATTTTTGATGGAAAATTTGATCTGTTTGATATTGAGTGTTTTGTTTGGAGTTGTAAGTGTGATAAGTGCAGAAAGCACTTAACAAGCATAGTGCTTTAAAAGTAACCAAACACACATCAGATAAGCACAATCCTAGGTTAGGCCATGATAGTATTCGCTAGATTCCATGTGGGTTTCCCCAACCGCATATTTGTAGCATGTGAATTCAGAAGCTTGGCTGCACGGGCTCCCCCTTACAGTGCACTCTCTTCTCAAACCATCCAAGCTTCCAACCCCTATGAAACTCCCATGGCGAGCTAATCACTTCTACCACAAACTATGAAAGTGTGGATGCTTTCACACCGACCGGTGCTGCACTAGCAAATAGAGGGTTTTTGGCTTACTACACAAAAAAATTTAGTTCGGGACCCCCATTTGAGTGGCCATACATGGGGCAAGAGATTAATCACCATTAAGGTGGCACTCTAGCCTGAAGAGGTTAAGCTCAACAGGGTTTAAGGGAGTAATACTCTGTCCGTATGACACATTCGCACTCGCAATCTTAGGTTTTCCCTTAATATTTACATTTATATACTGATCAGGGGTAGCTTGGCTTTAGCTCCGTTGCTGGTTTGAGTTGCATTGGGGTGATGAAATCCCTAGGTAGGCCCAATTTCTAGAGTTAGTAATCGTTTCTCTTACACCTAGGATCGCTTGAAAGTGCAAGGGGAGAGGATACTCCAATTACTAAGTCAGGGTAATAACAGATAAAAATGGGTCTGGTTTTCTGATCACCAGGTTTTCACCAAGTGAGAGCATACTCACCTACCATTTTACAAACACAGTCAAGCAAAGCAGACATGAATGTTCTTTTTATGTGCACCAAAATTAAATGTTTGCTAATCTATGAAAAAAAAAAAAGCACAATGTTTGTTTTATTCCATCTTCGACATTTGAATCTGCAGACAAAAGATTAGTAGTTTCTTTATGAAATGATCTTCGACACATGAATAGTAACTGCCACACGCTGCAAACAAAGATTAGTAACACAAAACTCTAAGCTAGCTAACATGCAGAAATGAAAAACCAAGAAATCATAAGACCATAAAAACCAAAAAAAAATAGAAACCAGAAAACCCTAAAACCCGAAAACTAGAATGCTAAAAATGAAAGAAAATCTTCACCAGTCGAATGCGGCTGAATATGTCAAATGCAGCTTTCCAGATCTCGATTGTGGCTTGTCAGAGCGATTGCGGATTTTCTGTTGATGAATGCATCACGACACATCAGATGCATCGCGATTTTTTTAAAAAGGCAGTTGCATCGCTCCGTACCTGTACCTGCAAAACAGTAGAAAACACAAAAACCATACGGAAATAACAAAAAAAATTAGAATCGGGTTCACCAATGTAACTGATGGTAAAATTTAGGTTAGATCAATAAAGCATATGAATCATAAATGACAATAAACCCAAAGTAATTACAAAACACAATGGAAGCAAATGAAAGAACGATTATACCTGATCGCCAAGACCTCCATGATTTACTTTTGTAACACCTTCTTACTTAGTGGATGATGCTTTTTCCCTCAGATTCGTTGTGCAAGCAATCTGCAAATGCCTAAGTCCTACAACAAGCCTTGAAGGATTTGCATAAAATGTCTAAAGCCTATGCCTATGACTATGATTGACAATGCCTAAACATGCTAAGATTTGATCAAATGAAAATAATAATTCTAATGAGAAGCCTAAGAGTGCAAGTGCAAGAGTATAATGCCTATAATATGTGTGTGTGTGTGTACCTGAAAAGTGAGAGGAAAATGGCATTTTATAGAAAATGTCATTTTGAATGGACGGGTGAGATTAATTCATGACGAGAACCTAAAATGAGAGGTCCAAATTAAATCTGAGAATCCCTAATTAGGGTTAGGGAAAATTCATTAATCAAACGACCAAAATAATATCTTAGATAATTGGATTGACGGTGGAGAATAAATGGGATAAATTAATTAGAAAATAAAGATTTTCGAAAATCAAGAAGATAAAGACTGCCTGATTTGTGAGATTCGAAAAATCAAGAAGATAAGAGTTGGACTGAAGATCAGATTTGGAAAATCAAGAATCTGCCCGATTACTTGATTTTTGGAAGATTAGTTACCATTTTGAATTAAATTAATTCAAAATAATGATTTTGTGAGACAATAAATAATATTTTTTAGATTATTTACCAAAATGGATTGTCAGTTAAGAAAGTGATGACATTTTAAATAATTTCATTTATTTAAAATGAGAGGAATATTAATTTTGACAATTAAATAATTAAATATAATTATTTAATTTAGCAGATAAGATTAATTAATTAAATAAATTAATCAATTCATTTAATTATGACAGCTAGAGACATATTAAATAAATAAATAAAAACTTATTTATTTAATAATCAGGAAGAAATATATGACAAAGGGTAATTAAATAAATTAAGAAATTTATTTAATTAAAGGAAGACTTAGACAATTAATGATGTATTTAATAAATAAATAAAATTTATTTATTTAATAATCATGAAGAATACAAAGACATGAATTAATTAAATAATTATGAATTATTTAATCAATAGTCGAATGTGGACCAAGGACATAATTAAATGTCTTAATTATGCTAGGACGAAATTCATAAAAATGAAGCTTGCAGGCCTAGGTCATTTTTAGGTGTCTACAATGTTCACCGTAAACAACATAACTTTTTTATATGAAGGATAAATTTTTTTTTTGAATTTAGATTTATAACTATGATATCTAGCACATTCATTTGGTTTCATAGTGTTTTATTGAATATTTTTTCTTAATTAAGTTTTGAAGTCAAACTAATTACAATTTAGACATAGGCGGACCATATACAACATAACTGTTTTTGTATGTATCGAAATTCAATTTTTTTTTGTTGGATCAAGGACATGAATACCTAGCATAAACATATTTTTAAGAATTTTTTTTGGTAATCTACTATTTTTCCATATGTGCAAAACAAAGAGCTTGATTATCAGTGAAAAACCTACATTCACAAGAAATAAGCAATAAATATAATAATTAAATTAAATATATTTAAAATTATACTTTTTGGGAACCTTATAATAAGGACTACATACTTACAAAAAATAAATTTTAAATAAATTCATTTGATCTCCCAAAGGGTAAATCAAAAGTGGTTTTTTATTAGCATTTTGATAGATGTAAAGGAGACTTCGTTATAGGTATGGTTCTATCCAAGGGGGTTTGATATAAGGTGGTTTGATCAAAACCTCTTCAATTGGAATCCTTTAAATAGAACATTTCAAGGCTTAAATAATTATATTTTCTAAAAATATGTGATTTTAGAAAAAATCAGGATGTCTCAAAAAGTGTAAACCACTATTGTGGGATCACCCCAACATAATTTGAATTTGCATGTTTGAGGTGAATATCCGACCTTGGAGAAAGGTTTCAAGGTTGAAGAAAATGTAAATAAGAGTTGAGTTTTTGAGGGAGTGTGTGTGTGTGAAGATAGACAAGTGTGATGTAAATTATAAAATTATAGAGTGTGAATTTGAGAAGTGTAATGTGAGCATTCATGTGTTATATAGTTGTCCAATTGTAGTGAGCAGAAGTTGTCTACAATTCATCAGTTAGACTACAAAGGTGTTGGTGATATTGTGGTGGATTTTCTGTTGCATTGAGATTTTTCTCTCTGTGTAACATTCCTTCTTTATCTTCTTTTCTATTCTGGCAATAAGACTTCAGCAATGAGCCTTTCTTTTTCTAGGCAGTGATCCCTTCACTATGCTTCAATATAGGTCAATATGCTTCAATATTTCCATGCAAAGTTGTGAGTGATAAAAATAAGGAAACAGAGTTAAGATGATTAAGAAAAGCTACTATGTTAAAGAAGATGCTAGTATTTCTAATTATGATAATGATGATTGCAGTGAATGCTTGTTTATGGCTTTAAAAGATGAAACCAATTCTACTAACTTTGAGAGATGTGTGAAGGAAATCCCTCTAATGACAATGGATAAGACTGAAGGTACTTTGGTATCTACTTTTCACGCTAGACAAGATACGAACTATTGGATAATTGATAGTGGATGCTCTAATCATATGACCAGTGACAAGAGTAAGTTTGTTAAACTAAAAAATTATGATGGAGGAATCGTTAGATTTGGCGATGATTCAGGTGCTAAGATATGTGGAATAAGTTCAATCAGTTTTGATGGAAATAATAATACTAATGATGTTTACTATGTTAAGGGTTTGAGGCATAACCTCTTGAGTGTTGAAAAAATGTGTAGCAAAGGATACAATTTTATGTTTCAGGATAATGGATGTGAGATCAAAAAGGGTCTAGAACTATGATTTCTACTAGAAGAAGGATAGATGGAAATCTTTATTAGCTTAAGTGTGTTAATGGTCATTGTTTTATGACTTAGATTAATGAAGGATGGCGATGAAAAAGGAGGATGTGTCTCATCAATTTTGATAACCTAGTAAGAATCAGTTCAACTCAGGTTGTGAGAGATCTACTAAATATTACAAAGCCTATCAATGTTGTTTGCAAAGATTGTTAGACTGGAAAGAAAATAATAATAAGTTTCAAAGGTAAGGAAAATTCTACTACTAGATTGTTGGAGTTGGTGCATATGTATCTTTGTGGTCCTGCAAGAGTAAGAATTCTTCAAGGTGATGAGTATTTCATGCTTTTGATTGATGATTATTCTAGAATGACATGGGTTACCTTTCTTAAAGAAAAGTTTAAAGCTCTAAATAAGTTCAAAGCATCTAAAGTTATGGTTGAGAATGAAATGAATATGAAGATAAAATATTTGAGGTTTGACAGAGGTGGAGAGTTCACCTCCAATGAATTTAATATGTTTTGTGAGAATCATGGCATAAAGAGGCACTTTTCTACCCCTAGGACTCCTTAACAAAATGGAGTGGTTGAAAAGAAAAATAGGATTGTTTAAGAAGTTGCAAGGAATATGATGAAAGAAGAAAATCTATCAAAACACTACTAGAAAAAAAAATCATACTATTGTTTATATACTTAATAGAGTTCAAGCTAAAGCAAACAACACAATGACTCCTCGTGAGCTATGGTATGGAAGGATTGTCGTAGTCAAGTACATCAGAAGAGATGAAGAAAGCTTAGGAAAGTTTGATGCAAGGTTTGATGAAGGTATATTCCTTGGATACTGAGCTACTAAAAACAAAGCTTATAGATGCTACAGCAAGAGATTGAGAAAGATTATTAAGAGTGCAAGTGTTAAAGTTGATGAAGATTTTCAAAATAATTTAATTGTGTTAGGTGGATATGAGTCAGACGAGCCTTCTTATAGAGAAGAAGAAAAATATAAGGAAAAGGAAGTGCAGATTGAAGAGGAAGAAGCTTCGAAAAAGACCCCTAGAACCCCTAAGTATGTGCAGAAGAATCATTCTAAAGAACAAATCATTGTAGACAAAATAAAAGGTGTATTGACAAGAAGAAAAGTTGTTAAAGAAGAGGTAAATCTATGTTTACTTTCTAAAGTTGAACCTAAATCAGTGATTGAAGCATACAAAGATGAACATTGGATAAAAGCTATGGAAGAAGAACTACTATAGATTGAGAAGATTCAAACTTGGGAACTTTTCCAAAGACTGACAAATAAAAATATAATTGGAACTAATTTTCGTGTTTAGAAACAAACTGAATGAGAATGGAGAAGTTGTAAGATGAAAGGCAATACTTATATGTAATTGCTACTCACAAGTTGAAGGGATAGACTTTGAGGAAACATTTTCTCCAGTGGCAAGAATGGAGGCTATCAGGATGTTTTTGGCTTTTTAATCACATAAAGACTTTAAAATTTATCGAATGGATGTGAAGTCTGATTTATTGAATGGAGAATTGGAAGAAGAGGTATACATGGAACAACCAAAAGGATTCAGTTATCAAACAAACCAAATATGGTCTGCAAATTGAAGAAGGAATTGTATGGATTGAAGAAAGCTCTCAAAGCTTGGTATGAAAGGTTATAGAAATTTAATACAAGGATTTAATAAAGGTACCACACATAGTAATCATTACTTTAAAGTTGGAAAAGATCAAATTTTTATTGTGGTTGTATATGCTGATGATATAATCTTTGGAGGAAATGAAGAGATGTGTAAGAAATTAATAGAAGAGATATAGAATGATTTTGAGATGTCTATGTTTGGGGAGATTAATTTCTTCCTTGGGCTACAAATCAATCAAATAGATAAAGGAATTTTCATTTCATAATCAAAGTATGTCAAAGAAATGTTGAAGAAGTTTGGAATGGAATATTCTAAATTGGTATGTACCCCTATGGTTACTGGTTGCAAACTAAGAAAGAAAGATGAATCCCTTAAGGTTGATCAAAGTAAGTACAGATCAATGATTGGAGGACTACTATACCTAATTGCTACTAGATCAGATATGATGCATATAGTTTGTCTTGTGGCTATATTTCAAGAAGATCCGAGAGAGTTACATGTTGTACTAGTGAAGAGGATATTCAAATACTTGAAGGGCACTCCATATCATGGTTTATGGTATCCAAAGGATACTAATTTCACCTTAAGTGCTTACACAGATGTATATTGGGCTGGTTGTGTAGATGACAGGAAAATTACAAGTGGTGTTGCATTCTTTCTTAGATGTAGATTGGTATCATGGCTAAGCAAGAAACAAGATTCAATTTATTTATCTACTATAGAGGCTAAGTATATTACTATAAGAGAGGGAGACCAACCACGTTAAGGCTCTAGGTCACAAAGAACTGAGACTAAAGGGCTGCCCTAACTTACCTCACTCTAAAAGATGTATTGGGAAAAGGATCAAGAATGATGATCACTATAACATACTTCTAATACCCTGTTAGCTCTCAAAAACGTAGGTAAAGGATACCTCAAGAGGCTGCCAATCTCTTGATATGTTTTAGGGTAACAGACAAGGTTTTAGTGGCTTAAACCTTCTACTCTTCAAGTGCTACTAAACCTAGGTGGGTGTACATACATGAATTTTGCATACTTGACCTTTTATCTTCTCTCATATAGTGATTTGTCCACGATGGCAGATGAAAAATGAACAAATAAAAAAAAAATTGGTATAAATTGTATAGCAATATTCAATTCTAAATCCTAATGTACTCAATTAACAAATGTAAAAAGGATTGAATAAAACTAAATGATAAAACATAGAGACCAGTGCCTTATTGGGTATGCGGAGTAAAGAGAAATTTGAAACAAATACTCCGTTCTGGAAGACATTCAAGTTGTTTAGCATTTGATTTAATTTATAACTGGTATAAACATGCAAGGTTATGATTATTGAGTTCTTCTTACTGATCCAATTGACATTCTCTAATTACTATGATCAATCTAAAGGATTTAATCTTTACTGGAAAGAACCAATCAATTGACCATACAGATGCAACAAATGTGCACCGACAAACTAGATATAATCTTGTTACACCAATTCAAATAACCAGAAAACACCATACTGGAGACAACTTCAATAATACTTTCAACGAACACCATGAACAACTGATACCAAAAACAACTGCACCATATTATTAGATTTTAATTGATATCTCCATGATTTAAAACATGCAACATAGTCTCATATTGGAAAAACATTGTATTACCTTGTATATTTTCTGCCCTATCTACTCTAATCCATCCCTTTTTTACAATTGAGAATGAACATTTATACATTGGCCACCGAAGAGACACAACGCTTCGCATTCACAAGTCAGCAAGCAACTGTTCAAATTTGGGCTTTTGCTAATCATTCATTGAAGACATTCACTGAGACATCCAGTAAGTATGTTGAAGGCAATTGTATCGCTATTATCCTGTACTCTTTGTGTTTTTGTTTCACTATGACATCTTACTGTCGGAGAAATATCATATCGATCTCAATATGTTTCACCAAGAGCCCTTAATGCTTT
>VDFB02193867.1:351023631-351080155 GCA_007258455.2 Sequoia sempervirens
AAGGGACATTAGGAGGGGGTGTTGATGTCGTTGTTGGTTGGTGTTGTTGTTGAACCCATTTTAGGGCTAGTACAGGACCCACAACATTTGCCGTCTTGGCATAAACAACACCGTCATTTGTAACGTGTTTATTTTTTACCTAGTATTTATTCTTGTTGGTGGTTGGATTGACATTTGTGTTTTTGGAACCATATCATAATTCTCCCTTTGCGATAAGGGCTTTCTCAATCTGGACCCCTTTTTCGACTAAATCTGTGAAGTTTGTGCAACAATGTATTTGCAATGCATATTTTAGAGGCCCCAGAAGTGTTTGGACAAACATGTCGACTTTCTCCCTTTGGGTATGTCAATGTGACATCGACTAGCAAGGCTTCTCCATTTTTGAAAAAATGGGATAAATGTCTCTCCAACATCTTCTTGTGTGAGAGTGCACAAGCTAGTGATGGAGGTGTCCATGTCGATGTTGTACGCGTAGTTTTTTATGAATTTTCGTATAAGCTCATCCCATGTCTGGATATCCTTTTGTGTGGAAAATCATTCAAGGGCGTGACCCACCAGACTTTTAGAAAAAAGTCTCATCAAGTATGTTTTCTCATAGGCGATGTCCATACAATTGGTTGCAAATTTGCGAACATGTTCAATGGGGTTTGTCTTGCCTCTGTATTTTGTGAAATTGGGTGACACATATCCTGGAGGAAATGGAGGCATGTATATGCTCATGTCGAATGGGTATACATTTAGGTCATATGATATTTCCGATTTCTAGCCTGAAATGTATATGTTTTGAATAGTTTTTTCTACCCCCATCAGTCTTGTTTGGAGGGCATCCATAACAGGATCATTTGTGTTTCCGTACGTCGGATTGCTTGGTACACCATAGGTTCCCATTTGTTGTGCATGAATATTGGTGTATTGTGGTGGTATCGATTGTTGTGATATGTATGACGTTTGCGGATTGTCGTGTTGTTGATATTGAAAGTTATGATTGGGTGCGTGTTGGTGAGTATGAACGTTAGATGAGTAGGTTGGGATGTGTCCCCCAGCCATTTGTGTCGTTATTTGGGGAATGTGATGACCATGAAGGTTATGATGCGTTAACGGTGCCATGGGTTGTGTTACTTGGCCACCTTGTTCGAATTGTTGGGTTTGCACAAGGGGAATGTTTGTATTTGTACCTTGGGAGGCAATGACATGTGACTGTGTTGTCGTGTTAACGTTTGGTTGTTGTCCTTGGATAAAAATGTGTCCCTTGCCCCCTCCCAAAGGATTTTGTGAAATACCACCGAGCAGATATGTCGAAGGTGTACTCATGGTAGTAGATGTAGCTATCAAGGGGGGGTTGTTATGACTTGATGATGCCCCCATGGCATTTATCGTAGTGGTAAAGAGAGGATTGGAGTAATTTTCCCATATTGTTGAGGAGCCAAGAGTGGTTCCAGCTGATTGGGATAGTGTCATGGATGTTGTGGGCATTGTGGATGATTGTAATCCTCCAATAGATGTAGTATTTATTGTGTTGGAGGTGTTTGGGATGTTGGAGGTAGCATGCACTGTCGTTGTGGTGTCAAAGAAGGTATTGCTCATAGTGTTTAGAGGTTGACCACTATGTGATATGTTATGCATGTTGTTGTCATTAGGGTCTGGAGGTGTCGATTTTATCGTGGTAATGTCGAATCCTTGGGGTAATTTGGCTCCTTGACTCAAGAGTATGGCCAAGTATCTATCTCTGTCATAAAGGACCATTGTTTCAACAAATTGAGAGGCCTCTGGGTCCTGTGCTGCTACCTCTAAGTTTTCTTTGAGTATTTGACCGTACTCATCTTTATGCAAGAATGGTTCAAATGGACTATTTGATGAGTGTGGTTTCATCATTAGAGGTTGATTGTTTGTTTTGCTAAATGGATCATCAAAGGTCGAGTTTGGGTCATACGTTAGATTGTTGATAGTGGACGTGGGGTCTTACCGAGGATTTTCCATTTGTCTTTGTTGTTTTTGAAGTCTAGTTTCCACCATAAATGAGATTGCTCAAATGAAAAGGAATGACAACTAAATGTAGTGATGATGCTATGCAAGGTCTAAATTTTAAATGATGACTAGGATGACTAATGTTTTTTGGATTTTTGTGAATAGGATATGCAATGTGAAAACTTAAAATGCAATTTAAGACAAGGGTACCTAAGCACTTCTAAGCTCAAACTTTGTTTTCGATTTTGGTTACTAGAGGACTTTGTTGAAAATGACAAGGTGACAAGGTCGATATGACTAGTGAATTTTCCTAACTAGACTTTTGAGTTGGAAAATTTCACAAAAGAGGACAATGACTAAAAAAGGGGTTTGATAACTTAGTCCAAAAGAGCCTAGTTTCGAAAACAATGATGTTGCAAATTGTGCTGAGATTTACCTAATCCTAAAGATGCAAAAATGTGAACCTAGGGACAACCTAATGTCGAATGTATGCAACTAAAAAATAATGAAGGATGAAACCTATGGTGATGAATGCAAACTAATGGTCAAGACTTTGAGCAATTTCAAGTTTGGTTTCTGACAGAATCTTCTTGGAAACAGTGTTTGACAAATTATTGACAAGATGAAGACTTCAGATTTGACTTTGTATGAAGTTTTAAAATGTGACAGGCAGATGCATCATTTGAGGTGTCAGTTGCATCTCCGTTTTACAAATGCAGCTCAAAATTAGACAAATGCATCTTAGTTTAGCATATGCGACTCGATGACAGTCAGTTGCATCACAGTTTTGTGAATGCGGCTCAAATTGAGCAAATGCGGCTTAGAGTCACACAAGTGCGACTCGGTTTAGCAGATGCGACTCGATGACAGTTAGTTGCATCACGACGCATGCATATGTGGTATTTGAAAGGTCGAATGCGATTGAACAGAGTGATTGTGATTCAGAAAGTTAAATGCAGTTTGATAGATGTGACATAGTTTGTAAAAAAAAAGTTTGTCTTGTCATTTTTGATGGAAAATTTGATCTGTTTGATATTGAGTGTTTTGTTTGGAGTTGTAAGTGTGATAAGTGCAGAAAGCACTTAACAAGCATAGTGCTTTAAAAGTAACCAAACACACATCAGATAAGCACAATCCTAGGTTAGGCCATGATAGTATTCGCTAGATTCCATGTGGGTTTCCCCAACCGCATATTTGTAGCATGTGAATTCAGAAGCTTGGCTGCACGGGCTCCCCCTTACAGTGCACTCTCTTCTCAAACCATCCAAGCTTCCAACCCCTATGAAACTCCCATGGCGAGCTAATCACTTCTACCACAAACTATGAAAGTGTGGATGCTTTCACACCGACCGGTGCTGCACTAGCAAATAGAGGGTTTTTGGCTTACTACACAAAAAAATTTAGTTCGGGACCCCCATTTGAGTGGCCATACATGGGGCAAGAGATTAATCACCATTAAGGTGGCACTCTAGCCTGAAGAGGTTAAGCTCAACAGGGTTTAAGGGAGTAATACTCTGTCCGTATGACACATTCGCACTCGCAATCTTAGGTTTTCCCTTAATATTTACATTTATATACTGATCAGGGGTAGCTTGGCTTTAGCTCCGTTGCTGGTTTGAGTTGCATTGGGGTGATGAAATCCCTAGGTAGGCCCAATTTCTAGAGTTAGTAATCGTTTCTCTTACACCTAGGATCGCTTGAAAGTGCAAGGGGAGAGGATACTCCAATTACTAAGTCAGGGTAATAACAGATAAAAATGGGTCTGGTTTTCTGATCACCAGGTTTTCACCAAGTGAGAGCATACTCACCTACCATTTTACAAACACAGTCAAGCAAAGCAGACATGAATGTTCTTTTTATGTGCACCAAAATTAAATGTTTGCTAATCTATGAAAAAAAAAAAAGCACAATGTTTGTTTTATTCCATCTTCGACATTTGAATCTGCAGACAAAAGATTAGTAGTTTCTTTATGAAATGATCTTCGACACATGAATAGTAACTGCCACACGCTGCAAACAAAGATTAGTAACACAAAACTCTAAGCTAGCTAACATGCAGAAATGAAAAACCAAGAAATCATAAGACCATAAAAACCAAAAAAAAATAGAAACCAGAAAACCCTAAAACCCGAAAACTAGAATGCTAAAAATGAAAGAAAATCTTCACCAGTCGAATGCGGCTGAATATGTCAAATGCAGCTTTCCAGATCTCGATTGTGGCTTGTCAGAGCGATTGCGGATTTTCTGTTGATGAATGCATCACGACACATCAGATGCATCGCGATTTTTTTAAAAAGGCAGTTGCATCGCTCCGTACCTGTACCTGCAAAACAGTAGAAAACACAAAAACCATACGGAAATAACAAAAAAAATTAGAATCGGGTTCACCAATGTAACTGATGGTAAAATTTAGGTTAGATCAATAAAGCATATGAATCATAAATGACAATAAACCCAAAGTAATTACAAAACACAATGGAAGCAAATGAAAGAACGATTATACCTGATCGCCAAGACCTCCATGATTTACTTTTGTAACACCTTCTTACTTAGTGGATGATGCTTTTTCCCTCAGATTCGTTGTGCAAGCAATCTGCAAATGCCTAAGTCCTACAACAAGCCTTGAAGGATTTGCATAAAATGTCTAAAGCCTATGCCTATGACTATGATTGACAATGCCTAAACATGCTAAGATTTGATCAAATGAAAATAATAATTCTAATGAGAAGCCTAAGAGTGCAAGTGCAAGAGTATAATGCCTATAATATGTGTGTGTGTGTGTACCTGAAAAGTGAGAGGAAAATGGCATTTTATAGAAAATGTCATTTTGAATGGACGGGTGAGATTAATTCATGACGAGAACCTAAAATGAGAGGTCCAAATTAAATCTGAGAATCCCTAATTAGGGTTAGGGAAAATTCATTAATCAAACGACCAAAATAATATCTTAGATAATTGGATTGACGGTGGAGAATAAATGGGATAAATTAATTAGAAAATAAAGATTTTCGAAAATCAAGAAGATAAAGACTGCCTGATTTGTGAGATTCGAAAAATCAAGAAGATAAGAGTTGGACTGAAGATCAGATTTGGAAAATCAAGAATCTGCCCGATTACTTGATTTTTGGAAGATTAGTTACCATTTTGAATTAAATTAATTCAAAATAATGATTTTGTGAGACAATAAATAATATTTTTTAGATTATTTACCAAAATGGATTGTCAGTTAAGAAAGTGATGACATTTTAAATAATTTCATTTATTTAAAATGAGAGGAATATTAATTTTGACAATTAAATAATTAAATATAATTATTTAATTTAGCAGATAAGATTAATTAATTAAATAAATTAATCAATTCATTTAATTATGACAGCTAGAGACATATTAAATAAATAAATAAAAACTTATTTATTTAATAATCAGGAAGAAATATATGACAAAGGGTAATTAAATAAATTAAGAAATTTATTTAATTAAAGGAAGACTTAGACAATTAATGATGTATTTAATAAATAAATAAAATTTATTTATTTAATAATCATGAAGAATACAAAGACATGAATTAATTAAATAATTATGAATTATTTAATCAATAGTCGAATGTGGACCAAGGACATAATTAAATGTCTTAATTATGCTAGGACGAAATTCATAAAAATGAAGCTTGCAGGCCTAGGTCATTTTTAGGTGTCTACAATGTTCACCGTAAACAACATAACTTTTTTATATGAAGGATAAATTTTTTTTTTGAATTTAGATTTATAACTATGATATCTAGCACATTCATTTGGTTTCATAGTGTTTTATTGAATATTTTTTCTTAATTAAGTTTTGAAGTCAAACTAATTACAATTTAGACATAGGCGGACCATATACAACATAACTGTTTTTGTATGTATCGAAATTCAATTTTTTTTTGTTGGATCAAGGACATGAATACCTAGCATAAACATATTTTTAAGAATTTTTTTTGGTAATCTACTATTTTTCCATATGTGCAAAACAAAGAGCTTGATTATCAGTGAAAAACCTACATTCACAAGAAATAAGCAATAAATATAATAATTAAATTAAATATATTTAAAATTATACTTTTTGGGAACCTTATAATAAGGACTACATACTTACAAAAAATAAATTTTAAATAAATTCATTTGATCTCCCAAAGGGTAAATCAAAAGTGGTTTTTTATTAGCATTTTGATAGATGTAAAGGAGACTTCGTTATAGGTATGGTTCTATCCAAGGGGGTTTGATATAAGGTGGTTTGATCAAAACCTCTTCAATTGGAATCCTTTAAATAGAACATTTCAAGGCTTAAATAATTATATTTTCTAAAAATATGTGATTTTAGAAAAAATCAGGATGTCTCAAAAAGTGTAAACCACTATTGTGGGATCACCCCAACATAATTTGAATTTGCATGTTTGAGGTGAATATCCGACCTTGGAGAAAGGTTTCAAGGTTGAAGAAAATGTAAATAAGAGTTGAGTTTTTGAGGGAGTGTGTGTGTGTGAAGATAGACAAGTGTGATGTAAATTATAAAATTATAGAGTGTGAATTTGAGAAGTGTAATGTGAGCATTCATGTGTTATATAGTTGTCCAATTGTAGTGAGCAGAAGTTGTCTACAATTCATCAGTTAGACTACAAAGGTGTTGGTGATATTGTGGTGGATTTTCTGTTGCATTGAGATTTTTCTCTCTGTGTAACATTCCTTCTTTATCTTCTTTTCTATTCTGGCAATAAGACTTCAGCAATGAGCCTTTCTTTTTCTAGGCAGTGATCCCTTCACTATGCTTCAATATAGGTCAATATGCTTCAATATTTCCATGCAAAGTTGTGAGTGATAAAAATAAGGAAACAGAGTTAAGATGATTAAGAAAAGCTACTATGTTAAAGAAGATGCTAGTATTTCTAATTATGATAATGATGATTGCAGTGAATGCTTGTTTATGGCTTTAAAAGATGAAACCAATTCTACTAACTTTGAGAGATGTGTGAAGGAAATCCCTCTAATGACAATGGATAAGACTGAAGGTACTTTGGTATCTACTTTTCACGCTAGACAAGATACGAACTATTGGATAATTGATAGTGGATGCTCTAATCATATGACCAGTGACAAGAGTAAGTTTGTTAAACTAAAAAATTATGATGGAGGAATCGTTAGATTTGGCGATGATTCAGGTGCTAAGATATGTGGAATAAGTTCAATCAGTTTTGATGGAAATAATAATACTAATGATGTTTACTATGTTAAGGGTTTGAGGCATAACCTCTTGAGTGTTGAAAAAATGTGTAGCAAAGGATACAATTTTATGTTTCAGGATAATGGATGTGAGATCAAAAAGGGTCTAGAACTATGATTTCTACTAGAAGAAGGATAGATGGAAATCTTTATTAGCTTAAGTGTGTTAATGGTCATTGTTTTATGACTTAGATTAATGAAGGATGGCGATGAAAAAGGAGGATGTGTCTCATCAATTTTGATAACCTAGTAAGAATCAGTTCAACTCAGGTTGTGAGAGATCTACTAAATATTACAAAGCCTATCAATGTTGTTTGCAAAGATTGTTAGACTGGAAAGAAAATAATAATAAGTTTCAAAGGTAAGGAAAATTCTACTACTAGATTGTTGGAGTTGGTGCATATGTATCTTTGTGGTCCTGCAAGAGTAAGAATTCTTCAAGGTGATGAGTATTTCATGCTTTTGATTGATGATTATTCTAGAATGACATGGGTTACCTTTCTTAAAGAAAAGTTTAAAGCTCTAAATAAGTTCAAAGCATCTAAAGTTATGGTTGAGAATGAAATGAATATGAAGATAAAATATTTGAGGTTTGACAGAGGTGGAGAGTTCACCTCCAATGAATTTAATATGTTTTGTGAGAATCATGGCATAAAGAGGCACTTTTCTACCCCTAGGACTCCTTAACAAAATGGAGTGGTTGAAAAGAAAAATAGGATTGTTTAAGAAGTTGCAAGGAATATGATGAAAGAAGAAAATCTATCAAAACACTACTAGAAAAAAAAATCATACTATTGTTTATATACTTAATAGAGTTCAAGCTAAAGCAAACAACACAATGACTCCTCGTGAGCTATGGTATGGAAGGATTGTCGTAGTCAAGTACATCAGAAGAGATGAAGAAAGCTTAGGAAAGTTTGATGCAAGGTTTGATGAAGGTATATTCCTTGGATACTGAGCTACTAAAAACAAAGCTTATAGATGCTACAGCAAGAGATTGAGAAAGATTATTAAGAGTGCAAGTGTTAAAGTTGATGAAGATTTTCAAAATAATTTAATTGTGTTAGGTGGATATGAGTCAGACGAGCCTTCTTATAGAGAAGAAGAAAAATATAAGGAAAAGGAAGTGCAGATTGAAGAGGAAGAAGCTTCGAAAAAGACCCCTAGAACCCCTAAGTATGTGCAGAAGAATCATTCTAAAGAACAAATCATTGTAGACAAAATAAAAGGTGTATTGACAAGAAGAAAAGTTGTTAAAGAAGAGGTAAATCTATGTTTACTTTCTAAAGTTGAACCTAAATCAGTGATTGAAGCATACAAAGATGAACATTGGATAAAAGCTATGGAAGAAGAACTACTATAGATTGAGAAGATTCAAACTTGGGAACTTTTCCAAAGACTGACAAATAAAAATATAATTGGAACTAATTTTCGTGTTTAGAAACAAACTGAATGAGAATGGAGAAGTTGTAAGATGAAAGGCAATACTTATATGTAATTGCTACTCACAAGTTGAAGGGATAGACTTTGAGGAAACATTTTCTCCAGTGGCAAGAATGGAGGCTATCAGGATGTTTTTGGCTTTTTAATCACATAAAGACTTTAAAATTTATCGAATGGATGTGAAGTCTGATTTATTGAATGGAGAATTGGAAGAAGAGGTATACATGGAACAACCAAAAGGATTCAGTTATCAAACAAACCAAATATGGTCTGCAAATTGAAGAAGGAATTGTATGGATTGAAGAAAGCTCTCAAAGCTTGGTATGAAAGGTTATAGAAATTTAATACAAGGATTTAATAAAGGTACCACACATAGTAATCATTACTTTAAAGTTGGAAAAGATCAAATTTTTATTGTGGTTGTATATGCTGATGATATAATCTTTGGAGGAAATGAAGAGATGTGTAAGAAATTAATAGAAGAGATATAGAATGATTTTGAGATGTCTATGTTTGGGGAGATTAATTTCTTCCTTGGGCTACAAATCAATCAAATAGATAAAGGAATTTTCATTTCATAATCAAAGTATGTCAAAGAAATGTTGAAGAAGTTTGGAATGGAATATTCTAAATTGGTATGTACCCCTATGGTTACTGGTTGCAAACTAAGAAAGAAAGATGAATCCCTTAAGGTTGATCAAAGTAAGTACAGATCAATGATTGGAGGACTACTATACCTAATTGCTACTAGATCAGATATGATGCATATAGTTTGTCTTGTGGCTATATTTCAAGAAGATCCGAGAGAGTTACATGTTGTACTAGTGAAGAGGATATTCAAATACTTGAAGGGCACTCCATATCATGGTTTATGGTATCCAAAGGATACTAATTTCACCTTAAGTGCTTACACAGATGTATATTGGGCTGGTTGTGTAGATGACAGGAAAATTACAAGTGGTGTTGCATTCTTTCTTAGATGTAGATTGGTATCATGGCTAAGCAAGAAACAAGATTCAATTTATTTATCTACTATAGAGGCTAAGTATATTACTATAAGAGAGGGAGACCAACCACGTTAAGGCTCTAGGTCACAAAGAACTGAGACTAAAGGGCTGCCCTAACTTACCTCACTCTAAAAGATGTATTGGGAAAAGGATCAAGAATGATGATCACTATAACATACTTCTAATACCCTGTTAGCTCTCAAAAACGTAGGTAAAGGATACCTCAAGAGGCTGCCAATCTCTTGATATGTTTTAGGGTAACAGACAAGGTTTTAGTGGCTTAAACCTTCTACTCTTCAAGTGCTACTAAACCTAGGTGGGTGTACATACATGAATTTTGCATACTTGACCTTTTATCTTCTCTCATATAGTGATTTGTCCACGATGGCAGATGAAAAATGAACAAATAAAAAAAAAATTGGTATAAATTGTATAGCAATATTCAATTCTAAATCCTAATGTACTCAATTAACAAATGTAAAAAGGATTGAATAAAACTAAATGATAAAACATAGAGACCAGTGCCTTATTGGGTATGCGGAGTAAAGAGAAATTTGAAACAAATACTCCGTTCTGGAAGACATTCAAGTTGTTTAGCATTTGATTTAATTTATAACTGGTATAAACATGCAAGGTTATGATTATTGAGTTCTTCTTACTGATCCAATTGACATTCTCTAATTACTATGATCAATCTAAAGGATTTAATCTTTACTGGAAAGAACCAATCAATTGACCATACAGATGCAACAAATGTGCACCGACAAACTAGATATAATCTTGTTACACCAATTCAAATAACCAGAAAACACCATACTGGAGACAACTTCAATAATACTTTCAACGAACACCATGAACAACTGATACCAAAAACAACTGCACCATATTATTAGATTTTAATTGATATCTCCATGATTTAAAACATGCAACATAGTCTCATATTGGAAAAACATTGTATTACCTTGTATATTTTCTGCCCTATCTACTCTAATCCATCCCTTTTTTACAATTGAGAATGAACATTTATACATTGGCCACCGAAGAGACACAACGCTTCGCATTCACAAGTCAGCAAGCAACTGTTCAAATTTGGGCTTTTGCTAATCATTCATTGAAGACATTCACTGAGACATCCAGTAAGTATGTTGAAGGCAATTGTATCGCTATTATCCTGTACTCTTTGTGTTTTTGTTTCACTATGACATCTTACTGTCGGAGAAATATCATATCGATCTCAATATGTTTCACCAAGAGCCCTTAATGCTTTCCCAATCACCAAGACATAAGAATTTTCTTACTAAGACATCCCCCAAATCCCATTTGCTTCACTGTAGCTCTGTAATGTCGAGAAGACCTTATATAGAATACCTTTTGTTTTACCGAAAGCCCACATGATACATATTGGTCGTTGTGACATAAGTTTTGTCTCGCCGACAAGCCTTTGCATCACCTGCTTTGCTGTGACTTATTGTTATCGAGGAGACCTTACATAGATCACTTTATGTTTCCCCGAGATGTTCCTTCATACATCATGAGTCGCTGAGACTTGAGAAAACTCTCACCAAAAAGCATCTCCCATTTGCTTTTGCCAAGACATTTTAAAATCGGGGAGAGGTCCCAAAGAAACCACTAAGTCACACCAAAAATCCCCTCTTCACTTTGTGTCGCTATGACTTATCGACATTCTCGTTGATGCACCAGTAGTCCAAATTACTTCGCTGTGACCACCTGATATCGGGGAGACTTCACATAGATTAGATTTTGTTTCACCGAAGGTCTTCTTATATCTCAAGTCGCTATGACATATTTTCTGTCATGCCAACATAATTTCCATTGCGTTCCATCGGCAAGACCCTAGGCACTTCGCCAAGATCACATACCGAAATCACATAAGTCTCACCGAGCCACCTTTTGTTATATTCACCTTTGCCAAGGAAACTAGATTTTCTCACCGATAGAGCTCTTGTGTGTATTATCGGAGAGACAAGACAACATCGGGGAGACCTCTCGAAGAAGTGATTATGTTACACCGAAGCACCGTGGACCCACACATGATCACTGAGACACCACCAACCTCTCACCAAAAACCTCTTGAAAGAAAACTTTATTCTTTGTCGGTGAGACATATAAACGTCACTATGAAATTTCACCGAAGACCCCTATGTTTGGCCAAAGTGATGCCCCAAATGTTGCTCGGCGAGACACCACAAATCTTATGCCGATAGAGACCAAATGTAATCCATCAGTGAGACCCTCCTATATTCACTAAGACCTTCCACCGAAAGCAACATGTTAGGTCAAAGTGAATCCTTTGTGCACATGGTCGGCAAGACATATACCCCATCGCTATGACCTCTCTTCGGAGACAAAGCTTCTCACTGAAAATTTATTTCTTGCACCGGTCGGCGACACATAATGAGTTTGGTAAAAGCTCACACCGAGGACCAATCTCATGCTGATATGTTCCTCCAAACGCGGATCAGGAAGACAAATTGAATTCGATGAAACATACTCCGAAGACCATTGGCACCTGCAGATATCTTCTGTCATCGAGATAGAGAAAAAATCTTGTTGATATGCCTGTAGGTGAAAACTAGTCATTGTGACAATACAAAGGTCTTGCCGATAGCCCTGCAACAGATATACATTAGCAGAAATACACAATGGGTCAGGGAGACCCAGATAGACTTACGCTAATATGGACCACAACGTGAAAAATGTATGACTCGATGGATGCTATGGGGTTAAATGGCCAAAATGTGAGCAAAAAGTGTTCAAGGAAGGACTTACTTGGAAAATGCAAGGGTATGAACCACATGAAAAATTATCAAAAATTTACAGTTCCAACACACCCTACTGATCTGGAATTTAGGTCTGGGCTAGGCGAGCTAGTTTTTTTAGTCGCTACTGTCTTAGACAGCTCTCTATCTTAGGATAGCAATGCAGTTCTAGGATGACAGTGTAGCGCTCTGGCATCTCTCAGGTGTGGTTGGCATCCGTACTATCAAAAAATAGTGAACACACTACAAACCACTAAAAAACTAACTAATAACCTTGCTAGTTGATTTTAATAGGAAAAAATAAAATAATAATATATAAGAAATAGAGACAAATATGATAAAGTAAATAAATAAAGGCTACGGTGGTGAATATGATCTCACAAAAACGCATGTTCACCAGCTAGCTCCCCACATACATTCACCTACACACACAAGAAGAGGGAAAAATTTGGGAGTTGTATAGGGGCCTACCTTAATTAAACCCCCATTTTGGTGTTTCTACCTCCACGGATAGCCAAATAGCAACAAAGTAGAAATATGTGATAAAGAAGAAAGAAGAGAATAAAAAACACTACAAAATAGTATTATGCTACTTCTATCAAATCACAAAGAAGAGGATTGAAACGTTACCACCTCCACCCAAAAGCTCACTAGCCAATAGAGGAGAAAACAAACTTGATATGTTCACCACAGTCACAATTATGATGAAGGGAGCTCTTGCAAGACCCCAATCCCATGCTGTCATGGCTTGCTTCACACTTGCAATGTGGAGTTCATGAAGCTTCAAGTGCTACTATAATGGAGTGTTGAAGTACTACCTAAGAGTGAAAATGAAGTGGAAAAATGATAAGAGAATGGATTGAAAACTTGAGATCAAAATGGAGTGAGAATGGATGATTTTGAAGGAAGAAAGAGGAAGAATAAGGCATTGTCGGGTCTGTTAATTGAAGAGGGATGTTAAAATTCATCACCAATCGAGAGAGTAATGCCTCTACTAACTTTAGACAAGGAATCTGTTAAGGATGGCAACATGCCACATAGACATTTGCACGTCGCACATGCGTCCCGAACAAAAAATATCTAACTGACACAACAAACAGATGCCAAGTGGAAGGAACGCAGTTGGGTGATGTGGAATTTTTCCTTCGGATTTAATTTTCTAAGGTGAGGGTACGTAAAAGGGGAATTTCCATAAGGGTTGAAAATTCATTCCTATACATTTTCCCCCCTTTAGCGAGCATGAGTACTAATGAGTGCTTCGGTAAAGTAGATCAAAG
Organism: Sequoia sempervirens; assembly: GCA_007258455.2. Taxonomy (NCBI): domain Eukaryota; kingdom Viridiplantae; phylum Streptophyta; class Pinopsida; order Cupressales; family Cupressaceae; genus Sequoia; species Sequoia sempervirens. The sequence continues at coordinate 351,037,356 of VDFB02193867.1, forward strand.
AGTTAGTAGGGTTAGAAATTTATACTTGAACCGTTGAGGAAGCAAACCATGATCTGGTAAACTCGAAAGTGCAGGATAGGCAAAGGACTCCATAGGTACTCTCCCTGAGGAGTTCTAAACAAAAGACACCATAGCCCTATAGAAATATGAAGCTGCGCAAAGTACACTGAAGGCCCTCAGACCAATGATGGACAAATCTTGCATGATGAAAGCATCTCACAGGCCCGCAGACCTACAAGGAGGCAACCCCCAATATCTCTCACATGCATGAAGCCTCGAGAAGAAAGTGTCTTATAGGCCCACAGACCTACAAGAAGGCAACCCCTAAGATCCCTCACATGAAGCAAGCCTAGATGAAAGCACCTTACAGGCTTGTAGACTTGCAAGGAGGTAAACCCCAAGATCTCTCACATGGAGTAAACCTAGATAAGCAAGTGCCTCACAAGCCCGTAGGCCTACAAGGAGGTAACCCCCAAGATCTCTCACATGGAGGAAACCCAGAGAAGGGGACTCCGTAGATTCAAAAAGTGGCTTCACAGGTGCACCTGCAAAGTGACATGTTAATCCGCAAATAAAATATGTCAGAAAACACAAAGCAGCCATGTAGGCAAGTGAGAGGATAGTTGCACACACCATCAACAAGTTGGAAATCTTTCAAAGGGGTCCCTCAGGAACTCGACATGCAGAAGGGGGTCCACTCAAGGGACACACTATTTGAAAGTGTAATCAAATATGTTTTTTCTCAAATGGATTCATCATCAAGAAATCCTTTCAAAAGATTATCACTTTATTAAGGAATTCAAAAGGAAGAAAATTACCCCTCACGAGGGGAAGGTTGACGCTTCTCCCACAGGAAAAAGTTACTCCCTCCTTGGAGGAAATTTTTCAAGCTCTTTCTTTACAAACCCATGCTGAACGAAACACATTATGTTAGGGGTCCAAATTGTAAATACGATTTTTAAAAAGTTTGCAAATATTTTTGATAAAGGATTTGTTAGCCACAAATTTTTTTTCTAAAAAAAATTAGGTTGACATTGTATCCCCCACTTAGGGTAGTGCATGTTGAACGTAGAGGTAAATGACAACCTAAGGAGAGAAAAGCAAGAATGAAAAAGAAAGAAGTCATGTTGTGGCCTACGGGACATAGTGAGATGTCACTATGGTGTTGTTGTCACGCACATTAGGGACAACACATAGACACCACAACATCACAACTCAAGCAAAGAAGAGAGAAAGATAGACGAAAAGTAAAAAGAGATAAAGACATCACAAAAAAATGGCACAGGGCGATCTAGTTTTGCAGGGTCATATCTGCTCATGCTTATATAAATAATAGGTAATCACGGTGCAAGGCGAAAGATCATCAATCCCCACCAGATTGGGAAGAATGCATGGAGAGAAAGTAAAAATTAAAAATTGGGTCAACATGGAAGGGGAGCATAAATGCCCCCAACACTTTGCATCATCCCCAATTTTTCAAAAATCAAGGCACAAACATGGAAGAATGATGATACATATAAAAGAAAGTGTATGACACAAAAATCGCTCATGTATCCAAGCACGAACAAGGGTGACAAGGGTCATCTAGGAACACATAACACAATCATAGTGGAACACATCACAATACTCACACTTTTAATCTAAATATAAAGAAGAGGCCTTCCCCCTAACACTCATCATCCAAGAGGTCCTCCACTTCCCAATCTAGATTATCATAAGGGGAAGACAGATGAAACTGCAATGGTAGAATATTAAGGGGAGGAGATTCCAACCCTCCCACAACAAGGGCTAAGGAAGAAGACCCCACAAGGTCTTCTCCACTAGGCTCTTGTGGAGCTATGGTCGAAGATTTTTTGAAGATTGCTGACAAGTCTGAGACTTCATCTAGAGAGTTAAACATGCACTTTATAAGAGTGTCATGTCATATCTCAATGGACAAAGAGGGTGGTGCCTAAGATTCACCACTAGGTTCACTGAGTGACTCGGGAGCGGTGACAAACTTAGGGTAAGCTAGGGCTTGCTCTGCCACTAGGATGGAACAAGCTAGCATAGGACCACCTTTCAAAGAAGGTGGTATCCTCTTATTCCCTCCATTTCTAGAGGGGCCAACCTCTACTTTTAGCTTAGTCGAGGAATGTGAACTCTCCACAAATGAGGCAAGAGGCACAAAGGAAGAGGAGGAGAAAACTATAGAAAATACCATCAAAGTATTTATCATATCCATAGGTTTTCGAAATGGTGGAATGTCCAAAAGGGACATCAATAGAGGTGGATCTATTGAAGGAGCGATAAAACCTGCACCTTTTGGGGTTAGGCACACTCACAATAGGAGCTGGAAGCGATGCTAGATTAGATTGAAAACAAGAAGAGGGGAGGAGAGAGGAGGACATAGCAGGAGGCCCTAAAATAGGGGCGATTTTCTCCTCTTCCACCTTTTGCAAAGTGACCTTCTCAGCCACCAGAGGCTTCTACTAATGCTTGTGCTCATGCGCACAGAAATTTCTATGACTCTTCAAGCTAGAGGTCGAGAGCTGCAAAGGGATGGAAGGCTCCTGCTCAGCCATAGGAGTGTTCACTACATTTATTTCTAGTGGAGGGATAGAATCTTGAATGAGAGCAAGAGGAGTAGGTTGAGAAACAGCAGGGGTAGTCAGCTCTAACACCTTGGAAACAGGCCTCTTCCCGTTTACTGCTTTGGGAGAAGAAGCGATAGGAAGCTGCAGAGGCTAAGACATAGAAGAATCCCTACAGGGACCTTTTCTCTTTCCATACAAGTAGTACCAAGGTCTAGGTGGTTGGTAGGGAGATATGATGTCCTAATCTTGGGTTTATGCCAAGCAGGCATCATTGGACTCAGTGGAAAACATCCAAGCATATTCATCGATAACTCTTCTCTGGAAAGAGGAGTGGATGAGGCATCCTAAGGAGAGGCAAGCTTCTCCTTTTCCTTTCAAGAAGAGTAAGCAATTGGCTGTTGTGCTACCAGAAGGGTCAATTTCGACTATCCCTTTCCCCCGGTCTTGAACTTCACATAGTTCTTGTAAAGTAGGTTCTTTCTTGGAGGGAGCAAACTAACTAGGGTGGGCCAAAAGTGATCCAAAGAATATCCCCCAAGGGATACCAATGGTTGGTATCCAGTATCATGCACCACATGCACAACACCTTCATGGGAGAATTTTGAACACTTATGAATAACAAAAGTGATTCCATTCATAGAAGCTAGCCAAGGTATGCCAAGCTTCAACCTGAACAAATATGACTCTGAAATAACATCAAAAATTGTATCTAGAGCCCTAGGTCCAACTAGGATGGGCAGAGTAATCGATCCATATGGTTTAAGACAAATACCATCGTGTGTGTGGATGGTAGACTCTGTTTCCTCGTACTTCTCTCTGCAATGAATTTAGCAATAGTTTTTCTTCTATAATGACATTCACTCGACTCGTGGGGTCAACTAAGACCCTTAGCACAATGTTGACATTGAGGCAAGCAGGAATGTGAAGGAAAGAAATTTTTTTGTTCAAGGGCATATCTTGTGAGGTGAAGGTTATATCTGATGAGTCGGTCACAGGTTGCACGGTAGGAGTAATCATAACCATGTTAATGCATGCCTTAGTTCAACTGATAGAATCAAATGGATCAAAAATTAAGTTAGCAGAATGCGATGGAAGTGGGTCTGTGTATATCTATAACTCACTATTCACTTTCACCTCTGATTTATTTTCATTTTTTTATTTCCATCGAGACGAATAGTACCATCATCAATGTGGTCTTGTATCTCATGACGTAAGGACATACAACATTCAATATCATGTTTGTTAACTCGATGGTACTAGTAGAAGGTATTTTCATCATGTCAACTAAGGTAAGGTTCCTTGAGAGGTATGGGGTTCTCCAATGTTATGATCTTATCCTTTAGCAATCTTTGTAAGATGCAAGAATAATATTTTGCTAACTTTGTGAACTTTCTATTGCGTCTGAGGTCATTATCATTCGTAGCGATTACTACATTCATGATAGCCCTACCTTTCCCAAAGATTGATACAATGGATTTCCCTTTTGGATGGGAGTGCGAGGATGATCCTCCAAACTGGACTACCATCTATTGATATTCTTGTAGCATAGCACATAGATGCGCAAAAGAAGGGTACTTCATAAGGGTGAACTTTTCTTAGCAAGGTCTCTACAAGTTCCCTATGAATACCTTCTACACATCAGAATTGGGTAGCAGGTACGAGATCTATGAGAAAAGCGCTTGATATTGTGCTATAAAATCAATAATCTTCTCATTATCCCTTTGTTTGCATCGGACAAGATCTAAAAAGGTCATCTTCGGTCCAATGTTAGCTTGGAACTGTGGGAGAAATTGATTTGCAAGTTGGTCAAATGAGAAAATAGAATTGTCAAGTAAGGAATAGTACCATTCAAGTGATGTATTCTTAATAGATCGAAAGAATAATTTCACCATCAATGAATCATGATGGAAGAAGTATGTACATAGGGCATTAAAGGCAGACAAATGTGTTTGTAGTTCCCCTTTGCCACCATACTTCTTGAATTTGGGGATCTCCATTCCTTGTGGGAAGGGAGTGCTCAATATTGCTACTGACAATGGGCTATGTCAGAAGAAGGGTTGAAAGATAGGATGGGTAGACACTTGGGAGAGGCTCTCCAACTGGCTTTGCATCTTACTCATATTCTAAAGAAGAGTGTTCATAATAGGGTCTTGGGATGATAAAGGTCTAGTGGGACCTCCTCTAGAACCACCACCAGAGCCACCTTCAGAACCACCAATATGGCCACCACCAAAACCACTGTAAGAGCCACCACCACCAAGAAGGCCTCCACTGAGGCCACCTTTGCTTATGAAGCCACCACCATGGCCTCCACCGAAACGACCTCTTCCAATGCCACCCCTACTACCGAAGCCACCTCCAGTAGTAAAATCCCCACCACTCAACCCACCAAAGCCTCCACCACTAGAGGTGATAGGAGGGGTGGAACTAAATCCTAAGGGTACTCTATTTTCTTTGATAGTTTCGGATCTCTCATATGCAGAGGAGACATTGATCGAGAAGACAACGTCAGCCATATACACAAACATGGCAGACATTGACACCCCTAACTGTCTCTCACATTCTTCGAGAGTGGCCCTTGTATAACATTAGCATTGTTTGGAAGGGCACACACTTCAGTCAAACTAGAAAGATTATCTAGGATTTCTATGTCTTTTAGGTATTTTCCAACCATATACTTTATCTTGCTAATAACCTGAGCGGCTCTAGCCAACTTCAGGTCCTTTTCCAAGTGATTCTCCAAGTCACCCAGTCCTTTGCTAAGGACAAAGATATACTCTAAAGGAATATGAATGGATTCATGCTCATCCACTAATGATGGTATAGGAGATGAAGGAGGACTAGGGACGTGGTCGGTCTCATCGAAGACTCCTCCCTCACCCCTCGACAACTACTCCTGGGTAGACAAACCAATGGCAGATCCAACAAAAAGGCCTATAGAGAAACCAGTGGTGACCTTCATCTTTTCCATCAGAAGGTGTTGCACACTTCTCCTAACAATGTACCTAGAAGTTGTGGACTAGGTTGTGACGCTTATAAACCTTCACAACACTCAAACTACAATCACAAGGTACAAGGGAAAATCCTTAACACTGATGAATAGGCAGGCATTGGTTCATGTCAGGTTCACCAAAAATGTAAGTGGAGGACCAACCACATCAAGGCTCTAAGTCATGGAGATCTGAGAGCGGAGGGCTGCCCTAACTTACCTCCATCTAAAAGATGTTTTGGGATAAGGATTGACAATGATGAGCACTATAACATACTTCTACCACCCTACAGATCTTGAATTTAGGTTTGGGCTAAGCGAGCTAGTTTTTGGAGTCAATACTATGTCTCAGACAGCTCTCTATCTGAGGAAAATAGTGCGGTTCTAGGATGACAGTGCACATGCTAGCGTCCATATGGTCAGAAAATAGTAAACACACTACAAACTATGAGAAAACTAGCTAATAGCCTAGCTAGTTGATTTTAGCAGGAAAAAACATAATAATATATGAGAAATAGAGACGAATATGATAAATTAAAATAAATAAAGGCTAAGGTGACAAATATGATCTCACAAAAGCATTTGTTCACCAGCTAGCTCCCCATGTACGTTCACCTGTACACACATAAGAAGGGGGGAAATTGTTGGGGTTGTATAGGGTCCTACCTCAATCAGACCCCTGTTTTGGTGTTTCCACCTCCATGGAAAGCCAAATAGCAACGAAGTTGAAATATGTGATAAAGAAGACAGAAGAGAGAATAACAAACACTACAAAATAGTATTATGAATTGCTTCTATCAAATCACAAAGGAGAGGAGTAAAATATTACCACCTCCACCCAAAAGCTTAGTAGCCAATGGAGGAGAATACAAACTTGATATGTTCACCACAACTGCAACTGTGATGAAGGGAGGTCTCACAAGACCCCAAAACCACAGTGCTATGGGTTGCTTCACACTTGCAATGTGGAGTTGATGAAGCTTCAAGTGTTGTTGTAGTGGAGTGTTGAAGTGTTGCTTGAGAGTGAAAATGAAGTGGAAAAATGCTAAGAGATTGGATTGAATGCTTAGAGATAAAAAAAGGAGTGAGAATGGATATTTTGAAAGAATAATAAGGTATTTTTGGGTCGGTTGGTCAAAGGGGGATGTTACAATTCATCCCCAATCAAGAGTGTAACACTTCTTCTAACTTCATATGCAAAAATCCATCAAGGATGGTTGTGCACAATGCGGACATCTGCGCACTGCGTGTGCGTCCCTAACAAAAATTCTCTCACCGACACAACAGACAAATGCCAAGTGGAAGGAAGGCAGTTGGGTGATGTGGAATTTTACCTTCGGATTTGATTTTCTAAGGTGAGGGTATGTAAAAGGCGAATTTACATAAGGGGTACAAATTCACTCCTATACAATTATAGCAGTATCTTGTTGCACACATGTGTTATGGATGAGGAAAACATTAAAGGATATTAGAGTGGTGTATGATGAACCAATTTCTATCTTTTATGACAATACAAGTGCAATCAATATTTTGAAGAACCTGATAATGCATTCAAGAACAAAACATATTTCAATCAAATATCCTTTTTGAGAGAAAAGGTTGTGGAGAATGGAGTGAAGCTTGAATATGTACCTACAAAGGATCAAATTGTTGACATATTCACTAAGGATTTTCCTAAGGATACTTTTAAGTATCTCTAGGAGAAGTTGGGGGTTATTGCCCCTCTTTTCTTGAACTAGATACATAAGGAGATGCATCAGTCTAGTGGATTTAAAGATTCATTCTTTGGTATGGACTAATGTTGGTAGCTACCTCTAAGGGGGAGTAGGTAGTGGCTTTATTGGTTGTTGCAATCAGAAGAGTGTATGTTGTCATTGTGCAGTGGTAGCTGATTTGTTAGTTTGGTGTGTGCTCCTAACGGGGAGTATGCAGAGCAGTAAAGAAAAGAAAGTTGTAGAATAGTTGTGAGAAGTTTTGGCCAATGTCAAAGGAGGAGAATAAATGATGCAAATATTTTTTCCTTTGCCATTGCTTTCAAAGGGGAGAGAGATTCATGTGAAAAAGAACAAGTTATCATGGAGAGAAATTCATAAGTTAGTTAAAGGGAGAAAAATCCATAAAGAGAATAGATTGATGTCAAAGGGTAGAGTAAGTAATGGAGCAATATGTTGGTATTCAAAGTTGTTTCTTAGATGGTTTTTCACATCATGTGTTTCCATCAATGAGAAAGGGGGAGATTGTTGCAAGTATGAGCAATTGGCGTTGTCATTGATGTTAACAATCATATAGTGTCATTGGTATCAACTATATGAGATGGAAGGAAACTACTATTGAGAGAGTTTGTTAAAAGAGAATAAGCAGTTGGTGTTGTCTATGCTTTGATTAGTTCCATTATGGTTTCATTAATAAAGATATTGGTGTCAACCTCTAGTGTGCTTTGATAAGCTTCTGTCTATGAATGTATTGATGAGAATTTGTTGAAGATGATGAGGATGCATCTCTAGTGCTTGGTTTCCAAGTGCTTTTGAGAAAGTTTGATAAAAAAAGGGGAAACAGTGTGTTGCAATGGTATTCTATGTTGCAGAGTTGTGTTCTTGTGTTGCTCCGCATTTCTTCTAGGTTGAAGATTTTCTTATGCATTTTGGATATGTTGTCCATAGGTGCTCAAAGGTGTTATATCCAAAATTTGGTGTGTTGGATCATTGTGCAAAAGAAGTTGAGTTCACTAGTGTGTGAACTATATATTGCAGAGGTGTCTAGGAGAAATTTTATTGCTCTGCATTTTTTCGCAATTGTGTTCCAGGTCTTATGGATCTGAAGGATTGTTCAATCTTTCTTCAGTTGAAGTGGTTTGTGGTATGATGCTTTGGAAGTCAGTTTCTTAAGTTATAGTGTATGAAAGAAGTGTCTAGATGTACTAGGTGTATACATTCTTCAAGTGAAAATTTTTGTGAAGGAGTTTGTTGGATTTTAGGATGTTTTTGGAATATTATAGATTGTTTTCATGTGACATTTGTTGTTGGATCAAATGAAGTGTGTACTTAAAATTTTAATGGTGTTTACATGAGTATCAGTCAAACTTGGTGTTTACATTACTTGCAAAGGTGCTTCATTGTTTGTGGAAGCATGGTGTGGCATGTAAGGATGGATTTAGATCCTAGCTTTAAAGGAGTTTTGTGGTCCACCTTCATTCCTTTCCATCGCAAGAATTTTTTGGTGCCGACTAATTTAAAATTGCACATTTGAGGTGCATAGTTGACCTTGGAGAATGGTTTCAAGGTTTAAGATGGTATAAATAAGAGTTGAGTTGTTGAGGAAGTGTGTGTGAAAGAAGATAGACAAATGTGATCCAAATTGCAGAATTATAGAGTGTGAATTTGAGAAGTGCAGTGTGAGCGTTCATGTGTTAGATAGTTGGATGTAGTGAGCAAAGCGTGTCTATAATTCATCAGTTAGATTGTGAAGGTGTTAGTGACATTGTGGTGGATTCTCTGTTACATTGACATTGTTTTCTCTGTGTAACATTCCTTCTTTATCTTCTTTTCTATTCTACCAATGAGCCTTTGACAGTGAGCCTTTCTTTTTTTGGGTAATAAGCCTTTATAATTGGTATTGATATTACTTATACTGTGAGCTAATTCTCATTGTCTTTTTTTTCCATCTCGAGTTTTCCACATAAATCTGGTGTTCGTATGGTGTTAATTTGTTTAAGTTTCATTTATGTTCTTTTCATGTTAAATCATCATAAAAGATTAATGGTTAATTGAATGAATGTGGATCTGAATGTTTATGAGGGTTTTGAAGCTTTAAAGTACAACTAATTCACCCCCACTCTTAGTTGTCTTGTGCATTCAACAATAGCCCTACATGATTATGAAAATATGATCCTTCTTCAAAAGTTTTATTTCTATATGCCATTTTTGTGAAGAGTACAAAGAAAAATCCACTAATTGTCAAAGAAAACTCCATATCTCTCTCTAGCTACCATGTATTACGAATCCAATTTTCCAAGAAAGGAAAATTTGCTTTAAAACCCTTAAATTTATAAATCAAAACATATACTTTGATAAATAAAACACGTATTGCAATGATTTTTGGATTAATAATAACAATGTGTTGTTCCACACTCTTTTGCAAACACCCATTTGATTTTGAACTATACTTCATTTTTTTATCAATATTAGCATCATGTGAAGCTTGCATGAGAAAACTTACTACTACAAATTGAACCCTAATCTATTTGAATATCTTTAAATGGAAAAGGTAAGGGTCAACCTAGACCCCTCTAGATCCATCCATAAGTGATCCTACAAATGTCAATCAAACCAACTTTGGATTCTTCAATAAACACTTATGAAAAAGAAAGCACAAAGAATTCTAACCATTGAAAAAACCCCAAAATGGAACCACCCACACTCTAACACATGCAAATCACCATAGCTATGAACTTCGAACAATTGCAAATTCATAGATCACATATAAAGCATAGGGCTCACATGTAACATCATCCAAAAATGATGTGAATCAAAGCCAAACCATTGGTGTCAAGCTTGATCACAACCTCTCACTACCATCCACATTACTATTATCTATCCAGCCCTCAAAAAGTACATTTGATTATATTTATTAATTGAAATTCAAAGTACAATAGATTTTTTATTTTCAATTAATTAATAAATACCAGTGTTCCCCAAGGATGCGTCCTCACCCCCCAAAAAAAACTCTTGTTTCCTAGACGAGGACATCTAAAAGACTTGGGGACTTGGGGGAGACATCCCCCCACTAGTGACCACTAGCGCCACCATCCCACCACTAGTGTTGTTGTCTCCAAAATGCCGCTCGGACTTTGATGATGTTGGGTGTCCTCAAGACATCTAGGGGACTCCTAGTTGTCTCCAAGATGTATAATTCTTGTACTTATACATCTTTTTATAACTATATTTTCAAGTACTATATGTATTTCAGCACCCTGGTACCCCCACCACGTCCTCGCCGTCCCCCTGCCGCCCCCAAACTTAGACCCCGTCCCCACATCCACAAAACGCGTCCCCTGCGGTCCCCCAATCCCCATCCCCGAAACCCCTTGGAACACGGTAAATACAATCAAATATAGACGTTTCCATCCACACTTGCGCTCTTACTTTCTTTCGAGAGTTTCCTTCATTTTTAGTCAACAGTCAAAACTCGCCTAGATTTACCAGTAGTTTTATCCTATATAAGTTCGCCCATACTTCGAGAAGAACGTAAGCCAATAGAAATCCGTTTTCACATGAAATAATAAAGGCGGGAAGTTGGAACGCGCACATGACCAAGACTACAATAGAAATGTAAGAAGCCAAGAAAAAACACCCTACGATAAGTAACGAAAGAGCTGCAGGATTCAAACCCTGGTTAATACTTTCCGTTAAAAAAATGAGTGTGGAGAATTCGTTGTATAATCTGCCAGTGAATTTGATTTGATAAATGTGGAAAATTCGTGGATGTCCTCGGTGGCGGCCTATCTTCTAAACATTTTCTTTGTCGTTTCCAGGAACCCCTCCAACATCTGCAGTTTTTGTAGAATGCTATCTATTTATGCCTATTCCAATCCAATTCCTTTTGCCCTTCCCTGCACCAACAACATTTTTTTCACTCCTGCTTGGCATTAATTAATGGCATCCTCATTCTTATCTCACCGAAGAAATAAGGAGCATGATGCTTTCTCTGGAGTTGAACTTTGCAGCATACGGAGGAAAGTAGACGAATCTTCAAGATTGTTTGATGTTTTTATCAACCACAGGGGGCCTGATGTCAAACAAACCGTAGCCCTTCAGCTTTACAATTCTCTTACGGAGTTAGGAATACATGCATTTCTTGATTCGGAAGAGAAAGAACTAGGTGATTCATTTCCTTCAACTATTGAGAATGCCATCCACTCTGCTTCGGCTCATATCGCTATCTTCTCCAAAGGATATGCACAATCCCCATGGTGTTTGGCGGAGCTAGTTCTCATGTTACAAAGTAGAGCTAGGATCATTCCATTGTTTTACGGAGTCAAGCCTTCCGCTCTTCGCTTCGTAGGAAAGGGAGAGTATGCCAAAGCGTTCACAGAATATGAAGAGAAGAAGAGATATATGGAGAAGCTTAAGGAGTGGAAGGAAGCCCTCCAATCTGTTTCATTTCTTACAGGACACGAAATCAGCGGCGATTTCAAGTAAGATCTCTGGGTTTCTATTGTATTTGGTCATTATACATTGTTTTACTTTTTCTTGCACAAAATTTGTAGATTTTATGCAGCCAAATTTATTTTTCATTAAAATCTTCTTTTCCTTTGTAAAGTATCAGTGACTGCCAAAATATAGTGTCAGCTGTCCAAAAAGAAGTTCAAAGGAAAAAATCTCTACATGTTGCCAAATACCCGGTGGGACTTCACAAGCTTGTGAAAGATTTTGAAAGGCTGTGTCTTGATCAGCTTGTAGAAGACTTTGAAAAGAATTGCTGGACGAATGAAGGCTGCAAAGAAAAGGGTCAGATCGTCGGCATTTTTGGCATGGGTGGAGTGGGCAAAACAACTCTAGCCAAAGAGTTGTTCAACCGAAAGCACTCACAATATAGGCGAGAATGTTTTCTCTTCGATGTCCGGGAAGCTTATGCAAATAACAGTTTTCCTTCTTTACAAATGAAACTCCTCAAAGATCTATTCCAGAAAGATCGATTCAATTTTCAAAGTACAGAGGAAGGAAAAACTCGTATTGCAGATTGCATAGAAAGGAGCAAGCCGTTGAGTTTCCTAATTGTTCTAGATGATATTGATGGCGTGCAACAGTTAGATGCTCTACTCATCATGGAAATGCTAAAGAAGTCAGTTGATAGCCTGGTAATAGTTACAACCCGTGGTGTTGGTGTGCTTATTAACACAGGAATTACTTCTGCTTATAATCTAAAAGGGATGGATAGAGACGATGCAAAAGAGCTGTTTTGTTGGCATGCCTTCGGCCAACCCCATCCGGCTAAGGATTACGAAAATCTGGTTAATTCCTTCCTAGATGTTTGTGGAGGCTTGCCTCTGTCTCTTCAAGTTCTTGGTAGTCATGTTCATGGCACAGATCAGAATTATTGGAGCTTAGAATTGAACAAAGTTAGCAAGACGCTGCCTCGAGACATACATCAAAGACTTAGAATAAGCTTTGATGCATTGGACTACGAGCAACAACAGATTTTCATAGATATTGCATGTTTTTTTGTTGACAAATTGAAGAATATTGCCCTGCAAGTATGAGAGGCATCGGGATGGAGCGCTCAACATGCCCTGCAAACACTCAAAAACAAATATCTCGTTCAAGAAATAGGAGGAGAAATTTTTCGTGAAGGAGGAATTTTGAGAATGCATGACCATCTGCGCGACTTAGGAAGAGAAATTGCAAATGGACTGAGCCGTCCCTGTCGGTTGTGGCGTCCACAAGATCTTAAACATCTGGTATGTTTGTTCCTTTTCAGACTTTCTGCTTTATATCAAGTGATATTGTACATTTTTTAATTTCTTAATACAAGAAAAATGTTGGACTTGGGCTTGAATTAGATTTTGCACTTCAAACTGAAGAATTAGATCAGGGGCTTCTTGGTGGATTTGCAGCACTCAAAATTAAAGTATTAGTAGGCAGTTCATGACAATATCAACAATAATGTCATCATTCAAAGAAAATTTTAACTTCTCAACTTGAACTTTTAATGACTATAAAATCTTCCTTCATCAAAATTAATCTCTTAACACAATAATGTTATTAGTGTGAGGGTTAATCTTTACTTTATTCACTATAGTCAACAAATATGCATGACTCATTTTTTACATCAACCTTTTTGACAACATTTATCAACACATATTAGTCTACAACATGTGTCGCAGCTTTTCTGGACTTATTTGTAATGCCCATTGGGCTTATTAAGTATGTAGCTATCCTTTCTTGACTTTCAGGTTTTGCATTTAGTATTATGGTTGAGTTATTGGTCATTGTGGTTGTGTTCCATAACTCCTTTGTAAATCTGGAACTCTGCAATTTGTCCTTGCCTCTTCACCATTGTATGATTTGGGGTTTTTGTATGTTTATTTGTTTTGTGATCAGCGGATCAATTTGTTTGTTTATTTTGCCTTCATCTGGTATCAGAGCCAGCAGAGCAAGAGCCAAGTTGTTAGAAGATAAAAGATTTGAGATTGGATCAAAGGTTTGAAGATTTGTCCTAGTTTTCTCAGCCAAGCACGAAGGAGAAGAAAGGAAGGCACCAATCGGAGGATACTGTAGATCACTGCAAACATTGCCCAAGCTGCAGATCTGGAGACGTTGGTGTTTGAAGTCATAGCTGTCGAAGAAGAAAAGTTGCTGATTTGTTTACAAGCTGTTGTACATCCAAGGAGAATCGTTGTGTTGGAAAAAAGAAGATTGCTGAAAAAGACTGCTGCCATCAAAGGTTTTATTACTATTTTTTGTTTTGCATGAAATTAAAAAAGAACCACCTAGCCCAGCGTTGATTTGGCAAGGAGGAAGAGCAGCTTCCATGTATTATTTGTAGAAGATTATGTTCGTTGTGTAATCCATTGTTGTTTAGCAAGGAAGCCACCAAAAAGGAGTGCAGGCCAAAGAAAGTTGCATGTGAAATTAAATTCCACGAAAGGCTTTAAATTTTAAAGTCTTTTCAATATTAAATTCTTTAAAAAGTTACTTTTTAAAGTTTTAAGGAGCACGGTAAAACTTTTTTTTAAAGATTAGTTGAAATTTTTTTCACAAGAAAATGAATATTGTGTAATTAAGTGTATTATCGGTTGCAACCGACACTTAATCTAGGAAAATCAATATAATATAAAAAAAAAATTGCATGTGGGTCCTATTTGAAAGGACAGGGAGAGTATCCATTTGCAGAGATCTCTCTAAGTTTTTTGTGTTGAGCCGTTGACTTATTATGCACAGTACTCTTATGGAAAATATGGCAGGAAATGTTATGTCTAACTTTCTAATTCCTGTATTTGAAGGAGATAACTTTACATATTGGTGTACTAGGATGCAAACCTTACTCAAATCTAAAGATTTGTGGGAAATTGTACAAGTAGGGTATGTAGAACTAGATACAACTTCATTTAATGCATTAAATGATCAACAAAAAAGAGAATACAAAGCAAGTATAAAGAAGGATAATGAAGCCCTATTTTTTATTCAAGGTGCAATTTATCAAGCTATTTTTCCTAGGATAAGTGGTGCTATTCATTCTCAGCAAGCATGGAAAATATTGAATAATGCATATCAAGGTGTGTAAACTGCAAAATTACAGACAATGAGGAAAAATTTTGAGAACATAAAGATGACTACTAGTGAGTCTGTGAATGAATTTCTAACAAAGGTAGAAGGTCTAGTAAGTCAAATGAAAATTTTAGGGGAAGATGTAGATGACAAGCATGTCATTGAGAAAATTTTAAGGAGTTTAATTTCTAAATTTGATGGTGTGGTTTCTACAATTGAGATTCCAAAGATCTCACAACTATGCACATAGATGAACTAAGTGGAATATTGTTAACTGCTGAAGAAAGGATGAAAAGTAATGAAGAAGGTCTAGAACAAGCATTCTCCTCTAAGGTGAGCATAAGAGGAAAAAGAAACACATTTTTTAGGAATCAAAATAAAAATGAATACAAAGGTGAATCCAATAACTTTAGAGGAAAAGGTAATAATTTCAGAGGAAGAAGTAGCAACTTCAGAGGTACTGGAAGAGGAAGAGGTAGAAACAATGGGGGAGACTATGATAAAAAAAAATGTCCAATTCTTTCATTGCAACAAGTTTGGACACTATGCATCAGACTGTTGAAATAAACAAGGTGAAATAGAAAAAAGAAATGCTCATAGTATTGTTGAAAATAAACAAAATTTGTTTATGTCTTGCTTTAATGCAAATGCCAATGAAAATAATATTTGGTATATTGATTCTGGATGTTCTTCACATATGACATCTAATGAGCATTTATTTGTTAATTTGGATGAGAAACATTGAAGTACAATAGTACTAGGAGATAATCAATCTCATGGAAGCAAAGGAAAAGGTACAATTGCAATTACCACAAAATATGTTGAAGTTAAACATATCAATGAAACACTATTGGTCCCAGCACTAAAAAAGAATTTGTTGTCTGTTGGACAAATGCTAGAACAAAATTATCAAGTAACTTTTGATAAGAATGAGTGCATAATAAGAGACAAGTTAAAAAGGAATGCAATTGTTGCAAGAGCAAGGATGACAGGTGATAGGATGTTTCCTCTTCATTTCACTCATGGAAACCAAGCATTAAGGTCTAGTGAAATGAATGAAAGTAAAATTTGGCACTAAAGATACGGTCACCTTAGCTTTAGTGGGTTAATTTTACTAAAGAGATTCAAAATGGTTGAGGTTCTACCTTTCATTGAAAATACAAAAGAAGTGTGTGAAGAATGTGTTGTTGGAAAACAACACAGAGTTAGCTTTCCAATTGGTAAATACAGTAGAGCTAAGCAACATCTTGAGATAATCCATACGAATTTGTGTGGTCCTATGGAAACACCTTCTTTGAATAAATCTAAGTATTTTCTAGCTTTCATTGATGATTACTCAAGAAAAACTTGGGTATATTGTTTGGTTTCAAAATCATAAGTGTTTGAAAAATTTGTAGAATTCAAGAAGTTGGTTGAAAAACAAAGTGGTAAATACATCAAAGTGATAAGGTCAGACAATGGAGGTGAGTACAAATCAAATTAGTTTCTATATTTTTGCAAAAATCATGGAATCAAGAGAGAGTTCACTACTTCCTACACTCCACAACAAAATGGAGTTGCTGAAAGGAAGAATAGAACCATTGTTGAAATGGAAAGGAGTATGATGAAAGAGAAGAATTTAGATAAAATGTTTTGGGCAAAAGTAGTATGTACAACAGTGTATCTTCTAAATAGAAGTCCTATAAAAGCAGTTAAAGGAATGACTCCTGAACAAGCATGGTCTGGGATAAAGCCAAGTGTTAATCACTTAAGAGTATTTGGTTGTGTTGCTTATGCACACATACCAAAAGAAAAAAAGGTATAAGTTAGATGATAAAGGCCTCAAATGTATTTTTATTGGGTATGGATCTGAAAATAAAGCATATAGATTGTATGACCCAATAGGAAAGAAGCTTGTTATAAGTAGAGATGTGGTATTCAATGAAGCAACAGAATATAGCAAGGAAAATGAAACAAAGGGAAAAGAGATAATGATTGATGAAGTTGAAGAAGGAGAAGAAGAAGAAAATGAACCTGAGTCTTCTAGTATAGGAGCAAGAAGTTATCAAAAATATCAAAGAACAGAAAAGAATCATCCATCAACTCTTATGTTGGATTCAAATTTTGAGAAAATGACAACAAGATCACAAACAAAAGTGAATTATGCTTTGATGACTCAAATCATGGAAATTAATGAACCACAAACATTTGAACAAGCTCAAGAAAAAGAAGAATGGGTTGAAGCAATGCATAGTGAGATAGAAACAATTAAAAGGAATGACACATGGGATTTGGTTCAGCTACCTCCTGGTAAGGAAATTGTTGGTACAAGATGGGTGTATAAAACTAAGTATAAATCTAATGGAAGCATTGATAAGCATAAGGCTAGATTGGTAGCCAAAGGATACACTCAACAGGAAGGTATTGATTACACTGAAACATTTGCACCTGTAGCACGCATGGATACTATCAAATTGGTTTTGGCTTTGGCAGCTCAGCAGAGTTGGATTGTTTATTAAATGGATGTAAAGAGTGCTTTTTTGAATGGATATATTGATGAGGAAGTGTATGTTTCTCAACCTAGAGGTTTTGAAATACCCTCTAAAGCGCATTATGTTTACAGATTAAAGAAGGCCTTGTATGGTCTTAAGCAAGCACCAAGAGCATGGTATTCAAGGATAGACTCATACCTACAGCAGAAAGGTTTCTTAAGAAGTCAATCAAATCCAAATATTTATATTAGAAGCTCAGATAAGGATATTTTTATCTTAGTTCTCTATGTTGATGATCTTATCTACATTGGGAACAATTTAGCTTTATTTGCAGAGTTTAGAGCGGCTATGGTTGTTGAATTTGAGATGATAGATTTGGGACAGATGCACTATTTTCTTAGTATAGAAGTATGGCAAAACAAAGATGAAATATTCATGTCTCAAAAAAAATATGCTTCAAACATCCTACAAAAATTTTAGATGAATAGTTTCAAACCAGCTGCAACACCTATTGAAGTTGGACTTAAATTATTTAGCTTAGATGTGTCAGATCTAGTGGACCCTACTCTATATAGATAGTTGATTGGTAGTTTGATCTACTTAACTACTACTCGACCAGATATCACATATGCAGTGAGCTTGGTATCTAGGTTCATGTCAGAACCTAAGCAAACACATTGGAATGCAACTAAGAGGATTCTTAGATATGTCAGAGGGACATTGAGTTATGGTCTTAGATTTCAACATTCAAAGGATAGCAAGTTGATTGGCTATACAGATTCAGATTTGCCAGGTTCCATAGATGATCAAAAGTCTACTTCTGGTTATACTTTTAGTCTTGGTTCTGTAGTTTTCTCTTGGAAGTCCAAGAAATAACCAATTGTCTCACTTTCTACAGCAGAGGCCGAGTATAAAGCCGCAACATCAGCAGCATGCCAAACAGTGTGGTTGAGACGACTATTGGAGGATTTGCACCAGATACAAAATGGACCTATTTTGTTGTACTGTGACAACAAGAGTGCTATACAAATGACTAAGAATCTAGTGTTTCATAGCAGGACCAAACATATTGAGATTCAACATCACTTCATCAGAGAGTTGGTTCAACAGGGATTGATTAAGATTGTGTACTGTAGTACCGAAGATCAGCTAGTAGATATTTTCACGAAGTCTCTAGCTCATGAAAGGTTCCAGAAACTTAGATATCTACTTCATGTTCTTCCCAATGGTCATTATGGGGGAGAATGACAACATTTATCAACACATAGTAGTCTACAACATGTGTCGCAGCTTTTCTTGACTTATTTGTAATGCCCATTGGGCTTATTAAGTATGTAGCTATCCTTTCTTGACTTTCAGGTTTTGCATTTAGTATTATGGTTGAGTTATTGGTCATTGTGGTTGTGTGCCATAACTCCTTTGTAAATCTGGAACTCTATATATTGATGCCCTGCCTCTTCTTCTCTAAGGAAATTTGGGGTTTTTGTATGTTTGCTTGTTTTGTGATCAGCAGATCACTTTGTTTGTTTATCTTTCCTTCACTTTTTTCTATTTTGATCAACTATATGAATATAGGCTAAACAACTAAAAACTCTAAAGTGATGTACATTAGGTTTTTTCTCATACCAAGCTTCATAAGGAGTCATCATATCAAGTGCATAAACAAGACTTTGATTAAGAATGTATGTTACTGTACCAACTACATCATCCCAAAAATAATTGCTTAGTCCCTTGGTCTGCAACATTGTCCTTGCCATTTTCACCATTGTATGATTTTTTCCTTTCAGCTACCCTATTTTGTTGAGGTGTGTAAATAGTGGTGAGTTGTCTTTTGATACTATTTATATCAAAAAATTATGAAAATCTCTTAAAGAAAATTTTCCTCTACAATCAGTTCTTAAACATTGATTTTGGAACCTTTTCATTTTAGTCAAGGGCTTTAAACCTTTTGAAATATGATGACTTTCCCAAACTCTTTGTCTGCATAGGACTGGACAAATATCTAAGTGAACCAACTAAAGTGGATAATGAACACTCTATGCATTGCCTTTTGAAAATATCTCTCAAGTGCATGTTTTCCCATAGTGCCCCTTTCATAAACCTCCTTGTATTCTTAAACCTTAGGCAAACCATAAACCAAAGTTGTTGATGTGATAAATTTCAAACTATGAGAATTTAAATATCTATACCTAAGATACCACAACCAACTTTTGTCTTCATATGTAATATTGGCAAGATTGCTTTTATGTTCACCCAACATCAATAGAAACATCATATACTTTGGCATAGGCACAACTGTAACCACTCTATTACCTTGATTCTTATCACAATTGTATGTTGCTAATTTTCTAATACCACTTTATAATCTTCTAACACAATTTCCCAAAATAAATTATGCTTTAGTTGTGGAGTGTAATAAATATATTGAATACTTTTCATACCTTCCTTAGTACAGACTTTCATAGCTCCTTTGGCAACAACTTCCAATCATTTTTCATCACCAAGCTTAATCTTTGATTTGAAACTCTCATCAATTTTAGAAATAAAACTTTCATTCCCTAACATGTGGTTAGAGCACTCTAAATCTAAATACCAAACATCTTTGATACCATTTTCATCTTTTCCATAAGATAAAAAAAAATTACTTAGAGAAGTCTCATCATCATCTTGAGCATAATTGACACTTTTATTGTTATTACTAGATTTTAATCTACAATCCCTTTCAAAATGACTATATTTGCTACAATGATAACACTGGATATTTCTCTTATCAAATCTATTTCTACCTCTTCCTCTTGGACCACCTCTTCTTCCTCTATTTTCTCTTGAAGAATTCTTATTTAGACCTCTACCTTTGCCTTGATTGTTTTTGGTGCTAGTGCTAGCATCTTCATTCTTTGTAATCTGTAACTTGGAGGAAAAATATTTCTCATAAATTTCTCCAAATGAATCTCTTAATCTTTCCTCATGCGACATAAAAGATCCAACAAGGTGATCAAACTAAAAGGTGGTCAAATCCTTACTTTCTTCAATGATGACGACAACATTATTCCGCCTTGATGTTAGAGACCTTCACACCTTTTTTTTATCACTTCATTGTTCATGATTTCTCCAAAATAGTCATTTTATTGACATCATCTTTTACTCTCACACAATAGTCACTCACACTTTTAGCTTCCTGCATTTTTCAAAATTTCAAACTCTCTTTTCAATGTCTACAACTTGTCAACTTTAATGTGATCACTACCTTGGTGAGCTTATTTTATCCTTAGTTTTCTTTGCACTTGCAATTCTTGGAATCATACTTTGACCTTAAGTTATTTGAATGTGAAATAAAGTGTGAGCATTCTCCTTCTTAGCATCTTTTTTAAGTGTTCTATCATTGATTTCAAGAGAATTTCAATCAATTGGCTCTTCATATCTTGTTTTTATAATCTCCCACAAATCTTTTCTTGTCAAAAATTCATCATCTAAATGCACCATTAATCATAATCACTTTCATTAAATTATGGAATTGACAAAGAGTTAGAATTTGACATGATTATCCTAATAAAATTAACCTACTTCATCTTGAACAAAATAACAACAATGATAATATCAATAGTGATAAATACATTCCCTTACAACTGTAGCAATGCCAATAAGAATTAATGAAGATTTCACACAAAAAAAAATACATTGTTTTTATTGTTTTGAAAAAAACAAAGCAGCTTCAAGAACAACCTTCAATATATTGTTTCATAACATCGAAAAACATTCAGAAAAAAAAAAAAAAAAAAATCATAATAAACTATTTTCAATAAGTCCTTGGAAGCTTTCTAAACAACAAACTAAAACATACTAAAAAAAAAATTGAACTATGGCAATAAATGGCATGTAAACTCGCTGATGCACATAACGGTGAATTGCATGCAAACTAGCTTATTCGCATCAGTTACCAACAAAAAAATCTGAACTGCTTCTATGATTGCAGGAATCAAAAGGATTCCAAAACATCCTCTCCCAAACCAAAGGCAGATGCTTCAATTCATTTATTGACAAGTCCATCAATTGTCGAATTACATACCTTCTAGAGGAATCAAATTGTTAGAACAGGGGAGAGCAGAACAGAAACAGATTTGTATTAAACAAAATAAAACAATACATCGATTTACTGAGCTTCAGCTCATGCATTAAACACCAGACTAAACATAGGCTAATATCTTCTAACAGCGCTGCGGAGCTGGACTCTACTAGAGAGTGAAGAGCCCATTACATCTGCCTCTATTTATAGAGGGCTTAGAACTTTCTGGAATATGAAACAGTTAAATCATATGCAAATTGTGAGAACTCTCTAGAATAGACGATGGGGGAAGGTTCTACATAAGTTTGACCATGTGGGAGAAATTATTTCCCAACACAAATGTCATAGCCGATACGTGAATAGTTTTGTTGTGGCTTAAGATTGGGCATCAGAGTTGTCAGAATCGGCATCAGCCATGCTTTCCTTCATGGATTCCTCTTCAAAATTTGCAATGTCTAATGATCAACAATTTACACCTCGATACATTGTGGCGCAGCCAGGCAGAGGTATTGTGTTCTTCAATGAAAATTAAATTTCAATTAAGGGTAGTTTCTTTATTATTGTTAGCCATTTAATGTAAGTTAAAAACAAATTTATTTTGAGTCAGGTGCCCACTGTTGAAATTTTTAGAAATAATTGTATGTAAATATAATACATTTTTTAAATATAAATATTTATACAACTGACAAAAATCATTTCACATTCCATTTTCTAAGATGTTAGACGTATTTTATATAACTGGTTTTAACAACTTGCTCGACAAACACATTCATGTTTTCTAAAATTAGATCTTCTTATATTACAGCCAAGCATTCCTTCAGGGATTCCTCTTCGAAATTTGGGGTATCGAATAATCAGCAAACTATATCCCAAAACATTGTTGCAGAGCGACGTACAGGTATTATGTTCTCTAATGAAAATTAAATTTCCATTTAACGGTACTTTCATTGCTATTGCTAGCCATTAAATGTAAGTTTAAGACAAATTTATTTTGAGTTTCAGGGGCCCGGCCAATTGAAAGAGCTGCACATATCTTATTCTTCTTTCAATGAATTTTCAGATTTATCAGCAGTATCAAATAGTTTGGAAAAAATTAAAATTGACAGTTGTAATGCTCTGAAAACTATGTCAGTATTATCTGATCTTAAGAAGCTTATAGAATTGGAAATTTCTAACTGCTTAGATCTTCAAGAATTAAGTGTTCTACATTTGAACTGCCTGGAAAAAATTGTACTTCACAATTGTAATAGTCTGAAAACCGTGTCGGGAATATCTGATCTTAGAAAGCTTGTAGAATTGGACATTTATGAGTGTCCGGTATCTTAGCAGCTGCCTCTAGTGGGTCTGAACAACTTGAAACTTATCTCGGTTGATGATTTTTTCAAGCCAACATGTTTTGAGTTGGATGACTGCAGAAATTTGAAAACAATATCAGGAAATCTAAATCTCGAAAAGCTTGTAAGCATCAACATTCGTGACTATCCCAATCCTGAGCTGTTGCCTTCTCTTAAAGGTCCAAATGAACTGGAGACAATCACAATCGATGGATGTGGCAAGCTCAATCGTCTTAGCTTGTCCAGATGTCAAAATTTGAAAAGAGTAATGGGTAAATTTGATCCGGCAAAATTACTCATATGGGATTGTCCAGAGCTTGAGGTGTCGTCTTTTCTTCAAGACATAACTTGCCTAGAGACGATTACCGTTGATGGATGTGGGAAGCTCAGTTGTCTTCAGTTGACCAAATGTCAAAATTTGAAACAATTATGCGTATCGGATTGTCCAGGACTTGAAGAGTTGCTATGTTGCGCAAGTCAAACTTGCCTTGAGAACAAATGTTAGCATTTTCAGATGTCGGAAGCTCCAGAATATAACTTTGCCAACAGAACTTGTGGAACTCAGAATAGAAGAATGCAAAGAGCTGAAAACAGTGGTAACCAATTGTGATCGTGTTGAATGTCTGGATCCACAGGAGTTTTCAGGTGTTGCCCGACTGAGCTGTTTGAAGCGGATTAGAATTCAGGATTGTGACAAGTTGCAGACTATGCAAGGCTTTGATGAGTTGCATACAATGGAAAGTCTTCTGTTGTACAACTGTCCAGAGCTTGAAGAGCTGCAAAGTTCTCATGCACGTCAAACTTGCCTTGATAATATTAGCATAGTCAGATGTGGGAAGCTACAGAACATAACTTTGCCAACAGAACTTGTGAAACTCGTAATAGAAGGTTGCAGTGAACTGAAAACAATGGCAGCGATTTACAGTCATAGTGAATGTCTGAAGCTAGAAAAATTGTCATGTGTTGCCCGACCAAGTCGTCTGAAGTCTGTTATAAGTGAGACTGGTGACAAGCTGCAGACCATACAAGTCACTAATTACCTTGAGAAGATAACTATTAGTGGAAGTGGAAAGCTTACTATTGATGGATGTGGGAAGCTCAGTAGTCTTCAGTTGCTCAAATGTCAAGATTTGAAACAATTATGCATATCGGATTGTCCGGAGCTTGAAGAGTTGCCATTTTGTGCATGTCAAACTTGCCTTCAGAAGATAAGCATTTTTAGGAATGGAAGGATAGGAGAAAACGGAAAACACAGACATAAAATCTTATATTTATCATAACAAAAACATTACAATGATATTTTCTGAACTGCTGCTCATTCATAGACAAAATTTGGACGAACATTTCTTTCATCAAACTACTGCTTCTACTACTTGACTACCAGACATCAACACATTATCTTTCTCCTTACAGCTCTTGAGAGTCGGACTCCATTTGTGGGAGTAAAAATACAAAATGCCCAGATTCATCAATATATATAGAGCCTTCAACTACGAAAAAGCTTGCACAGCAAGAAAAGAGAATAAATAACATTAACTATACTTTTTGGTAACTTGACTTGCACTCCACGTAAAAACCCTTCGAATACAAAAGTGAGATTTGCCTTTAATGTTGGTGGAGATATGACTTTTGAATAGAGTATACGGTGCTGTCAAGAGCAACTGGCACATTTTCGAAAGTAGGTGTGATTATAATTTCCAACACTCCTCCTTAATCACAACTGCAAATTCTGATTTCTTTCTTGATCTTTTTCACTGATGCAACTACAATCTTCAATCTTTAACTTTTAAGAATCAAACCTAGGAAATCCCATTTTACTGTTGGGATGCTCTACCCATAAGCTCTGGCCCTTTTTAGCAACCAGTCCATCATTGGTTAGGTGTGATGTACTTGTTTTATCTACACCTCCCATAGAGTCACACAGCTAGTGCTCGGGGTTCCTAGCATAACTTGGCTTTGTTGACCTTATTCACAAACCTTGCATACAAGTGGTTTTAGATGACCACAAACTATCATACTAGTGGTTTCAGATTACCACGAACTCACATACTAGTGGTTTCAGATTACCACGAACTCACATACTAGTGGTTTCAAATTACCACGAACTAACATGACGGTGAAGCAAATGCGTACTTGAAACTCAGACTAGTATCCTCCTCTGATTTTTTATTTCCTTGTCAACACCTCTCCCTACTTTGTTTTACAAACTTTAAATATGCCCTCAAACTGACTCTCTCTCAACTTAGACACATTTATAATTAATCCTCCCTCAGCTACGGTTGTATCTACAATGTCAACAAGCTATTTTTCTGTTAACACTATGACCTTTTGTAAGGCTGAGATTTGACTTCTTCACCTTTGTGGCTGAAATAAGATAGACTGAAAGTTGGGGTAGATTAACAGTGCTACAGACTGCCATGTTTAACTGAACTGAGATCTTCTTGACTAGACTCTTCTTCCTTCATTCATACGGTTGTTTTTTTCTATTATCATGATTCACTTTTTTACTTCATTAATGGAACAACACCCTCTTACCTTGCACTATGATCTGCATTTGCACTCCAGGTTCCATGTGATTGTTGTTGGATAGCAAAACAAAAAAAATCTATCCACTTGCAGGGTTGGCATCCTCCAATCAAACTGCATCGCCAGCTCCTTTGATGCTTGGCTAAATTTTCTTGCTGGGGGCTCTTCATGGTGGCACTTACTACCTCCGACCAACAATATCTTTATTTTCTTCTACCTACACGGCCTCCAATCTTCAACCAGCGATCTTTGGTGGAAACTTTCTTTGGACTCTTCAACAATGAATTCCTTGGATGGTTATTTCTCCTTGGCGTCTTCTTCAACAAGGGCTCAATCTCCTCTTCAGCCGGCGTACAAGCATCCTCTGTGTTTGTAGAATGCAAGGGAATTAAAATAAAACAGAGTATGCAAATTAAAAATAGAGCACGTAGATAAAGTATGCTACTGCACACAAACAAATCTATATATTGAAAATGCCCAAAAATAGATATATAAGACTCTACAAAGCTCTTACGTATTTAATCTCTCATACAAAAAATTATATCAAAATCATTGCATACAGGTGGATTTATAGGTACCACCACAAACAGTTAATCTCCCACAGTCGGTGAGCAGAGGTGGTGGAGATTGGAGATAAAGCCAAAACAAATCAGATTGTAGGTGGCATAAAAACTTACATTATGCGACAAGTTAAAGATAAGACAAAAAAATAGATTTATGTGGATAAGCAAAACTCAGATTTCTGGAATCTGTCAGAGGGAGAAATTAGTGTTTATTTTAACACTCCCCCTTAATTTCAACTATATATGCTTCAAAAACTAGTGTTAATCATACAGACCCCTATATTCTCTCTATGAATTTCAAATAGCTCCTTTGCAAGGGGTTTTGTAAATATATCTACAAATTGATGATCTTATCTATAGAAATCCATACAAATTTCATTTCCATTTACCAATTCTCAAATAAAATGAAACCTAGTATCAATATGCTTACTTTTCTTATGGAAAACATGGTTCTTTTCTAAGGCAATGGCAGATTTGTTATCACAGAAATTTTGAGTTGCTTCTTCCTATGTATGTAACAACTCAATCAAAATTCTTCTCATCCAAACAGTCTGACAAGGTATTGTTGTCACTGCAACATATTTTGCCTCAACAGATGATAAGATCACAATGGGTTGCTTCTTTGATGCCCAAGCTATTGAACCCGATCCAAAACTGAATACATACCCAAATGTGCTTTTCCTCAGCACTGCTTGCAAAATCACTATCAGAATATCCAGTCAATTTAAAATCTAAAACTGATGTATACAAAATACCAAAAAAATTTGTTCCAACAATGTATCTTAAGATCCTCTTTCCAGCTTGCCAGTGGGTGCTCATGGGAGACTCCATAAATCTGGAAATTAAAATTACAACATTATATCAAGCCTTGATGTTGTCAAATACATGAGACAACCAACCAATTTCCTATACAAAGTCGAATCAACACTTGACCCTTGATCCTTCTTACTGAGGTTTGTACCAATTGACATTGGTGTTGCAGTTGGCTTATAGTTCGCCATATTAAACCTTCTCAAAAGATCTTTTGCATACTTAGATTGACAAATAAAAATACCATCTTCAGATTGAGTAATTTCAATACCAAAAAAATATTTCATCAATCCTAAATCAGTCATATCAAACTCAGGTTTCATGGTTGTCTTAAAGTCATCAAATAGAGAGATCTCTAGCAAAAATCAAATCATCAGCATACAAGCACACTATCAAAAAATTTCCTTCCTGATTTACCTTTGTATACAAGGTTGGCTCACTTGGACTCCTACTGAATCCTCTGCTATTCAAGTATTCATCAATCCTGGTATACCATACTTTGGGAGCTTGTTTCAATCCATATAACGCCTTATTTAACTTATAGACCTTATCTTCTTGTCCTTCATTTTCGTATCCTGGAGGTTGTTTCACATAGACCTCTTCTTCCAAAAATCCATTTAAAAATGTAGATTTTACATCCATTTGATGCATTTTCCACTTATTTTGTGCTGCAATAGCCAACACCATCCTCACCATATCAAGTCGGGCAACAAGTGAAAAATTTTCATTATAATCAATGTTGGGATGTTGACTCAACCCCTGAGCTACAAGTCTTGCTTTGTGCTTCTCAACCTCAACTTCAGCATTTAGCTTAGTTTTATAAGTCCATTTAACACCAATACAATTTTTATCTTCAGGTAAATCTACAAGATTCCAAGTGTTATTTCTCTTATGGCATCAATCTCTTCATCCATAGCTTTTACCCAAACATATTCTTTAATAGCTTCTTCAAAATTTACTGGATCATATGCAATCAATGCAAAATTTGAAACTTGATCTATTTCTTCATTCTACTCATATAATTCTCTTAAGCTTCTAGTCTTCAAACCTTTAATTCTATTCCTTAATGTAGCAAGTGTGGGATTTGAGTCATTACTAACCTCTGATTCTGTTGTTTGTTGTCCACCATAACTAGATGGTTCACCATGCTCTTGAGTTCTGGGCATTCTAAATTGTGATGAGCTAACTCCTGGAGATTGTCTTCTTGAAGTGCTTGCTGGAGGTGTATGTGCTTGTGGAATCAACTTTCCATCTTGTATGGCTGCTCATTTCCTTCATCATCTCCATGAGATAATACAACTCCATCTAGAACAAAATTATCTATGCTTCCATCCCAAGCCTCTTCTTCCTTGAACTCAACATCTCTGCTAATAATATACTTGTTGGTGTTGGGATTATAGAGCCTATATGCCTTAGACTCCTCACTGTATCCAATAAAGATACACTTCTCACTTTTGTCATCTAACTTTCTTCTCATCTCTGCAAGTACATGTGCATATGCAACACACCCAAAAATTCTCAAATGAGATACACTACAACTCTTACCATTCCAAGATTCCTGGGGAACATGGTCCTTCAGACTCTTAGTCAGAATCCTATTTAAAATATAAACTGAACATATAACTATTGCTCCCCAATATTCATTTGATAGATGCTTCTCCTTCAGCATACTCCGAACCATGTTCATAATGGTTCGGTTCTTCCTTTCAGCTACTCCATTTTACTGTGGAGTAATGCGAGTAGTAAACTGTCTCTTGATTCCATGATCCTAGAAAAACTCAATGAAATCATTTAGCATATACTCACCTCCTCTATTTGATCTTAGAAATTTAATATATTTTCCAATCTCTTTTTCAACCAAGGCTTTAAACCTTTTGAATACAACAAAGGTTTCAGATTTCTGCTTCGGAAGATGAACAAGTCTTCCGACTACAATCATCTATAAAGGTTAAAAAATAAATATTACCAGTCAATGACGGTGTTTGCATGGGTCCACACAAATCTGTGTGAACTATCTCCAATGGACCTTTTGCTCTATATGAGAGTCCAGAAACAAATTTCTCTTTGTGATGCTTTGCTAGTATGCAACTTTCACATGAACTTGTTGGTTGCTGAATACTGGGCAACCCTTTCACCATCAGCTTCTTCTGTAGCAAATCTAAACCACCAAAATGTAAATGGCCATACCTTAAATGCCATAACCAGGATTCATCTAAACTCTTAACTTTATAAACATTCAAAGAGTTAGATAGTTCATTACTTATTGTAAGTGGAAACATCCTATTTTTTGTCATCTCCACTCTTGCTATCACCTGCTTACTCAAATACTTATTAGTGATTGTACATACCTCATTTTTGAAGAGCACTCTATACCTTTTCTCCATCAGTTGTCCAATGCTCAAAAAATTACATTTTAAACTAGGTACATAATACACATCATCTATTGTTCTTCTTTCACCATTATTGGTATACACAGAAATCACTCCTTTACCATTAACACTTGCTTTATAATCATTACCCAGCTTTACTTCAGATTGAACACTGGTGTCTAGACTAGTAAACATTTCTCTATTTATAGTCATGTGATTGTTGCAGCCACTATCCAAAAACCAAACATCATTTGAACTTGCTTGAGTCACATTGCAACTCAAAAACATAGTTTTCCGATTATCTTTAGACTCCTCTGTGATGTGTGCAGAGTGCTTACCAGCATCTGCTTGCTTCTTCCAACACTTGTTAGCAAAATGACCATACTTTTTGCAATAAAAACATTGTACCTTAGACTTATCATACCTCTGGTTTCCTTGCTGCCAATTTTTTTTGTCACTCCCCCTTAAATTAAGAGAGTTATGATGATATTTCTCCTCAACTTCTGAATTAATTTTGTTGTCTCTCTAATCAACAATTTTGCCTCCTCTTCCTTTGTTACTATACCTTCCTCTTCCTTTTCCTCTAGTAACATGTACTTGAGTTTTGAAAGCATTTTGCAGTGGATTATCATCATATATGGACATCCTAGATTCATGAGCAATCAGAGAACCAGTCAACTTATCAATCTGCATTTGACTAATGTCTTTAAACTCTTCAATAGGTATAACCACAACTTCATATTTCTTTGGAAAACTTCTAAGTACTTTTTCAATCACTCTCTTATCTGAGAGGTCCTCTCCATATTGTCTCAACTAACTAACAACATTCATGACCTGAGTCATAAAACTATCCACAGTTTCACTGTCCTTCATCTTTAGATTCTCAAAGTCTCTCCTCAAGTTCTACAACTTGACATTCTTCACCTAGGATACACCCTAGTTACAAGTTTCAAGAGTGTCCCAAGCCTTCTTTGAAGATTCTGCAGTTGATACTTTCTGAAATATGGATTCATTTAAGCCTTGATGAATAATACCAAGAGCTTTGTTATCTTTCTTTTTGTTCTCCTTTAACATTTTCCACTCTACATTCGTTAGAGCCATTTCTGTTGCATGGTCAACTGGCTCTGAATATCCATCAGTAATAAATCCCCAAAGTTCATGAGAACGCAATAATGTTCTCATTCTAATAAACCAAGAATCATAATTCTTCTCAGTCAACATAGGAACCTATGGTTGAGCCAAACTGTTGTTTGAAGCCATATTGATTCAAATTTCTGATAGATGTAATCTTCAGGTGGAAGGGAAGGGAACTTTAGAGTTACAACAATCTTTGAACTCACACACACTCAGGGTAGCTCTCCCTAAATCTGTAAAGCTCTGATACCAATCTGTAGAATGCAGGGGAATTGAAATAAAACAGAGTATGCAAATTAAAAATAGAGCATGTAGATAAAGTATGCTACTGCACACAAATAGATCTTCTATATATTGAAAATTCCCAAAAACAGATATGTAAGACTCTACAGAGCTCTTACGTATTTAATCTCATACAAAAATTATATCAAAATTATTGTATACATGTGGATTTATAGGTACCACCACAAACGGTTAATCTCCTACAGTCAGTGAGCAGAGGCGATGGAGATTGGAGATAAAGCCAAAACAAATCAGATTGTAGGTGGCATAAAAACTTGCAATACGCGGCAAGTTAAAGATAAGACAAAAAACAGATTTATGTGGATAAGCAAAAATCAAATTTCTAGAATCTGCCGGAGGGAGAAATTAGTGTTTATTTTAATAGTCAGCATAATGCACCTTCTCCAGCATTATTACTAAGCGATCTCTCCTTCATATGACAGGCTTTGATAACCTAGTCTTCTCTTTTCATTAGCACTTTTTTTCATTGACCAACATGGGCTTATACAATAGAACTATGATCTGCGAACTCCTTTGCAGAGATCTGCCTTCAAATATCTGATCCAAGTCTTGAGGCCTGGCTTTTTCCATATGCATTCCTCCACAATCATCACAATTTTTTCTAGATGGTGGATTACTTTCGACTACTACAATAGTTCAAGTGATTACTTCTTAACAGGTGCTACAATGGCCCATGATCTACAGATCCTCACACGATCTATTCTGCAACTTCAACTCTGCCTTGATCTCCCTGGTACTTGGTTGTTTAAAACCCTTTCAATAGCCACTCATCAATCCTCAACAATTTTCAAACACCCACGCCTAAGATTTGCTTACTGCTCTGATACCATTTGTAGGAATGGAAGGCTAGGAGAAAACAGAAAACAAAGACATAAAATCTTATATTGTTCATAACAAAAAAATTACAATGATATTTTCTGAACTGCTGCTCATTCATAGACAAAATTTGGACAAACATTTTATTCATCAAACTACTGCTTCTACTACTTGACTACCAGACATCAACACATTATCTTTCTCGTTACAGCTCTTGAGAGCTGGACTCCATTTGTGGGAGTAAAAATACAAAATGCCCAGATTCATCAATATATATAGAGCCTTCAACTACGAAAAAGATTGCATAGCAAGAAAAGAGAATAAATAACATTAACTATACTTTTTGGTAGCTTGACTTGCACTCCCCGTAAAAACCCTTTGAATACAAAAGTGAGATTTTCCTTTAATGTTGGTGGAGATACGAATTTTGAATAGAGGATACAGTGCTGTCAGGAGCAACTGGCACATTTATGAGAGTAGGTGTGATTATAATCTCTAATAGCATTGTCAGATGTGGGAAGCTGCAGAACATAACTTAGCCAAAAAAACTTGTGCAACTCAGAATAGAAGAAAGCAGAAAACTAAAAACAGTGGCAGCGATTTGTGATCATAGTGAATGTCTGGAGCTACAGAAGTTTTCAGGTGTTACCCTGAAAGATTTAATTCTAAAGCTAAGATTAACATAAAACTATAACTTGATAAACTGTTTCAAAAACTTATACTTTGCAGAGAATTCAATAGGAAGCTGAAACAGCAGACAGAAGATAATCGACTGTATTATATTTTTGTTCAACCGTATTGTATTGAAAATTGTATAACACTATTACAAAGAATTCTATGTAAAGAGTTTTGAGGACAGCGAATAAGTTGTACAAGAACAAAGCTAAGAAAGCTAAAATAAAAACAAGGCTTGAAGAGAAAAAGAAAGCTAATTAAAACTAAAGCTACACCTAAGACTAACTGCACACAAACATGCAGTTTTATTATGCTTTAAAAGCTAAAAGCTAAAGCTAAAATAAGGACGCTTTAAAATATGTTTTAAAACAAAAAAACTATTGAGTCTTTCATATCTTCAATCTCCCCCTGAATGATCAATAGGGGTGAGTCCCAACTGATTTCTCAAGGCCACAAAACTTGTTGTAGAAAGAGCCTTGGTAAAGATATTAGCAACTTGCTCAGTTGTAGGACAGAACTGCAACTTCACTTGTCCATCTTGAACCAAGTCACAGATGTAATGATGTCGGATCTCTATGTGTTTCATTCTGGCATGAAACAAAGGATTCTTTGTCATGGTAATAGTGCTATTGTTATCACAATAAATGGTGGTTGGATGCTCCTAAACCAAATGTAGATCTACCAATATCCTTCTCATCCATACCACTTGAGAACTTGCTGATGATGATGTCATGTATTCCGCTTCTGCTAAAGAAAGAGCCACCGTTGCCTATTTTTTACTACTCCAAGAAACAACTCCAGAACCAAGTGAAAAAACATATCCAGATGTAGACTTTCTATCATCCACTAAACTAGCAGAGCAAAGAAATAATAATTTTGTATTATTCAACTATGCATTCAAAAACTGTGTAACCAACTAACTCAAACTGTTTAGTGGGAGAATAATGAATTCCAAAATTTTGTGTACCACTCACATACCTCAAAATTCTTTTAGCAAAATCGCCAATGAGACTCATGTGGATCCTGCATGAACCAAGAGATAAGGCTTACAGCATACATAATATCAGGTCTAGTGGTTGTGAGGTACATGAGACTACCAACCAAACTTCTATATAAAGTACAATCAACCTTGGGACTAATATCCTCCTTAGTTAATTTCTCACCAATTTCTATGGGGGTTGCAAGTGCTTTGCAGTCCACCAATCTAAACTTCTTCAACAAATCAGCAACATACTTGGTTTGAGAAATATATATACCTTTTGATGTTTGTAGTACTTCCACACCAAGAAAATAGTGCATGAGTCCTAGATCTGACATTTCAAATTCTTGTTTCATTTTTGCTTGAAACTTCTCTATGAGAGCTTTGTTGTTACCTGTATAAATAAGATCATCAACATAAAGGCAAACTATGAGAATACCATTCCCAATACGTTGGACATACAAGGCTGGCTCTGAGTGGCTTCTATTGAATCCCTTCTTCATGAAATAACTGTCAATTCTAGCATACTAGGCACGAGGAGCTTGCTTCAACCCATAAAGAGCTTTCTTCAGCTTGTAGACTAAGTGTTCTTTTCCTTGAACTTCATAACCCATAGGTCGTTCCACATAAACTTCCTCATCTATATAACCATTAAGGAATTCTGATTTCACATCCATTTGAAATATTGGCCACTTGTACTGTGCAGCTACAGACAATATAATCTTTAATGTATCAAGTCTAGCCACAGCAACAAAAATTTATGCATAATCCACTCCAAGAGTTTGTGCAAATCCTTTGGCAACTAATCTTGCCTTATGTTGTTCCGCTGAACCATCGGCATGATATTTGACTTTGTAGATCCATTTCACACCAATCACTTGTTTATCTTTGGGAAGTTGTACTAATTCCCAAGTATTATTCTTATGAATGGAATTCATCTCATCATTCATAGCATTAACCCATACTGGTTCTTTCACTACTTCTTCATACACAAAGGGTTCAACTTGAATTGTACTAAATAAAGCAAAATTAACAACTGGAACTATATTTGTACTCCTCTGATAAATATCAACCAAACTTCGTACATTTCTTGGAACTGATGCTAGAGGTGATGGTGGAGGTGAATCACTATTTGAATTTGTGCTACTAGAAGAATTGGGTGAACTTGGAGGATTGGAACTTGAGCTTGAACTTCCACTTGAGCTTGTGGGGAGAGGAGGAATAGTATTATCTTCCATGTTTATGATTATTGATGGATTTTGCTGCACAACATCTTTCCACTGCCATACTCCCCCTTCATCAAAAATCACATCCCGACTAACAATCCATTGCTTTATGTCAGGATTATAGAATCTATATCCCTTAGTTGCAATAGAATATCCCACAAAGATACAAAGTTGGGATTTGGCATCCAACTTCTTCTACTTTTGAACTGGAACGTGCACATATGCCAAACATCCAAAGACTCGAAGATGAGCCACTGAAGGCTTGTGACCACTCCAGGCTTTCTTTGGAGTGATGTTTTAAACAACTTTCGTGGGACTTCTATTCAAAATATATATTGTAGTGGCAACTACTTCTCCCCAAAAAGTATTTGGAAGATTTTTTGTCTGCAACATGCTTCGTGCCATTTCCATGATGGTACGGTTCTTTCTTTCAGCAATACCGTTCTGCTAAGGTGTATATGCAGCAATAAGTTGTCTTTGTATCCCATTCTTGATACAAAAATCAGCAAACTCATTAGAGGTAAACTCTCCCCCTCTATTTGTTCTGAGTATCTTGACATGATACCCACTATGTTTTTCAGCCATAGCTTTAAAATTGTTGAAGCATGTAAAGGCTTCAGATTTCTGCTTAAGAAAATAAACCCAAGTGTGGCATCAGTAATCATCAATGAAAGTCAAAAAATAAAGGTTCTTACCCAATGATTCCTCTTGCATGTCACCACAAATGTCAGCATGCACAAGCTCTATAGGAGATTTTGCTCTCCAAGATTTATTCACTAGAAAACTATCTTGATGATGCTTTCCAAATGCACACCCTGAACAAACTTCTTCTTTTGGCTTGATTGGAGGAAGCCCTCTTACCATATTTTTTTATTGAGCAAAGATAACCCTTGAAAATTTAGATGACCATATCGTTGATGCCATAACCACGAATCATCTGTAGTTGATTTGAGTGCATGCAACTAACTAGAAACCAATGTGAGAGGAAACAATCTATTCTCTGTCATACAAGTCTTTGCTACAAGATGATGATTGTTAAATTTATCAAATATCTTGCAACAGTTATCTTCAAACACTACTTTATAATTTTTTCCTACAAGTTGCCCAATACTCAGAAGATTATGTTGTTGTAATCAAGGGAAAATCCTAATTATTATTAAGTGGTTAGCACAATAACATTAAAATTCCAATGAAATAACAAAGTACAAAGGAAGTGATGTGAAGACAAAAGGGATAGTGTTACCCTATGTCTCCACCTTCCATGATTAACCTCTGTTATACCTCCTAGCTTGCAGTAAATAAAAATGCCCTTAGATTTATGTGAGCAACTATGACTAAAGACTAAGCCCTAAGCAAGTTTTGAAGGATTTTACTAAAAGAAATGACTTGACAATAGACTAGAATGACAATGACTGCAAATGACAATGACCATGAGTTGATAGAAAATGAACATGAGATGGAGAGAAAGATCAAGAGAGAGAGAGAGAGAGAGCCAGAGACCAAGAGGGGGCCACATGAGAACAAAATTGCCATTTTATAAAAACTGCAATTTTGAATGTGTGGCTAGGATGAGAAGATGATAAAAACCCTAGGATCAATGATCAAGATTGAATGTTGCTGTGTGCATTAGGGTTAGGTCAAAATTAGGGCAAACGATAAGGATGAAGGGATAAGATTGAATTATAAGATAATTCAATCAAGGGTTGAAATTAAATGAGATGTCAAAAGATAAGATTTGATCTGGAGGATAAGATTGGCACAGAAAAAGAGGTTGTTGGAGAAATTAAATAATAAAAATTATTTAATTTAGGTGACCAATGAATAATTAAATAATAAATATATTATTTAATTATAGGGAATGTGACAAAAAGAATCATTTTGAATTAAATAATGATCTAATTCAAAATTCAAGAGAGTGGACCAAATTAAATAAATAAAATTTATTTAATTTAATGAGAGAAGAGAATGAATAATTAAATAATTAAAATAATTATTTAATTATAGTGGATAGTGGACAAAAATTAAATAAATAAGAATTTATTTAATTTTAAAAAAGAAGGGACTTAATTAGTGGCGTAATTAAATAAATAAAATTTATTTAATTAATCAAGGAGAATAAAGATAAAAATGAATTAATTAAATAATTAAAATTATTTAATTAATAGAAGAATTATGACTTTAGAAAATAATTAAATAATTAAAAATTATTTAATTATTAAGAATGAAAGGGGCAATGTTGAATAATCTAAGAGTTGCAAACCTAGGACAATTTTGTGTGTCTACATTTTGCCCCTCTTTGTCATAATGTAGCATGTTGCATTGTGACAAAGAAAATAAGTCAAAAATATGCCCCAGTGCAAAATAAGATGAGGAAGAATGATGAGGAGGATTGTGGTATGCCCCCTCGAGAGGACAGAGCAGGTTCCAAGAACATGGGTGTGCTTTCGAAATGGATGAGAAGACTAGAATATGAAGAGACAAAGAAATGTTAATGAAAATGATATGGATGATGATATGGATGCAATACCTCTATGAGACGAGTGAGAGAAGATGACAAGACTAAAGGAGATGCATGTTAGTTCCTAGACCAAATCCTTCAAACCATTGCCATAGGTCTAATGTTTATTGCTCTTAATCATCATTGGGTGAACTATTGTAATGGCCAATAAACACCATGATATGACATAGATCAAGGTGTGCAAGGTCGTACCATTACCTAAGACGAACAGTCACAGACAAGGATGATCATGACTCACACTAGGAGCGTGCTTGCCCCAGTCTTGTTGTCATAATCAACCACAAGCAGAAAAAGACAAGGACAACTCATGAAACGTCCCTGCTTCTCTAAATCCTGTTTCTAGGATATCCTTGAGAAACTAGTAGCATGATTGTCAAAATACAAAAAGAAAGAGTCCTTACCATGATATGTCATTTTTCTAAATCCCAAAATCAGGACCTCGCTGAGAAACTAGTAGTCATGTGTGTCAATTGACATGATACGTCGCTGCTTCTCTAAATCCTGCTTAGTGGGATCTCGCTGAAAAACTAATATCATGATAAAAGCTAAAAACAAATGCCAAGTGTTTGCCAAGTGTGTCTAGATGCCGAGTGCATTGATGTGTTAATGTAAATTTAAATGATGCCAAGATGACAAATGCCGAAGGTTGCCATATTCAGGAAGGACACATCCTGAATAATGTCGATGTCTAAGAAGGACACATCCTAAAACACCAATGTCAGAGTTTTGTTCTTCAGAAGGACACATCTGAAAGAACGTTGTTGTCAAGAGGAATGATCCTTAAGTGTCAGAAAGGATCCCTCGAAAATGTCAAATGATAGGGACGATGCCTAGGAAGGACACATCCTAAGGCACCAATGTCAGAGTTTTGTTCTTCAGAAGGACACATCTGAAAGAACGTTGTTATCGAGAGGAATGATCCTTAAGTGTCAGAAAGGATCCCTCAAAAATGTCAGATGATAGGACGATGCCCCAGGAAGGACACACATCCTAAGGCACCAATAAATGAGTTTTGTTCTTCGGCGACATCCGAAAGAACGCTGTTGTCGAGGGAGGAATGATCCTTAAGTGTCAAAGGATCCCTCAAAAATGTCAATGATAGGACGATGCCCAGAAGCCGACACATCCTAAGGCACCAATAAACAGTTTTGTTCTTCAAGGACACATCCGAAGAATCTTTGTTGTCGCAGAGGTTCTGATCCTGCGTCGTAAAAGGATCCCTGCCCGTCACGATAGGACGATGCTCAGGAAGGATTAATATCCTTAAGGCACCAATGTCGAGTTTGTTCTTCGTAAGGACACATCCGAAAGAACGCTATTGTCGGCGGAGGAATGATCCTTAAGTGTCAGAAAGGATCCCTCAAAAATGTCAAATGATAGGGACGATGCCTAGGAAGGACACATCCTAAGGCACCAATGTCAGAGTTTTGTTCTTCAGAAGGACACATCTGAAAGAACGTTGTTGTTGAGAGGAATGATCCTTAAGTGTCAGAAAGGATCTCTCAAAAATGTCAGATGACAATGCTGATTCCTAGGAAGGACACATCCTAAGGCATAAATGACAGAGGTTATTCTTCAGAAGGACCCATCTGAAAGGTAACCAAGAGTTGATAGTTTGACTGGTTGCGATAATTTGACTTGTTTTGACTAAGTTTGACTTGTTTTGACTGAGTTTGACTTGAGTTGGCCATATGTCGATATTGTCATGATGATATGTGCCAATGAGATTGTCTTGCTGTGATAGTGATTGTCATGATGAGTTTTGTTCATTTGGGAAAGATTCATGTGTGTCAGTGTGATGCCATGAACCCTAATGGATCGACTCGCGGCGCTCCTGGGTTCATCGACCGATGGTCCTGGTTTACATCATACACCTCGTGAGACCTCAGAAGTTCGGCATCTAATTCAATGATCGCGGTCTTGGGGACCAAAGGACGGCCATGATGTTATTTTGACAAACCTAAAAGGATCCACCTAATGTCTCGTGGACTCATCGACTGATGGCCTTGCCTACATAGCAAATGTGCAGAGACAACATAGTTCGACAATGACATGGACTGACTGACATGACTGACTTTGACTCCATTTTTACGATTTTGACATTGATTTGGATGTTTTGTGTTTTTGGATTTTTTATGATTTTGCGGGTCTTTTTCAGACATTTTATGATGTTTTTGTCTTTTCAGACATTTTATGATGTTTTTTGTCTTTTGTCATTTTAAGATTTTTTGATTTTTGGTGTCACCAAGATGCCCTGGCTTGCCGTGTTTTCATCGCAGGGACGCATTTTTGATTTTTGATTTTTTGTATTTTGATTTTGTGATAACCGATGCTAGATACCAATGACAAGGGGAAAACCAAGTCTAGGTGCAAGGAGAGAAATGGGATTAATGGATGAAATGGATGTATGCATAAGAGAGCAAGGATGTGATCTCCAAAGACTATGTCGCATAGGAATGACATGCCCCATTATAAGTACAAGACTTAGGATTTTTCGTGACAAAGCTGATGACAATAGGATAATGATATGATTGGTTTAGATAGGATGAGGTATGTCAAGAGATACCCAAAAAACATGTTTCAACATTTTTCCCCTATATCTTCATCAAGATCAAAAGGAGATGAGTGGATAAGTGGACCCAATATGATAGGTAGGTATGATGGCTAAAGATGGTAGGTAGGATGGAAATGATATGACATAAAAATGATAGGTTGGATAGATAAGACATTGTGCCCCCAAGTGTAAGTGACATAGAAGATCAAACTACACATGATGCCTGTTTGCTAGGTTTTCATCATGGTACTTATCCAAGGCACCTGTTTACCAGGTTTTCACCATTGGACGAAGGGATTTCTCTTTACTTTACTTTTTTTTTTTGTCTTTTTGACTTTTTGACTTTTGGATAGGAGGGACTCAAGTGTCTAGTTGCATGAAAGGTGATAGTCCCACTAGAAATGGATATCATTGCATGGACCATGTCAAATGTCATTATGCTCATAGATGTTGGTAAGGGATGACATGAAAGGGAGATGTAGTAGGTAGATGATGGATTATGATGTGTATTATGGAGGAAAATAATGGATTATGATGCGGATTATGTAGGGAAGATGATAGTGATTATATGGGACTTATGAAAAGGATGAATGGGGAGGCTTAGCCAAAAGCATGGACCATAGGAAGGTGGTGGGGGAGAAATACGAAGCAGCTCAAGGATAGATATTTGCACAGGAGTCTTTCCTAGTTGGTCAATGAGATTGAACTGACTTTTCAATTTTCCCTGTTGTGGGGTTGAGACAGGTTTTGGTTGTTTAGCTGATGGAGCTGGTTGTGATTGCTTAGCAGATGGGCCTCCTACAATAATCTTGGCCTGTCTAGGGGGAGGTGGACCAGCTATAGTGACCTTGCCACTTCGCATAGTAGCATTGCACTATGGTGCTCTCTTGATCGTAATGGTGTGGATGTACTCCTCGTCCGTTCTAACATTATTTATTATTGGTCCCCCAGAGTAATCGTACTTGGCTCGGGTGAAGTTAGCTTGGTTTTGTGGACCTGAGGTGGAAGCATTATGGGGACCATGATCCTGCAGTGGATTCTTGTGTATAGTATGATCCAAGTTGGAATTGAATTGCGATCCACCTACTTCGATGGTGCGATTGTCAATAAGGTCTTGAATTACGTTTTTCAGTTGTCTACAGTTGGAGGTTGTATGCCCTTTGACCCGATGGCATTCGCAAATTGCGTTGTCATCCCACCATGCTGGTTTGAATTGTCCGGGGTCATAAGGTTTTATTTCCGGAAGTGTGATGACCCCATGTTGAATGCATTTCTTGAGGACGTCTGCAATGGGTTCACCTACATTGGTGTATGTGCGACCCCTAGGGAATTGTCTTGGTTGACGATATTGTCCTTGACGGTTTTGACCATTTTGATTGTTCGAAGGAGTATTGGGGGGAGGTGTCGATGTCGTTGTTGGTCTATTTTGTTGTTGTACCCCTTTCAGAGCCAATACGGGACTTGCAGTCTTGGCGTCTACAACACCATCGTTTGTGACATGTTTATTCTTGACCCAATATTTGTTTTTGTCAGCGGGTGTGTTGGTGTTTGTATTTTTGGAGCCATACTTTAGTTCTCCCTTTGCGATAAGGGCTTTCTCAATTTGGACCCCCTTTTCCACTAATTCTGTGAAGGTTGTGCAACAATGTATTTGCAATGCGAATTTGAGAGGCCCTAGAAGTGTTTGGACAAACATGTCAACCTTTTCCCTTTCAAGAATGTCAATGTGACATCGGCTAGCGAGGCTTCTCCATTTTTGGAAGAATGGGATAAATGTCTAACCCGACTCTTCTTGTGTGAGATTGCACAAGCTAGTGATAGAGGTGTCCATGTCAATGTTGTATGCGTAATTTTTTATGAACCTTCTTTTGAGCTCATCCCATGATTGGATATCTTTTTGCGTTGAAAACCATTCAAGGGCTTGACCCGCCAAACTTTTGGAAAAAAGTCTCATCAAGTATGTGGGTTCGTATGCGATATCCATACAGTTAGTTGCGAATTCGCGAAGATGTTCAATGGGATTTGTCTTGCCTTTATATTTAGTGAAGTTGGGGGACACATATCCTGGCAGAAATGTGGGCATACGTAAGTTTGTGTCGAATGGGTATATGTCCAAGTCATATGATATTTCGGATTTCCCGCCTGTAATGAGCATGTTTTGCATTTGCTTCACCATATCCCGCACTGTTGCTTTGAGTTCATCTATGGTGGGGTCATTTACATTTCCATACGTTGGGTTGCCTGGTACACCATGTGTTCCTGCGTGAGTATAGGTGTATTGTGGCGGTATGGGTTGTTGTGGTACGTATGATGTGTGTTGTTGGTATTGGAAGTTGTGGTTAGGTGTATGTTGATGAGTGTGAACGTTGGATGAATATGTTGGAATGTGTCCCCCAGCTATGCGTGTCATTATTTGGGGGATGTTGTGACCATGAATGTTATGATGTATTAACAATGTCATGGGTTGAGTTATTTGGCCACTTTGTGTGAATTGCTGATTTTGCACAAGGGGCACATTGGCAGTTGTACCTTGGGAGGTAGTGACGTTTGACTGTGTTGTCGTGTTAACATTTTGTTGTTGTCCTTGTATAAAGATACGTCCTGTGGCTCCTCCCAAAGGATGTTGTGAACTACTACTGAATGCTTTTGTTGAAGTTGTTTTCATGGTAGTAGATGTAGTTGTCAAGGGGGAGTTGTGATGACTTGATGATGCCCCTGTGGTATTTGCTGTTGTGATAACAGGAGGATTGGAATGATTTGCCAATGATGTCACGGAACCAAGAGTGGTTGTATTTAATTGGGGTAGTGTTGTGGATGTTGTGGATGATTGTGATCCCCCAATAGATGTAGCGTTTATTGTATTGGAGATGTTTGGGATGTTGGATGTGGTATGCAATGTCATTGTGTCAAAAGGGATGTTGCTTGTAGTATTTAGAACTTGACCACTGTGTGAGATGTTGTGAACATTGTTGGCATTAGGATCATGTAATGTGTTAATGTCAAATCCTGGTGGTAACCTAGCTCCTTCACTCAAGAGCATAGCTACGAATCTGTCCCTATCGTGACGTGCTATTGTTTCAGCCAACTGGTAGGCCTCTGGGTCTTGTGTCAATGCTTCTATGTGTTCTTGAAGGAGTTGACCATTTTCATCTCTTTGCATGTAGCGCTCGAATGAGTTGTTAGGTAAGGATTGTGTTGTCACTAGAGGCTGATTGTCTAGATT
This sequence comes from Sequoia sempervirens, assembly GCA_007258455.2. NCBI lineage: Eukaryota > Viridiplantae > Streptophyta > Pinopsida > Cupressales > Cupressaceae > Sequoia > Sequoia sempervirens. The sequence continues at coordinate 351,079,751 of VDFB02193867.1, forward strand.
GGTAAAGGGATCATTCGCGGTCTAGTTTGAGTCATGTGGAGGACTGTTGGGATCTTGCATGAAGTTTTCCATTTGTCTTTTTTGCTTTTGAAGTCTGGTTTTGACCATAAATGAGCTTGCTCAAAGGGGATGTCCACTAAATGCAAGTATGACACTAGGTGAAATCTAAGGTTCAAATTGACGACTAAAATGACCACTATTTTTTGGATTTTTGTGAATAAGGTATGCAATGTGGATGCAATGTAAAATGAGGCTATCTAAGCACTTCTAAGCTTGAACTTTGTTTTTGATGTGGACTGCTAGAGGACTTTGTTGTTAATGACAAGGTGACAAGATGACTAATGAGTCTTCCTAACTAGACTTTTGAGTTCGAAGAAATCTCACAAAAGAGGACAATGACTAAAA